>JAPDEJ010000023.1:0-652630 GCA_027569045.1 Aspergillus biplanus
TTACCCCCCCCCCCACCCCCCCCCCAATTTTGTTTTTGGCGTTGGGGTTCTCTATCCCTTTCGGGTCATAACAAACACAATCACTTAAAAAAATCTATTTTTTTTTTTATTGGTTTATATTTTTAATTTTTTTCATTTTTTTTTTGTCTTTGTTTTTTTTTTATTTTTTTTTTTTTCTTTTTGTCCCCCCCCCCCCCCCCCCCCCCCCCCTTCCCCCTGGAATATATAAAAGCAAGCTCTGCTACGCGTTGGGGTCGAATACCATCGATAGCTTCAGCTACCGGGATCAAGGGGGGAAAGTGGAAAAAGCCGTGGATCAGAATCGAAACACAATGGCGACAGGCTCACCGCCAGAAGTAGAAAGAGAGTTTCCAAAGCACGACCTGGCTTGGTTCGCCGCTGTGGGGTCAATCATCTTGCTCTACTTCATGAAGGAAACATGACGTGGACACTAGAATGACGGCGACTTCCCGACCGATGGAGGAAATCTCACGGGCTGGGCAAACGAGGTCAATTAATGCGGCGGTTAGGGTTAGGGTGTAAATATATGGTTAATATGGTGTAGAATGTTGATATTAAATGTGACCCATGTAGTATTTACGTTGTGAAAAGGGGTTACAAATGCCCAGGCCAACCATCTGTAAATAAAACGATTAGGCCACGCCAACAATGACAAGGAGAACACCAGACAGTGAACAAGTAATGAAAACCACATTGCTAGTAACCCTGTGAACATATTGAACTCCTGTTAGCTTACTTGCGATGGCATGAAGTTGAAGAACAAGGGAGCATACCTCACCTGCCTTAACCATCTGTACTACCGCAAATTTCTCCCATGATTGAGAAACGCCATAACGTATGGCGCAGGGAACACAGGATAAGTCACCGAGAAACACGGGACCCCAACACCCAGCAGCCACGATAAATGTGGTATGAATATCACCTCTAAAAATGTATATGTTAGAATTTCCGTAACTATACTTCACGTAACGACTTTCGCTAGGCTGTGATTTGAGAAGAGCTGCTACCTCCCGGGCCATAGTGCTGTCAGGGTCACACTGATCCGGCTGACAAGATACAATTCCAGACCCTTGTGCAAGACTTTGCGCTAACTTCGCGGGCCCTAGATGCTCGAGAAGGCCGTGTTGGCCCAGAATTTCATATCCAATTCTTAACCACGAATTTCGTTCGTAGACAAGCTGTTCATCCATGAGGAGGCTCATCTTAGCGGGAACGTAATGATCAATTAGATTGAGTGTGTCGGGGGGTATAGCATCACCAGGGCGACTTGGCTTGATATGAAGCCTGAATGGATTGTAGCCCAGATCCGCCACGACGCTATAAATAACGTCACGGTACTCAATCGTGCCGGGCATAACATATACTGCAGTAGCAGATGCTACATCACAGGACGGTTCGAGCAGAACTTTATAGAAGCAGCAGATTCCCTGATCGGCAAATGCTGAGAATTCAGGGTTTATATCTTCATCACGACGGCGCCCTGAAAAGAGCGTATGGACTACAGCCAAAGGCGAATATTCCGGTGCGCTTTTGTCGTAATGCAGGTAGTCGAGCAAAAGGTGAAGCCAAAGACTATTGAAGTCCAGGTTATAGAATCCAGGACGCCGTTTACGCGAGTGTCGGATCTTTTGCTGGTCGAAAAGAACCTCCATCCCACTCCTTCTAGGCAACAAACCGCCCTGGACTTCAGCACCCGCAAGGACACGGACAAGCCGGATAACCGTCAGAGCCAGCACTGACAAGCAGTAGCTTTCTTTAGGTTGAGTAACATGGGGACTCTTTGCCTGGCCCTTGGGCAACGCAGGCGATCCAGAATAGTAGCAACTCTTACAATGGCACACCTCTGCGATACAATTCATGGACTGTTCGAATGTCTCCCTGGCCTGCTCGAACGAGACATGGGCTGCTTCTCGCATCAGCTTCGCCATCTGTGGCTGCTGATTTAACTCCGGGAAACGGGCAGTGGCGAAGTGCACGTACTCAGCACCAAAGCCGGCCTCGAAATAGTTGCGCGAGAGGCTTCGCCAGTAGTCTGGCACAGCATTCTCTGCCTTAGCTATTGCTTGAAAAATCCGCGCTGCACTCCCCGCAGCTCTTGCGAAATTGGAATACATATCCATCAACCTCTTGAAACTACCTGGAAAGGCCCCTGACAATAACTTCTCCCACTTCAGCCGGCCCACCAGGACCGGGTCAGGGTTAACCTTAGGACTCCGGATGACCTCTGTCACATCAGGTAGATAAACCACCCGCGATCCAACAAGGCTCTGCTCTGAAGATGGTTGGTCCGAGAGGACTACGGTCACCCGGGCCTTTTGGCCATCGCTGCAGGTAGTGTTCTTAACCTCTGGACCGTCCGCTGTGTGCTGGACAAACTCCGTGGGGAGGTCAATCAACCAGACACCCACTGCGGCGACAGCAACCGCACTGGCCCCACCAATCAATCGGACCCCTCTCGTATTTCCGTAGTCCCTAGATAGCTGAATGAGTTCATAAAGGCCCTCTGCAATTTGCTTGGGATCAGCAATGCCCCGGGATGACACCCTGTGCGATCCGTAAGGTCGCGGCTGGGGTCGAGTATACCCTGAGACTACTCCGTGACCGTCTAAGGACATGTACTCCTCCAGCCTAACTGGGAAGTCAGAAGTAGCAAATATGCCACAAAATCGCTCGGCTATTGTTCGCATGCCCTGTAGGGATGGGGGGGAACAATTCTGTAGGTAGGGGTCCCCCGGGTTCTCGCGGAGTAGGACGTGAACGAGACAGAGAAGTATCTTAGCCACCACGTTGACTTCGTAACATTCGCACAGCGTACTGCACAGAGCCACGAAGCAGGCTCCATCATCATGCTCCATAAGCTCCCGGATTGGACCATTCCAGTTGAAGCCAAGTAACAGCATCCGATTCCAAGCGGAGATCACCCTCCCTGAATTGATTGCATGTTCCAAGCGCTCGCGGGCCTGTAGACTCCAGCGCAGTGCCCTACCCACCAACAAACAGGCAGTAAATGCGTGCGAGTCCATCCTGTTGTTGGTGAAAGTGGCAAACAAAACCTGGGACATGCGATAAATAATTCCAACACCAGCAACAATGTCGAAGGTGGCCTGGAAGGGTGACCCATCCTGGCTTACGATGAGATGGTTGGGAGCATCTCTGTCCGAATCAGAAGGGGTAGGAGGCATGGCTGTAATAAGCTCGATTATTATTTTGTTAGGGTGCAAACAGGTGTGTTGCTCTATAGTTTGAAAAAGAATAATGGGAGCATGTACGGAAGTTTACATTTCAATGAATCCTCGACATCCGGAAGGCTCTCTTGGTAGGAAAGGGAGAACCTCGTTAGGTGTACTGCCAATGCTCGGACATTTCCAATATTCTGGAAGGGTCTTTCGCCCTTCATAATGGTGTGATGGGACTGCATTAGTGCCATATTTTAAGCAAGGCTCGCCCCTCTCGTTAATGTCACAAGATCATCTGTTGATAGGAGCTGTTTTATTATCCCCAGCCTCGTGAGCTTCAATCGCCCCACACCACCCTCTGAGGCCGAAAATATTTCATTGGACAGGGGGAAACACAAAACGATGTCCATCAGGCCGAGAAAGGAGGGGTAATGGCGACATAACTGACATGGATAATTTTTGGCATAGGAATCATGAGAACCCACCTGAAATCAATATAGGCTCACTTGCCGGTCTGAAATTTTCACTTGCTAATTGTTCCTTGTTTTTGCCAAGCCTGAGGATAGAAAGAAATGTGCAAGAGGCAATTTTGCGCCTGTTGGCCCTCAAACCATGGAGTTGAAAGTGAAACTCTGGTAATGCATGCTTAATTCTGCTCGTATTCATTCTTCCCATAGATTATTTCAATTCAAAGGTCGAGGGAATTACCTATTGAAATTATGCAGTGGTGCGGGAGTTCGTGGTAAAGTGGATGAAAAAGAAACAGCGTATCTCGAAGGATATAGAGTCTACTATGTTGTGTTACCTGATATCATCCTATATAGTAAACCCGCCTAAATACCGCGTGGAAATTCGACCGCGTTTAAGAGGCCGCCTAGCTCTTCCTAATCTAGTATTCCTAAGAGCTAAGTCCCCTACCATTGGCCCCCCCCCGCTCCAGCATGGTTCTACTACAGGCCCCTCCTAAAACCATTCCGTCCTCTTTGATTTTTTTTTTCCGCTGGACCAATCCCGGCCGGAGTAAAATTATTAAAATTAATGATTCTCTAGCTAAATTTGTATTATTTAATCTTTAAAATTTTCTAATAGAATTAACTATACTTATTTTATTATCTTTTATTAGTTAATCTTTACTAAAAATTATATTCCCCCTTTTTCCCATACTTGCAAACACCCCCCTAACTAACCTCAGTTAGCAATATTAGTCTTTATACGGCATCTTCTTCTCCTCCCTCGGGTAGGCCAACCCCCCATCCAACTCCGGCACATCCGCCCCCGGTAACTCTGAAACCCCCACCCCCCTCACAGAAACCGTAACACTCGCGTCCCTAACCACCGGCGAAGAAGGTCTCGAGTCCGCCTCCACCGGCAGCTTCGGCGGCGGGAAAACCCCATAGCTATACGCCGGTTTATAGTCCCCATCACCCAGAGGCCCAGGTCCGGCCTCAGCTAGCCTCGAGTAACCCGGTAACTCGGAGTGCGGCTGCGGCTGGGACTGGGGATGCGGGTGCGGTGTCCATGCTGCAGAACGGCCAACCTCCGCCATATCACTAGGGTCCGTTGGTGGGGGGAGCTTTGCGGCCTTGTAATTGGGGGTTTGTTTGCGTTGTTTCCAGATGAAGAAGAGGATTGCCATGATGGCGAGGGCGCCGATGGTGACGCCGATGCCGAGGCCGGCTTTGGCGCCGGGGGAGAGGGTGTCGCTACTCTTGCCGGAGTTTGAGAGGGCGGGGGAGGAGGAGTCGGAACCCGTGCTGGAGAGGGGGGTTCCGGTTACTAGTGGTGCCAGGGGGGTGGGTGTGCTTTCTGTGCTTTGGGTTGAGGTTGATGTGGTTGTGGCTGATGTGGTTGATTGGGATACAGTGACGGTGACTGTGGCTGTTGATGAGGATGAGGCAGGCAGGACGTTGAATTGCGGACTGGAGACTTCTTGTCCTGAGCCTTGCCAGTCGGCGCCCGAGGGGATGAAGCGGATGACCCAGGCGTCGGAGCTGCTTATGTCCACGGAGTCGAGGTTGACTGTCCATTGAACGGAGTGTGTTGTTTCGATGTTGATGCCAGCTGCACCGTGTACTCTCTTAGCATGTGAACAGGGGATGGAGAGAACGAGGTTGGTTACCTTTAATTCTGCGATAATTGTTGTCACCCGTGAGCCACAGATCTACATCCGTCGTGTCGCACGCCGGGCAGTATCCAGCGAACATCCCCTGCAGAAGCGGTGCCCATTGAAACTCGACCGTCGTCCCAGCAGTAATAGAACTGGTATAATCCGGCGCGGTAGGGAAAATCCACAGATCCTGAACAGTATAGGCTGCAGCCAGCGGTGCCAGCAGCGCTGGAATCGTGATAAAACGCATCTTCATCGTGGTGTTGTATGTAACGAGTGTGTGGAGTTGGGCGTCATAAACGAGTGTTTTGTCGAGTTCAGGAAAAATGAGAGACTTGGGGCGTGTAGGCTCATGAGGGTGGCGGCATCTTGCATTACTATTATTTTGGGGGCGTGATTTTCATCAACATTCACTCGAGGGCGGGCTCATGGTCTATTTTAACCTGAGTAATTTCCGCCTTCCTCAATCCTCCCCTGTCTGGACTTGATCTCTGGTGTGCTTGTCTGCGCTGACGGGCGTAAATCCCCGCCCTCCCAGGCCAATGAGATAGGGCTCGGTTATTAGCGCACCGCTAGCGTGAGACATGCCGTTCCACATGTTCAGGGTGCCGCTCTTAAAAGGGGCCAAAATGTGTTGAGTAAACCACACCGAAGGCGACAGGGTTCCTCGTGCCCGACGAAGTGGGTTCATTCTTGAATGATTCTTGGCTCTCGTCGAGCCGGTGATCAACTACTGCTATAGTGTGCTCCCGATGTTTTTGGTCGAGGATTGGTCAATGGCATGTGATGATTTCCGCATGGTCGAACAATGATTCTGCAGTGAATTAATTTGAAATGGCATTGTTTCGCCTAATTTGTAGTTCTCAATTCCTCGTTGATCAGTTTTGCAGTTTGTGTAGGCTTTTATCTGTTCTGTCTATATAAGAGGCATCACCAAAGATCCAGCGCCAGCCCATCCCCAACACATCGCGACACACACGGCATCATCACCGCATTCCCATCCTTCTCCTCCTGCGAAAGCACACTATCCCGATGGTCAGGCTGGCCCTCCACGACTGGCACTTCACAAGTCCCACACGTCCCCTTCGAACAAGTCGACATAATCCCACACCCATTCCGATTCAGCACCTCCAGCAGCGTTTCCTCAGCCGCCACACTCAATTTCCTCCCACTCCGTCTCAACACCACCTCAAACCCCCTATTGGGTAAGATCGCCCTCGCCGTTGAAACCTGAAACCGCTCAACCCGGAGATTGACCATGGGGTTCTCCCTACACACCCCCTCCAACGCATCAAGCAGTCGCTCCGGCCCACAACAGTAAACCTGAACTGGCTTGTCCTGCCCCTTTATGAATTCCTGGACATCGAACCTTTCACCCCTGTCACTGAGCATTGTAGCCAAGGCGTTGAGCGGGTGCTCCCGACGCAGATCATCCAGGTACGCCATGCTCGCGGACGAGCGACCGAGGTAGATCAGTCGGTATTCGACCCCAAGCAGTTTTGCCTCGGCAGCCATTGCTTTCATGGGCGTGATGCCAATTCCGCCCGCGATGAAAATGTAGCGCGCGCTCGGGCTTGTCTGGAGGCGGAAATGGTTTCTCGGTCCGCGAACGGTGATGTTGTCGCCCGGTCGGAGGTTCTCATGCAGCCACAGTGACCCGCCCGACCCGGTTGCTTCTTTTCGGATCGCGATCTTCCATTCGCTGGGATCGAGGTGGTTCGAGCACAGGGAATATTGGCGGTAGCCATGGGGAGTGAGGATATCGATATGTGCGCCCGGTTCCCAGGGTGGTAGTTGTGCCGGGGATTTGGCCGTGAGTGTCACCTCCAACACTTCCTCAGTGAGGAGCAACAGATTCTCCACGGTCGCTGGGATCGTCTGCGTTCCATTGCTGTTCTTCACACCCTTGTTTAAAGTCGACAGACTTTTCCTGGGCGACTGCGACTCCGGCACAACATCCCACGCCACCACAACCCCCTCGATCCCCCGACTCGCCCCTACCTTCTCATACCGAATCTCCTCGTAAGGCGTCACCAGCCTCAAACCCGGTAACCGCTCCCTAAGTACCTCAAACTCCGTCCTCAGAAGTAACCGCGCCAGCGGGGCCCCAAGACACGCATGGATCCCCCGGCCGAAACCAAGGTGCTGCCGGGCCGATTTCCTTCCTAGCTGCAGCTGTCCCGGGCACTGAAACACTCTCTCATCCCTGCTGCCACTGTTATACGCGAGGAAAACCCGATCGCCCGGTCGGAGGAGTGTCGTCTCACCAACCCTCGTCTCCTTATTCACAAGTCGATACATCCCCGTAATAGCGGACTCAAACCGGAGTAGTTCCTCAATCGCACCCCCCCTCGCTTCCTCATCCCGATTAGCCTCCTCCCATAAACCCCGATGTAACAAATGCGATACACCTATCGACAACAAACTCGTCGTCGTCTCATGCCCCGCCAGCAACAGCCCCGGAATCATACCCAGGTGTTCAAAATCGCTCATCTGCACAACACCACTATCCCTCATCTCCCAAATATGACTAATTAGGTCATCGCGACGGTCACATTTCCGTTCTTGAATGATTTTCGCAACGTAATCATGTAGATCTAACACGTCCTGAACCTGCTGTTCGATCGAGAGACTGCCCTCGCTAATCCCCCCGAACAGCGCGAGACAGCGACCGATCCACTCCCACCGCTCCACATCCAGTCCGGCAACAGCGATAACAGTCTTTAAAGGTAGGGGCAGTGCGAAATGGGCTTTCAGTTCGATTTGGCCCTTAGATACGAAGGTGTCGATGAGTTCGTGGGCTAGATGCGTCATGAGCGGTTTGAAGCGGGTGAGTTTCCGGGGCATGAAGAAGCCGTTGACGGCGGAGCGGAGGCGGTCGTGGTCGGGATTGTCGTGGCCGAGGAGGGTCCCGCCGGGGGGGACACGCCCGGTGAAGAGCGGTTTGATGACATCTGGGAAGTCGGGGACGGTTATGCCCGCTGAGGAGAAGGTGAGGGGGTCGTCGAGGATGGGGAGTATGTCGTCGTAGCGGGAGATGATGTAGGCGTTTAGGGTTGGGTTGAATTCGATGCGGTCTTTTGACCGTTCTTGTTTGAGGTCGGGGAATAGGGTCTGGGGGTTCTGGAAGGGGCAGGTTGGTGCTGCCGTTTTGGGGGTGGTATGTGCCATTGTGGCGGGGGAGTTGGGGATGGGATCGCAACAACCTATGCCATTTTATCGATCGATGGCATAGGGCTGGATATAGCGAAGTACTGGCTATGAAGGGTGGGGTATCGGGTTTAAAATAGGAAGCTCCTCACTGGCTCTCCAACCGCCAAGATAGACCCGGAAAAGTGGGGTGCGGAGAAGAATAAAAGAGCGGAGGAGAGCTATCTCGGGATGTGGCCAGGTGGGCCGGCCGGTGGGCGCAGAGGAGAAAATCCGGGGAAACATGGGGGGAGCTCTGTTTACCCCAAGTTACCAAGTGGAGGAGACATAGAAAAGGTCTCTGCATTCTACAAGACCCCTGTTGCATTTATTCAGTTGTCTGGGGTCTAGTTTCTACCTCATATCTGTCTTGTTTAGCTTCCGAGAGCGGCTTACCCGAGTCAGCCGAATAGAAATGCCCGCACCGACTCCAGGAAAGGAGGCGATGGTCGTCGACCAGGAAGATCCCGTCAAAGATGAACCCATTCACCACGAGTATGCTTCTGGTGCGGTTGTGCTCACTCAGGGAAGCGAGATCCAGAAGATCCCGCAGCCCAGTGCGAGTCCGAATGATCCTCTCAACTGGCCCAAGTGGCGGAAGCTGGGCCTCATTTTTACCTGCTGCTGGTTTTGTGAGTCTTTCAAAAATCCTTGCTCCCCTATTCAACACCTATTAACAGAATAAAGCCCTCTTCTCGCTCGTCCTGGTCGGGGGCGTGGGACCATTCCTCGAAACCCTTATCCGCGAGTATGCGTCCGACCATTCCGTGCAGGAAGTCGTGGGCATGAGCACGTATCCGAGTTTGGTTATGGCGCTTGGTAGGTTCAAATATTCATCTAGACAACTCCATTGCTAACGTGTGTAGGAAATCTCTTGATCCTCCCCGCGGCCCTGGCTGTCGGTCGAAGACCAATCTTGTTACTGTGTATTGTGTTGCTCCTGGGTTCGACTATTGGCGCGGCAACGAGCAAATCCTTTGAGACACATCTGGCCTGTCGTATCCTTCAAGGTATCGCGACTGGTGCAACGGAGTCGGTATGATGTCTTGGCCCCACAGGAATGATGCATAGGGCTTATATGGTGTACAGCTGCTCCCTTTGATGATTACGGAAGTGACGTTCCTGCATGAGAGAGATCTCTGGTTTGGTATGTCTGCCATGTTCTGCGCTATATCTTAGGGAAGTTGATACTAAGTACGATAGGTGTCTATTGGGGATCCCAGAGTACACTCAACGCCGCCTTCCTTATCGCGGATTCGTACCTTGTTGCAGCGACATCGTGGAGGTAGGCGCCCACGATACGATACGATACGATACATTGACTACAGTCCAATACTAATTTTTTTTTTCTATAGGTGGTTCTACGGTATGCTCGCCATTGCAGTTGGTGTCGCGTTGATCATCACCGTCCTGGGTGCCCCAGAAACACGGTTCCAGAGAGGTCGCATAAACGTTGGAGATAGGACAGTCTACACGGATGAGTTCGGGGTTACTCACGTTGTTGAACCTTCCCAGGAGGGACACTCTACGGTTGAAGTGACCCCTGAGACAAGAGCGGAAGATGACGCTCCAATGACCTTTTTAGAGACGCTCAAGCCGTTCCAAGGATTCACTCCGAATGCCCTGCGTGTTTTTCTACATACCTACGTCCAGCTCGGTCAGGTCTGCCTCTCTCCTGGAATTATATTTGCAGTTCTCCTGTCGTCTATATCGCTAGGTATGATTCCAGCTGGTCCAATTTGCCCAAACCTTATTAACACAATAAAACGCCAGGCATCGGCATCGCCATCTCGCTTACATACAGCACTGTCATAATCCAGTTTTACCACTGGGACCCTAGCTCCGTTGGCTTGATGAATGTGCGTTAATCCACCAGGCATTTTACAGCTGCACACAAACCTAACTAGATATTGTCCAGATCGGCGTCATCCCCGCGGCTTTAATGGCGATCGTATACGCCGGATACGGTGGTGACAAGGCTCTTGTCTGGCTCGCAAAGCGCAACAACGGTATCCACATGCCCGAGCACCAGTTACTGCTTCTCATCTTCCCCACCATCATCGGCGTCGCAGGTGTTGTTCTGTACGGCGTGACGGCTGGATCACCTGATGATATTTCCGTATGGGGAGTTATTATGGGTATGCTCACCGAAATAACATTCCTTACTTCCCCAATATATGATGTATGCTGAACCAGTTAGGCTGGGCTCTGGAACAATTCTCCTTCGTGGCGACGATTATCATCACGACTGCGTATGCGGCGGAAGCGATGCCGGGGAATCCGGGTGAGTATATAGACCCCGGCTCAGAAACGGTGGTATGAGTACTGATTTGTCGATAGGAGCCGCACTGATTCTTGTCATTGGGGCGAAGAATGTAGTGTCTTTTGGCGCATCATACGGGCTTACTCCTATGGTTGCTCGCTTTGGGTATCGGACTTCACATCTTATCGTGCGTGGTCTCTCCGTTCTGCTAGTGGTATACGTGCTGATTATTCTATAGTTGGTGGGGATTTATCTGGGAATTGCAGCGTTGGGGGTTCCGATCTATATGTGGAGAGTGGTAAGTATCTCATCAGCCGGTGATGGTTTCTTGCAGACTAAGCTAACGTACGGCAGATGCGTCGACCTACTATACTCAACTAACATCGAAGAGTTGGTTAATTGGGGACTTGATGGGCATATAAGTTACTTGATAGTGGTGAGATATTCAATAGCAATGATGGTGCTATATAATGATAAATCGTTCCCGCTGGTCCATTACAGACCCTTAGTTTTAAATGCTTCCCAAATAGCGCTGTAACCATCCTAACAGGAATGAGACCGTCTTCTAGCTATATTTGGGTGATTAAAATGTGTGTTAGCATTGTCGAGACCAAGCTATACGAAATTTGGAACCAACACATTGGAAGAGACTCTCTGGCGATCTAAAATGATCCGCATCGTGCGGGGCAAATCGGCCGGACATAGTCACAGCAGTTTGAGGTAAAGTCCAGCTAAACTCCGGCGCTGGAGGCCTCATGCTGACATCATGCCAGCACTCTAGTATATCAAGACTCAACACCCCAGACACCGTCAGGTGGGAAGTAAAGCAGGTTAACTCTCTCTACTCTATCATGGCTTCAAAACCCATCATCCTCGTCACAGGCGGCAACCAGGGCCTCGGCCACGAAGCCCTCAAAGTCCTCGCCCAAGCAAAAAAATACCACCTGATCGTAGCCGCCCGCTCCCAATTAAAAGCCGAAGAAGCCATCAAAACTATCGCATCCTCCACGAACTCAGATCCCAACGACTTCACCCCCATCGTAATCGACCTAGACAGCGACGCCTCCATCACCGCCGCCGCCAGCATCATAAAAACCAAATTCGCCCACCTAGACATCCTAATCAACAACGCCGGAATAAACCGCTCCCCGAACGAAAACGCCACACTCCGCGAAAACCTCCGCGCCGTATTCGAAACAAACGTTTTCGGCGTCGCCGTCATGAACGACACCTTTCTCCCGCTGATCCGCGCGTCGACGTATCCGCAGCGCCGCATTGTGACTGTCACCAGCGGATTGGGGATGTTCGGTGTCGCGCTTACGGAGAGCTCGCCGTATAATATCTGGAAATACAAGTTTCCGGTTTATCGGAGTAGCAAGGCGGCGGTTAATATGCTTGCTGCTGTTGATAGTATAGAACTCCAGGATGAGAATATTGCGACTGTGCTTGTGGAGCCGGGATATTGCCGGACGGCGTTTGGGGGGTATCAGGGGGATAAGGACGCGGATCTGGGGGGGAGGGTTATTGCTCGGGCGGCAGTTAAGGGGGATAACAAGGATTTGTTTTTGAAGGTTGTTGATGATGAGGGGAAGCATGCTGAGTTTGGGTGGTAATAGACTACGGCTACTGTTTTGGTGTTTGAATAATGGAAGTAAATTTAAACTAGGTACATTGGCCATACCACTCACACTCTAGGATGGCTTTAATCACATCGGAGCTTTAATCACTATCGACGCCCCCCTGGCACTGAACTTGGAACTCGCGATAACATTCATCGTAACACTCAGCTATATTGGTGGCGGGGTGATGACCCTCCAGTGTCCGCAGTCACCGACTGGTTATAGGATCCCAGAGCCGGATGGTTTTATCACTTGATGCTGATGCTAGCGTATTACCATCAGGGTGAAAAGTGATCGATAAGACAGTACTATTATGGAAGTCCAAGGTCTGCAAGGACGCATCTGCTATAGGAATCCAGAGCCGGATTGTCTTGTCAACTGATGCGGACGCCGGTATCTTATCGTCCGATCGATCTAACCCAATCAGCATGACCATCCAGGGTTTGCAAACACTGGCCAGTTGTAGAATCCCAGAGCCGAATTCCTTTGTCATCTGAGGCCGACGGCAGTAGTTTGCCGTCTTTCTGGAAAGCGATTGATAGGGTCGAATCCCTATGGCCTATCCGGGAGCACCTGCTCGGGACGGCCAGACGACCAGGCCGAGCCCATCGCCAAGGCCAAGAGATTAGGGAGAGCCTGAATTTTACAGCGGGTACAAAAGACTTGGCAGACTGGGAGGAAGAAAGACGGAGGAAGAAAAGGCCCCTTTTAAAGCACTCGAGTGGAATGACGTCAGGCGGCAGCCCATCCGAATCGACCAGCCTCACTACGCTATCATGCGAATACAACATCAATATAGAGCTACTTCTAGTACTACTTGTGGCCAGCAATAAGGGCGTCCCACGAATTCGGGGACCCTGGGCCCCGACGCTATTGTAAGTTGGCGCAGGTTTGATCTAACTTGATCGTGCCAAACTGATACAGGGGATTCTTGAGGAAATAATATTGACTTACCTGCTGGAGTAAGTCGATGGACCAAATGTTTTCTAGAGGGAATGCTTGAGGGAGGGCGAAAGACATTCCTTCAGGGCCATGAAGCAGGACAATTCGGAGATCATTTCATACTTGAGAATTCTGCGCGATGCCTTGCTTGAGGAGCAATATGTAAAGCTGGAGTAAACTCTACTTCGAAAATGGTTTCCTTTAAAAAAACATAAAAACAAAAATAAACATGAAAAGCGAACAACTAGGAAGCCTCTAAACATGTCAAGTCAGATTCGCTATCTCGCAAATTTATTCGGAAATAATTTTTAGTATATCACCGTCCTATGGCAGGGAAACCGAATCTCCAAAAACAATTAAAGGCATGAATCCCCATTCAGGCCCTTGGTAGTGAATGATAGGAGGCAGTGTATAATGGGTTTGCAGTTGTTTTGTGTCAGAGCAATTGTACTACTACATGCCGATAAGAACGACAGATATAAATTCTCTCATTTGACAAAACTTTAAAGCCCTGACTCCACGGACGGGGTGAAAATCCGCTTTGGAATCAGATTGATCGTCTCAGCGCTCCGTAGTAGGATGTCTATTGGGCAACGCCCATTCCATTAAATCATAGGTATAGAATGCATCCAGGTAAAGGGAGGGCAGGTCAAATTCAAACTCAGGTAATGCGAGAGTTTCAGCATCCATGCAGTTAACTTCGTTTTCATAAGGCGGAAACGCTTGTCCCAGACTATTGGGTGCACCAAAAGGATTGGGTAGACCAGGAGACAAGGGCTCATTGGCCTGCGAAGATAAATCTGTCAAGGTATTCGAAACTCCGGTGTTTTTGTTTCTCGGATCGTAATTATGATCGGTGTCAAGATCGTAACTCGGATGAATGCGTCGGAGAAGACTACGGGTTGCTGCTATTGTGGTGGATACAGGCTCCCCTTGTCGCATTTGACTTAAAAAGTAAATACCGGCGTAGATCCACTGAAGGAGCTGGGCAGCTGCCTCTGTATCATACATGAAGTCATAGATCAGAAGAAACATGCAATGCTCCATGAAGAAACAGTTATAACGTAGTTCCTGCGTGATTGATGGTGTCAAAAAAGAACCATGCAGAGGATATTAGGAATTGATTCTTACCTTCAGAATAGGATAATTCTGTGCAGTCAGGCAGAGGTACCGAATCGTAGAGACTGCTGCTCTGAGGGCATTATTACATCCTTCGTTGAGCCAGGTGAGGATGGGTTGGGTTTGCTTCTGGGTACAGCCTCCTCTCATTTTCTTATCACGCTTCCATTTGCCCCGAGAAATCAAGAATGGTCGGAATGTGAGCAGACTTATATGGTTAAATACTGAGTCTCTAGGTTAGTATCTTTTATTAGATGTTTCCATGGCTCTCGAAAAGCTCTTACAGGTGATCAGAAAAAGTTGATAAGATGAAGTAGACCCATTTGCTTCCCAGTTCTCTAGATCGAAACCAAAATCTGATTGAACTCTGTTTTTTAGGTTTTGTAATTCCTTGGAGATGGATAACGCCTCCTTCCACATGGTGAATAAAGCTCCATGCTTTGGACGGTATATCTTGCGCATCGTCTGGACCATCAGCTCCGAAAAATGTATCAGACATGCTAGGAACTTATTGTTAGGAGGAGATATTTCAATATCGACTTCTGCAATAGAGCTTCCTTATCTAGAGGCATGCTTCTAAAACAGCCACAAGAATATCCTCCAGAAGATCCAATCCTTCCGCATATTAATCACCACGCCTGATGCGACAAACCACCTGTTCTATGCAGAGATAATCTGCACTTCTCCAACTAGTTAACCATTGAAGTCTTGCTGATGATTCTCATTTTCTTTTATACCTCACTCTCCCTCATAGAGTCCTCTCAATCGATACAAATGGTTGTATGAGCCAAGAGTGGTGATGATGACCTTGAGGCCATTCCCCTCCAATGGACAGGAGAGCATGCGAGAACCTGTGTTTGTTCCTGGCTGTGTTCTCATCTCAGGGACGATCCGACTGGGAGCTTGCGAGGTTTTCTGGATCCAATGATACCTCAGAAAGATCTGCGTGCTGACCATGTTCCTAACTAGAGTATGTGGGAGAGTCTATTTGTCTGAAGAACTTTCAGGGTCTTTTCTGACGGGGGCTTAAACTGAGCCATATGTTGGGTGGTCCCGATGCGGTGGCTAATCCAAAACAAAGGCCTAATGCGAAAGGGATAGTAGGCCCGATCGACAAAATACTACCATGAAAAGCCTTGGTTCTGCTTATTTATGGGACTCGCTTGGGAAAGCCAACTCTGGAGGTTGTGTCTCATCTTACTATGGGTAGATTTTACAGAAATTTGGGAGGTAGTCCTCGGCCTAGTATGAGAAAGGAAATGACTGAAGGGTTGTATATCCTCACCACCGCCCGTGATCGTCCATATGTACTTGATTAGCCTCTAAAGGGCAACTGACTGGTGGATAGGAATAAACGATTAATCGTCACCGTCACTGCCACTCGACTAGCTGTTAATTCTGGTGCTTGCGATGGGTGATCCAAACTTTAGCATAGGGTACAACCAATCCCCTAAATTTGTCAACATGCCATCAAGGTCGGGAGAGGCAAGAGGATGACTTCGTCATAAAGACACTTGCCTAGCATTCCTAAGTCCCGCCCTAGCATGCTAGTAGTTACGGTTTAGCAAGAGAGATTTCCTGTTACTTGAAGGTGGCATCCAGGGAATCAGTGCCGTATGCAAGGGTCCCCGCAAACACAGCCCTAAACCGACCAGGTCATTAAGATCGCGTATAACCAAGACCTCACTAAACGGATACTCGAAGCCCTCCTTAGTTAAAGGCAAGACCCACTCAGCGGTGCTCTCCTGGGCTTTCTTCGGTCGAGATTTCCAATCCTCCGCTGTGATCGCTGAAAGGTGGACGATCTTAGCGCCATCCGTACGCGCACTCCGAAGACCCGTGATGGCATTCGATAACCCCGGACCGGACGTTGTGAAAACAACCGCCAGTGCGTTGGTATGTAAGGAGTGTTGATTTTGCTCATCATCCAGAAGATTAGGCAGGGTGCCTTTAATGGTATATTGAACAGTCCCCTGCCTCTCCTTTCAGAAAGCCAACAAAGACTCAAGATGAGGGCTCTCCCATATCAGGTCTTAGCGCCAACAGGGGTACAACTTAGCAAGTCTATCTCACAATAAGTAGCTAGATACAAAAACATGTCGCTCGTCAAAAGATTATGGCCATATCTGCGGGTCCATCATCCATGCAGGCTACGGCGGGCTTTCTCCAAGTTGGAAGGAGCGACCTCATCGTAAGCTCCCTTCTCATTAAACACCATTTACACCACAGCATGTGAATCTTCGGGGCGTTCTGTAGGCGTCATATTGATTAATTCGGTACATTTATTGGCTGCCGCCACCAAGTCGCATCCCGGAGTTAGGGCTCGGTTGTAATCTTAACTCCAGGCATGAGCCACCAACACTCTGGCTATACCAATCACCACCAGGAAAGTTCGGGGCGAGTGCTGGCAACGCTATTCTGGTGACGAAATTGCCCCATTGTTGTAAAGTATCATCACCTAGCTTTAGCACGGGAATCCCAACAGCAGAATATGTGAAAAACACGAATTTCCGATTCCTATCTTCCTCACAGGTTCTTTGTCACCCCCGGTTGAATAGCCTCCAACTTCTTGCTCAACTCTACCCACACCCTATCCTGCAACTCCTTCCCTCTCGCACTCATAACCAACGGCGCCGGATCCGCAATCACACAATCAGACAAATACATCCCATGCGACTCCGCCCCCTGCGCCCCCGCATGAACCAACGTCCGACTCCCCACCTCCGTCGACCTCGCCAGAATCAACTTAATAAACCAGAACCCCCATCCACCAACATCCCTCCCGAGCTCACTATGGCATAAACCCGGGTTGACACAGTTAACCGTAACACTACACCGATCAACCAGTTGACGCTCAACTATACTCCGGACCGCGAATACCTCCAGCAATTTCGAAATCGGGTACTGATCACCCCAATGCTTTTCAGCGATTGCTTTGTCGTTTATCGTGGCGAAGATCTCGCCCTCGGGGGCATTACCCTGCTGGAACTGAGTGTGGCCGTGCACTTCCGATGATGTAATGGTGAGCGTTGGGCGCGTGTTAAATTTCGTCGCGGTTTCGTTCAGCTTCAGCATAATCAAAGCCGCTAGGAGGAACGTGCTCACGACATTCACAGTGATAGAGGCCTCATTATCTTCTAGTGTCGAGTATTTGCCCGGTGCGATACCAGCGTTGGCGAGGAAGATGTCCACACGGTCTAGCTCCTGGTTCACGCGGGCGGCAAACTGCTGCACGTTCTCGTAGGTGGCCATGTCGAGGTGCCAGACCTGGATGACGTGTGGCCCGCAGTGGGTGGTTGCTTCGATATCTTCCTTGGCGGCTTCACCTTTGGCTAGGCTGCGGACGGCGAGGATGAGGCGGCTCGCGCCGAGACGGGCGTAGTGACGGGCTGCTTCTTTTCCGAGACCGACATTGCTGCCTGTGATTATGATGGTTTTGCCGGCGTAGGAGCCTGTTGGGTAGGGGAGGCTCTTGAAGAGTTGGCTGTAGAGGAAGCCCATGGTGTTGTGAGCGGAGAGGAAATGTAGGATTAGGGTGGGAAGGGCTTTCCTCGAGTTATGGGGTTCAGCTATGATATGTAAACGGGGATAACGGAGAGAACTCCGTTGATCCGAGAGAATAAAGCTCGGAACCAAACTAGGAAACTCGCGTTCTTGGCAGGGTCTGGTGGAGCTTTCGGGCGGAGCTATCGGAGCATATCATATCGCACCAGGATCAGAGCTAGCTTGGGCCTATTCTAGATCCTGTTCATTCATCCTGTTCCTAGAGCTGAAGGAGTCGTGCTCGAGCATCATCTTCCCGATCCCACAGGTGCAAACCCCATCTGCAGCAGAAAAGGATTCAGAACTTGGACAGGCTAGTTGGGAATTTTGTAATAGGGAGTTGCCACGATGGCTTCAACTTCCAGTAGCTGTATATCGCATCAACCTAGACGCGCGAGGTCATCCTCCCCCAATTAGCTCTTCCCCATTCCACCTTCAGTAAGACCCATACCCTAAACACCAAAACGACAATAGAGCCTGGAGCCATTCCCTCTCTTCTAGAGCATCTCACCACCCTCACCTCCTCCCCCACAATCTCAACCGGCTTCCTTATCCCTAGTCCCTGAGCATGTTCAGTAAGATCGACAATCAAGCCCGTAAGGGGGCCCACACACTCTACACGCTCTACACCCTCCTAGAGTTCCTAGAAAAAAAATAGCCGGAGGAATCCCGACGATTATACGGCCTCTGCATTCATTTTGGGAGCTCTGTATAGTTTCCGCGGGATGGCGCTGGCAGTGTCATTGATGGCCTGTTCCGACCCGCGCCTCTGCGAGCAACCCGGCCAGCGAAGTACAACTCCTTTGGCGATACCCAGAGATTAACACCGAGTATGATAAATCAGGATGAAAGAGAGAGACATACATAAGCTTACTCTATCCAGTGCTTCCTGTTGGGCTTTAACCCGGATTTTGGGCACCGCTTAACCCCGCCAAAAGTCCGTCAGTAAGAAACATAAAAGAGATGTCACTCTCGGTATCTCGTTCATTGTGCAAGACATCCTAACACATTAACGATCCTCAACTCACTCACAATGGCAGCAAAGAGAATCATACTTGTCACTGGTAAGTAAACCCCATGCTTTAATTCCCATATTCAAATACTAAACCCCCTCAGGCGCCAACTCAGGCATCGGCTTCGATACAAGCCACGCCCTCGCCGCCACCTCGCCCAACAACCACATCATCCTCGGCTGCCGCAACCTCACCCGCGGCTCAAAAGCCCTCTCCGACCTCCAAGCCCTTAACCCAAGCGGCACATTCACCCTCCTCCAACTAGACATCACCTCCGACACCTCCATCACTGACGCCGTCGCAAAAATCACCACCGATTTCGGCGTCCTCGACATCCTAATCAACAACGCCGGCATCGTCCTAAACAACCCCCAGAACCGCCGCGCCGAGATCCTCGAAACCCTAAACTGCAATACCGTCAGCGCAGTCATCCTCACCGAAGCCCTTGTGCCCTTACTCCAGAAATCCGCAGATCCGCGGATTATCAATGTTTCCTCGAGCTTAGGTTCTATAACCGATCGTTCGGATCCGGGGAATCGTTCCTATAGCTTGCCTGCGGAGGGGTATAGGATGAGCAAGGCGGCGTTGAATATGGCGACGGCATGTATGTATGCGAGTTATAAACCGTGGGGGTGCAAAGTGTGGACGTTTTGTCCGGGGTTTGTGGTGACGAATTTAACGGGGGAGGGGGATCGACAAAGGCGCAAGGATATGGGGGCTGAGAGCTCGGAGACTAGTGCAAAGGGGATACTGGATATTGTGCTGGGGAAACGGGATGAGGATGCAGGGATGTTCTTGGATAGACAGGGGAAGCGGCTGAATTGGTAGTTCGCCTCTTTGTATCGTGTTTTTATTGCGCTACTACAGAGCTTCTGGGGGTGTTAGTGTATACTATAGTTTCATCGCCTCTCATACAGTGTATCTTTGTTTTCTTTCCTATGTACAGCTCGAGGGAAATACCCAGTATTGAAGATGGTTCAGGAATCAGGCACGCTGCGCGGTGTCTCCGGTTGGGTCATCCTCGGCCTGATCACCTCAAACCCCCTTTCCTTGGGCTCCCGCCGCCTCCACTGTCGCTTCCATCGAGATGGCCCGGGAGTACCCGTATTGCTTGATATCCCCGTATACGATTGCCGGCTACCATTCGGAGGAGTATGTTTCCGGGGACGGTAGAACTGGTCCGACTCCCGCTGCGAATAATACTCCTCCGTGTTATGTACTCTTTCGAAGATCTGGTCCAACGAGGTTAAGTCAACAGTATCCATCTCTATATTAGTATCACTCGCATCATTTCCTTGTGGAGAGTAGGATTGCCTGGAAGAGAAAGAGAATGTCATATCCCTAGAGGAGACTGATGTGTCCTGGTTCTGATACCGCGGAGGTCGGAAGAATGACTCGACGTCATCTTTCGAATGGGACGATTCCGAGGATCCCGGGCGACAAGCTGAAGGGTGTCTTGTATGGTGCGGAGAGGGTTCTAAGGCTAGTCCAGTTAGCCAGTGGGTGTCGTGACGAGTTAAGGAAAACATACTAGGGTCAAGCGCAGGGAGGTGGGAGAAGGAAGACCGCCTCGTTGATCGATGCGAGAGCTGTGCGAAGCCGAATACCTAGCGAAAAGGAGTTAGTGACTTGCATTTGCAAATCCATAAAGCTAAGGAACTTACAGGGGCTTTTGCTCGGTCGAGCCGATCCGGGACTGCGGAGTCAAGCACCCCAACTTTATAAAGGACATAGCAAACGGGTTTGTACACGCAGTCAACGGCTAGCCCGAGCAGAATGACGGTAAGATGTAGGGACAGGATGCAATATGCAACGATGGATTTTGTACGCTCGGTTACCGCTGCCTCGGGGAGA
This sequence comes from Aspergillus biplanus, assembly GCA_027569045.1. Classification (NCBI taxonomy): domain Eukaryota; kingdom Fungi; phylum Ascomycota; class Eurotiomycetes; order Eurotiales; family Aspergillaceae; genus Aspergillus; species Aspergillus biplanus. The sequence continues at coordinate 20,847 of JAPDEJ010000023.1, forward strand.
AAAGCAAGGCTCAGGAGCAGAGTGGCGAGTCTAGCGCCTGACAGTAGCGCATATCGCCATGGAAATCCGGCGTGACGATTCCAGAACCCGCAGGTCAGGATACAGATTTCGCAGAGCAGAAGAATGATCAACTCGGCCAGTCCGGATGACTGTAAGCCACCCATGGCAACGCCCCTGACGAAGGGGATGCCGTATAGCAGGTGGAATCCCCAATGTTGACCAAACCCCAATGGTGGAAAATTCTGGGGGGAAAACACGGCCTGTCGATCGGTTTGGACGAGACGACGGACAACAACAATAAGCAATCCGGCGAGCGCAGCCACGAAAATGAAAGCGGTGGACGTATGGGTAACCGGAAACCACTGGGCGTTATTTATCTGAAACAGCGACAAGGCAATCAACGGGTGAAGGCAGTAATCGAGCACAAGGCGAGTGACACTCCAGCCCGTCCGGCGCAAGAACGCGGGGAATTCCCTCTGCAGGTCAAATGTTGGCCGTGGTCGCGTAGAGGTTCGGAATGGATACAGTTCCCGCATCCAGTGAAAGACAGAGACCAATTGAGCCGATACGATGACTCCGATCACCAGCAGTGCCAGATTCACGATCGAGTTCGTCCATAAGTCGCTTGTTGTCGTACTCCCTAGGCACTGTGCCATCTCCTCGAGGCCGAAAGTAGCATTCGTAGCATAGATGCCATCCGTCACTCCGGGGTATGTAAACTGATGCGTGACCGGCCAGTTCCTGAAGATGAGAGATGACCAGCTGAGGCTACTCAGCACCGCCCGGAAGAACCCTGGATAAGACAGCGTCAGGCACCCGGTCAGGAACACGAATTGCAGATAATGCAGGCATGGACCTAGTCCCGGCATCGATGATTCCGCTGGGTCTTTCAGGTCGTCTTCAAGCTCGTATCGAAAGGTACTCCTGCGTCGTTTCTGGTCGGCCTTGAATAGCCCGGTGACGATTCCTGTGAGTAGCATAATTCCCAAAGGGACGCCCAGGAGGATCTTCGATGCGGTTGAGCCGATATACGGGGTAATATGAGCGCGCATGCAATCGATATTGGTGTTGTTGAGCCGGAGCTGAATGGTCGTATCAAGACTCCTAAATCGGAATGGCTGCTCTAACGGAAATGACGCTTCGTAAATTGCATATGTGCGGCGGTCAGATCTATGCGATCGTTGGCTATTTGATTCCAGCTTTGTGGTGCATTTGAAGGCCTGGCACCTACCTTGGATTACCCTTCGGCGATAGCGTAGGACATCTCCCCGTCTGGGCAAACGGTTTTCCGTGTACGGCAGAGCCTCCCAAAACTCTAGCATCCAGCGTCAGCACCGCTGATTCCCCGTTCAATTCGTTGCATCGTTCGTCGACAAAGTCGCCCAGCAATTGAATGGACAATGTCGTGTTACCCTGGTTACTGTGAAGGGAGCCAGTTAAAGAAAGCGACTCGAACAGACGGTCGACCTGTGCCTCCTCTTCCAGGCTACAGGATAGACGTCGGATAAAGGCTGCCTGCGTGCAGGAAACCAGAAGCAGGAGCCATGCGACAAGGAATCTATAATCCATCGCCGAGAGGGAGGAATTGCAAGTCCATCTGGTCGGGGAAGAGTTTGCAGAAGGTGTCGAACTCCTGGAGATATTTCCTGGAGAGATTTCAAGGTTAGCGGCTCGGCAATATATTTTCTTAAACATGGTGGAGTCTGGTTTGCCAATCGTTGTTAGAATTTGTCGTCTCATCCACGGAACGGCCCACCGGGTTGATATTTATAGCCTTATAAGTGGAGACCGGAGAAAGAAGTCTGAGAGTCGCCCTATCCGCGCAGCATAGCAGTTTTATTGATAATGGCTGTCAGTCCAGGATAAACTTTCTCTCTCTCTCTATATGTGTATGTGTGTGTATATCTAGCATCACTCCATTATGGTCTTTCGCATATAAGTACATTTCCAACCTCCCACGCATATAAGCTTGGCATTTGTCTTAACTACTTCCTTCGCAAAAATGCTACAAAATAAGGAGAGTAGGAAGGCCCTCGGAAAGTGACCAGAAGTATGGCGCGTACATCAAGAAAAAACCTGTGAGGCCAACTAGAGAAACGTTAAGAGACCAAATTGATGACCAAGAACAATATTCCCAGCACGCCCTGCAGAACACGTCGCCTGGTATTCTGGTGGAAGGCGTATCAACCGTTCGGCCTCTTGAATTATCCATTTCCCATCAGTGCTTACAAAAGGGTTCCTTTCATCCTTCTTGGCCTTTTCCGTCTTGACTGGATCCAGGGGGGGTGGAGTCATGCTATTGTTAATGTTCAGATTACAGCCATCTTCTGAGAATGACAAAGCCGTAACTGCTACATTAGACCGGTGCATTCCTTTCTCATTACCCGTGGCTGCATCCCACAGCCGGATGGTTTTATCTTCTGAGGCGGACGCGACTGTCTGACGGTCTGGGGAGAAAGTAATAGCATTAACAGAGGCTGAGTGGCCTTGCCGAATCTATCTTCTAGCGCCTATTGCTGCATCCCAAAGCCGAACCGTCCCATCGAATGAAGCAGACGCAATTATTTGGTCATCTGGTGAGAATGTGACTCCGTTGACTACATCTCCATGACCCGGTAGAACCCCGGTTTCAGCACCCGTGGAATCCCAAAGCCGGATCGTCCTGTCGAAGGAAGCGGATGCGACGGTTTGGCCACCTGGCGTAAATATGGCTGCGTTGACTGAGTCTGTATGACCCGATAAAATCTGCTTTCCAGTGCCCGTGTCTGCATCCCAAAGTTGGATAGTTTGGTCACTGGAAGCAGACATGATCGTTTGACCATCCACAGAGAATGTAACCATATTGACCGAGTCCGTATGGCCCCATAACGTCTGCCTTTTCACACCCGTAACCGCATCCCAGAGCTGAATGGTTTTATCAAAGGAGGCAGTTGCGATCACTTGACTATCTGGCGAGAAGGCAACTGAATTAGCCCAGCCCGTGTGACCATGTAGCATTCCCCCTTCAGCGCCTGTGAATGTATCCCAGAGCCGGATGGTTTGATCGCGGGAAGCAGACGCGATTGTCGGGCCGTCTGGTGAGAATGCGACGGGGTTGACCCAGCTTTTATGGCCCTCCAAGATTTCTCTGCACGGATCCCAGGGCTCCTGCATCAGTAATAAGTGAACCACGCTTTACCAGCAGTTTTGACAGAGCGAAACCCCCACTTCTGAGTGTTTCTCCCAGTGGGGACATGTCAACGGAGTATAGATGTTCGTAAGACGCATACTCAAATTTCAACCTCATTTTAAACGGCTGGACTCCGACTGTCCTAGGCTGTCGATCTACACTCAGATCTAGTAGATATTGGACTAGACCATCATCTTCCCCGGGACATTTCCGCCTAATGGCAGAAACAAGAATAGGCTGCCCAGAACGATGGAGAATATCGGCCAACATTTCAATTTGCGATAAATATTTAGCAGTTTCCAGGTTGCCAATTTCGATCAAGACTTGACCGTGATCCGTAGCCCCGACACTCAGAAGAGTTTTGATCATCGGACAGTGCCCCATCGTGATGGCTGCTCCAAAGGCCGTATCAGGTACTTTGTTATATACTTCACTTTTTCTTGCTCCCCAGCCGATCAAGAGGTTCACAGTTTCGAGGTCTGCTATGGCTACATGCTCGTATAACTTTGAGGTGTAATAATCTTCCATCAACTTGGGATCGACTTCGGCTCCGTGGGCTATGAGCATCCGGGACATTTGTAGGTCGTCATTATCAAGCGCCATTTGCACGGTCGTCTCCCCATGAATTGCGTCCCTGCTATTGACATTTGCCCCCGCTGCAAGTAAACCCTTCACTAGACCTTTACGCCCATAGTAAACCGCCAGAACAAGAGGGGGAATATATCGATCGGTAGGGCCTTCGTAGTTGACACTCGCGCGAGCCGCTAGGAGACAATTTAGTAATTGCTCATTTCCAGCCTTAGCTGCTAGTCCCAGGCCTGTAGTAACACGAGCCATGTCCCGAAACCAGACGTCCTGAATTGCGTCGACGTTTACGTCCAACGCAAGCAATCTGTCCAGAAGTGGCATATCATTCTGCTCCACGGCCAGCCCAAGAATCGGGCCCCAATTTCGGTGGGGGTTCGTCGTATTGTTAGCATTGCATTTGACATCAAGGAGCCGTTGCACGAAACCAGGAGTACCCGTGTAAACTGCCGCCAGTTGTGCTTCACTTTGTATAGCTACACCCTGGGATAAAAATGTGTTGATGAGCTCCTGGCTTTCGAGAACCACGGCCCGAAAAAGCGATTTTTCAAGCACTTCTGGCTTTTTGGACCCGGCACCGTAAGAGAGGAGCAAACGGCACATTTCCAGGGAGACTTCTGGGTCCATAATATCGGATGCAAGATCAGAGGCAGTGTACGGGATCTGCCTGCAAAGACGGGAGTGTCAGGGTCCATCCCGGCCTTTAACACCACACGAACGGCCTCCACATCATAAGCCCTCAGCGCACTCCCGAAAACCCTCTGAGCTATAGCATGGACTGTCGGGCCAGGGACAGAAAGCAAATGCTTGAAACTTTGGATAATATCAAGCCCAGACAAATGAAATAGTGCCATAATTGCTTTATCTTCGTTACTGACATTCTCGTCTTCCTTGGGCTTCGGGGGGAGATACACTGGCATACGCCGTTCGAGCTCTCCAATCCGGAAGTTGTTGGAAAGGAGGAATAGAGCTACTCGGACGAGTTCAATAGCCTCATTACCACCTCCTATGCAACAAAGAGTTTCGGATATGTATTGATTTTGACCTTCATGCTGTTCTGGCATAATGGAGCTCAAAGCGACCGCCAATCGGGAACTATTCTGGCCAATCTGTAGAAGCTTGGCCTGGTATTCGACTAGCAGCGAACCAAGGGTACTAATAACGCCCATGGCAATCGGGTCCATCGGTGTATTTCCTGCCTGAAATAAGGTGGAATTAGCTGGCAGCAGAGACGAGTTTTCTGCGCCAAGTTAGCGACAACTTGATCTTCGGGCACTGACTTGGTCTGAAGCTTACCTGCAGCGCTGAAAGTGATAATCGAGAAAGCCACGGGAGATTGGGTGGCCAAAGAAATTCGAAGGCGGCTGGCCCGGGGAAACAAACAATTACACCCTCTGGACTCGCGGGGGAAGGAGCTACCAGGTTTATTTTGTCACATCGGAGATGCTTTTCGATTTCCGTTTGGAAGCCCTGTCGATTAATCTCTAATTTCACAATTTTCCACGGACGAAGGACTCCGTTGATGTAGACCTGGGCGTGCTGTCGTTGCTCTACATCCATTTTCTCTAACTTCCGCTTCAACCCAATCCACTTCTCGCGGCCCATGTGGTTTTTCTTGAAGCCCCATTTTCTGAACTGATTTTCATCCTGGTATTTTCTGAGCTCTGTCAATTAGAAAATTGCTTTGTGGGCCGGGGAATATTTGTTGGGAACCCGTACGATTTACGAAAGCCATATGTCCTTTCCATAAACTAGCTCAGGTACTTTAGGGGCTTGTTTTCTCTCAGATAAATGCGCTCGATCTCTGGCTTGTGGATGTCCCATTTATCCGCCATCGTGTTAATAGTTTCGATGGTGATGAAAAGGGTTCGGGGGCAAGAATTGACAGAGAGGAGGTGGCTTCATTTCGTACCTCGCCCCAAGGCTGAGGCTGAGAAAGTCGCTCCCACGTCAACACCATTTTCTGATGGGCGGTCGGGGCATGTGAATGATGGAAATCCTGACGAGTGGCCACCTGGAAGAGCCTGTGGCACCAGCCCGCTGGGGCCGCTCTTGATTCGACAAGAAAAAGCAAACACGGTGAGGGGAGTGACGAGATTGCTCTAAAAAGGAAAATCATCAAAGGGGGGTGGATATGAGAGCTGATTGGATGGAATCAAAATCTGGCGAGCCCTTCGACGGATCAGAAAGTATGAACGAAATAGAAATCAAAACCAAAAGGAAGCTAGACAAGAAAGGACCAGAAATGGGACGAAATGGGATGAAATGGGACGAAATGGGACGAAATGGGACGAAATGGGACGAAATGGGATGAAATGAGATGAAATGGGACGAAATGGGACGAAATGGGACGAAATGGGACGAAATGGGATGAAATGGGACGAAACGAGATGAAATGAGATGAAATGAGATGAAATGAGATGAAATGAAATAAAATAAAATCAACTGAGGCAGCCTGGGTCTCCACCACTCGACCAACCGCCAACAGGGGGGTCTCCGCCTGTCAGAGTCTCAGGGCTCAGTGGTGATTGTGGCGGAGCCACCTCCGGAGGTGAGCTGAGCGACATTCTGGGGCTCAGTGCTGGCGGCAGCGAGTAAGGTTGCACGCAGGGTGTTCAGATCCCGAAGATTCCTGCAGTGAATGGGTAGATCCTCCCATTTCGAGCTAGGCCAGCAGTTGATGCCTTTTCTCGAGGCCAAGCGATCTGTGTTGACAATACGAGCAACAACGACGTCGGCTCGAGCGCGGCCGATTGGTGGTTCTCAAAATCGAGGCTAGGCGAAGAGTATCAAACGAGATCAGTTTCCTGACGTAGACTTTCCCTCCCAGACTTGGTCAATGAGGGTCAGAAAATCGTACCGGGGCTGCCATGCTGGTGTATAAAGCCCGGTCGCCCGTCGAGGAATCTTTCTTCATCAAAGTATAGTCGCGGATTTAAGATCCACGATCTGGAAAAAGTTTTAATTGAATTTTGTCATTGGGTTTTCTTCATATCCTCCTTATCATGCCCTCTCATTCGTGCGACTCGAGTTGGTATACACCGGAAGGTTGGACGAGTGACGATAAAAGCATGGTAGCAGGATCGCCAAACATCCCCGAGGGCCCTGAATATTCATCTTGCTTCGCGACGCATACGCAGCGCGACATGCAGGTCTCTGGCTCTATGTCGTTCGACCATTCTGTCCACTCGTTCGCCGCGCCGCACACTTCTACCTATACCATGCCGTTGGCGGGTTTGGGATCATCTAGGCCAATGCTCAACCTTTCCGTCGATGACGACAGCGAAGCCATGCCAGCCCGACCAGATCTTCCTGGACACCATTCTTGGCTTAGATATCCTCCGCTGGCCCCCAATATTAGCCCATCTACCCAGGTGCAGCATTCGTCGGCAGCAAACGCAAACATGACACCCGGAAATCAGGACACCCATTCCTTGATGTTCACAGCATTGTAAGGCTTCCAACTATCATAAGGAACTCAACTCTGACAATCAATTAGTAACGGAACACCTCTTGCTGATGCCGTCAAATGCGAATGGAAAGGTTGTCGGTATGATGGCGCCTTTGCCCGTAAAACAGAGCTGATGCGCCACGTTCAAACACAGCATATTTCGCCCAAGTCATACAAGTGTCCAGCATTGAACTGCCAGAAAACCTTTAACCGGAAAGACAATCTGCAGGAGCACTTCCGTCGCAAGCATCTAGGGGAAAACTGAGTTTCTGTGTCATTGGGGACGTTGTTCGCCTTGCTCTTTATTTGTGGAGTTCCCTTTTTCCCTGGTTGTTTTCAATTGGCGTATGAAGGGTCTCGTTTCTCCTCTTCCAGGCTTTTTTCTCGTGTGCTTTCTAGAGCGGGATCTAGCGCCAGCTTCACAAATGGACGTCCTGGATGTTTTCGGGTAGATATTCAGATACAAATGCAAATGATTCACATCCATAACCCTCTGTTTAAAAGGCATTTATTATATTTTGAGTGCTCCGAGATGTCGAGTTCTTGGTGCGGTAACTGATATCACGGTACGATGTCCCTTGTTGTCGGTAAATATGCCCTCTCTTCCAAGCCAGAACTCGGGGTATTGCAAGCGACTGACATCAACAAGATCGGATCGTGTTGGTGGGGAATAAACTTGCGGGTTGAAGCCACGATCCACAAACTTGAAACCTTGTCGAATGGACCCATCGGAAATGCGGAAAACTGGTTGGTGGGACAGACACCGGCTTCATTGTCGGCCCGCTCAGATGCAAAAATGTCGCTCTTTGGCAATTTCAATGTTTTTCAACTCTTACGAAGTCTTGGCATCTAAATATCCGTTAGTAATCCTCGCTTCAACCAATTAGAGTTAGGGAAATGCCCCGAAGCATTTTTTCTTTCTTCCGCCCAGACTTCCTAGCGTCCCAGAGCTTCTGCACCCCTCGTGGGTCCATTGACGAAGGTGGTTATTTATTTAGGCAAGTACTAAAAAGGTGTTCAGGAAGAGTGTGTTTTCAAGAGAGCTTGAGAGCTGTTAATGTTTTTGCATTTTCTGACGTGCGGGGGAAGGCGAGTAGAACCGCTTTGACCACCGCCGAACTATATATATTGTTAGAGCTACAAAGCGCGGAGCCGGAGGAAAAAGGATCTATCGATGATAAATAGATCAAGATAGATGTAATGAAGATGTATATCTAGATGCACAAAAGGCAAGGAGATGGATTATATATATCTCAGATGGGTTCAAGTGCTAGCTGTGCAAACATATATGACCGAAAATTGAGACTAATCTTTCCCTCCTCGCAGACCTCCGATGGCTTCCATACTTTTTCATATTTCTAGTTAACGCCCTGGCAATGGGGCATAGCCTCGAACCCAACAAGAAAAAAGCCGAACAACAAACATACTATCCACCATTACTAACAAGTTTAACACACGCCGATGTTACCATTAAATTCACAACAGGCCTCAAAAGGTCTTCCCTGTTCAGCAGGAAGGCCTAGACACTATACCGGATATCAGCATTTGCAAGACCAGATCTAAATCTGGGAGCGAGTAGATTGTGTTACATACATCATCATTGACAAAATCACCACCCATATCATCACAGCAACCCTGAGTATTTTCGGGAAGGTTTGCTCCAGGAGGTTCTGGGCTGAAACACTGGCATCCCATCGTTGCAGGGAGGCTGTTTATATGTTTAGCTGTTGTTTATGAATAGCTGGGTTCGGGTTGAAGCTTACCTGGTAAGAAGAGAGAGAAGAATAGTAGTGGTGAACTTCATTGTTGCGAGGGAGAGCGTATTTGAATTCAGTTGGAGAAATGAAGAGAGGAGTATAAGTAGTAGTCCTTGACAGGTGTATCAAGGGAAAGCAAGACTTTGGATATGGGAGGGAATGATAGACTTCTTATATGGGGGAAAACAGCTGGAGATGGGGAGACCTCGTAATCACTGCAAATCTGAGGAGTAAATGAACTTGAGTCGAAGCGAGCGACATACTACGTCACTGGGCAAGTTAAAAGGGCCAGTGAAAGGTCTTCCTCTTGAAATGTTCGTTGGTTTTGTTGGGGGTACAAGGGTATGTATACATCACCCCTGCTGGCGCTTGGGATTTGGAATCCTCCTTGGCCTTGGCGAGGCAGTGCGAGCGCTGGACTCCTTAATGTAGTTGCTCTTGAACTCGCGAGTTACCGCGAGGAGCTTTGTATATTAGCAGAACCAGAACTCAGTCAATCCTTTGGCTTCATAGAGGAATGCTGATGTAGACTAATATATTTATCATTTTCTCCATTTTGGCTTCATTCGGGCCCCATTAAGGGTTTTGTCGCCATTCCAAGTTGTGCTGGCTTGGCCCCCTCCTGAGAGATCGGCAGATCAGCGCGGTCGTTGTTACACTAATTTCATATTTGGAAGGGAGTTTCTACCCCAGCTTTGAGAATCCAATAAGAGGAAATCTCTAAATCTGTTGCCTGGGGCTATGACGGAAAAGAACGAAGGAAGACCATACAAATCACGCCGAGTCTCCAACAGGCCGAAAGTCACGTATAAGGGACTGCCTTGCCATTGGGGAGAGCACTTTCCAATTCAGGTAATCCGGGGTAGGAGAGGTCATATATTTGCCTCGAACAAGGGGGTTGACTTAAACTTCCTAGCGCCCACGAGGGCTCTGATCGAATAAACTTGCGGGATCCAATGTATCCACGAATATAGTTAAACTATAAATAGACCCGGTACCAATGTATCCAGCGCGTAATTCCTAAAACGCGATGAAATGCAATTTATTTGGCCGAAATAATGATCACCTGTTCTTTTGCCTTTATGGGCTGGTACGTTCTAGATACAAGTTTCGATGGGATGTGCCCTCCTCCTTACGGACATCCCTCAGCATCGCTCTAAGCACCTCTCTAAGCACCTCCCTAAACACCTCTCGAGGGCACCAGTTCAAACATCTCTCTAAGCAACTTGGAACGATGGAGGCATCGGGAACGTTGAATTTTTGAGGTCTCTCAAGCGGTTGAAAGGGTGTAGCTATCTACATCGTTTGTGGGTAACGTATATACAAGAGCAATACCACAAGAGGCTTAGTCTAACGGGTTATACCTCAAAGAAAACAGCCCACCGAGATCGTTGTGGCTCAGGCAATACCCGCATACACCACGACGAAAGTCCGCCCTCAAACTCAAAGTCCTCCGTCTCCCACTTCTCCTGAAGCCTATCCTTCCATTGCTCGGTCGATATAGTTTGACTACGACCGTCAGGAGTAGTAAGAGTCACCACATTAGCGTCAGCACATTCAGAGGATAGGAATGGTTTTCCGGTATAGTAGAATTCGTGCTGAGGGGAGCATATCCCCGGAACATGCTGGGACAGAGTAGCATGGTGGCTGTTGGGTGATTTGGCTGATTTAATATCGCGGTAGCACCGTTGACACAATGCAGAGTGTGGGCAAGATCGACAGAAATACCAGTAGCTCACGGATCTGACCTGGAGCTTGCAGTTCGCACATTCGGTGAGAGGGTCAACGTTACCCAAGTACCCGCTATAATCGTTATCAGTGAACACTAGGGAGTCGTCATATTCCTTATCTACCGCTTGCGCCGACTTATCTGTGTTGTTTTCGGCAGCTGCTGTTGAATCGGGGTCGCTTACCTTGGGGTTCTCCCCTGAGGGGCGGAGAGCCCGCTTAAGCAAATATAAGACGCCGCTCAGGTCTTCATCGCTGTTATCAGCGATAAGGAAGGTCTTGAAAAGAATTATTTGAGCGTCAATGTCGTCATCGCCTCTCAGCATCGAGATGCTCTTTTTCATACGACCGCAGAGAGCCTTTCGAGCGTTTACGATATCACCGTGACCCCGCAGCCAGCTTGAAATGATCAGGCAGATGTCACCGAATTCAGCCTCGTCGTCCAACTTGACTGGGGCCTGTCCGCAAAAAGGCAAATCGGGATGGTAAAGACACAGCGCGGCCAAGTGACTTCGGGAACGCTCCTGAGCCGATTTGATTTGCCACTTCATATTATCATTGGTGAGAGTGGCAGCTTCATACCAATTTCGGATACCGGTGTTAAGTCGGCCCTTTTCAAATAACACTGAGCCCAGGAAGTATTTCATTTCGTTTATATTCCCATATTTGAACACTTGAGAGTCGATCATGTCCGCAATTGAGGTGAAGAGATCCAGATACTCCTTGTCGTTATCCGTTAGCACAATGTGAAGGGCCCGGTATAGTACGTGCCGTGGAGAAAATATTGGCTCTATTCTCCAAAACTCCCGCGATTCCGGCTCAGCTTCGCAAATCTCTTGGAAAGAAGCAAAGGCATGGTCAAGCACAGGCCGAAGCCGATGTGGCTGCTCGAGCTCCAGGAAGATGGCAAGAAAGTCAATCCAGAGTTCCCAGTCCCAGTCGTCCTTGTTTTCCACGAATGCTTGCCAAGCTTTATTCGCTGTTGCTATAGCCTTGGCCGGCAATTTCGCATGGTATTCCATTTGTGCCGTATTTAGTAGGTGACCATAATTGCCGCGAATGGCATCGGCGTTACCAGGGTTACCGGCAAGCGACTCGGCGAGAGCAGAGTATTCTAAGGCATTTGTGTACCTCCCAGTCTCGATATACGCGCGAGCCATATCTCGGTAGATGACATGTAACGACTGTGAGCTCAAGACGGGGTTCTTCTTGTCTTCATCGAGCGAGGTTTGGAAGCGGTCCAGAGCCTCTTGATGATGCCAGTGTTGGAGGAGAGCTTGTGCGACCCGGGCATGCCAAATCGGTGTCTCCGGCTGTTGCTGCAGTGCTGCAATGAGCAAGATCCGAGATGCTGGTAACTGCATTTCCACTCGCGATATCCTTCCGACTGGTTTTGTCGTGTTAGCGCTGATGTCATCGGTGCCTTCACCGTAGTCGACATAAGCTGAATCAGATATTTCTGCAGTACCTGCCATTTCACTGTACACGTTTAGGACGAGCGGAATGGCCCATGGAAGCCCATCTTGTTCATCAATCTCACCTGGGGCCAGCCAAAGAGACGAAAGTGACACTGCCATGGGAGAGAAGAGTACGGTAAAAGGACACTCGCTCGTCACCGGCAGAGATCGGGAAGAGTCTTCAAAGCCCACTCTCGAGTCTGGTAAGAGCCAGTCTAGCACCAATTGCGCCCTTTCGTTGGTGGTATCCCGGTCCCCAGAGCCCCACCAATACTGTGCAAATTGAGTCACCCTGCTGCCGGGATAATAAGTATACCTTAGATGACCCCTGTCGTAAATTGGACTTATAAAGGAGCGGTCAGACCCAGGGTCTGTGCGAAACAGGTCTGCCAAGAGAGTAGATATTTTATCCCTGAGATTGTTGCTCACCATTTCTTTATCCGCACGGGTGAGATGGACAGGTAGAAAGTTAAAGGCGTACCGTTTCACAGCCCCCAGCCACCTTTCGGACTGGGGCGCGAATTTATCCTGAAAAGCACGCAGCAGAACCATGACAAAAGTGGCCTCTGATTGCTTGGGATCGATATGAATCAGCCCGGTGTCTACGGACGACTGGAAGAATTCATAAAAGGAGCTGTGGCGAAGTGTTACGATAATATCTTTTTTGATGTAGTCTTCGTCGTCTCCCGCGGGCCGCAGAGAGAAAAGCGATGAAAACACGGTCCGAATATCATCTTCAAGATTCAGGACCTCGTCCTCAAAGAAGATCTCCAGCATCAGTTCTAGGTGTTCCACGGCCAGCGGTTTTTGAGCCATGGCCACTAACGAGAGTATAAAATTAAGATGCTGAATCTGTGAAGCCGCCCCTTCTTCACCATTTGAAAATTCGTCCGGGGGTCCGTCTGCCACCGAAAGCTCTCGCGATAGGCGATGTAGCTCTTCACGCAACATGGCACTGATACCCCGTGGCATGGTCTTGACACACTGTCGAATCTGGCCTTTGGTCCGACAACGTAAAACAGATTTAATGACAAGATTCGCCCATTCCCAGAGACCCTCCGCAGACTTGGATATCGCCGTAACGATCTCCTCCAAAAGATCTGGAGATCCTTTAAACAAGCTGGCGCGGTGTAGCTTTTGAGAGATGTACTTGTAAAGATCGTCTTTACTCTGGTCATTGTTGATCTCGATGTCCTCCCATTCAAGTGAGTGCTCTTCAAGACCGCCTCGCAGCGAGTCCCGACTTAAAAGTACGAATCGAACCGGTGATACTTGATTGACTCCATCTTGCCCGTACGCCCCCTCAAGAAGAGTGAGCAGAGTCTCCTGCTCCTCTACGTCGATCTCATCGATTCCATCAATAATAAAGCACACAGTATGCTCCGATTCATCCACTGTGAAGTGATCCCCGGTGAAGTAATCGAATACGAGCTTCCTCCAAACCACATAGGAATCGGATGGGTCCTCTTTCAAGCAAAACTCTTCTGCATGCGCCGCGAACGCTGAGTCGTGGGTGGCTACTTGCCAGGCGAGGGTCCTCAGAGCCTTGTTTACGGAGCGTAGATCCACGTCATTGTTTTTGCAGAAAAACGAGGCAACGATAGATGTATATGTGTTGGCTGCAAGATCATTAATAATCTTAGACGCCATGTAGGACTTGCCCACGCCAGGACCTCCGTGGATCCAGAGTAGAGGCTGAGAGCTCTCCTCCCACCAAGATCGGATCCTGTCCTCGATCCAGCTTCCCGTTTCGGGGATTCGACTCCCGCTGATCGCGGAAAGAACCTGGCCAGATGCCGGAACTGGGTTCAGGCCACTCTTAACTCTGTCCAACGTCTCTCGATTGTTTCTGGTGTCATCTCTCTTAATCAACTCCGTGGTGTTCTTCAGTGCCTGATAAGTGAGATTAAGGCCTTGAGCGGAGATCATTTTATGTTCTTGACTCGTTAGCTCCTCCAGTTCGCCTAGCAGAGAGGTAACCGAGGTATCCTCAATAAAGACGTTCTTCGCCCATTTAGACAGTCGTGCTCTTAGGGATCCGGATCGTATTAGTTTCTGCGACACCGCGCAAACGCGAAGGAAATTGACTAAGACTTTCACAATAATTGTCTTCATTCCCTCGGTAAGTGGGACCCCTTTGTAAGAGTCGAGTCGGAGGGCGAAATGTCCTAATTTCTGGAACAGATCCGATATCATGTCAAAGGATTCGCTGACCTTGCGAGCGGCTTGGACCAACAGCAACATGGCCCCCATGATAGAGGAGGTCGGTGGAAACGCGGCTGAGGCGACGTCACCGAGAAGGGCCCCCCAGTTCTCGAAAGGTGCGAGAATACTCTGCATCGCATGGAAAAGAGGACGTTTCTTCGTCCGAAAGTCTTGAAAATACTCATCTTCTGCATCTAGCCGCCGCGAGAGGTCTTCGGGGCCGGATACCTGAGGAAATTCCTTATCGGTAAGTGCGATCCCGGTTTGCTTCGCGTAGTCATTACAGGCTGTACGCCAGAGGTCTGAAAGGGTAGACATTGCTACGGTGGGCGACGGGTAGGAATCGCTTCGAGGATGGGAAAGAGTTGGGGTGAGAGTCTCGAGTGGGAACCCCGCGATAACCCCTCCTTCCTCTTTCGATAACTCAGCCGCATCCTGATCACTGGTGGTTCCTGCCCTCTGGGGAGCTGCCATTAATACCGCCATATCTCAATACGGTTATTTATACGAGCAACCATTACCATATTCCAGACCAATTAAATAGGAGAGGCCCCAAGCGATGAATGTCGCCACGCACCCACACCTCGGGACATTCAAGTGACAGGCCGTCTTCACTGCATTTGGTTGGGGGTTCCGACGAGGGAGAGCATAGCAGATATCCCTAAAGTCCAAGAAAATTCGAGGAACGGTTTATGAAACGAAAAAGAATGAAAAAGAAAATTTGTGTCGAGAGCTCCCGGGATCGCTAAGGTTAAATACAAGCAACAACCACAGAAGGGGTTTGTTCTTCGTGCAGAAGCCGCCATGTCTGATCGACGTGTGTACCAAGACCCTTTCACAGGCGGACGAACTATCGTAGGTCCACTTTGAGTTTCCCCCTTTGAAGCTTGATCGTCTCTCAGGGCCCGGATCTGATGGTTTGACCCGCCGATCCAGAGGAAGCCCACTGGTAACCAGAAAACCGGAGAGTTGGTGTGGTGGCGTGGAAATAAACTTGCGGGTGCCTGTATCCACAAACACTGTCAAAAAAAGAGCCATCAGGGATTGGTGACGGGGGCAAGCTTATCCGGTCCGTCCTCATCCCCAACCGAGTCAACTGTCGACCCGCGGATATGAGACACATAAATAGAAGTATCGAGAAATATCTTGGCATTCAATCATTCATACGTTAGTCATCTTACACTCAACCAATAATTGTCAAGAAAATGACATTGGCATTTTGTTTCTCGAACAATGGAGCTGGGAGAACAGAAGTTGGCTCCAGCCACGGTTAGCTGTCTTTTTAAGTTCCTCTACATTGTATTCAATTTGTTGATTCGTGCAATGCTCCTCAACCCCAAGATGATCCCATTCCAACTTTGAGATGTAGTTGTATGTAGGCCCCTTGAGTAATCTCCAACGCAACCCCACATTCTCACCCTCATACTCCTTCTTGTATGGGATACCGACTGGTAAGTAAATATATTCAACCATCGTCTCAGTAATGGCTTGATCAACCACGTGAGTGCGTTACAAAAAATGAATTCTGTGCTATCAAACCAATATTATATGTATCAAAAGACTTCCCCCAAACACCACAATCGGTCAAACCAGAGATCTATCCCGTATCTAGGCCGCAATTTTGTCGCCACCTTGTTAGACCCGTTTCGTGTTGCTAGCCCGCGCGGCACTCATCTTTGCCTGGTATTTTATCCGCTTTGTGAACCACTATGGATGCTGAAGCGTCGTTTTGAGGGGAGCACCATCCCTCTTGGCGTGCTAAAACCAGTGTCCAAACTCATACTGGAAGGACTCCGGTACCTCCATACCGAATGGCACGTTATTCACACAGGTGCCGAGTCATTCAACCAACCCACTACTAGCATGCGCCACAGCTAACGGAGAAACAAGACCTCAAGGCCGATAACATTCTCCTGGCCCTACGCAACCCGTCTATCCTGCAATCGGCCGCACTAGATGAGATGAACGATCCCTCTCCGCGGAAACAACTAGACGGTCGGAAGATATACCTATCCCGAAATTACTGGGGCTTATCCCCCAACGATCTCGGTAGATCAGTAATAACTGATTTTGGGCTTGCCGTGCGCGGTGACGGTCCCCCGAACAACCACCCCATCCAGCCAGACGGATATCGGGCCCCGGAAGTTTGTCTCGGGAGCGAGTGGAGCTACAGGTGCAGATATTTGGAACTTGGGAGTTATGGTAAAGACCTCGTTATCGTAATCGAGATCACCACTAATAGTCTCTCAGTTTTGGGACTTATTTTATGGCTGCGGACCTTTTGACATACCATCAGATTTACGTTGTTCAGGATCTGCAGACGAAGCCTATCTAGCCCAGATTATCTCCCTCCTGGGCCCCTCCACCTGATCTTCTCGGTCGGGGAAAAGAAGCTTCTCACTATTTTGGCGACGAAGGTATGTTAACCGTGTTCCTTAACTAGACGCAGCTGACTAATTTGATAGGACAATTCAAATTCCCTGAGCTCATCGAAAAAAAGGACCTGGTTTCCATGGCTCATGAAATTGATGATGACGGCGGAATCCCCCAATTTGTAGACCTTATTTCTAGAATGTTGCGCTGGAGGCCTGAGGACCGGGCCAAGGCGGAGGACCTGCTTTCTCATCCGTGGCTTCCGCAAGCAAGAAATACAAATAAGTGAAAAGGGGTTTATTTGTATAGTGAATAGATATGTCTTCGCTCGGCAAATTAGAGTTCTCGGGCGTTTCTTTCTGTACCGCGATCGCTATCGGCTTGCAATCTAGGTGACTGACGGGTATCATTCTTGAGCTTCAGGGCCACTCATTAGCGGATACGGTGGATGGATCGGAGTCTACCCGTGAGAATACATGGGTACACTTCAAAAAAGTGAAGTATTGCTTTCCGTTTGTCTCAGTTTACTTTGTGCAGTGAATGTTTCATAGGCATTGGGGTGAATGTCCTCGCTTTGTTGCTGAAAGTTTCTCCGTTCCGGTGTTGTGTTTGTCCTCCTGTCTTGCTCACCAACAGCCCCTCTCCCCTTTAATTCTTGTTTGATCTCTTGATCCAAGATGCACCATTTGGATACGCCATAGACGCTATCCGAATCGCCCTGCTGAAATACGACTGACTAGTGGTTGAGTTGGCTCGATCCAACAGGCACTATGCGAGATCCTGCCACCTCCCCGTTGAACTTTTTACCATGGTAATAGACTACGCAACTGACGGTAAAGACGACGTTGCGGCGCTCTGCAACTTGTCCCTCATCTCGCACCAGTGGTACGGCGCTCTGAACGATAAAATCTATTCGAAATGGCGATACGATGGTGCACGCCATTCGGTTTCTTCCCTGTGGAAATTTCTTCGGACTATACTCTGCAATAGAAGGCTTGCAGATCAGGTACAGGAGCTAGATATTCAGGATTGGACATTCGGACTGGTGCCTGGACGCAGTCGCCTCGTCCTCACTGAAGACAATCTTGACTTGATCCGCATCTCAATCTACACAACGGGGCTCCAGCGCATAAAAGCTAGTATCCTGGAAGCCGTCCGGAAGGCGGACCCAAGACCGTTGATGGCCCTGCTGTTGGCGAGCCTACCAAATTTGACGAGGTTGTACGCTCATCTTCCGGAGACTGACATTTTCTTTGCCGAGGTGCTGAGAAACTCAATACGTATCAGTAACTATCCTCTGCGTCGTCTCCGCGAGGTTTATCTCGCAAGCACTTGGAATTACCGTACGAATGGAAGAATCTTTGATGAGTACTATGCGCTTGAGCTCGACACCATCTGGCCTATATTCCAACTTCCAAACATTCAAAAGTTATCTGTTTTTGACTTTAAGCCACTTGGAGCTTTTGATCGTTGTGGGGACTGCTTTAGATCATCAAGCCTCACCGATTTAACCCTGGTCCACCATGTCAGGTCGCAGGTTTCTTTTTTCGACACAGAAGTACTATTCGATTTACCAAAGACATTGAGGAAGTTATCATTTTATCTCTACGACTGTGACGTATTCCAATCAACTAGGCAAATCTCAAATGCCGACCTGTGGAACTGCATCAAGTACTTCGACGATTGTCTCGAACATCTGGATATCTATCGCGAGTGCACAGGGTGCCACCCGCCAAAACATAGTAATAAAATTTCCCACTTCGAATCGATGCGAGGATTTAAACGTCTTCGAAGCCTCTGTATTCAACCAGAAGTTCTTCTTGGGGGTTGTTGCGGGGATGACATAGCGCCCCACTCCCTGGCCGATACCCTCCCTCTAGCCCTCCAGTCTTTAACTCTCTACGGTGACGAAGGGCTCTCCACCAACAAAACTCTAGGCCAGCAACTGCATGATGTCATAGCGAGTACAGATTTCCAATGTCTGGACCAAGTTGCTCTGGAAGAGAGTTACGAGAGTATTCAGACGTACGATGACCCCGCCGACCAGCCGCATGAAGCCGTGGAACAATCATGTAGAGAACGGGGCATACACTATGAGAGTAAGCCACCTTGGTCGGTTACCAAAGGAGGCATAGGGAGCCAGTATTACGGCGATGTATGTGAAAAGCGATGGGAGATGGCGGGCAAGTTGGTCAACATCAGAAGAGTCTTGACCGCGCACCTCCGACTTCGAAAGGCGTTGGATCAGGATGGGGACTCTATAGAGAGTGTGGATGATTATTCCACTCGTGGTCATGGTGGCCATTCTACCGACAGTGAGGATGAGGATTCAACCCATAGCCAAGATGAGGATTCTACCGACGGTGAATATGAGGATTTCAGCGATACTCAGGATGAGGATTCCACAGGTAGTGGAGATGATTATTCCACTGATGGTCAGGATGACGATTCCCCTACTGGCCCGACTGAGTTTTCAACTGAGGATCTCGACACATATGAGCTGCCGTGGGACGAGCTGATCGCAGATCTGAACTCCCGGCCCCGAATGTGGAATTCGATCAGGATTGGATGATGAGGATGAGAATATCACAAGATGTGGACTCGGAAGTATGAAATTCTGGTAGCGATTCCTCCGTCTGGTCACTAGAAAGAGTTACATCCCCTAGCCGACGCTTGAATACAATCCTTGGACATTCTAGAGAGTATACATCAATGTTCCGTATCCCAGCTGGTCAAAGCCGCCACTGTTCGAACCGTAATACCCTCCTCCTCCCTCTGCCCCTTCTCCCGATTCCACCACTAGGTCGCGGTACTGCTGTGTCCAGGTCACATCCAAACCCTTCAGCACTCCGTAATGATTGTAGAGAAGTTCCCAAGCAGGCATGAGAATCCCACGAGACGCATCACTAATCACACTCTGCGTCACGTCACTATTAACATACTCTGTGTAGGGTACATCGTTCCCTAGATTGTACTTGCAAAAGTACTCCGACCTGCCAATGTCAGTCCACATCCCATGTATTCCAGGTGAGTAGGCTTACCCTGCCAGAATCCGATTATCCAGATAAGCAAAAAGATCATCCCCCTGATTATACGCCGGAAGCGCAATCGCCCCCAACAGCCCAAAATCCAGCGACGAATGTCCCTGATCTCGTCCGGCTTCCTGTCCCTGGCCCAAGATCTGACCATCGACATCATGCAGCTCCCAAATAGCCTTACTGATCTCACCATTCCCCGCTCCATTCATGAAATAATCAATCCCCTCATCGTACATAGTCTGGTTATCGGTCAAGATACCAATCGAGATCATGGAAGCCACGCTACACAAATCCCAATTCGCCCAGTAATGGTCAATAGCCGCAAAGTTATGATCACGGAGGAACCCGTGATTGATGGAGTAAAAGACATCCACCATCATCGTGCTGAAAGTAGTGAAACCCTCCGCGGACCAGCCGTCATAGTCCCGCATCAGCTCAGCGACATTGGCAAATTCATACCCATACAATCCCGCGGCGAGGATCATGTCCGAATTACCCGAGATAGTAGTTAAGGTGGAGCTCCATCCGTCGAGGATGCCGACCACAGCATCGGCATAGGTGGTATCACCAGTGATCTTCCACTGGAGGGCGAGAGCATACCCGGCCGCGATATCGCGATAGAGCAGCGCGTAATTCTCCGAATGAGTCCCGTCGCTCCCGCGGTAGACTATTTCTTGTGGCCGGGGGACGTAGTCGGGGGAGGCATAGGAGCTGTTGGTCAGTTTGTACCAGCCGGTTATCCAGGGCTCAGTCAGAGTTTCGACCTGAGGGATGATTCTCTCGAAGTCTGCTGCTGTGTGCAAGATGCCTGGGTGGGTGAAGGCTTGGATAGGGGCGGCTGCTGATAAGGCCAGCGCGATCCGCGAGATGGCTCGCATCTTAGGTATCTTGGGATGAGAGACGAACAATAACTCAGTTCTTGATATTTGTGAAACAAAATAGATATTAATATAAAACGTCAAGAAAAGCACTTGTGTCTATGAAAACGAAAGTGCGATTGAGACGGATGGAACGCGTTTATATAGGAATGTGGGGCAAAGAAGAAACGCTTCATCATAGTAAGGGGTTTCCGGTGGAACTCGCGGTGGACCAGCAGTGGGTATCTGAATCTTCACAGTCTAAGCTGATCGTCATACCACCCGTTCCAAAGCACTTGGCAAGTTACCGGACTAGTGTGCCATGCCTTACTCTTGAGGGTTGTGGCCAGGGATAGAGTTTCTTACCCCACGGGGATTTACCCCGCCCAATTCTTCACCGGAGAGGTAAGTATGGGGTATGCAACATATTAGATATAATATGGGGTAATATAGACATGACCGGGGTCGAATATGACGGTGTTGATCCCGGAGTCCCAGATTCTGCTAGCACGGATGTACTCCGAGATATAGCCCGGTCGTTCTTGTTGGGGGAATGGTCGAACTCGCGACCATCTTATATCAGTCGTTCTGACTCGGTTAATTCTGGTTTATGTCTCTGGTGGAGATACGGAGTTAAACGTGGGGGACTTTAACCTTGTCTCCCCGATGGGGAGTGTGATGTGTGAATCTGATATCTTGTTTGGTGATCTATGGCTCAGGCCCGCTACTTGAGCATGAATTCCGGGATGGATGGGGACAAGGTTCTTTCCTAGAGTTGCTTCCCCCGGACCCCTACTATTCCTCTTGTTCTTCACAACTGTTGTACTATTATGACGGTCGATAACAAGACACAAACCGGCCAATGCACCAACGAAGAAGTTGCGTTTGGGGGAACAGTTACGAGCGGGAAAACAGGAGACCTTGGTTCTCATGTAGTAGAGAAATGTTTGAACCGGGTGATCTAGATACACACGCCCCAGAGTGGTTGAGGTTCCACTCCTGGGCCGCTCTCCAATTGGCGGCTGTTACGATCGTTCGGGGAACGAGTATTTGGCCCAACCAGGAAATTCTTATTATTAGAATAATGGAAGGAACACTCCGTTTTATCTCGTCCAGTAAGCCCAAAAATTCCGCGGATAATCATACACACGCGTTCAATTTAATTTATAGTGTAACCTCAATGCTTCGTATCTATCCTTGTTGATCCCAATGACGGAACCGTGTCTCCTGCCTGCTGGAAATGTGGTCTTGTCGCTCCTTCTCCACGATCTCTGATCATCAAACTCACTGGCTTCGAACGGGATGCACTGTGGGTCATCCAGGCCAATGTTATCCAACAATAGATAAGCCTTTCCGGGGTCGTTATTATCCCACCACGCACCTGGGCCTTCGCTATTGCCGCAAATGTAGGATCCTGACCCACCGGGCCTATGCCACCCTCCAAAGAGACCTTCCTCAGTCCTTTCCATGTACACGTAGCTTGTAACGTTCCGGTCATGGGTAGTTTGATTCTTGAGGAACCGTAGGTAAGAGCTTCCACCCAGATGCAGGAAACTGAGGTCGATAATAGATGTGTCCGCAATTTTGACGTAGTCGCGTGGTTTACTGAATGATACAAAATCAGATGTAGTGGCGTAGCGGATGCAACTCATTGAATGATCTCCTACATGATCCGGATCCTCCTCCTGGAAGAAGTGTGATGACCAAAACACGAGATATTTGTTTATTTCATCGCTCCAGATGGCCTTTGGTGCCCATGCCATCCCGGCCGTTGGCTTTTCCACCTCAACTAGTCGTTCCGCCGTCCAAGTTATGAGGTCCGTGGACTCCCAGATCAGAATGGAGCGGGAACCATGTCGACCCGGGGCATCCCAGTCGTGATTGAACTATAAGAGAATAATAGAGTTAGCCTCGTTAATTGTCAATTATTGTATTTTGTCGAAAACGGACTTTAGAAATATCAAGGTCGGTACCAAGCAAATACCATTTTGAATCGGCGTCGATGCCACCACCTGCCACGATGTTTGGATCTCGCACCCCTCCTGTCCCTAGTGTGGGTTTTAGAATAGGGTTCCCACCATTTAACGGAGTGTATGCGAGCGCATCGTTGCCATTGCTGAGGTCAAAGTACACATATGGCTCATCACCTCGGAAGAAGGCGCCCAGATAAGCGGCGAGAGCTGGCTTCTTGGGGTCCGGTTGTGCCACCATTGTTGTTGTTGTCTGCTCGATGAGAAACGAGTAAAATCAGCACCACCATCAGGTGGTTGGTAGTTATCCCTCATACTTTATGTAACACGAGACGAGCGAGAGCTGACATTCCACCCGTGGCACATAACCCACCCCTCGCCTTCTTTGTGGCGCTCCCCCGCCCGGAGCCCGGAGTAAGTATCGGATTGTAGGACAACCCGCCGGATTACTTCCCAAAACAACGCCACTAGTTCCTTGGATTCGCTATCGACATTATCTGTTTTCCATTTCACTTTGGATCTCTCTTTACGCCCCTTTCAAACCATCGTACTCCCTGGCAGACATATCGATGAGCCATTTTACAAACCCAATCATATGGGAGGACCTTCCAGATCTGGAGGTCATCCGAGTGGACGATACGTATTATTATAGCGCCTCAACATTTGCATTCTCGCCCGGGGCTCCAATCTTGAAGTCTTTCGATTTGATCAACTGGGAATATGTGGGCCATTCAGTCCCGGAGCTCACCTTCGGCTCCGAATATTATCTAGACGGCACCCACCCAGGTGCGTATGTGAAAGGTATCTGGGCTTCTACTCTCGGATATAGACCGAGTAATCAGACGTTCTACTGGTATGGCTGTATTGTGGGTACGGGGAAAACATTTATCTATACAGCCAAAAATGCGGAGGGACCCTGGAGCTCCCACCCGCCCATTGACCGACATTATTATGACGCTGGGCTGCTAGTTGATGACGATGACTCGATGTATATCGCCTATGGATCGAGGAAGATTAGCGTTGCGCGACTTTCCGAGGATGGCATGCGCGAAGTTGAGTGCCAGGTGAGTTTCTCCCCCTGCAAGTCGGCAGTTGATGGGTTAACACTTCACAGGCCGTATACACAGCGACAGAGGATGTAGAAGGAGCCCGCATGTACAAAATTCAGGGTCAATATTACATCTGGATCACTAAACCAGGCGACGAGCAACGTGTTCTCAGGTCAAAAGGTGGTCCATTTGGCCCCTACGAGGCCCGTCCAGTTGCAGTGCGATTGCCGTCTCCTGTGCCTGGGTCTGGCCCGCCTCACCAAGGCTCTTTGGTTGATACACCCGATGGGAAGTGGTACTACATGGCGTTTATTGACGCCTACCCAGCGGGGCGTATCCCAGTCCTTTTACCGATTCTGTTCGATGAAGAGGGCTGGCCGCGGATTATGCCGGACGGCCAATCGTGCTTTCAGAGTTATCCTAAACCGATAGAAGCCGCAAAATCTGTCCAAGCGGTCGGTCCATACGCAGTCGACTTCACGCAGGAGCGAGTCCTCGGGCCCCGCTGGGAATGGAACCACAATCCAGATAATAGTCGATGGAGTTTAGATTCAACGGGCCTCGTACTTCAAACGGCGACTTTGACAGAAAATCTGTTCTTAGCTTTAAATACACTCACGCATCGGATTCTGGGACCAAAATGTCAGGCACCATTTCATTTAGACGTTTCCGCCCTTGGTGATGGTGATAGGGCAGGGGTCGTGCTATTTCGGGACCATTGCGCGTACATTGGCATCCATAGAGAACAAGACAAGTTATCTATCGTGTATGTGGATGGGATCAATATGGATGCCAACTGGGGACCCGTATCCAACGGTGCAGTGAAGGCAGAGGGTCCCCAATTGGTGGATGACGAGAGCAAGAACGTGTGGCTACGTCTTAAGGCGGATGTAACACCCGCATTCTACGGCGAAGCGAAGAACGAGACCCGATATGCTACCTTCGAGTACAGCACGGACGGTGTGGCATTTACTGCCCTTGGCCCTCGCTATGCGATGCTAAATACATGGGAGTGGTACTTGGGTTATCGATTTGGGGTTTTTAATTTCGCCACCAGGGCATTAGGGGGCAGGATTGTCGTGAAGGGGTTTGCGCTTTCGACTTTCGACTAGATAGGATGTAAGATTTTATATTCAAGAATACCATTTTTCTGGGTCTCCTAAAGTCTACCACGTGTTCATATGTTTGCAATCCGCATGTGTTGTTTGCTATACCAGAACTGTTAAATAGCCGCCAGCTCAGCAGCCTTACTACTCCGCACTGAGCTGACCATCAATACCCATCATCGAGCTCGAGCACTGAACTCTCTGCTTTTCAAAACAGTAACCTACTTTGTACACTATGAATGAGCCGCAGAGCGAAGAACGCATCGCACGCGTTGTTTGGGCCGCTCATATCCTCTCCTATCTCGCAAACAACCGAAGTCATGCGGAGCTACACGAGCCCGAGGAGAATGAGGAATATGACAGCGATACAGATGAGCTAGAGGATTGCGCGACGATATATGACACAGAGAAAGCAGCAATCCTATCAGGTACTAGAGATTCCGTTCGCCAGAAATTCCTAGACTGTATTGCGCAGCTGCTCTCGCCGTGCAAAGGATGGGAAGGGGTTACTGCCACGGCGATACACGAGCGGGAAGACGCAGTTGAGGTGGATATTGCAAGGAACGATGGCTTCCCCCCCAATGAATGTCTTCTTGATAGTGAAGTTTTGGAATACTGTGACATGCTAGAGAAATATCTGGCTGGTAGTGCCGGTACCGGAGGTAACACCTTTCAAGCCCAATAGTGGGTGCCTTAGGCCTTTGATGGCTGAAATGTGGTGATGAGGCAGGATCGAACCCGACCGCAGCTTCCCTAACCGAATTCGAGTCCAGAGTGATAGATTACACGTCCCATCGGATCGATCACTGGATTCAAGAAATGGGGAAGAATCGAAGATTTTACCTAAATTGTCCTGACTGGAACTCCGAACGATGGATTGAGCAGCAGGCCGCAATCAAGGCTTGGACGACCCTTACGGAACTTATAAACCGACGCGATGCCAGTAAACGACCCGTCCAATCTAGATACCTAACAGTCAAGCAAGCCTTCACATGTCTCAACCTCACACAATTCCGAGAGTTCCTCTTAGACTGCTTTGGAGCCCAGGCCGGCCTGAAGCTCTGGGGGTGGATAGGATTTATCGCCAGGCCGCTGGTAGACTGCCAATTATTGAGGTTAATAGCTACCCGAGAGCCCCATTTTCGAAATTGCCGGATCTTTCTCGTTCCGTCCAAACCGAAGACAATTCTGGATGCGAAATACGTGGTTAGGGTATTCGAGGCCTGGGGACAACTAGGGCTGGGCTCGCCAGAATCCGTAGTCCGAAAACTTAATCCTGCCAGCGGGATGTTTGAAAAGGCCTGCGCCGCGTCATTTTCTCCGCATGCTGAGATGCAGCTCGTGTTGCACTACGAGGAAGGACATGCACCTCAGCCTACTCTGGACTACTTTGGGTGCAGTAAAAAGACATGCTTGCTCTGTGAGACCTTTCTTGGCGCGTTGCCGGGCCCAATTGCCACACGTGGGAGACATGGTGTTTGCTATCCTGCCTGGGCCGTGCCACGCTCGAGTTCACCTTCCGTGAAGATTGCTATCGACAAGTTGGAGAAGATTCTCGTAGCTCGAATTCGAGGCCTTGTCCAAGATTTGATGAGCCCTGTCCAGAAGAGCCTTGCTGCAAATGTCATGCAATCTGACATGGTATCGGAATTTTCACGTATGACTCTAGACGAATGGGGGAAGAGGGAACAGGACCTAGAGCTGTTTAAGAGCAAACAGACAGCACAGCGTACAGAACTTCTAATTACGTGTGTTCTTCTTTTTGTATAATGAATGGCGAGCTCACCATAACACCCGAACAGTGAAGGCGTTACCGAAATTACAAAGTCAAAACATCTCCCGCTCGCGAACTTCGAGCCTGAAGACAGTTGTGTGATGTGTAATACGAGCCCAGGCCGTCTATGTGCACGGTGTCGAAGCATATACTATTGCTCCAGTGACTGCCAAAAGAGTGACTTTCCTTCCCATAAGCTTCTCTGCAAACAGTTTGCTACCCAAGAGGATAGACCTTCCCCGGGGCACAAACGGGCCATACATTTCCCAGTTGAGGGAGAAAAGCCGCGGATGATATGGATCCCATCTCAACGGCGATACGATGAGAACGGCATCCCCTGGACAGATATTTGCCCCCATCCCTATCTTGGAAGGGACAACCCGTTCCCAAGGGCATTACGCGTTGAACATAATCCAGTGCGATGCCGAAACCTAGGTTCTGGGTTTGTAGCCTTTGCCCCGTTCAAGGAGGGGTACTGTGTCTCTCTACAACATCGCGATGCGTATTTAGAAGACGGCTCAAAAACAAATAAGAGTATACTAGCCTCCGTGAGAGCATCCGGCACATCCACCACCCCGCATGAATACCGCGGCCCGATGATTGCCCTCCGTGAGCTTCACCACGAGGACTACGCCGATATAACACTAGGCGACTTTCGACATCTAATAGATTACCTCGTAAGTTACCGAAACAAGCAAGTTAGGGAAACCGTCCCAGATCTGCATCACCGCGCCCCAACAACCGTCCGTGGCGTGAGGATTTGCTGCTACGGCGAAGTTAAGCTTCATGGGTCAGAGCCCTTTGTCCCCGTGGACGTCACCCGAGCAAACCAGATAGCACTAGGTGGAGGATCTATCTCACCGATATCCGTCTGCCTCGGTATGCCTATACGCTTGTGGAAGGACCCAGACACCGAGTTCCGCCATGATCCACCAGGATGGGAAGGATCCATGACGCCAGATAGTAATCCTAACGTCGCATTCCTTATGATGGAGACGGATGCTACCAAAGACGCATGGGGTTGGGTGCCTATGTACTGGAATATTGATATTGGGAACGTCTGGGCTATTCGAACAGATGGGAAGGACCTGGGTATGGATGATATAGCAAAGATGTGTCATTTTGCAAGGCGTAAACTACAGCCCATGTTTGGAGACGTGATGGAATCAGACAACAGCTTGGTCAGTAGGCAGAAGGTTTCGGATTTCATTACGTGGGATAATATGGTCACTTATTGGGATGAGACTGGGGGGTCTCGCAATTGGCTTTGGAATGAGTCTGGATCTTAGTGCAGCACTTCTATTCACCATTGGATCAATGGTGCATATGCCGGCTGTAATATGATATCCAATATAGTTTGCTTCGGGAGGATAGCTTCCTTTTTATCTCTTAAGCAGTTGTCACTCAAAAGAAAGCTCCCTCACGTAGGTTCGTCCTTGACAATCTGCAGCAGCTTGGCGTCAAAGCCTAGACCACCCGGTTTACATTGGACGCCCTTGAGTATGCTGCGAGCTTTTAGTCCTCAATAGCAAGTTTTCTGATAAATTATTCGCACCCCTCCTGAGTGAAACATCTGCGCATGAATAAATTTCTGTAGTTTTCCCGAATAAGATTTAGCACTCAGGCTAACGAAATATACTGTATCTCTCTAAGGCATCAGCCTTCGAAAAGGGCCATGACTGTGGAGCATATTCCACAACCCGCCGGTCGCTTGCCATGGTTTATGAGTATTATCATCTGATGACATTGCGATGGGTGTGGAAATCAATGGATGATAATGGATCTATCTAGGCGCACCGAGCTGACCATCCATACCAATCATCGGCCTCGAGCACCGAATCCTTACTGCTTCTTCAACAAATAGTCACTTACGCCAATCACCATGGCTGAACCGCATCATCCCGCCCGAACGGCCGTCCGTGGCGTGAAAATCTGCTGTGACGGCGAAATGAGGCTTAGCGGCTCAGAGCCCTTCGTCCCCATCAATGTCACCCGAGAAAACCGAGAGGCCTTGGGCGAAGGTTCCATCTTATCCATATCTGCCCGTCTCGGTATGCCGATACGGCTGTGGAAAGAGCCAGGCTCCGAGTTCCCCCATGGGCTAGATAGTAATCAGAACGTTGCATTCTGTATGGTGGGGACGGATCCCGCCAAAGAGGCCTGGTGGGGCTGGGCGCCTCCGTACTGGAATACCAATATTGGGAATGTCTGGGCTGTTCGAGAGGATGGGCAGGATCTATCGGCGGGCGACATAAGAAAGATGTGTTATTTTGCAAGGGGCGAACTCCAGATCAAGTTTGAAAGCGCGATGGAATCGGGCAACAGCTTGGCGAGGAGGCAGAGGGTTACGGATTTTATTACTTGGGATAATATGCTCGCGAGCCGTTAGGGCGAGGCTTGCCAACTAGCTTCGAGATGAGTTTAGACCCTGTAGCAAAACTTCTACAGCATAGTGCTAGTTCAGTCTTACACTTGCGGACACACTGCTTTTTTAACTTAGCACGTGTCAAGATACGCTATCGCCTCTGGAGATTAAGTGAAGTAAGAATATTGATCCGAGATATTTTACATACCGTCCTTGTTATTATGTCAACCTGCAAGAATATCGAAATACCACGTTATATGACCATCTATGACCAACTTGGTTGGCCGGCGACCTTTTTGGCGTAGTGGTTATTTTGACCACAATTTGGCCCACATATTATTATTACCAGTTTAGTTTACAATATGTATACCCATGACAGTAATTTCCAGAATATTCCCCCAAATGTCTTGGCAAAAACCCTCGCCAATATAGCAAGACGTCAACAAGGTAGTTAACTCGTCACCCATCCACGCTTCATTACATAGCATGAGGAAGCTTGTTTTATTCAAAAATTAACAACGACGAAGAGCTGTGGAGTGTGACAAGGGATTTATTTTTCTTATAACTCGAAGCCATGTAATAAAACTTTGATCCTACTCCGATCCTCTGACGACTTCCTTGAGTCATCTATATTTCGCTTCATTTTGATTGGATTTCACGACAACAGCCTTGCAACGTGTCGCCGATTACCCCTCCATCTCTTGAACGCTCGCTCCACTTCTCCACCTCCACATTTTTCCTCATCCATGATTTGCGTCTTTCCTTACCCCATCAATCTTATCAACTTAGTTTGCCATTATTTTGGAACTCCTCGATGAAATGCACTGATGGCCTTCTCACTCGATGACTACACGGTCGCATGGATCTGCGCCTTGCCGTTGGAGATAGCCGCTGCGAAGGTGATGCTCGATTCGGTCCACCCTCCGCTCCCCCAGCCACGAACCGACCACAATGTCTACACGGTTGGAAATATTGGAGGTCATAATGTGGTGGTGGCTTGCCTCCCTGGCGGTGTCTATGGGACCATATCTGCATCCACCGTCGTGGCACACATGGTTTCCACATTCCCGAATATCCGGTTTGGGCTCATGGTTGGCGTTGGTGGAGGAGTTCCGAGCAATGTCGATATTCGCCTCGGTGATGTTGTTGTTAGCAAGCCAACTGCCACCTCAAGCGGGGTTATTCAATATGATTACCGCAAAACCCTTCACAACGGGCGATTCCAGCTCATTGGGTCCCTTAATAAACCTCCACCGGTACTGTTAAAGGCAATCTCTCAAGTCGAAAGTGACTCGATAACTGGCAAGAATCGCTTCAATAGTGTCCTGGTTGATACACTAAAAAATGAAGAGATAAGAACAAAGTTTTTACGACCGCAAGATGACTGGTTGTTTCATGATACACATTATCATCTCGGAGAGGAGCCTGACTGTTCCAAGTGTGATCAATCTTGGTTGGTGGATCGCCCTCAAAGAATAACTGAACAGCCTGACATCCACTATGGATTGATTGCCTCTGGAGATCAAGTTATGAAAGATGCTAGAACCCGTGATTTACTCGCACGAGATCTGGATGTTCTCTGTTTTGAAATGGAGGCGGCCGCTCTCATGGATGAAGTCCCATCACTTGCCATAAGAGGCATCTGTGATTATTGTGATTCCCATAAACATAAACAGTGGCAACCATATGCAGCAATTGTAGCAGCTGCTTATGCAAAAGCTCTCCTCGAGATAGTTCCTCTATCTGACAAGAAAGTCAGTCTAAAACATGTTAATCAACTACACTGGATAGTTCCCTTTGATCGAAACTGGGGGTTTGTTGGCCGCGAAGACGAAATTTCCAAACTTCAACGATGGATCAATCAAGAAAACGGACCATCGAAAACCGCGATCTACGGGCTGGGAGGAATTGGGAAGACTCAAATCGCTCTTGAGTTGGCCTACCGAATACGAGAACAAGACCCCAGCCGGTCTATATTTTGGGTTCCATGCACTAGCTACGAAAGTATTGAACAAGCCTACCTAAGTATAGTGCAGACTGTCGGATTATACGATGTGAAGCCAGGACAGGCAAAAGAACGTGTCAAATCTCACCTCAGTCAGGAAAACTCTGGGAAATGGCTTCTTGTTTTTGACAATGCGGATGACATGGACATGTGGATCACAAGTAGCAAAACTACTCCCCCCTTTCCTGCCTTGAAGAAATTTCTTCCTCACAGCCGAAACGGCCATATTCTCTTTACTACACGTAACCGGATATTGGGTGTGAAACTAGCCTCCCCCCAAGTGATCACAATCTCCGAGCCTGATCAAGAAACCGGATTAAAGATGCTTGAAAAACTATTGATTGAACACGACCAGCCCATAAAGAACAAGGCTACTCTACTTCTTGAACGACTTGCCTTTCTCCCACTAGCAATTGCTCAGGCCGCAGCATATATCAATGAAAATACAATCAGCATCTGTGTCTTTATTACACTCATGGAGAAACAGGAGTCGCATGTCATAGAACTACTAAGCGAAGACTTTGAGGATGAAGGTCGATACGAAGCTATCCAGAATCCGGTAGCAACAACGTGGTGGATATCATTCCAGCAGATTCAACGCTCGAGCCCATTAGCTGCTGATTATTTATCATTCATGGCATGCATCGACCCACGAGATATCCCTCAGTCTCTTCTCCCTGGGCAGTTATCTGAAAACAATGGAATTAAAGCAATCAATCTGCTTACTGCTTACTCATTTATCCGCAAGCAGACAGAGAGCAATTTCCTAAGTATGCATCGACTTGTACATCTTGCGACTCGAAACTGGTTAAGAAAGAATGAAGAGTTTAGCTTGCATATATTGAAAACTGCAGGTCATTTAAATGAACTTTTCCCAACTCCAAATCATCGAAATCGAAAGCAGTGGCGAGAATATCTTCCACATGCCATTGCTTTTATAGCAGACGATAATTTCCAAGAGAGCAAAGGCAAGTATATTAATCTAATCCAGAGAATTGGGGGGTGCCTCTATGAAGATGGGAGGTATCAAGAAGCAGAAGAGCTGCAGGTTCAGGTGATGGAGGTCTGCAAACAGGTGTTGGGGCCTGAGCATCCTGACGCTCTAACTAGCATGAGCAACCTAGCATCAACTTACCGGAATCAAGGACGATGGAAAGAAGCAGAACAGCTGCAGGTGCAAGTGATAAAGACCTGCAAACAGGTGCTGGGGCCTGAGCATCCTGATACTTTAACCAGAATAAGTGGCCTAGCATCAACTTACCGGAACCAAGGACGATGGAGAGAAGCAGAAGAGCAGCAAGTGCAGGTGATAAAGACCTGCAAACAGGTGCTGGGGCCCGAGCATCCATCTACTCTAATTAGCATGAACAACCTAGCATTAACTTACCGGAACCAAGGACGATGGAAAGAAGCAGAGCAGCTGCAGGTGCAGGTGATAAAGACCCGCAAACAGGTGCTGGGGCCTGAGCATCCCGATACTCTAACTAGTATAATCAACCTAGCATCAACATACCAGAATCAAGAACGATGGAATGAAGCGGAACAGCTGCAGGTGCAGGTGATAAAGATCCGCAAACAAGTGCTGGGGCCCAAGCATCCTAATACTCTAACCAACATGAACAACCTAGCATCAACTTACCGGAATCAAGGACGATGGAAAGAAGCAGAAGAGCTGCAGTTGGAGATAATAATGACCCGCAAACAAGTACTGGGGCCCGAGCATCCCTCAACTCTAACCAGCATGAACAACCTAGCATCAACATATCAGAACCAAGGACGATGGAGAGATGCAGAAGAGCTGCAGGTGCAGGTGATAAAGACCCGCAAACAGGTGCTGGGGCCCGAACATCCTGATACTCTAACCGGCATGAACAACCTTGCCTATACTTGGAACTCCCAGGGACAGCTCCAAAATGCCTTGATGTTAATGGGAGAATGTGTTGAACTCTGCAATAAAATCCTGGGCCCTGATCACCCACGTACCAAATCCTCATCCAAGTCCTTTAGGAAGTGGAATAAAACCAATGATAAACAATCCAAAGACTCTCAACCTCCTTAAGTCCTGTCCACAGAATCTTCACCAGCAGCAGTTATAACAAATGCAGTTGATAAGCAGCACATTTCCCTGCGTGAGAAACCAGAATAATCAACAGATACTATCATACAGCCCATTAGACAGCACCCTCTCCAAGCCCTCGTTGCTTTAAGGATCGACCCCCTTTGCCACCAGCTGACGACTTACAAGGAGTTGATTAAGTGTTTTGACGGTTGACCGGTGAATATTTTATTAAAATACTGGATGCTTCCTATACATTGCTCGGTCGGTTCTGGACTCATCATTAATCTATAGCCCGCTTCTAGAATAACTATAGTCTGAGAACTGTATTACATAGCTGTTCGGTATCTTCTTTCTCTTGATTTTCATCCTTTCGGGGTAATAGTGTGTCCTCTCGCCTTCCTGCAATTCTGGTTACATAATCCATAGTATTGAATTTAAGTTATTGTGTCGTGTTCGAGTGGTAAGGCTGATTTAGCTGTCGAGTAAATACATAGCATTGGGTTTTCCAGGGGACAATTATAAACGACTAAGACACCGAGGTCATGAAGGATGCCTATATATATTTCCCGGGTCATACGGCGATCAACCTTTGTAAAGTCCCACAACTGCCTAGCAGTCCATAACCCACCGGCCGTGTACCATTGCTTATCAGTATTAGTATCTGAATGAGCCCTTGTTCATTTAAGTATCGAGATATCGAGCGCCAGAATCCAGAAAAATGGCGGGTTGGCTGGTGGGTTCTTGGATACGAGCAGAGATGCACTCTTAATTGAATTGTGCATTGTGATTGGTCAATTGTTGGCTGACTGAGAATGACGCCTGGCTGACCAACCAATGAGGCGCACGTGGGACCATTCTGATTGGCTGCAGCCGTGAGTTACGAGCTCATTATGTCATCAGGCACGCCCGACAGCCTGAGGATCTCTTTTTTTCCTTTTTTTTTTTTTTCATCTCCATCTCAGCGCCAGGATATTTATTTAGACGACTGGCCTCGAATCCAGGGAGATCCATGGTTCTGGATCGTCTGGCCTTGCCCAATATCCATCGATCCGCCCGACCAGATGCAGTTCTATCCCAAAGGCCGGCAGCAGGAGCGCCCGAGCATCCAAGACCCCACCATTCGCTCGCGTCGACTCGGAGTGCTGAGGGCAGCTGGCATTAACCTCCTCTTACTACAGGTTCTATTTCTCGGACTTTTCTGCTATTTATTCGGCTCTCTCTTCCAGCAGACGACACATATCCACAACCTCAACATCCTCTTTGTCGACTATGACGGTGGCGCGATCGGCGAGGCGGTTCGCGCCGCCTACCGAGAGCTGAGGGGCCTGGGGTTCCCCACTCTGATTGAACAGCCTTCGTCGCTCTATCCGGAGCCAGAGAGCATCAGAAACGCGGTTTGCAACATCAAGTACTGGGCTGGTCTATATACCACATCCGGTGCCTCGAACCGGTTGTCCGCTGCGTTCAATGGCGGATCAGCTGCGTCCGCTTACAACAAAAGCGACGTGCTCACCTTGATATGGAACGAGGCCCGATATTCCACCGTAGTTGACTCGGCTATTTTCAATAACATGGAAACACTCTCGGAAGCTGCACGGGTCGCCTATTCCAACATGAACGGTAGGCAGATCTTCCAGACCCTCAACAGCAGCGATCCAGCCGCAATCGCAGCCTTTTCCGACCCATGGATATTGTCCTCCATCAACATCCAACAAACCACCCAGGGGTCCCGGCTCATCTACAACACGCTCGTCGTCATCCTAATCATGATCCAAGAGTTCTTCTACCTGGGTACCATCAACGGCGTCTACCAGCAATTCAAGCTCTACACCTCCGTCTCCCCCACCCGCATCGCCATCTTCCGTCTAATGATCTCAGGTACATATACAATAATTGGCTCCCTCTGCACAGCCGGTGCGATATGGGCATTCCGTAACGGTTGGGACGTGCACGGGGGCCAGTTCGCACTCACCTGGATGGCATTGTGGTTGTTCGCACATCTCAACTTCCTTCTCCTCGATGTCTTCACAATCTGGATCCCCGCACCCTTTGTCCCCATGGCGCTGATAACATGGCTCATGTTCAACGTTGGCTCGGTCCTGCTCCCATTCGAACTAGCCCCCGGGTTTTATAAATGGGCTTACGCCATCCCAGCACACGCAGTCTTCCAAGTCCTGGTTGACATCTGGTCGGATGGATGTAACCCGCAGCTCGCATCGTCGTTACCTGTTCTATTTGCCTATGAGCTCGTTGCTGGGTGTTTGAGTACGATTGGTGTGTATCGACGGGCGCATTATGCGGTTATTGCGAAGGAGGGAGAGGAGAAGAGTTGGCAGGAACGCATTAATGCGGCGATTTTGGAGCATCAGGAGGGTCAGCCGGTGGAGGAGAAGGGTTCGTTGGAGCCTTCGGAGACGGGGACGTCTGCGAGGGAGGAGGAGGGAGAGGGTCGGAGGTGGAATCGGAGGGGGACGCTTGCGACGCTCTCGGATCAGGAGGAGCTGGGAGGGAGGATCATGCGGGAAATGTCGAAGATTGATAGGACGGCGACTACTCGGGAGAGTACGGGGCCTTGCTTTGATTTGCCGTTTGCGGAGTAACCGCTCCTCTTTGTGACTATCGGCTGGTGGAGTCGGGATCATCGTGGTCTGTACATTTGGTCATTTGCGAAAGATTCGCAAGGAAATATCTCATCTCATTGTTTACTTCATATGGGTGATAGGAAAATAGTAATTAGAATAATCATATACAGCAATGCATTCATTCGAGAAGTTCACCTCTCAGCAATTCTCATCCTGACAATGCCTCCTTCCCACTCCATTCGTTCCACGGTCAAATCCACCAAACTTCACCACCATCCTCCCGGCAACCTGACCCTTCCTCAATCTTCCAACAGCCTCCGGTAACCTCTCAACCGGCCGCACCTCAAAAATCTGCTTTAGTTGTCCCCTCCTCGCAAAGTCCAACGCGGCCGCGACATCCCTCCTCCCCCCTACCAACGTCCCCTTTATCATCGGATTCCGGAAAATAAACTCATTCGGATCCCCTCCCACCGTCGCCGCATCTTTGGGCGCAAGTCCCACACACATCACCACCCCACCCAACCTCCCCCCCACATAGCTCAACGCATCCCGATACGTAGCCGGCGCCGTAATAAAAACCCCATGCACCCCAATCCCATCCGCAATCTCCTTAACCGCAGCGACGGCATCAGACGTTTCCCGGAAATCCACAAACCTCTCCGCTCCCATTTCAAGAGAAAGCGCACGCTTCTTGGCCCCCGTATCAACCACAATAGGCCGTATACCCAATGCCTTTGCCAGCTGAGCCCCCTGAAGACCAACTCCACCCCCACCACCCGGAAAAACAGCCCAGTTCCCCGCCTTCAACCCACTCTCCATAAGCGATCTATACATCGTAGCCGCAGAACACATAATCGGCACCGTAAGTTCATCCGCCACACCCTTCGGAATCGGGGATGCATATCTCGCCGGTGAGACAATATATACCTGGTACGTCCCTAAACCCACCCTCACATTAGCATTAGCATTCCCTCCTACACGGTATATGAATTAGAATTGAGAAGATTGATTTTGGATTAGGGGATAGGGGTTTGGGAGGTATACCTGGCTCTGGGACTGGGATTGTTTCAACTTTGACGGAGAAGTTGGGGCCGGGGTTTACCACGACACCGGCCTTGCAGTGCGAGGGAATGTTGAATTTTGGGACGGTCATATTCAGAAGAATAAAACGTGTCTCTATTTCTGTTAGAATGTGAAGATAGAATGCTATAGTCATAGTGATCAAGGGTTAGTATGGGAGGCTTTTAGAAGAAGAGTGCCAAGGAGAGGGCGGAATAAGGCCGCGAAGAGCTCGCCCACCAAGTACGTTTATCTCCCCGTTCGGCCATCCGCAGGACTCCAGGCTCCATTTACCCCTCCCTGACTTTGCTGTGAGACTATAGACATTCCTCGGTATCGTGGAATCGGCCGCCTCCTTTCATCTATATCACGCTGTTATTGGTCGGGTGTGGTATGGAGCTACGCCGTCTCCACCCCCCACAATATTGATAGGACGAGATCAAAAGAATGTTTGTATATAATTGATTACAAATATGAAGATTGAAGGAAATATTAACGGAAATATGAAATATATAGTCTATTATAACACGCTATTGGCCCACTTCCACAGATCACGTTAAACAATGGTAACATTCTGAGCGACAACCTGCATGTTGGGTCCGTTCATGGCCTGCATCATTCGTTAGCTTAATGTCTCCCTTCCACACAGGTGATGGAATGACTTACTCCGATGAGGTTGGCGTGAGCGACCGCAAGAATGGCGTGGCCCTTGGGAGTGTCGTCGGGGATCGTGACG
Organism: Aspergillus biplanus; assembly: GCA_027569045.1. Taxonomy (NCBI): domain Eukaryota; kingdom Fungi; phylum Ascomycota; class Eurotiomycetes; order Eurotiales; family Aspergillaceae; genus Aspergillus; species Aspergillus biplanus. The sequence continues at coordinate 58,172 of JAPDEJ010000023.1, forward strand.
GTAAAGTTCTGATGAGGTGTGAAGTTGGGCGGCACGTCCGAATGTGCGGGATTATAAGGCCCAGCGTACAAATCCCAACCGAGGACACCTCTGGGATCGTAGCAGTCCCCGTCTGGGCAGGGCTGCAGTCCAATGGCGATACCGATCTCTACTGCGCTGCTTTGGAAACCCTACAAGATCGATTAGTCTGAGCCTATTGATGTGTGTGGCACGATTATGCGACGTACAGGACGGGTGACCATGACGACAACGTCGCTTCCAGCTTTGAGTTGTGCGTCCACTGGAGGGGCCGTGATCATGACATTCTGTGCGAGAGCACCAGCAGCCAGAGTGAGGAGAGTTGCGACCTTCATTTTGAATGCGGTAAAAGGGTAAGGTAAATCGGAGAAGTATTAGGATTTTGAGGTTGATTGAGCTTATTATTTTTCTGATCTCCTTCGCAGGATCGACCGGATTTATAGGCTGGTTGGTGAGGCGGGAAGAAACTGGTTTATTTTTGTTGAGTCTCAGACATAATCAGCACTAATAGCTAGGAAAGACATCTGCGGCGCATCAAACCATCTCCGGAGAGGACAAAAAAGATGAATCCTGGCCGGTGAATAATTCATTGGATGACATGTGTTTCAGGCCGTCCGTTGCTCCGTTTTTAGCAAGCTCAGCCTCGATTTGATGTTCTTGTTGGCTGCGCCTCCCAAGAGCTTGCCAGCGCAAGCTAAGCTGACTATTTTCAACCCCCCAATAGGATATGGTAGCAGAACAGTGCCTTGGGGGCGAAAAAGGCTCGGCGTTATGCACAATTTCTGCAGCGGTGTAACCCCTGGAAGGGCTGAGCAGTCAAATTTTTGGGCTTGTGCTCGCGAATCAAATCGCGATGATGAGCGGGTGATCCCGCCGCCCCCAGCGCCTCCCGGGCGGGGATAGCTTCATCATGCTGATCGAACTTAGGTCTATCTTTGCATTCCCGGCTGGGTAAATTTCGTTCAGAACGTGGCACAACCCGAGCACATGGCCTGGTAGACGCAACGCGCTTTCTCTCCCTCTAGCAGAACTGCCACCTCAACCGAGTGAGCGGACATACTAAAGGTGGAGGGAGTCCGTGCTCAAATCCCATAACAAAGGGTATTGAGAGCGACGCACCTGAAAATTACTCTAATGTGGATATTTTTTGGATTTTGGGGGCGAAACCCATCCGAATAGGAGAATTTCTGGTACTATGTGCTTGCTTTAGGCTGACTAGTAGTATTACTAGCTACTTGTCTGTTCACCAAGCCCAGATCCAGGTGGTCACTTCTATAGGCCCTATGGATAGCGTAACCATCAACTCTCTCCTAATTTTGTCTACAACGTTATCAAGAACCATAATCAGGTTCATGGAAGGCACTGTCGTAGGACAGGTAAAATAATTAAGTCCCTCCATTCATCCCATCCCATAAACACGATAATGCTTTACATCAAGAATCATATCCATTGTCCTCTTCGTCCAGATTATCACGGCCTGCCCAGCATTAATTCTTTCACTGCGCAGGTCGCAAAATAGGCCTCGGCTCCGATAGAAACTGTCTTCGAAACTTCCTCAGATGGGCGTACTCGACGTCGCTTAGCCATGGACTCTTAATTGAATTATCCCATCGTCCGTGAATATATCCGGGCAATCGTTTCTGCGAAACCCCCACAGAGTGCAATGGGGGGCCAGGAAGGCCGGAATGTTCTGGGCCCTCTGTATGACTGAACCACGCCAATATATCTTCCGGGGGGCCTTCAGGCTGGAGTTCAACTCCGGCGTCATGGTCGCTGAACCCAAATGGGTCATCTATATCAGGCTCGGGTAGCCCTGCAGGTGATGTCGGTGCCGATTTATTTGGATTTCCCATGCTAAGTACATTATTCAGATCTGAGAGCGGTTGGGAGTCGTCTGGTACTTGTTGATATCTATAAGGGTCTCCCCTGTAGAGTAGCTTATTGGCGTTGCGCTCAGACTGAGGTGGGTCCGATACAGGGGTCATCCCAAAACGATCTTTCTTATCCATTGTCAACCCATGGCTGCGCGGCAAGCCTATGAGATGGGCGTTGTTGCGAATAGAAGGAGTAAATATTGGAGTCCGCCCGTCGCAGTTTCCAGTGTGCCGATCGGCACCATGACTGATGAGAAGCTCGGTCATATTCTCCTCATCGTCACCCACATAAAATAGTGGCGTGTTGCCATTACGGTCCGCTGCGTTGACGTCTATTCTCGGGTGCCCAAGAAGGATTTTCACTTTCCCCATATGTCGGTCCTGTACTGCGTAGGATAGGGGGGTCCTACCCTTGCTGTCCTGGTCGTTATGGTCCACACCCGTGTTCATTACCAACAGAGCCGTCTCTGCGGTGGAAGCCAGGGACAGCACCGAGCGACCTTGAAGATTCTTTTTATGGGGATCGACTCGCCCAGTTGAAAGCAAAAGCTTCATGGTTCCTAGGTGCCCACCCTGCGCAGCGCAACACAGGGGCGTGCGCCCATCGCAGGGATCGCCTTTGTCAGGATCAATCGCATTCTCCGCGCGGAGAAGCCACCTGACTGCGGACTCGTTCCCGATCCTCGCTGCCATCGGAAGCAATGTGAAGTCATCCCGGATATTGCGCTGCACTCGCCCACTCTCGGACAACAGCTCGAGCATATCAGTGTCGTCGTTGAATACTGCCCACCAAATGGCACTGTGACCAGATTCGCCGGCCCATGACTCATCAATATCGGGGTGGGCGAGTAGTCGCCTAACCATCTCGATTTTCTCACTCTGCACAGCCCTTATCAAGGGGGTTTCACCTGTGTCATTTGAATAGTTAGGGTCGGCTCCCCTCTCTAGCAGGATGGTTAAGATTTCGCGGTGACCATTTTCAATAGCATATATCAAGGGTGTCTTCTGTAAGCTGTCAATGATATCTATCGAAGCTTCATGATTCAGCAATAACTCAACCGACTTCTGAAACCCCATCTCCGCGGCGTGTGAGAGGGGGGTTTGTCCTCGGCGCCGGGATGGTTCAAACGGCGAAGGACCGTCGTACTCCCAGTGTAAAGTGGCCCAAGATAAGCGCTCGAAAATGCGCGAATCAATGTTCACCTTTCCTGTCTTCAGGAGCAAGAGGATGACCTCGTTGTGGCCCCCGCGCGCTGCCCAAGCAAGGGGAACCAGTCCGTCTGGATCTCGGTAATCTGGCTCCGTGCCTTCAGCTTCTAAAAGAAGTTGAACAATGCTCGTTGCCCCTTTCTCGGCCGCTCGGGAAAGCATGGTTCTTTGTGACAAAGAGTCCAATTGATTCATGTTGCTCTTGACCGATGAGGAAAGCAGCTTCCGGACCGTGCTTTCGTGCCCTTCTTCCACTGCCCACCAGACAGCCGATCGCCCATCCCTGTCCACCGTGCTCCAGTCGATGCCATCCAATCCGATAAATTGCGCAATAATATCGACGTGACCCTCTATTGCCGCCCAGATGAACCCGGGTCGACCGTATCGCTTGTCGACGGCCTTGGGATCCGCTCCGGATTCCATCAAACGCTTCACTATCGATGTGTGTCCTTTCAAACAGGATTGGATGAGTGGCGTTTCACCGTCAAGGTTACGAGCGTTCAGGTCCACGGTGCCGTTGGCCAAAAGAGTTTCTACAATTGACAAATGGCCCATATCCGCTGCATGCCACAGTGGAGTACGGCCGAAGTAATCTGGAAGATCTGTCTCTGTTGGGTCCTGGTTTAATAGCAGGTGGACGACTTGGGCATGGCCATTCCGCGCCGCGAAAATCAGTGGGCTACGGCCAATTCGATCTCGACCGGAGAGGGTGCCATCACCACGACTCAGAATAGATTCTACAACACGATAGGATCCGCTCTCCGCCGCCCAGGCTAGGGGGGTCTTAAAATCCGAATCGCGCGCACCAAAGTCGTAGGAAAGTTCCATAAGTTTACTGGCAACCTGTATGAGTCCAAAGTACGACACAATATGTACAGCCCCAAAGTGCCTAGGGACCCGTTGGCTATACCCAACGTCGTCGATCCAAAGTTGCGAAGCATGTAAGGCCTGGGATGCGCTGTCCACATTCCCTTCCTTCTCAAGGAAGAGTAGGATAATACGAACCAGATCCTTCGATTCTCCACGAGCATGGTAGCCCCAGGCTTGGGACGCATATCGATAAAGAGGGTAGAGCCTCAGGCGATCCTCGAATTCCTCATCGGAGACACAAGCTGCCGATGCGAAGACGTCTAAAGACAGGTAAGCAAGGCAGATGGTTGCAATCTCCTCGTGTGCCTCAGTCCCAGCCAGCGAGCCTTCAAAGTACTGCTTGGCTGTGTAATGCACGAACCGAACCGCCTGAGCCCTGTGGTTTACTTCGATGAGTCCACAGCATACCGAGATAACGGTGTCTATATCAGGCAGGTCGTCGGCTTCCGGTGCACCTGGGCCAACGCCAACTGCCAGGGCGGCGCAAAGCTCCTTGACGGTGATGGACCTTTTCGTGTATGTGATCCACTCAAGGGCAGACCGCGCAAGGGCCTGGTGCTCGGTATTCTGGCGATCGATTCGAGTTTTTATTTGTCCGTATGCGGCATTTATGCCGTTGGGAAGATCTGCCAAGGCCGCTTTAAAAGTTTTGAGAGTCGTCTTGTAGAGGATAGACTCCAGGAGTAGGTAGACAAGCAGAAACCTGTAGCAATAATTAGCCGCTTGGATCCCCATTCACAAGTTCAACTGGGCGTAAAACCGTACATCCCCTGCGCGGCATCAGTAATGCTTTGAATAGTTTCCTCCAGCAATCCAGGCACTTTCTGCACCCAGCTTGGCAGTTTGTGGATATTGGCTTGGAGATAAACTTCAATGTCATGATTACTCGCCCAAATCTCGACCTGGGCACTGTCCCTACTCACGAACTCCTGTTGAATCTCGGGGATTGGTCGACTAGTGGCGAATATCTTCACCGGAGTGCTGCCCTGGAGCTGTAGGATATAATGTAGGAAACCTCGTCGTTCCAGTACGGTCTGTTCGTCGAGACCGTCCACGATTAAAAATGTGCATCGGAAAAGCTTCAGTACTTGGGTTAGAGCATGCAGCACCTCGTGAGTGGTTGGGAGTAATTTTCTCCCCACGCATTTAAGATATAGATTTTCTATATCCATAGGAATATACCCATCGAGCTGTAAAATTACCTGCTTCAGTAGATTACTTAGCAATGGGCCTGCCCTCTGGTCCTCTTGGATTTTATAATCGCAATAGATGTAGGCAACCGCTACATCGCCACATGCAGCAAGTTCCTCGGTGAGATAATCCACGACTAAACTTGCCAAAAAGGTCTTGCCTGCTCCCGGCATTCCTGAGCAGAATAAGAGATGCTGGGCCGGGCTCATCCAGGATTGGAACTCGCGAGAATCTACGAGCCAATTTCCGGTGCCCTGCTGGCGGCGACAGCATATGTCATTGTGCATTAGGCTAAAATCCACTGAGCTTAGCCAGTTCGCGACATTGGATAGGTCGGGCTGACCAGAGGCTTTTGAGCGTAGCGAAGCGAATTCGTGTGGACTTCTCACAAGCTTAGGGGATGGTGTTCTGCAACCAGGTCAACGAGCCGGACTTGGAGATGTGAACGGCACTAGCCACAACCCACACCCAAACAAGAAAGAAGCAACCGGATAGGAGGAGTCCTTACTCACGCAATATTCATCGGCATATAAAAGAACAACTCTCTTGCATACGCTGCCGCCACGGCTGCAGCATAGCCGTGCCACAAGTTATTCTTGTGCGAGTCACAGTAATCTGACACTCCTCGAATTACCAGACAAGGGAAATCATTCAATGCTCCCGCAGCCTCTGTCTCAAAACAAAGAACATCATGCTGTCGGGCAAGGTAGTCACGAAGAAGGCCATTCTTTATGACCATCTCGCCTGATGCTATTGTTCCCCGATGGATCATGATAAAGCTATCTTCCTTACTTTGGTCACGGTCGGAGACGTCCTCATGAGGTTGGGAGTTACAGCTGCATCCGCCGTCCAAGGAGAGGCTTGCAAGTGACTTAGAAACACATGCAGGAGAATGAAGCACATCTTGACCAATCCCAGGGTATCGATAGCGGCGGCGCTGTGGTCGTGTCGCATCTATTCGCTTCAGATGCTCCTTAATTGGGTCCATTTCGAGTGTCGCACGCTTAGCAGCTAGCATCTGGGCCGCATTCAACAATGCGGATGGCGGCGGTGCAAGCGCCCCGGTTCGTACGAATTGCCCTGCTTCCGCCTTTCCATGATCATATTGAACAGCTCCTGAATGAATCCCCGCGGGCTTGCTCACAATCACGTCACCCAGTCGGATCCTGCCCTCATCCGTTTCGGTGGGAACACCCCCTCCGATACCAACCAACAGACCAAACCTTAGGTTGGGAAATGTTCTTCGCATATGGGTCACAACGATAGCGGCAGATGTATTTCCCGTGCTCGGAAGGCCGGCGATGACGACGTTGTGGCCCTCAATGCTCCCCAAGCAGTAGACCGTGGGGTCCGTGGGGGACTGAGGCAGACTTTCATGCTCCTCATCCACCATCAATAATGCCGCCGTCTGCTCCACCTCTAGCGGACTAATCCAGCCAACCGTATAATGCTTTCGAGTCAATTTTTTCATCCCCATGTTGTACAGTCTGGCGCCCAGGACGGGTCTCTTGATGGGGAATTTTGTTTACCTCTGGTGCTTGAACAAAATGGATGGCATATATTTGCGCGCGGGGGGCAGTGCAAGGCACATTTATGACACGCTCGGGCGCGATGTTGTCGCGAGGCTGCATTAGCGGCTCTGAGCGTGTCCAATAATGAGGGGGTCTCTCAGCCGCCAAGGACCCAAGGGGATGGAGCTATCCGCCAATTGGTACCTCAAGAACATGACAAAATCATCATGCTTTGTACAAGGAAAGCTTCCTGGCCCGACAAACCTTGGTAAAGGTGGGAGTAGTTCAGACCCTAGCAAGCCCAAATAACCAAAAAATTCACGAGCGAATGAGAATGGCACGGGTTCCACCGCCACAAACGCAGGAACACAGGAATGAGGGAGAAAGAGCATGCCACAGGAGAAAATACTCAGAAATATTCATTATGAGGAATGATTGGCAAAGGAGAAAGAGACCGTTGCGCTTCCATCCGGACCGGGTCTTGGATCCAATATAGTAGGTAGGTAACAAACATGCAATTGGCCGGATGACGACCAATATGTATGGTCCATTAAAAGAGGCTTTTATATCAGTAGACGACATAAATTTTGTTCAACATCTTTTACTCTCCCCAGACGGAGGAGGGTTTCTCCGTTCCGGGATTCCAGCCGGTGCACAGCTACGGCGGACGATAGTGGCCAACGGGCAACAACATCTTTCCAATGTCAATCTGCCAAGACACCACACCGCTAAGGCTACCGCTTCTAAAAATGGCACCCTAGAGAGCGGTTCCTTCCTCCCTATACCCCCTTAGCACCTCTCCAAGCCCTCCATAAGCGTCTTTTTAAGCACCCCTTGAAGCACGTTTCTAAGCAGTTTTCTAAGCACCTTTTTAAGTAGCCTCTTAAGATAATAATATAAAGCTAAAGGGTCGCCTAGACGTGTGTTTAATAATAATAATAGAGTACTGAGAGAGGTGCTGAGAGAGGTATTTAGAGAGGTAGTTAGGGGGGGCTTCAAGGGGTGCTTAGGGGGGCGCTGAGACTTGGGATCCTTCATTAAAGCCTTATTACGCTGGCAGAAAATTGCAAAAGTACGTTTTTGCCCATTGACCACGATCGTCCGCCGTGCACAGCTCCACCTCCTGCGCCCACCTTTCCCGATTTCTCTCCGACATCGACCCAACCCCACCGGACCGCTGATCTCATCTCGGAAGCTGAACCATCAAGGCGCCAGTGGTTTCCATTCACACTTCTTCGAAGCACCAGGTGCCTTGACACCATAAACGAGATGAAAATACTTCGCAGCTGTCTTGTTCTGCTGACGGCCGGAGTCTATGGCCTACTTCTCACAGGCAGTTTTCTCCCAAGGTCCCCCCATCCATCTTGGCGCTAACATTATCCGCATTACAGCAGCGCTCCATACTCCTACCGTGGATTCTAGTGAGGAGGATCATACTGTGTTAGCCGAAAACAACCGCAATGGCTGGGTCAACCCTGAGGATTTGGCTTCTATGCCACAGTGCATCGCGCAGCAAGATCAGTCCACCTGGCTGAGTGCCATGACAAAATGCACTGAGAAGAGATGCACCAATCACTTCGGAGTTATTTGCACCCACCACCAATGGCTGACCGAGCTCAGCTGTCTCAGCACTGCATTTTCTCCCGGAATCGTCGAAGGTTATCTCCCATACTGTGGTCGATCAATCCTCGCCAAAGCACAATTGTATCGATGGATTCGTAACATTACCGGTCGGACGTGGCTTGTCGATGTGGGCGACGCGAACGGGCTGGAAAATATCTCCCCCGCCTCCCTAGCTGAAGGGTATACAACCGTTGATGTGATTAACATTGCACCAACATGCCTAACCGGGTCCGTCTCCGCTCCATCATTGGAACCATTTCAACGTGTAATGGCCTCCTGTGGTTTCACGGGCACCACCCAGCACACCGGAAATGAAGCTCGTCCTTGGGAATATCATGAAAGCCTACGGTCTATGATCGCTCTGGATATGGAAACGGTTGGTTATGATCTCGTCGGGCGTCATATCAGCGATGGAGACTATTTCGATAAAGAGTGTTTCTGTAATACGTTCACCTTAGATCTTACAAAAGAGCCCTGCTCAGGACTAGGACAATTGGACCTCACAAAGGAGCGCCTCTGGATAAATGCCACTTGTGGATCAGCGCCCTTACCCGATAAATGGACAGACGAACTCAAAACCACACAATTCGCCTACATTCCCATGGAAGATTGGCACTGGCCCATGTGTGTCGCGGATATGCCGAAGGAGGTGACCGAGCTGACTGATCACTGTGCGACCGATGCTTGTGAGCCCAATCCAAGTGGCTACTGCGAAGTAAAGCGTGTAGTTGACAGGGCTTGCTTTTGCCACAACATCAGCTACAACACGTGCCAAGGTTCGTGCCATGTATTTGAGTCTCGAGTAGACTATGTCCAGTGGCTTCACGATCTTTGTGGTAATGTGGAGGATTGGCATGGTCTGCCAGAAAACTGGCGTCAGTTAGCCGTCCCTACCCCTATCGAAATGATTCCCTGGGGATGGACGGTCAAGCCATCCATCGATCCAAATATTTCCCACACAAATAATTCCACTTTACCGGAAACATGTGCCTCGAGTGACTCGAAGCTCGGAAGCTTTGCTCTCATCAATATAGCTCCTCTGCTTGTAGTATATCTCAGTCACAAAATGGGTATCCATCGACACGCACGCGACATTCCCTGGCACTCACAGCCGTCTTGGCTTTTCAGGGGAGCCTTAATCGCTGCCCTGCAACTACTAGCAAACTGGTTGAATGCTTTAGTTGTCCAGAAAACCCCCGGCTACGAGGACGTCCCCGTTATCCAACTGATGCTCCTTTGGTGCTCAAGGCCTCGGGTTGGTTGGCTGACGATTTTGCTGATTGTCTTATTACAACCCGTCAGAGTGCGAGGTGCAGCCGCGTCCTTGTTATGTTCAGAAATAATCCTCCAGCTTCTATCTTCATATTATATGTTTATGACCGTCAACTATGGCCGAGAACACAATTTCTACTTTGGAGGTATGGATGGAGCTGACAGACGGATACCGGCAACAAAGATGTATGCTGGAGCTTTCATGTGGCTTCTCGTCGTTATTATAACACTCGTTCAAGCAACGCGGGCCACACATAAGATCAACAGGCTAACCAGACCCGGTAATCTCACTCCACCAACGGGGCAGAGAGGCACGCCAACAACATCGCAAGCCATGGAGGAGCTTATGGGCCCCACGGTTGCATGTTGCGCAAGGCTAAGGGACGAGCTAGCCCATCGTTTGTTTGACGAGAGTAGGGACGGAGAACGGACACCGCTAACAGCTTGCGAGGGAGGAGATTATGTGGTGTATGGCACTTTCTCTAGGCCTACTAAGCTCCGATTCCATTGGGCTTTCCAGAAAGCATCTATAGAACTGTATGCGATCACGGTTATGGGCATATCTCTTCTCTGGATTGCCCAGTGGCTCTTTTGGAGTGGATTCATTGGTCTCAGCTTAGACGAGTACGTATCCATGCAACATACTTGGTTCATCTTGGCTAATCGGACTTAGGTTTTGCCCCCCTCAGCTTCGGGCTCTCACGACTATCTGGATTGCGTTCTCATTAGCAGGCGTTGGTCTTGTTATTGCTTAATGAATTTTATTGTCCATTTCAACCCTTCTTTTAGGAACTAGGTACCCTGTAGTCAAGGCAAGGGCATTACGCACGATCCGCCACCGAAATACCGTAATGTGGATATCACTGGGTTGGGAGGGATGAAACTCGTTCGAGCAGGAAGATTCCGGGTATCATGTGCTTCATTTAGGCTGACTAGCTACTGGCCTGATTGACCATGCCCATATTCAGGTGCTCACTTCCATAGGCTGTATGCATAACGCAAAATCAAATCTCTCTACCAATTCTTTCAGCAACGTCATCGAGGACCATGATTAGGTTCGCGACCTTCTGAATCGGTCGCTGAGTGCTAGCAATGCAACACATCCTCGGCGCTATCTTGCCTTTCATCTGCACTGTATAGATCCCCGCAATACCGTCCCCAATAAGCTTCGTCGAAATAGTGGAATTGAGCTGGTCCTATTCCTCCTCACTCCGATTTGCTGGCTCGTACCGAAAACAAACGACAGCCAACGAAGCAGGCGACCATATGACCCGGTGTGGGAAGTGACGCAGTATTGCCTCCGCCATCTCCGCTACCCGTTGCGCATGGTCAATCGGTTCACTAATTCTATCTATCCCCATGGCACGCAACGTAAACCACAACCGCATCACCGGGTTAATTCAATCCCAGAGTCCCAGAATTCGTGCTACCTGTCCGCCATGATGACTTGGAGGAGGGCCAAAACGGCCGGAGCATGATGGAATCTCTTTCTGGACCTCATTTCCCGCGGTTGTCGAGTATTAAAAAACGGTATGACCTGGAAACCCTCTGTCATCACGCTTTCAGCATACCTTGCTGGGGTTAAGAACTAGTGACTAGTAGATATTGTACTTTTCCCACAATGCGATATCTCTCACGAGGTTTAGTTTTCAATAAGATTATTGAACTAAGCTACGTTACCAAACCTCACATTTGTTAACTGGAATCAAAACGCAGAGCTGTCAATACCAAGAGGGATAATTCGAACAACGAACAGAAGTATTGGAAATGACCATGTCAAAAAGTGAGAACATTTGTACCGAAAATAGCAACATTCACAAGTCCCTCTCTGGCTCTGCGAACCGTCGCCTTGATTGAGCGATAGTAGATCCGAGGGCTGAGCTCTGGGAGCAGATGCAAGACTGGGTGCCTGAGACGCATGATCCCGGTCATCACGTCCTGATGAACTGGCGTCCTGAGCTGACCCGTTGCTCAGCATATCCTCGCCGCCTTTCGTCACGGAAAGGCCGTTCAATATCAAGCCAATCGTATTTCTCTCCTTCCATTAATCACCCCGACAGCCCAGAATAAACACGCCAGCATAGAAACCAAGTAACAAAGATAAAAAACCTAACTTTTTTAACTTTCAGGGAATAAAAGTAGAATTAGTCGAGCGATGGTCAACGTGTGATGAGCCAGCTAAATGAATTCCCTTCGACATCGACCACCTTCTCCGCTGATTCGCTCCAGTTCGCCAAGGGTGGCCATGCTCGAGTTCGTCAACATCGCACTTCCCCTGACCATCCTGCTCCTTCATCCTCTTTGGGTACCACCAATACGAGCTTTGGAAAAGGAGGATGGAAATCCTTGGCTCGCAAAATGCTTCGTATGGTCTTGCGAGAAATGGATTGGCGCAGTCTTCGTATTTGGCCAGGATCGTCTGCTCTGCCATTCGTTAGGCGTCCGGCCGATGGGGGCGGGAAAAGCTTCGTCAAAATGTTTCACACTGCCGCTCCACAGCCTCCATGCTCAGGAGACGATCGTCGGACTGGAAAGAACAAGAATCCATAAAGAGGACCACAATCCCCATCTCATCTCCGATCCTAATTCACATCCCATACCCATCAAACCCAATTGTCCATTTTCATCAATCTACCACCATTTAACCTGCCAAAATGAAGACCGCCGTCCTCTTGATGACCCTTATTTCCACCGCTTTCGCCTACGAAGGCGTGCGACCGGCCAAACCCGACCAGTGCCGCCAGAACGTGAGTCACTCAACCCCAAAATCCATCTAACGTGCACACAATCTGACCAATATCCCCTTTCAGGAAATCTACACTCAATGCGGCTCCGCCTGCGCTGCCACCTGCGAGAACTGGAATCTGCCCCCCCAGCCATGCCCCATGATTTGCCTCTCTGGGTGCATCTGCCAAGAGCCCCTGATCCGCGCCTCGGTAAGAAATCCGCCCCATCCTCCACTTTTCATTGCCAAATTATATTGGAACATCATACTAACAGTGCATGATTTTTAGGACGGCTCCTGCGTGCTCCGCCAGTGGTGCCCTAACGCCATCCCTACCGGTCTCCCTACCTCTGGTCTCCCTGGCTCCACCCCAACCCCGTCGGGCACCCCATCTGGTACTCCATCGAGCACTCCCAGTGTCAACCCCGGCGGTCCCATCATCACTGGCACCATCTGGACTAACCCCGGAGGCCCAATGCATACTGCCACCTACAGAGCTTAGGAGGTAGGATAGAGTGAGGAGGAGAACTGGACTTTCATTTGATTTCTTTTTCTTTTTTTTTTTTTTGGTTTTAGACTGAGGGGGGTTCTACTGTACTGTAACTTAAAATAGAATCCCAGGAATCGCAATCGATACTGCTATACCACTTTGCATATTTCCACCATCCACTTCGTTGGATAAAGTAATCTTCCAATTATTATTCTCAACCCGATAGATTATTCTGACAAGATCGTCCTGTTGGATGGTAATACGCAGTAAGCTGACGAGAGCTGAACATGTGCATAATCCAATTTTCGCAGGGCTGTGCAATCAATCCCGCAAGCTGAAGATCTGCAGGCACGAATCTTGATTTTGGTGGCTGTCCATAGTCTCGGCACTCGCAAGCCACCCATCTTGGCACATGCAGAATCGACCTCATTTATAAATAACAATGATCGCAAACTCCGATCGGAGTGGATGCCTAATATGCAGAGACAATGACGAATGAAGCATATTTTATCGACAACGAGGGTCAACCATCGCTTGCACCACACGGGCTGCCAAGATCGCATCACATTTCCCTCTTCAGGGGTTTGGGGGCGGACCCTGGGAGATCTTCACCTGGCTGTACTCTTGGGAGGAAACGGATAAAAATAAAACAAAATTATTCTCCGCAGATTTCAATTGACTTTATTCTTATCGGAAAATGGTAAACAAACTCGTGCGTTTCTTTTTTCGCGATATTAAACCGCCTGGGGGATGCTTGGGTCGGATGGGGCAACCGGGGGGAACTTCAAGGTTGGAACCCTGCTAAAGAAGCTTCGGTAACAAACCCTTAAAAAGAGTTACAGCAATGATAAAATTTGTTCAACACGATTAAAACTTGTTCAAGCACCAGTGTCTTGATCTCTCAAAGGCAGGTGAAGCCTTGCAGCTCTTTCAGCTGGGCCTCAAACTCGCCCGTGACCTGTCCAGGTGACTAGTCCTAATTAGGAAATATATATTTGCTTTTTAGGTTCATGGACCTGCATAGCTTCTTCTAGCACGTGACATGGTAAGTTAATGGAAGGGAAAGCGGGGTTCTACAGTGTGGAGGGTCTCACTCACATTCCCACGTGGAGCTCATCCACCATATTCATTATAACCTTGGCATCAGCTATATTGATCCAGATGCCATCTGCCTCCTTACATAAATCTGAATGTTCAACAGTGATTTCAATCTATACATCAAAATCAGGGATTATCTTGTGCAAGGGTTCGCAGAGCCTAGTGGTTGTTCACAAGTCTTGATATTTCATTCAAAAGACAATAAATGGTGGATTAAGGTGACTTTCCAAGGCCAACCCATATTGAATGAACCAGTCTCATACACTTGGTCACCCCCTAAGGACTGTTTCTTTTCTTCCCTGACCCTATGCCAAGAAAGCACCTAACCTCCTTTGTCAAAACCAGAACAAGTCTATTTTAGGTTAGCATATTGTACGGTATGTGAAGCACATGATCCCTGAGTTAGTTATGACTTTTTGTGTACTGTTCATTCCTCCTTTTTACATTCTTCAAAGCCTGCTACACAGCACATATTCTACAACAAGAAAGTTAAACAACATGCCACCTCAGGGTACTGCAAACTATCTTCAAATATGCCAGTTCAGAAAGTCAGAGAACTCCATGGTCTCCAGGAGTTACTGGTTGATAGGCGTCGCTATATCGGGTTTATTGATGAGCCTTTTACAGAAGAGAAAAAAGAACAGAACCGAACGCTCGAACGCAACGCCAAGTTAGGTGAAGAACTTAATGATATCCACCTGAAGCTATGCTGTCTCCTTGATGATAAAATCTTCGTCGCTGAAAGCCTCAACTATGTGGCATCAAAAGTAACGGGCATCAGGGTTCAAAACGCAAGCCTTAAGATCGAACGCACAGAGACAGGAGAGGAATTAACGTACAGTGAAAAGATGAAGATTGTTAAGACCAGGCTCCGGGACGCTGGCTTGGGCTATCAAATTAATATACAAACGCTTCGGGTGCTCAACAGCTTTCTCAAGAATCGAACCTTTAACAGGCCTAAGGATTATCCGGAATCAGATACACCGGAGCTCTTGTATCGTGCCTTCAAAAGCGGATGCCATTGCCGCCATAGTGAGGAACTAGGCTTCCGTTCCTCGAATCAACCTCTGACTCCTCCTTCGTATCATGATGGCACTCTACTCGACAGCTTGCTGGTGGACAAAGATATGTTGAGGAATCAATGTGAGGGAGACGAGCCGTCGGACCTCATTGCATTATCTGACAGTCCTTCAAGGATTTTGAAGATTATTCGAGGGTGGGACTCCCGTGACACAGAAGGAGATATGATAGCGGTAATCAATGTCTCAAGGCTCCTGACAATGGGAGTTCTCTTTAATCGCACTACAACTCTAGCCGATTCACTTGGAATGGCTCTTCGAACAAAATGTCTGCCGACTGGTTTGCAGTATGCGAACCCTAACTACTGGGTTGCCTACAGATGGATTCCAGCTGAATGTATTGAGTTTAACATCTCTGAATCTTTTCTTCGGAAAGCCTGCGATAGTCGTGGCATTGGTCGGTCTCCAACCTTTCGTTTCCAACACTTACTGACTGGAGTAGGTGAACATGATTTTAATGCACGATTCTCGTTGGACGAGATAATGTCATTCCAGATTCAGTCCCTTTCCACATGATCGAATCCACAGAAGTTACACAGCAACAGCAAATTTGGAAATTTCTAATAGACGCTAGACTCCGCATCTTGCATGATGCGACAACTCTTGTTTCAAGCATAATTTGGAACGCTTTAGTTGCCTGTTGACCTGTTGTCCCTTTCCGGATATAGAATATGACCGGTATACCGCCCCGCTTCATCATGATATATATGGGCAGTTTGGGCTTTGTTTTTGTCGAATTGTTTCTGATTTGCAAACAATGCAGTGGCGTGCGTGCGGTCTGGGATCGATATGACTCGTGTGCGATGGGTTTCTGTGATAGTAAGATGTCTGCCATATACTCAATGTATATTATGGATGTTATACTTACTTGAGGATAGCGAAGATGAAGTGCGCAAGGTCACGCTGCTTGGAAGCATCTTCGACGAGGCCGAGAGTGAGATTGCGCAGAAAAGGGTTTTTAATCCTCTGGGTGAGCTTGGCCGCATGACGAGGGATAGGGGACATGATGACTTCAAATGTTGTATTGTAGGTGGTATATAATATAAACAAGCAGTAATCTTGACAAACAGAGATATCTTCAGAGAGAAGTCTGACATTGATATAAATATTTTCCTGGGACCACCGCAATCTGCTTTTGACGCCGTGATATTTTGCTTGGAATACGCAAGCACCTGTTTTATTGTGTGGCCAATACCAATCATTGTCACATCCTCTACTCCTGGGCGTGTAAATTATCTAATTATAACGCAGGCTCTCAAATTGTGCTCCATTGATTTGGGTGGTCTTTGAGGCTGACCAATAATTTAGAGTGGTCTTGTAGATCATGTGACCACCCAGCCTTTGTGAGGTGCCATGTCATCTATCTCTGGGCGCGCACAGGGGCTTCTAGAAGATCACAATTCACTGTGCATTTGTCATCATACCTTATTGATCTCGACCATGTCTTATGGATCCATTGCTTACTGCTAAATGATAACAGGCGTTAGGTGCATTTTCAGGTTATGTGATAAGTTCAAGGTACAATATCCGGGCGTGCAGGAATTCCGACCACAATCTGACTCATGATCGCATTTGACGTAACATGCACAGACAACTTCAGTGGAATTTAATGGCCATTTCCTGCATACTGCCAAGAAAGACGATCCCCTTGAAGAGAATCTCACGATTTTGTATTGTCTCCAAGTCCATGTCTACCTATCCAGACAAGAATCAGATGAACCACCCTCTGTATATCTCAACTGTGGATGCCGAGCCACTCCATCGCTACCACCAGGGCGGCTACCACCCAGTCACCTTAGGAACATACGTGAAAGCGGGAAGGTATAAAGTGCTGCATAAACTAGGATGGGGGGGTTACTCGACTGTTTGGGCGGCGGGAGACCAAAGGTTTTATCAAGTGACTCATCGGAACGCTAGCTGACCGAAAACTTACCCATATACAGGGAAGAGGTTTATGTTGCCATCAAGATTTCGGTGGCAGAAAGGGACCATGCTAGTGACATGTGAGAGCTCCAAACCATGAAGAAGTTGGCATCGTATGATCCTTATTTGAAACACACAGTGCACATGCTGGATGACTTCGATCTACGAGGCCCAAATGGAACTCATAAATGCCTGGTTTATGAGCTTCTGGGACCTAATGTCCCAGATATAATTGATACACACTTTCCCAGCGGGAGACTTCCTGGGAGATTAGCCAAGACTATTGCAAAGCAATGTCTGATCGGGGTGGATGCTTTGCACCAACAGAACATTGGACATGGAGGTAAGTCACTCCCTTGGAGATACTTTGCGTGATTCTCACCTGATATAGATCTTCATACGCGCAATCTGGCTTTTACTATGCCTGACATGGATGATTTATCCGAAAAAAAGTTTGAGATGTTAGGAAAACCAGATATTGGCTATGTTCGTCAACGCGATGGGGAAGACTTAGAACCTGGGATACCTGAATATATAGTTAAACCGACGTTATCCCTGACACAGTCGTGGGATTCGGCCCGGACAATCAAAATAATTGACTTTGGAGAATTATTTTGCCCCACTGTGGTTTCTCAAACGCTACACACCCCTTTGTCGGTCCGGGCGCCTGAGGTTATATTTCAAGATCGCATTGATTATCGGGTTGACCTGTGGAGCATGGGCTGCATGGTGGGTGAAATCACTCCGCTTCAACACTACACAACGGCGTACAGTACTAATGGGTATAACAGCTCTTTGAACTCTTCGTGGGCCAGCCTCCGTTCGACACCTTCCTGATAACGCCCATGATACTTGTGGGCCAAATGCAAGAGATGGCAAGTGATAATCTACCCAAAAAATGGCAAAGAATGTGGCATTCGATGAATACAGGAAGCGACATGATCACAGAAGAGACCGGCCCAAACTTGAAGGAATGGCTGGAAGAAGGATATTTTGATGGCATGCACAGTGCAGACCTTACACGAGAGGATATAGCGAGGCTGGGGCATATCATTGGAAGATTATTGTACTTTAAGCCCTCAGCCAGAGCGTCTGCAAGACAAGTTCTAGATGACCCTTGGTTCAATGAGTAATTCAATTTACTCTAGCCAATGCCGAAGCCATGCAACCTCTGTTTACTCTGGGCTCTATTCTAATGTCCATGTAGCAGCTGATGGCAGTTGTGCAAGCCATGGAGATAAAGAAGACAGTGCTGGGAGCTGAACATCCGGACACTCTGACCAGCATGGCTAATATGTTACTCACGTTCAATTCCAAACGACGGGGAACCAAGCCGGGAGGAATTATAGATTAAGTTCTAGAGTGCTAGTTACTTTCGCGCATAGGTAATATACTTAGGCATACTTCACCTCGCTTCAATAGTGTAACAAATGCCTGGCTGTTGATCTGCTTATGTAGCGGCAATGGCCAGAAGTGGCCTGCGTTGACCTGTTTCTTCATGCAAGTTGACTTTAACGCCACTCTCGATAAAGTGTCGTACAAGACCGAGGGCACCTTGTTCGACTGCTTGAACTAGCTCTAAGAATGGGGGCCCTGACAATATTAGCTATCGTGGATGAAGAATATATTTCCACATTAGTCTTTTTGTCGTATGCGTCTACCTGGGACGCTTTCATTTCCCATGGAAAATTAGGTAATTCTAACTTACCCCATACCTCATCCAGCCCAAGTCTTTGGTTTATAACATCCCACCGATCTTCTATGAACGTCACTCTTCCTAAGATCTGTTTACGCCTAATAGAGGTTTAGCTATTTTACGAGTCCCGCCTAGCCTAGAGATCGGCATTTAATCGGGAATAGCCTGCCGGTATTTTCATGCTAGGCCCCTGTCACCAGGAAATAATCGTCCCCGTCCTTGATTACAAATATTCTGGAGGTAATAGTTAGGCTTCCTCCCGAGTTGTGATGGCGGTATTATAGAACTTTATGCGGGCGCCAGGAGGTCTGACCGATCTCGCTTAATTAATTACAATACAGCACCCCATATGCATAATATTCTGGGCTAGACCAAACCGACATTAGGCATGTCTTGTTCTGGATGGAATATTATTACCACTAAATTACGGCGGTCGTGGCTGAAAGACTCCAATAATCAAGAGAACAGGTCAGTGTGTAAGAGGAAGGAAGTGGAGGCTGGTGTTAGGTGGAGAAAAGCTCACGTAAGTCATGTGACCTTACTATTAAGCTAGCCCCATCACATGACTTACCTGACCCACCTGACCCACCCGGGCTGACCTGATTCCACCATCTAGTCGCGCGACCATCGGGTGACCCTCACCCCATCACCCGGCCCATCACCCCCGTCGCGCGAGCTCAGGGCGGCGCTGCTCACCTACTAAAACTAGAAGGGCAGGCGTCGGGGTGCTCGTAGATTTTTGCTCGGTAGGTAGTAAATAGCAAAGCCTGTTGTTCTTTCATCAAGTTGCGCTAAATCCATCTTCAATAGACAGGCCCAGTTTCGAAAGCAGTGTTGTCAATAAACGCATCCCATGTAGCCTATGCTGGTCAGTATCGTGTGCAATGATCAGCAAAAAAAACAAAAAAGGGAAATAAACGGACCCAGTCTATATCCATGTTAGAAGAGCCGTCTTCCCATGCCGGGTCACTGGTGAGTGGCCCAGACGTCAGTTTAAGGCTTGGAACCGTAAAGGGTGGATTATCGGTTGCCTTCGGAGTTGGGTCGGTTCTAGCAGGATCATTGCAACTCGAAAGCATCGCAGTTAGGGTCTTGTATACCGTGCCTGCATCCTCGGAAGTCCCGCTTGCATTCTTCCAGAGAGCGCAGGAATCTTCTAATGCTTGGCGTAGAACATCGGTACCAAACTCGGGAAGTTGGATTATATCCGAAATTTGTTGCCGGAGTTCAAGTTCCAAAAATAAAATCGTCGCCGCAAAGGTCAAGATTTGACGGCTGTGTGCGAATTTATACCAAGAGGGCTGAAGAATCTGTTGATAGCTTAATAACGTCAAGGCAGACGATATGCACCTTTCCCGAGATAATTTAAACCGAGTATCTCTTGCCCCTTTCGCCATATATTTCCGGTGCAGGACACACATTCCTTTGTGGTACATACACGCAAGACTGAGGTTTGAGAATGCAGAACCAGTTGTAACTCTAGAAGATGGGTCTCCGCGGACGTCCACCTGCATGTGAGGAGGGAAGTTCCAATAGACTTCATGAATAGCTTCATCAATCTCGAGTATAGTGTCGTAGGAACTCGAGTTAGGGGAATGGCTAGAGTCTGTAATACGTGAAAGAGCTTTGAAGAGCCGCCCCTTGACAATCGTATAGGTGATTGGAGTAGCCTCCGACAACGGTCTCGATGGAGGGAGGCTAGAACTATCCTCTAAGAGCTCCGAATCAGAAATATTTCGCGGTTCCAGCGTATCCGAATATACCGCGGCCATCGTTCGGGGAAAGCTACCAAGAAACGAGACCATATTGTCCATAGTAACCACCGAGAGCCATGTACGTCGTCGATACTCTGCTTGCAAGACAGATATTGAAGGTAATTCTGATGGATCCCGATGGTAGCCCATGCTGATCGCTGCGCGAATGATAACACCCGTCATGATCCAGAGACCACGGCGATTATCGTCTTTTCGACTCAGCTCTGCCGTTGCGTTAAAACGCAGGGTTTCAACGGTATACGGCAAGCACTTCGCGATGTCACCCGCTAGCAAGCATTGGGCTGTACGTGTCCGGTGAAGTTGGAGGAGCGACTCCGATGTACCTTGATACTCAGGAGGTTCGCCAGATTGATGATAGGAGAGCATATTGATACCTAGGATCGAGAAAAGTAGGCCAATCCATATTAAATTCGTCCGGGATGGGTCTCTCCAGTGCTCATGATACTAGGTGGTGTCAGGAACAAAAATCATGGAGCTCAATAAAAGAGAATGCATACCTCTTGCATGAAAGTTGGCTTATGTAGGATAGCTAATGAACCCATGAGCAATGCTAATCGTAGGTCAATCTTGAGACAACTTACGGGGAATCGTGATCGGAAAGCTCTGGTAGTCAAAGAACCGCTTTATGAGTTTGTCAACTTCGGGCTTCACGGGTAGAGCGGATAATATCTCCGTTCGTTCGATTGGCTTAACCTGTCCAAACAACAGGCTTGTTCCATCGGCCGTATATGAGACAGTGGAATTCAAATTGTGATGATTTGGTTCATCGCGTGTGTGGCGCCAGGTATTTTTGAGCTCATTGATCTAGTTCAAGTCAATTTACTATCAAAAATTTACGAAGGTGATGAGAAAGCTGGGAACACATGAACGGGATTTATTGCAGTAAAATTGAGGGGAAAAAGGATTACCTCATTCAACACATCGCCCCAGTCCTCCCCGCCCTGGTACACAGAATGGACGCCGTCAACAATCGTGGTACCAGCACGCGTCGCATCAGAATTATTGGCGTCTGCCGTAGTCCCCACCAAGCCACGATCCTCCTGCGTACTTTTCCTAATAGAAGTCAGGTCGCTTGGTGGTTGCCGCTCGCGCTGAGCAACAAGCTTCTTCACCAAAGTCTCCAGGTTCTCAATCCGTTCCTGGACGGCAACCGCTTTCCCTCCTACCGGGGCAGCTGTGACCGTTGCAGGGCCTCGGAAGTTACATGTCGTCTGCTGACCGCGTGCTATACAATTTTGACAAGGTTTCTCGCGATTACATTTCAATCTAACACTGTTAGTTGATAATTATTCCCCTGGATGTGGCCCATGATTGACAGACTTCCTACTCCGACAGGGGTCGCATGAAAGTGGGACCCGGGATCGCCGGCCGTGTCCAGGCAATTGCCTCCCAGTCCGAATCGGGAAGGGCGGCGCCTGGGATTGCATTATGGATGGTTCTTGATCGAGAGCCATTGATGAAGGAACAGAGTGAGCGGCATGTCAGCGTTGGTTTGGAGATGAGATGGCTGTTTGGGCTGCATTTGCCTTCGCAGATGACACACGTGACTTAAGTCCGCGGAGATCGGAGATCGGAGTAAAACGGCGTCTCTCTAAAGTCCGCGGCATCCCGAAGTATATAACGGCATACTCAACACAAGGGGAAGTAATTGTTAACGAGCAGCTCAATTTCAGAAAAAAATAAACGGTTTTAATTCTATCGTTACCTATATTATCAATCCCTCCAGGATGCCGTCTCTAGGGGACTTTGTCCATACACAATTCTTCTTGAACATCCCCAAGCCCTCCGCCTCTTTCGCTTCCAAAACCGTCATTGTTACCGGAGGCAACGGGGGCCTAGGCAAGGAAATCATCACCCACATTGTTCGTCTTGGGGCAGACAAAGTTATTTTAGCATGCCGCAGCGAGTCCAAAGGCAACAAAGCTAAGCGGGAAATCGAATCGGTTCTGAAATGCCGCCCTGACGTCATCGAAGTTTGGGAACTCGACCTGGAATCGCCTGATTCGATTAGAGGGTTTGTGAATCAGGTCAACCAGTTGCCTCGACTAGATGTCGTAATCAACAATGCCGGTATTCAAGGAGTCAAATTCAGACTGGTTTACGACACGGAGAGTACTATCGGAATTAATACTATTGGCACATTTTTACTCGCGCTGCAGCTTATTCCGAAGCTGAAGGAGACCGCAAAGACATACGGAGTCACTCCACATATGACAATGGTTGGCTCCGCTTTATATGACGTTGCCAAGTACCCCGAAAACCACGGCGACGATATTTTTGCTTGGTACAAGGACGAATCCCACATGGGCGGCTTGAACCAGTACGGAATTTCCCCCTATTCAGACTCGTGTTCTATTCCATTAACCTTATTACACCTGCAGATATAACCTTTCAAAATTGTTGCAGCTTTATTCCGCCATAAATCTAGCAGCCATTGTTGATCCTCTCGACTCGAAGAATCCTAACCCTATCGTGATCAACACGATGGATCCCTGTTTTTGCAAAACACCAATTTCAAGTGATCTCAGTGGCGTTTCCGCAATATTTTTCAAGATATTCGAGGCTATCTGTGCCCGCACGGCCGAAGAGGGGGCTAGGCTGGTGGTACAAACGGCTTCAGCGGGGCGAGAGACACACGGACTTTACATGCGCGCTGGGGCTGTACAGAAGTACGCTCCCATTGCTACTGATGAGGCGAAGAGCACTCGTTTCTGGGACTTGTTATGGAGAAAGCTAGAGGCCTTACAGCCGGGAATTATGTCCAATCTGCGGCAGTTACCGCAGAATTAAGGCCACTTTCTTTTTGCTCCGCCTTTCTTGTTATTTTATTCCCTCAATTCCTCCCTTGCTTACCTTCCTTGGTGCGTAATTTACTTGACTTCATTTCCCGCCACTACGCATGTGCATGCAATAGAATTATTGGCACAATGATATAGGGGGATTGAAGTTATTCTGTATGTCAACTTAATGAAACTAATCATCACTGTCCCCCTTGAGATCCCACTGTTCAATCTTACTTGAAAATATTCCGCAACTGGTTTTGTACTCATGGCATCTCAAGCCCCCGTCATCGTCGGTGTTGTGTTAGAATTATGATATGTTATGAACAGCAATTAATTTGACAATAAACCACACATCCAACCACAGCGCCGCCGCAGTTGGAATCATTACAGGCTGTAAACCGAAAGTTAGAATGCAACCACCTTAGGAAAACCACAAAAGTTTTGAGACTTACTACAACTTTGGTGGCAGGCAACACAATCTTCATAAGGGTAGGAGCGACCTTGAATTCCGTCCCTCTTAGTGAGGCCGGCTATTTCCCCGTAGCCACGAGTAACGCCAGGGAACATCGGTTCCAGGTTGCTGAGGACGTTGTCAACCTGGCTGGTGACGTGGTTGGCAGAAGCAAGTGCCATCAGAGGGGCAGTACCAAGGAGAATTTGTTTAAGATGCATGATGTTCCGTGCTGTGGAGCGCGAAAAGATGAAGGTGGATTCGATTTAAACGAAGGTAAAAGCGTCTTTTTGAACTTGGATTCGTAGTGATGAAGGAGCGTATCGTGCTTTGAGAAGAAGCAGAAGCAAGCCGGCCATGAGGTCGATTTTATACTACAGTTCGTATCAACGAAGTCCTACCCCTCCCGCTGGTTGTTCTATTATCGACAAACTAAAAACCCTCAATTGGTGAAATTCATTTTGCATCATTGGATACCTCGCGGGGGTTTCACCCTATAACTGAAGAGATACCATCAGCGATACTCTATACCTATAAGCTCCCCCATCCCGTTCGAGGGGTCCTTATGAGCACGGCTAAGCTATCTCAAACCTAGGCACATATTGGGCCCCAACTAAGGAAAGCTAATGGGAAACGCCAGGGTCCGCACCAATGACGCAGGCCAACTTTGGTCCCCAACAAGACAACTTTCGTCCAAGAACTGAATTAAATGGCTAGATTCTCAAGGCCAAGACCCAGGGGTGCAACGCTCCTCAATTCGAGCTTACGGACCTCGCAAGTTCCATATCTACTTTCTGCAGCACGCACCCTGTACCAATTGCGGGGGATCTAGGTGACCGTGCTGAGGAATCTCGGGGAGGCTCCGTATTCTGTGCTTTTCTCCCGTACGAGTTCGGGAAGGGTGACAAGTAGAATCCAGGCCATGTGGGGTTAATCCCTATAGCTTTCAAGGCTATTCAAGCGTCTTCTAGATATCAAGAAAAAAAATGAGGTGAAAAACCGTCCACAGACTCCTCGTGGCGTTTGGCAATTTCACTAGCCCACAGCGCTCTAGGAGCCCCTTATAACCACTTTGTTGTGACGCAATTAATCCGAAATTACTCATTGACCTGAACCTATTGAACCACTAGTGAGCTTCTTAACACTCTACTCTCGAGGATTCCTCCCGTTAATAATGAAGTGGAACCCAGTTTGGAGACTGCTGCTCAACGTCAGGATACTGCGGAAGTACGGCCGATTATTGAGGTGCTGGCAATTGTTATTCGGGTGCGTGTCAAAGTTGACCAGGACCCTCCTTGTAGATACGTTGGATGCGGTTTTCCGCACCAGCTCCTCATAAGGGCTAAAAAATGAAAAGATTAAAGACCACGATAGACTGCGAATAAAGAGACCAATAACAATTAAGGAAAAAAAAAAAGAAACCTTGAACGAGACTTAAAAAGCCCAAACTGTATTCTGTTACCCCCACGTGATAGATTTTTTTTTTTTTTCTCTTTTCCTCCCAACCTCCGCAAACCCTCACTGATAAAACCCTTCCCCTTTCAATGCTTGGAGTAAAGCGAAAATGAACCCCGAACACCGTGTTTCCCAATCAAACCCAGTCCGTGACTTGGGACATCTCGATTATGAACGCTGCGCGGCACTCCATAACGAAATTTTCCATCGCGGGTGGGTAGGGAGTGGGAAAGACTGGAACACCTTCCATCAAAAGACCTGGTGGGATCGTCAATCCATACACGAGGCTGAAGTAAATTGTCTCCCTTCATCTTTAGTGGAGTTTCTCAAACGCGCATACTGGTTAGCGGAATATGAGGAGTGTGGCGACGCTTTTTCTTATTACCTTCATAATTTACCGACCGCGGATCTCATGCTCTCATTCTTCACCTTTATTGACCCCGACAGATATATTACTCTTTACTACGCGACAGGGTTTAAATTTGGAAACGAACTGGGCCTCGTGTATGATAATCATTTCCGTGCATTCTTCTTCTAAGAAAACCTGGGGGCATCTAAATAAACATCGGATTACTTATCGTCGTGGCAGATTTGACCGAGATACTGAAAAGACCACTCTTGTGGCCGACTTTGACGATGCTCATCGACAGTGTCCCAAGGGTCTGGGCTGGTGGCCTCTGGAGGTCATTTTAACCGGTTACCTAGAAATGATAGACGAAGGAAAGATCGTGGCGGTTCCAGAGCCTGGCCCGTTCGTCTCTCGGGGGGCGTATGGAAAGAAATATCCTTTACCAATTTTCTGTGATCCTTGGGGAATTCACACCTTTACCCAAGTGGATCTAGAGAAGGCTGTCTCGGCGATGAGACGTCTCCTAGATGCAATCGATGCCAGGATCGATGATTGCCCAGGGGATACCAAAGCATGCTACAAACTATTACCCTGGGGCGAAGTTGATGTACTTGAAAAAGATTACCTCCCTCCTTTCTCATTTGCATATGAGTTTCTCAGCGCCATCTCGCAGTGGAAAGTCAGGTTCCGCTATATTGCGCCGGGTATCCGCCTTCCTACGGTGTCAGAGTTTCTTGACCAATCGCAATATCACCCGAGGAAGAGATACTCTGGGGATTTACCTGCTAAATACTTTGCTCTGCGGATCTTCCGAGTGGACGATGAATCTGGGAGTACTATTCCACAAAGCCATCCCGCTGATGCAAGACCTCCTGGATTTTATATTACCCCTGTAATGGGTCATGGAGCTTTCAACAACACATGTGAACTAGTCTTACTCTTTAGTCTGGGTGCCAAAGGCTGGGCACGATTATCCGACGGGCAGCGGTTTGGTGAGACGCCAAAGGACATGTGTACGGATCTATATCAGTCAGGATACAACGGGCTTACGGACATTCGAAACGTGCAAATTCACAAGGTGCTCCAAAGCTGGGCGGAACGGGTAGAACAAGGAGACTGGGAGGTCACGCCGGACGGGGTGGGTGGAGGATGTGGAAAGTTTAGGGAAGCTGATACAGAAGCGCACTGGGAAAAGTATTGGATCCTTCCCACTTGGTGACCTTTATGGACTTGGATAGCGGTAGGTTAAGTCACTGGGACCGAGGGCTGAACTTGAACTAAAATACCCAATCATCCAAGTTGTCTCACAGACCAAAAAAAGAGATGGTTTAGAAGAAGGCGTTTCTAATTCTTATTTAATTATTATTTAGCGCCTGCTGCCGACGGAAATAAACTCGTCCTAATCAAAAACCATCTCATTGAGCCCAGAAAATGATAATGCAATTGGCTGAAAAACTCACAGTAATATTGTGGAACCTACCTAAATATTCCACTGTGGGAGAGTGTTGAGGAGCTTACATGTAAATGGGAGGGGGGGGGATGAAGGTAGTCCTCCTCAGCCAGATCAGCCTTGCTCCAGGGTGATAATGTATAGCATGGCTCAAATAGAGAGACACGCCACGCAACAATGAAATGTCCTATCTTGTCAAGTTTAAAGGCCGCAAAACCTACCAAAACCATAAATAAGGCTCGGTGATCCAACAGGGTATACGAAGGCTTGCATGAGTTGAAAGGAAGCTGGCCATTGCTAAAACAAAGAGGACTAAAGACCAAGCGGTTGGTCTTGTCGGTACCCTTTCGTGGCTGCCAACCTAATAATGAGCTGCGAATCATTGATATATATTTAGCGCCAAATAAAGGGACGTTATTGATGTGGCCTTATCAGCTAAAAGGCATGTCGCCGAGCAAAAACTTTGATTTCTTGTAAGGTGCCGAAAGGGCCATCATAGAAACGCCGCCCGATCCCTTGGATCCGCGGATCCACATCCCTTCTCAGCTACTATCCCGAAATTAATCGTTCTCCACGACGATTTAAGTCGCTCATCGATTCAAGAAATCGGTCCGTTCGGTCGGTTCCCGGTAATCCCTTTTAGTACAAACCGACGAGGTTCGATTCCAAGAAATTGAATCCCTCTTTGCAGGATTTTCCCCTGAAAGTCACATCAAATCCATTGACAAACAGGGTTCGGATAATGTCGGTGTGGAAGAGCTGGTCAACACTTCGCACAGAAGATCGACGCGCTCCAAACTGGGGAGCCGGAATAACCCTTGGCCTTATTGTGGCCTGCAACACCAGGTTCAAGATGCCACGCTCTCCTCATGTCCTATCGGAATGATCATGGCGCACCTATCATCATCCACCAGAATCTAAGCACTAGGGTAATTGGAGGCGATCACGATGGTCAGCCGAGGTCCACTTTCGCCGAGGGACGATCGGCGGGCGCTCCGTGCCTGGCCGTCTGCATATCAGTCGAATCATCAAATAAAAGCGCGACTGCATCCAGAGATTAGAAAATCAAATATCCACAGCTTGTACCACCATGACATCGAATCTTCCGGCCTCGTACGCCCAGCTGGGGCTGCCCGACATTCGGGTGTCACACGTCCCGGCTTCGTCTCCGACTCCCACCCCCGTGATCCTCGTCCACCTCGACCGACCCGCACAGAAAAATGCATTCACAGTCGAGATGCAGGAAAGTATGTGCAAGCTTTACGCCCTTTTGGACGTCGATCCCAGGGTAAAAGCCATCGTTATAACCGGTAGCGGGTCCGCATTCTGCGCCGGGATGGATCTCACCGTTGGTTTTGGAGAAGGAGGCAAGGCGAAAGACCAGCTATCTTTTGGGAAAACACAGCGCAATCTCGACCACAGAGACAGGTAAATATCCCCATCTAAAAATGCGCAGACCACCATTTGACAACTCAATAACCTGCATTTTAGTGGAGGCCAACTCTCCCTAGCAATCCACAACTGCAGCAAACCCACCGTCGTCGCCATCAACGGCGCCGCAGTCGGAATCGGAATCACGATGTGCCTCCCCGCCACAATCCGCGTCGCCTGCAGCAAAGCCAAGATCGGATTCGTCTTCGGCCGTCGCGGTTTAACCATGGAAGCATGCTCAGCCTGGTTCTTACCCCGTCTCATCGGTCTCTCCAAGGCCATGCACCTCGTTACCACTGGGTCCGTCTACTCAGCCAACGACGCGCTGCTCCAAGGTCTATTCTCGGAGATCCTTCCCACACCGGAGGCTACGTTACAGCGGGCACTAGATATCGCAGGAGATATTGCACAGAATACGTCGGAGGTGTCTACCAAATTGATGCGGGATATGATGTGTCGGGGGCCGGAGTCGCCAGAGGAAATGCACTTGCTGGATTCTAAGGCGATTAATAGTCGATATGGTAGCCATGATAATTTGGAGGGTGTGCGGAGCTTTTTCGAGAAGAGGCCGGCGGTGTTTACGGATAATATGCAGGATCAGAAACCGGACTTTCATCCGTGGTGGAAGCCGGTGGATGTAAGGGGGCCGAAGTTGTAAGATGTTTGTTGTATATGAGCGACTGTATATGTGTTATAAACTATTTTTCATTATCAATTGAACTATAAGCTAAAAAAAGGTCAAAGCTATATCACACAAAACTACGTAGATACGGGTATGAATCCATTCTACAACATGACAGACGGTCGGAGGTGGAGTTTTAGGTTAAACAAGTGAATTAAAATAGTGAATTAGTATTATATTTATTTTTGACAGGGTATTTCTGGTATTCTAAGAGAGCATTGCTTAAAAATAGGGAACAAAATGTGGTTGTTTTGGTCTAGTTTGATCCTCGTCGCAAGCGATGTGACATATATATACTATGCCCGAACGATAATGATTGCAGTCAAGTACTAGATACACATTCCAGCAAAACAGCTTGTGAATAGAGTTAATCAATTCATGAGATCCATATTTTAAATATACAGAGCTTAACAAAAATCTTCCCCCTTCGAAGGCTGAGAACCCCTTGAACACTGAGTGATTAAACAATTGCTGGTCGCAACTTCCCAACCCTTCCTTCTACAAGGAAATACTCCCAACACGAAGCCATTACCCTCCTCAATTTAGTAGGTGATGAATGACTGGATAGATAATGAAATACTAAATAAAAAGCTCCTCCCACTAAATTAACTGGTTGTGAATGTGCCGAGTATGGGTTCTAAGCATGAGGCAGTTTTTCAACATCCTTTTTGCTGGCTGCGCCACACCACACCGGTCTCTGTGAGCGTTGTACAGGCGCTCCTGAAAAGCGGGACAAATGCCAAGTTTGTCAACTATCAGCGGTACAGACGGATGGATGCAGAGGCGCGGTTGTTGGTGAAGCCACAACTGAAGCGACGAGTAGTGTTCTAGATTTGGTTGAAAGGCCTTGCTTCGAGGGCATGATTGCTTGCACTAAATAACCAAGTTTACCATTCAACCTATGCATACCTGGTGCATAAATTTTTTGCATGCGCATGAAAAGAGTACCTGGTTCTGTTCCTACCCCATGGTGTGTCTTGAAGCTGAATCACAAAACATCTAGCAATATCCTATGCTATATACATTCCTGGATATGTACCCATTCCGACGCATTTTGGGGCCTAATTCACAACTAATACAGTGATCCTAATACCTACCTAGCCATTTTACGACTTTATCGCAGCAGCAGCCTGAAAACAACAGTTAGCAGCATCCTCTCACAAACTCCTTATGGTAAACCCACCTTCTCCGCAACCGCATAAACCGTACTCTGAATATGCGTCGCCGGAAGCAACGGAAAAACACTCGCATCCACCACCCTCAACCCCTGCACCCCATACACCCTAAAATCCCCATCTACAACCCCACCCATTGCATACTTCCCCACCGAGCACGTCCCAGACGGATGGAACAGCGTCTCAGCATTATTCCTTATATACGCCTCGAGGTCCGCATCAGATACAACATCCGCACCGGGGACAAGTTCTACCGGATTGAAGGTATTCAAAGATGGGGTTTTTGCTAGGGTACGCGCATACTTAATCGCCTCAACGAGGATATGGACGTCAATGGGGTTACGGAAATACGCGGGGTCCGCGAGTGGTGGCGTGAAGGGGTCCGTGGAGGCGAGACGGACACTACCCCGTGAGAAAGGGTGTTCGAGGCCGATGACGAAGGTGCCGTCGGACCATATTATTTCGATTTGGGCTTCGTTGGGGGCGGTTAGGCCGGTGGCGAGGAGGGTGTGTTGGGCTGCGTAGCCGAGTTTGACGCTGGTGGGGGTGTCGGGTTCGAGATGGGCTTGGGGGCCCTGGCTGCGGGCTTGCTGGAGGAGGGACTGGGCTTTGTTGGTGAAGTTTTTGGTGGGGAGGAAGGCGAGGAAGTTGCCTGTTGCGTCGGCGTAGGGGCCGGTTTTGAGGGTGTCGTATAGGGATCGGGATTCCGCAGCGAAGGTGGTATTGCTGGTGAGATTGGCGGGAGTGAGGGGGAAGCCGACTGCTTACTATTAGTTTGATGACGAAAATGCATAGGATGAGGTTGATATGGGTGCACTCACATGAAAAGACGACTGGGATGAAGAGATGATCTTGGAAATTCCGACCGACCCCAGGGACATTTGCCACAGTGGTGATATTGAGATCGGAGAGCATGGCGGGGTCACCAATTCCAGACAGCTGGAGTATTTGAGGTGTGTGAATTGCGCCAGCTGCGAGGATTGCTTCTTTGTTCACCTTGACGGTTTTGCGCGGTGAAGAAGCCGATGCTGCGAACTGGATTTGCCAAGTTAGTCACCCTCTCAGAGTACAATGGATAATCGCAATTACATACTTCAACTCCGGTGATCTTCGCTCCATTTCCGGTCTTCTTGCTCAGTAACCGGGTTACCTGCCGGCCAGTGATAAGATGGAGCCTTGGTCGAGTGAATGCCACAGTATCCCAGTAACCTGTCCGAGCATCGCTGCGGGTAGCGGTGATCGGGTCTTGGTTGTGAGGGCTAAAGTATCCGCCTACAGCATCGCCACTGGCGCCATCATAGGGCACGTTCACTCCGAGCCCAGTGATGGCTTCGATGAAATGCACTACACGGGGGCAGGGTTAAAAGGATGCAACTACCAGAGAAAGGAAGACGTACTGGTCGACGGCCAGATCCAAGGCGCATAACTTGACTGAATGTACCCACTTGAGCCATGAACGGAGAGGTCGAAAGTGATCCCATACTCCGCGAGGATGCTCCTAATTGGGGGTTTGAAACGTTCACTCTGTAGCGATGAAGGGAGGCAAGTTGTCAGATACTATAGATGGCGACGAGCGTGTGAGTAGTTGAAATACCTTCTTGAAGAACGGCAGCAGGTCCGTCCACCCCCAGCCGGGATTCCCGAGTGTCTTCCAGCGGTCATAGTCGGCTTTGGACCCTCGATCGAATACCATCCGATTCAGCAAGCTCGACCCGCCAACTGCCTTTCCCTGTGGGATGGACTGTGTCCGACCTCCCGCATCTGGGTTGGTCACATAGGTCAGGTTCCAGTCGTACTGGGTGCCGATGGCATTTCCTGCGAGACCTGGGATGGTGATATAGTCTTCGCCTTGATCACTAAATGCTCATGTTATTTGGAATTTTTTGAGATAGTACCATTCCAATATTTTGGTTTGTTCATCATAGCTGTCGCATTTTATTTTACCCTCATTGGAATGTTTTTTTTTCATTTCCTTTTGGCTGGAAGTGATATGCAGTGGAGGAAGGGGAGGAAAAACCTACAATGTACCCGCTTCGACCACTAGGATTTTGAGGTCTAAAACATCGCACGCGACAAGCAACGCAAGCAATTAGTACCAAGCAACATTTCCATGCACCCCGCTCTCTGACTTGCTATATTGCCAGCAGGGAAAGTTCAGAGCGAACGCGAACAGTGATCGACTCACTCGTGTTTTCCGACAACCGGTTGGCTACCGTAAGACCAGAAACTCCCCCACCCACAATGACATAATCGTAAGCAGGAAGGAGCTGAGTATCACTGGTGAGAACCTGTCCCTGGAATGGGGAGGAGGCGGATACGAGTCCGAAGCCGAATAGAAGGCCGGCAATGCCTGGTTGACGCATGGTTGCTGGCGCTGGCAGTGTGTGGAGGAACACAAAAGAGTGTAGGAGGATGTTCCTCCAGCTCCTATTGATCAGCCCGCGCGTACTTAAACTCCGTGGGTAAACAATGCGACGTCCGGAAGAAGAACGGGTTTGTTCCGAAGGAAAAGCATCAATTTGACGCAGCAGGGGACAGGGCTGTCGCTAAGGCTGCACGATTATTGGATAGTGCAGGGATGGTGAGTGCAAGTTCCCTTGGGAAGTCGAACTGCGACGGGAATAACAATTTTAGCCGAAGTTTCATTCGTAGCCTGGTGGTTAATCTCAAACATCATCCAGGGCGTGCTGTTTAGCCTCCGTGCCATCCCATAAAGAGTTAATCTCTGGCTGCGCCGCAAATAAGGGACTCGAGGAAGCGAAACGTCCCAGCGATCGTCCAGACTTCGGTATCTAAGGGACGGGGCACATCTAGAAGCACTTGGCATGACATGAATCATGAAAGCCGTTGAGAGCTAGTGAACGACACATCCCCGCAGCCCCAGTATGACTACTACCTTTTGATAGCAAGACGACGAAATCACGAAAGAATATAGACATCCAAGGCGTTGAATTGAATAAAAACTTATCCTTCGTACTTGTGCAGCTTGGGGTTGAATAGGTGGGCAAACCCCGCATATTTCTTTTTCCAACATTGCTAGCCCCGGATAAAAGGAACTCGTTTCATTGGGCTGGTTATGGATCACCCCAACACGATGACACCCAAATGATGATTATGATGGGGACACACAACCTTGCTGCACATCCCTGATAACGCCTTAGCCCATCACGGTACCCTGAACGACAACGGACCGTGTCTTATCAAGTAGAGTAGTATCAGGCACGGTGTCGTCCCGAGCCAACCGTGCCTCGAAATGCTTTCAAATGAGCAATCATTCCCAAGCTCCGGGGTAGGTGCCATGGAGAGGTTAATATTTCTAAAAGTCAGGGTTCTTGAAGCTCCAGCCTCCGGCAGATTGCAAAATCAAAATCCTTCCACGCCTGGTGTACCCGGGTGAAGCGCACGCAATACGAGCTCCCGCATCCATTTACACGGCCCGGCAAAAGTCGATACTCTGCGTCTGTGCTACTGCATTGCTGCTGCACACACAGAGAGAGAGGGAGGGAAAAAAGGAAAAAAGAAATTCGAAACCCGAAAAAAAGAATTAATAAAAAGACCCTTCAGCCCACAGTTTGACAGCAGGTACTAAATACTCGCCTTAGCACCCTAAGTGGGGGCAGCTCCGGACGAACGACACCGGCAGCATCTAGTCTTTTGCTTGGTGCGGAAATCGACATTACATCCATAGCACGCGACGATGCAAATAATCGCAATTGCATCCAGCTTCAGTGGGCTTTCGACGTTATTTGTCACACTGAGGCTGTTCACGCGGTTCTTTCTCATTCGAAACCCGGGAACCGATGATTATATGATAGCGGTGGCGTTGGTAATTCCCCTGCCCTGGATAGAATGAATTGGATGCGATGGCTGACGGGGAACAGCTTTTTGCGTGGTGTTCCTTTGCTTTTCTTATCCAAGGTGCGTTTGTACTGATTCTGTTCTCGGTTCGTTGGAATTGAATAACTTACACGCATCCAGAGGTTTACTATGGCGTTGGGCAGCCAATGGCGACACTGTCTGGTGAGGACATCACCCAGCAGTTGAAGGTAAGCAAAGGAAATAATCCCGTTGTTTAAACCTACGGAGTTTGTTCTTGTACGACTATACCAGCTCAGTAGAGGAAGTATGGTGGACCAATTTCGCTAATCAGATCCTGTCAACAGGCGCTATGGCTCTCGATCCCATTCTACAACATGTCCCTGACATTAACAAAAGCTTCCATCGTCTTCTTGTATATTCGAATTTTCCGAACAGTCAAATTCATCCTTGCAGCACGGATCGTTCTCGGAGTGATTGTGCTGTACGGCCTATGGACTGTCATCAGCGCCTTCCTAAACTGTCTCCCAGTCAACTCTTTCTGGGATACATCGGTGCCAGGCCACTGCATCCCGAAAACCTTTCTGTGGTTTTTCAATGCTGGAATGAATATCGTTACCGATCTTGCCGTTCTGATCCTTCCTCTCCCGGTCCTGTCACACCTGCGATTACCACGGCAAAAGAAGATCGCTGTGACGTTCATCTTTGCCACGGGTGGATTGTATGTCCTCACCATCTCCCTTCTTAGTTTCTGTGACTAATTCCACACAGCGCCTGTGTCACAAGTATGGTGCGCCTGAACTACTTGACAAAAGCCACCCATAGTACCGATCCCACTCGTAAGTGTCATACTCTCACCCTCCTAAGTTCGTATACTAACAGCTATCCTTCCACGCAGTCGACAACGGCCCCATCGCCACCTGGTCCCAAATCGAACTTAACATGGGAATCATCTGCTCCTGTCTTCCACCCCTCCACCCATTGATAAGTAGGCTATTTGCCGGTCTCCTGGGCACACAACCCCGCTCCCATAGCCAGGGACACAGATACAACCCGTACCCGAAACCCAGTTTTAGTCCGGAGGAGGACTCAGGCCAACAAGCTTCAGTTAGTGCGTCCGGGAGAAAGGAGAGGGCGCATCGAGCGGACGCAATTACCATCACGCAGGAGCTGCACCTCGAGTCTTCGGACCGGGAGTATGCGATGGCTTGTGAGACGGATAGTGAACGGGGGCTGGTACTCCAGAACATTAGGAAAAAGTATTCGTTTTATTGAGTCCTCTATGCATTTCGCGTATGATGGGCATAGGTAGTCCAATTATATTACATATTTTGAGAAATTGGTATTTTAATGCGGGGCTACTTCCCTGTCTATGTAGAGATGTTGTTTAGGTCTTTTATTCTCCGGATCATGATGCAAAGGGTGTAGGGAGCGATTGCTTAGGAACACTTCTGGGCTCGATCAACTATGTCATTCTTTCTCCTTTGTTGATGCACTCATTGACGAAGGAGCTCGTCTTTTAGAGTCGATGCGCGTTGAATTATCGATTGTCGCCGTGGAAGTTCCCGGTTGGGCTGTCCGTGCTCCTCTGGTGCATATCCCTGCGGTATTTCTACCAGTTTGAGAGGGAATTCCGGCAACGGGCTCGATAGCTCGCCCCGTGGAATTGGTCGGCGAACGCATGAATGGCTTATTGCAGCGAGCCAGTAAGGTTTGGGCAATCAGTGTGCACTGACGTAATTAACTTTCAAGCTCGACGAGGCACTCAGCCCCTCGAGATTTCTCTTCCAGAGAATCATTCACCTCTTCTTGGCCTGCTAAGTAATAATTGGAATAATCGTTCGCATTTATCAGATATTACCTTGCCGTTATGGCTCGCGGGGGGTTCCTCCCTTAATTTGAAATGGAGGACATATATATGTAGCCAGACTTTCGGCTCTACGGTCTTCCAGAAAATGACCTTCAGCTTCAGCCTTGTGTTGAAATTTGGGGCGCGGGGGCTGAGCCAAAAAGATGCGCCTTCACGTGCACACTGACGTGGTCTGCCGCATCCTTTTCAGCCTCGTCGACAGCTCACGAGGAGCAAAGTTATTTAATTCATCCTTCTTCGCAAGGCACCATTCTCATCGCAAAAATGAGAGATCTTGGTTGATCTTTTGAGGGAATATGATGGACACGCCCGGAAGAACTGCCGTCCTCCAGGGGTGTCCTCCCCAAGAACCAGAACCAGTCTCGATCGTCCCAGCACTTTCACTCAATCCCACGCTGTGTCGACACACAATCCCCCAGAAATCCGTATCGTCGATCGGAGCCCTCCTCGGGAGCTCTAGAGCGCTCGAGCGCCTATGGCCGCGCAAGAGTAAAAGATTCGCCAGCTTCAGCGAAATAGAACGCATTCGATACGAAAGACCCATCGCTCTCCTCGCCTCCCTCGTCAAAACACTCAAGGATAACCATGTTCCGGGCCCGATCCTAATTCGGCTAGAGACGGAATTCACCCACCCGCTGGGAGCCGGAGCCCAGTTTGAGGTAACAGGGATCGCGCCACGAATAGTAGCGAAGCTAGGGGGCCCAAGCCTGCGCGAGGTCGGCAAAAGCTTCGAAGCGATCGCTGTGAAGAAACCCAAGATAACGGCTCGAATGACAGCGATCTCCGGAACCGGAACCGAATCCTCGCTGGACCCGCAAATCCGTGCGCTCCATCGCGAAATCAGCGCGTTGTCGCACGACCGGTTCAAAGACCACCCTCATATTGTGAAGTTGTTAGGTTGGGGGCTCTGCCTGGATTCGTTGGAAAGGAAATCGGATAATGCGCCCATCATCCCGCTTTTGATCCTGGAACGGGCGGAGTACAACTTGGGACAGTTTCTTTTCCACCGACGGCAGAAAGTCCAGAGGCTGGACCATTGGCGGCGATATGGATTGTATCGAGGAATTTGCCTTGGGGTGGGGGAAGGAATCGGGGTGCTGCACGCTGAAGGGATCACGCACGGCGACCTGAAGCTGGAGAACATACTGCTGTTTCAAACGGCTACTGGGGGATGGGTTCCCAAGCTCTGCGATTTTGGTCTATCGGCTGAGCTGGACGAGACGGTCCAAAACGCCCGCTATCACGGTACGAACGGATGGCGGGCGCCAGAGGTGGTGAAGCAGGACCGAAAACCCATCCGCGTTCAGCTGCTCAAGATGTGTGACATCTTTGCGTACGGGTTGGTGGTACGATGCGTTTTTACAGAGTTTCCGAACGCGCCTCTTTCTAGGGAGGATGAAGGCGAGAATGGCAATGCTTTGATTTCGTGCTCTGCTGCTGTTACAGAAAGCGCCGGGCAGTGGTTGCCTAAGGATAAGCTCACATTGGTTCTCGTTTGCCTCTACCATTCCCTTCAAAACAAAGCGTTTCTACGCAGCCAGAAACCGTGGCGTGTATTCGACGACACTTACGCTGATGGGTTCCTGCGTCGATTGATGGACAGGGGGGTGGTTTCCAGGTCCCTCCGAACGAGCATTCACTCGCTGGGAAAAGTAAGGAAGGTGCTTTTGGAGCGCCTTGTCCAGCCCGCCTGCGATAAGGCCGCGATTGTGGGATGGTTCACACGCATGTTGACAGGAAGTCTAAGCCACCTGATTTCGCTCTCTCTCGCTGGCCCATCGACACTTTTAATGAAAATCGGACGACAAATGGACCGACTTCTTCTCCCCTTCATCCGCCGGGAGCGGCAAAACATCTACCTAACCATGTTTCGTCGGTATGCGCAGTTGTTAAACTTTCCGCAAGATCCGAACTCCATCGCTCCATTCACACATCCCGATGGTGTGTGCCTCCGCCTCGAAAGCTTTTACGCTGATATAGAAGCTACAGCAGCACGCTGTCGCGCGTTCTCGCGTCCACTAGGTGGGGAGAACTGGGCTGTCGATCCGGTTGACATGTATCGGCTATACGCACTCGCTCGGCTTCGGAGTCGGCTACGATGGTGCTGCTGGGAACGTATTACGGCCAGTCGAGCGGGATATCTCACAATCGTGGAGGACGTAGTTAACGGACCGCATGAACTACGGACCCTTTCCTGGCTATGCCGCGGCGAGGTGGGCCAAGGGGAACTGCAGCAGATCCAAAATTCTGGTCGCCAGCCATGGGGATCGCTGTACACTGGCATGCATCAGGGGGGTTGTGATTTCCAGTCCGTAGAGGATCACCGAGGTCCCTTGAAGCCAGACGGGGAAGGATCCTGGATCTGCAGTCATTCGAGTCACGACTACACTGGGTGCTCCTACGTGAAGTCCAACCGGGATGACGGTATCCGGGGACACCAGTTACATCATGAGATCCCACACCGGCTTACAGTGAAAGAGAGAGTAGAGCGGTTCCTGTTGTTGCTGGAAATGGGGTACAACTTCCACCAGCTGCCCTCGAGCCGAAATCGGAAGATGATTGAGCAAACCGCCTTTTGTAAATTCCTCGAAACCTTCAAGGGTAATGTCACCGATGAGCGCAGTGACAGGTTCCAAATTACGTTTAGATCAAAACCGCAACCCGAGGAGGAGCTACATAATCTTATCCGACACTTTCGCGGCATCGCACAGACGCAGAGCACCAATGACGAATCGCGCTACTTTCTGACGGGACATCTCCCCGAGCATGTCGATATCCGGAATGCGAAGGGCTTTTCCACCACTGCTCTCCACGAGGCCGTCCGCGCATGCTGTTATCCAGCTGTGGAATACCTGCTACGATCCGGGTTTGTGGCGAACGCGCGGGACCGAAATAACAAGACGGCACTACAGATTTCCATCGAGTGGCGCCAACGAGACCTAGCAGACGAGGATTGGATTCAGTTGTCTCGGATCATCGCACTCCTAGATCAGAATCAGGGAATTTCCTTTGCCCCAGTCCTGTCTCCACATTTCGACCTGCCTCTCGGGTGGCGGACGATTTTCTCAAGCTTCGGGATCACCATATACCAGGAAGCTTACACATCTTCCATCACATTATCACGTCCTCGCTTTGGACTTTTCGATGACCGCAGCCTGGCACTGGGGCACCGTGAACTAGCAGTTGAAGGCCAGACGTTTTTCCTAGACCTTGTTTATTTCCTCACCAGCGACAAGACAGAGGATAAAACTCCGTATTCAGAGCGGAAATTCAATGACTGCTGGTTTACTGCCGACGTGGCACAGACAAGAAATTTGGTACTCACAAGGTCTCAATATCTTCTTGCAAAGCTTTCACCCGTATCATTCCTCACCTTTTGCGGTGGAAGATTCCTTGCTTTACTTAAAAGCCTTATCCTGCCGGCTCTCCAACAGAACTCCGGGAGGCCGAAAACGGTTCTACGAGAGGAGGGCCCCACCTCATTTTTCACTGATATTACTCAACGCATTATTGAAGTATCGAGAATGAACTATGAAAGGGCGCAGTCGAGTGTTCCGTCGATGTCTATATCAGTTGATAGGAACGAGCGGGAAGTTTCGACAGATCAGGACCAGCCGCGGAGGAAGTCACAGAGCTCGATGACAGACTCCCAGCGTGAGTTCCCAATTCACGTATTGCATTGGCAGAACCACCTGGTTAAGCCAGACGGAGAAGGGCTTTCGGGTGCTTCTACCCAAAGTAGGAGCTCCATATCAAGGGATAGTAATAGCGAAAGTGGAGATGAACAAGGGGAGATATTAGGGGAATTTTCCCGTCTGTTCGGGCGAGGCAAAGCCCGGCTCCATGGGAAACATTCATCGTTGACGGGATCCGGAGCACGGCCTGGTAGTCTCCCCCAATCCATCCGGGGTGGACCAGGACTAGAGGAAGAAGTTGTAGCGTGGTATCCGAAGGGGTCGGACAAGAAAGCTGAGTTGACACGGCTCCATGTCAACGGTGTTAATAGTAATAGTAGTTCAGAGTAGAAGTGCCTTGGGGTCAATATTTCGTGATGGCATGGGTCTAAGCCCAACCTCAATAATACTGCCTATCAAGTACTTTAGCATCATGGCTGGTATTCACCTGGGCTATTCCCCCAAACCCAGCCCTAAACGAGTTGAATGTCCGGCCGGTGAGTTCACTGTCTTCGATGGGCATCGCGACTAATGCACTGGATTATTTGGAAACAACCTTGCGGTGGACTTCGTCATACGCGGGACTGTGAACTGAGACCAAAGGCTGCCATATCTGCCGAGTGGCATAGCCCTATCACGTTGATTGGTGAAAATCAGCCACGTCACCAGGCAGACTCGAAATGACCATGCAGTATGGGGGGAAGAAGAGAGACTAGCCCCATTCCTGCCAGTAATGTGATATTCTGACGTCTCGCGGCTGAAATGAACAGAACAAAAAGATCGTCTGTGCCCCTCATACCGGTCTGCCCCAAGGTTGAAGCCATACAAATACCCGTATTGCCTCCAAATTATCTACGATCCCGCTGCTTAACTTGCCTGCTATTTTAGATCATAGCCTTTATCCCTTTTGTTTTCTCATTATCGCTCCATCTCAGTGTGGTTTAGATTCGATCGATTTTGATGGAGCCCGCCGGACTTGCGTTGGCTGTTTTTGCCTCCTGCAAAGAGGTCTACCTCCTAGCAAGATTTATTCTCCGAACAATCCATGACCACAAGCATGCGGATTTCCAAAAGCAGGCGCTTTTTCGCGACTTCGAGTACGAGGTGCTATTCGTGAAAACTCTTGGGGTCCTATTGTGTAAGA
This sequence comes from Aspergillus biplanus, assembly GCA_027569045.1. Taxonomy (NCBI): domain Eukaryota; kingdom Fungi; phylum Ascomycota; class Eurotiomycetes; order Eurotiales; family Aspergillaceae; genus Aspergillus; species Aspergillus biplanus. The sequence continues at coordinate 98,806 of JAPDEJ010000023.1, forward strand.
TCCGAGAGTTCATGGGAGAGCCGATTTTCGAGTCCGTAAGTTCGATCACCCAACCCACCAATCACCAGTCCATCATTTTTCTAATGTGATTGTGAGCAAGGAATGGATTGAGCACATCCGAGACATTCTTGAACGGCTCAGGCAAGCATGCGGCGACTACAGCAAGCTCGCAGCCGAAACGGATCCAGAATATAAGCTGCATTCACCCTTCATCCACCCCACAATGGGCCTTGGCAAGATAACCAGCTTCGATATCCCACAGCAGTTAGAACAAAATCCCTATACCGGAGCCTCCCCGAAATCGATGGTGAGAACAGGCTCTCTACTCTCATGGTGGCCGCAGACGCAGTCCGTGGACCGGATGGTGAGTTCCTGGCGTTGGGCGGTTTCGGAACGTCGCAGGTTGGAGAGCATCGTGCTCAAGTTCCAGAAGAACGACCGGAAGCTAAAGGAAATTCTTCCATTGATGATTGTCGCCCTTCAGATGAAGAATAAGGCTCCTGAAGCGGAAACCTTTAAGAAGCTCATCGACCACGACTCGAGCGATCAGCTTGGTCTTGCATCCCATGCGCGTTTGCAGCAATTGATAGCCAGTCCCAATGTAGATACATCGGCTCTTGACCTGGGGAATCTCGAAGTCGAAGCAACCCAGGATACACTTGCTCCGGTGATGGGCCTCATTTCCAAATCCAACTGGCGCGGGACAACGAAGGAAAAGGTCCTCGTTGAATTTAAAGAGTTCGAGCCCTGCAACGACCCCTCAATCATGGCAGAGCGCACACGAAGGGTCCAGCAACTGGCCAATCTCCTATCCTCCTATCGAGGCAGCGATCTCCAAACCCTCCACCCCCAAGGCTACATCCACCAAGAGACCCTCCACCGATTCGCCTTCATCTTCGATTTCCCTCCCCACGTTATCCACGACACTCCCGTCACACTAAACGACCTACTTGTAAGCGACACCAGCTCATCCCGGCTCACCCTCCCCCAGCGCTTCCGGGTAGCCGAAACCCTTGCAAAGACGCTAGGCGCCTTCCATGCAGACGGCTGGGTCCACAAGAGCATGCGAAGCCACTCAATCCTCTTCTTCCGCGACACCCAGACGGAGGAAACCTCCGTCAACAAACCCTACCTAGCTAATTTCGAATTTTCACGACCCGAAACCGCAGAGACAAACTTCACCTACGACTCGGACCTGGAAAAGAACCTCTACAGACATCCGGACCGGCAGGGCCCTCCGAAAACTTCCTTCTCCAAATTACATGACATCTACGCGCTGGGGGTCGTGCTCCTGGAGATCGGCCTGTGGCAGTCCGCAATGAGTATCTATGAAGAGGTGGGGAAAAAGCTCAAGCCGGGGGTTAAGCCGAATTCGAGGGGCGTGCAGAAGATCTTTATCCATATTGCCGGTAGACAATTGGCACTTCACATGGGCCCTGCTTATAGGGATGCGGTGCTAGCGTGTCTGTCTGATGAGTTCAAGGATCTGACGTCGCGTGCTTCATTTCCCAGGTTATTTTATGAGAAGATCATTCAGGGGGTCAATGGAGGGTCGCTGTTCAAATAGTGGTTATATACTTGGAGTTTGGCATTGTTAACCTTGAACAGAATCCAAGTGGGGGAAACCTTGAGAAAATTATTCCCTCGTGGCTTCGGGCTCCTCTTTGGTGGAAAATACCGATGTATCAGAATTCTATTGATAACCTACCACCATACAGACAGAATTATTTGTTGTGCGACGGACACTCCTACCCTAATACCTTTGGCCAACTGGAGTTCCAATTCCAGTGCCAATATCAGTATAGCGTCGTATGGATATAAACTTTTCTAATTCCAAGAAAATTATGGGGTCTTCCCCTTCTCGGGCGCGGATCGTTCTCATGGACCATGAGATCGACCCCAGGGGTGAAAGATTGTCCAGTAGCCCAGCCCAAGTCCCTTGCTAGTTGAGTTGGCAATTGCCCGTTCCGGAGACCGTGGCCGATGGTCCTTCTCATTCTGATTCCAGTATACACTGGTTCGTGCTCGTTGCAGCGGTCGAGAACAATCCAAAGGCGTGACACGTCGCGCGCGAGGGGCATCACTACATTCTCCCATCACCCCAGAAAACCACTATATTCAAGTGTCCAGTCCCCGCTGTCACACAGTAGGATATTTTATCGAATTACTCGCGGTGAGCCTTCCAATGGACGGTCTACCCTCGTTCCTTTGGCCGACAGTTCCATTGCATCGACTCTGTTTCGACCGACGCGGCTGCGCTGTACGACTCTACTTCGAAGGCCATGGATGCTCTCTCCGGAGCCTCAGGCAAGAGGGTCTAAGATCCTCCGGTACCTGCCCCTGTTCCCCCCATGAAGGCGTAAAGTCGAGCACACTCCGCTTCACAGGGTAATTTGCCGCGGTGGACTCCAGGCCGGATGGATGGGAGTATAACACGGACAGATGTGCAGAAACAAGCTATCGCGCAGCACGTCATATCTCAATAACCTCATACGACCTGTCCAAATCAAGGAGGCACATTCATCTATTAGCAAAAAATAATCGCAATTCAGTTTATTTATTGTCAATATTCTCGTACTATGCTCTAAAACCACCCCGGGCTTGGATATCTCTGGATAATAGACATCCTTAGGATTCAGTGGATTGAGATATTGATGGCAAGAACAAGCCAGTTGCATAGCATCAGAGAAAAGAAAATAAAAGAAAACCAAAAAAAACGCACCCCATCGTGGAGCTCACATAACAAGCACGTGAAATCTAGTCATGTGACTGCAGCTCATAATTACCGGATTTAGAACCAATCAGAGAGCCCGAACAGGCCGAAATTAGCCAATGAGGGGCCAGTGCCTCAACCAAGCAGGAGAGAGATGGGGTTGCGTGTTTTTTGCTTGCTGCGCTCCGCAAATAAATATAGTATAGTTTTAAAATCACCCTCGAGCAGGTTTCCGACAGACAGCAGTAGAGTTTCTCCGAGAGTGCAATTCGACGACACAAATTTACTACAGACGTGAGTGATACTTACACATCGAGTTCCTTCTTAGGGAATCTCATAGCGCGTATTCCGGTGTGATCGGGTAGCATGCACGGAAATGTGCTACTCCGAACTGGCTTGTGGAACAATGAAAACAGGATGCAATTCTCACCATTATTCTCGGAAACATAGATCTATTTTTATTTAGCTTTTCCCTTTGCGATGATGTGAATCTACTAATTGGATTCTAGCGCCGTGCGTCTCGGTTTGGAATATCTGTTGAACTGAATGCCGGTGCTTTCGAATCATATCGATGACCAGTCGAGACCTAAGCGATATCCAATTTCCCATTTCATCCCACCATGTGGTGCTGTGTTACTCTCTATCCAGGTTTTTGGATCTGACTCTCACGTCATGCTCAAATGCCCCTCTGATTGGCTGTTTGGGGTGAGAATATCAGGTCGTCGCTTGTAGCCGTCCCACCCTAAAACAACAAGTATAGCAGCCAGCAACATGGAGTTGAAAGATGGCTATAAGGACTGCGAATTTCCTGGAGACGTGTTCAGTGTAGATTATCCAAAATCTCTCCCTTTTCTCATTCACTTTACCACACTTATCTACCAGAATGCGATTTCTGTCTATCGTAATCACCTCCTGCCTGGGGCTGTTGGCTAGGGCAGCCCCTATGTCCGCCAATGCGACCATGGCCGCCCAGCTTCAGGCCAGATTCATCGAAGTCGACATTGGATATAAGATGACCAGTATCTACCTCGTCAACTTCGGGCTTGGTCATCAAAATATCTCACCTGATGTCAGTATATCCTTCCCTGTTCTATACCGATCTTGGTACTCATGAAACAGCACAAAATGGGCGCATCAATGGCAAACCACTAATAAAATCCCCCTACACTGCAGGATATCATCGCCCTCTTCGAGAATGTAGTTGGTGACGGAAACCAAGATCTCGCTCAACCCCAACCGGCCTCTCCCTTCCCAGAGTCCATTCAGCTGACGATCTGTCAAGCATACCACTCCGTAAAACCCTCCCTCGTGCACACCTCTCCAAGCCTTAGGCACTAATCGCGGTTACTATGTAGCTCAGCCTCACCGGACTGGAGATAAATGACGGCTGGATTCTCCATGCCGCCAAATTCAGTGATCCAGAACGTGAAAAGATTGCGCGGGGCTTGGATACTGTCAAATCTGAAACTGATGTTAGTTCAGCCCCTCCATATTAACTATTCCTAGCGCATGGATCTAACTTCCCCGCAGCGTTTGGTCCAGCAGGTCGCACCAACCGCTCTTCCTCTATGTCTAGCGTCTTTTCGGGCTGATGCTGCCGCGGTCTATGATTCTATTTCGAGGGCTATGGATGCTGTGACGATGGCGTGACGCCTACTGATCAGAAGGGATGAATCTGAGAACGATTGGTTTTCTTGTCTTGCAGCTCTTGCAGTATGGCTTTGAGTAGGTTTCAATGGCTCATAGCCTGGGGGGAAGGGTCGTGCTTTGCGTTACCAAACGCAGCAGGCATATTAGCTATCAACCTTTGGTGGCCTTCTTTATTGAGTGGAGAAGATATATTTGTTATTAACCTTAGCCCCCGCTACTACGATTTCATTTTTAAATCCCAAATGGAGAATTTACGCGGGTTATGCACCTGTGTAACGAATAATCCTCCAAAGAAGATTCGACAGTAACAATAAACTTCCCGGTTTCCTTTTTCGACTCTTTACGGCTGTCAATTCGCAGGGGACAATGAGTTCATTAATTAATCTTGAGACTAACAAAAAACGCGGAAAGACAGAAAACGAGACGGGCTAAAGATCCATCAATTACCCAACGTAGTGGTATAACGAGTAGCATTAATCGTTCCATCGGGAGTTGTCGCCTTTATTTCGAAATCTCCAGGTTCTCAGTATCAGTAACAGTTTTCTGATATCGACGGCACGCCCAGCAAGCCCAACAGAACGAAGCCAAATGGATCGTACTATACACATTTCCCACTCGTCAGTTTCACACCCAACGTAATCAGACAAGATGATTCCTCTTACCAGTTAATGATAGCCATAATCCCCCCAAATAACTCGACATTCCGTACCGTATCCGCGTCACAAGCCTCCTGGTAGCACATGTAAGCCGCCTTATCGAACGGCTGGAGCGCCGTCCAGAACAGAGTCAGCATGGTCAAAAGGATGACGAATGCGACAAGGTCGAGGCCAATATAAACCCCGGGGTGAACGGGCCGGTGGAGATAGACTCGGGTGCTTAATGTCACTGCAGAGAGGAGGAAGGTATAGGCTGACTATCAATGGAGAGGAATTAGTTTCTGGGTAAACGTAAATAGTGAGGTAGAGTGGGCTCCACATACCGCGCCGACGACCATGAAGTCAAATGCACTACCGACATCTACGTTCCCCACAGCAGAGCTTCGTGCGTTTGCTGCCCATGCTAGGCTGATTATCACTGAGAGGGAGGTGACTATCCCTGCGAGACGGAGAGAAAGGATGCCCCAGTGGCCATCGTCTGTCCGGTCGCTGGTGAGCCTCATCATGAGCGTGGGTTTCGATTCGGAAGGAAAGAGAGGTGTTTGTATATAGGACGGCAATCGAGAGAGACTGGACTAGATATTTGATGAATAACTCAACGGCCTTTTCCACGCATGTTGAAACTTATATAAATTTCCGATATCCTTTTCCAAGACCCTAAATGGACAAAGTCGCGATGAACCGAGGTCCTTCGACCTGGAAGTATACCAGAAGATTCTTCCAGATACTTGTTAAGTTTTAACTGGTAAGGCTTCAAGTGACAGCACCGTTGACACCACAGTGGGCTCCACGAGACCCCCGTAATGGCCGATCAGCCAGATAAAGTTATTAGTCGGGGAGCATAATTCATCCGAGTCCGACTGCATGTCCTCCCCATCAAGGGATCGAGGTCCCGGCGTGCCGGTAGATACATCTCTCGACAAATCCTTAAATGCCATAATGGTGCCATGGCAAAGGGAGCGACGGGCCGAATGGTACCACCCACCTTGTGATGACTTTTCTTGGCCGGTTCGGGCTGGATGCTCAGAATACGAGCTTCCCACGCATCTTCTTTTCCGCGCCAACCAGAATACGAGATAGGATGTCAGATGAGAGCTTGGGAGAGCATGAGTGATGAAGAAAGGCCCTCAATTGAGAGCTTGTTCTGTCGATCTTCATAGCCACGAAAACTAGGCCACAACCAGTTGACGTACGCCTGATTGCCTGAGATTTTGGCTTCGTGTGTTTTGGGGCTGCCTAATCCTCACACCACGTTAAAGTGTGCTCTGTGCTTTGAAGATCATCACGGAAACGGAGATTTCAACCCCTTCCGGCCCGAAGGTCTTTTCGTGGCCGATAACACTCCTCCGGCGGTTGAAAACAAGCACTACCAAGGCCTTTTTCTATTGATGAATTAATAGGAGCATCTCCGACAAAGATAGATGCAGAGTCTTATCCTTCCAAGTTTATCCTTGGCTGTTGATGCGGCAGTAGAAAACAAATAGCTATAACCAAGTCCACAATTCCACACCTTGCTGACAACCTCTACGGTTTCCAGGATCACCATTCTCGAGAAATAAAATCAAACCACAAATTTTCAGGCAGCAAGAACCCCGTCACTTCTGCGTCACAGCCTTGGCAACCCCCTAACGTTATGCCAACTATTGTTGCTGCCTTTGATCCTGATCCCTCTGATCGCTTCGCGTGCATTTCCGCCTTGGATTCACCGTCCACAAACGTTGGCATTCCCTCGTATTGTGCAAAGTCTAAAAACGACACCCTGGGGGAACGATGAATCCCCACCTACTGCGACAAAAGTCCTTTTGGTCCCCTTCATATCTTCACGGGACGGGGGAGCTTTGACGGACTTCCTTCGGCCGTTCCTTCTTACCAGGGGCCGATCCTAGTGCCTCGGCAACAACCCAGCTACCGTATGACCTCATCCAACGCAGCGGATTGCGCGTTGAGGTTTGCCTAAATCCTGTCTGTGTCCTGCTTTTGCTCCAGGATGGCGGTGGAAGGCTACAGAATTTTTATGAGTACTCGTGCCTCCAGACCCAAGCAAAATGGCGACTCTGCTCCCCCTCTCTCCGCACGACTCATGCCATGAACACATCGTGTGCCTTATTCAATATAACACTGTCTTGGTTCCATCTCCCTCTTATGCGGTGTTTTCAAGAAATCTGAAATATGCTCCCCGCGTTGCAATAGAGCCATCCCCCAAAGATAGGTATCGAGTAGATAGGACAATACCATAGAAACCATGTGGTCTAAAAGCGGCGTTGAACCCAACAGCCACATGGTGGTATAAAAGCGGCGCTCGATTGCCCTTCGACGCGGGTCCGCAGGGATGAAGGAGAGAGCATTCCCAACCGATCCTTTGAAACAATCCTTTCATCGTTTCTATTTGCCATTCATGATCGATTTGACAAAAAAAAAAAAAGGAGCAAAAGTCAAGCCAATAAAAGAAGAAAAGATCAAGAGGACAAAGAAGCGAAGGGTTTCCCCTTGTTACTCGAGGGTGGAACAGCCATAGCACCGCCCCTCGATTTAAATCAACTCAGCCTCCTCTCCCTCGCCTCAAAAATCAGACATCCGCCGCGTCATCGATGTCAGACATGGTCAAGAATTGGGAATGGGAATCGCGATGCCCCGCAATGTTGCAGCCCATGAAACAGATACCGACGCACATTTCCTCGGGCCGACCATGAGCCCTGGAAACCCCAATTATGGTACATGCGGGGGTGAAGCTACTAAATGACCACACTCGCTACAATACTCTGAGTCTGCAGAATCTGACTTACTCTAGACCGTGAAAGACCGTCATACCCATCTCATCCAAGCCTTGGTGGTGTTCTTCCACATGCGAGCGTCGTCAACGCTGATGGATGTCGCCATAAACCCAAGTCAAGACGCGAGAGGTCGTTATATTTTCATTACATTCGGTGCCTTGTAGCGTATTTGTAGTTTCAAGTACATAAAAGAGTGCCAAATAAAATCACAATACCCATATACCGTATCCCATCCGATTAATACCATTAAATTTACCCACGAGTTATAATACTCTAACCCCAGAGTGCGGCCACAACACCCAGCACACCGATGACAGCCGGAACAGCTGCATAGGAGCCACCCAGGCGCACAGCAGCACCACCGGGAGGCTCACCAGTGGGAGAGGTAGTTGGCGAGGACTCCCCGGGTCGAGTGGAAGTCTCGACGATGATAGCGGTGCTGTCGGTGGAAGAGCCGCCGGTCTCTTGTCCACCAGTGGGTGTGGGCGAAACGCTGGGGCTGATCACAGTGTCCGTGAACGATGGTGATCCAGAGGGACTGGCTGTACCCGTAGGAGTCCCGATCAAACTGGTGGAGCCGCCACTTCCTCCATCGGTCGCGCTGGAGGTGGAGCCGCCTGTGAGAATACTGCCCAGGTCGCCCAGGTCGCCCAGATCCGTGGGGATGCCGCCAGTGCCGGTGTCGGTCGCGGTGGGAAGGAGCGATTCGATACCTCCGCCGAGTGAGGAAAGGACGCCCTCGATGTCGCCCAAGTCGGGGAGCTGGGGCTCAGGGGCGGCGAAAACCGGTGCGGTGAGGAGGATGGAGGTGAGAAGGTACTTCATCTTGGTGGTTTCTTTTCTTTTTGTTTTATTGTTGGGGTTCAATCTTGATCAACCTGTTGGGTATCGAGAGTGGAATGAAGGGGGGCGGGCGACGAGGGAGGGCCGACCGTGGGAATTGCTGATCTTTATAACATACGAGTTCGAAAAAAGGGCCGCGTCTCCTTTTTTCACTGCCATCCAAACGCTGATCGTCACGATGGCGACAGGTTTCATCGTCATCGCATCTTTCCCGAAATGGGCGATAACAGGTGCAGTTATACCCCTCGTTCACAGCCCTACCGAGCGGCCATTGAGACAACAGCAAAACCCTTTCTCCACGTCTGGCGGTTCTCCCCCACGAAAATAAAAATAACTCCAACGTGAGACAAAAAAATATGATTTGCTGCACGCCCTCTCCCAGGATGGGGCTGACGTCAAGGAGGTACGACAGCTTGCGTACGAGACCGGGGATAACCACCAATGAATCGCCCCGTGGACGTGGATAGATGCTGCTGGTCCGGCGCCAAACGGGGCGCCCAGTCCGCGGCCCGATTTAGCGTCTCACCTCCCCACAATAAATCCCTCCCCATGTGAGGTGAGGAGGGCTCAGCTTTTTATGAACGGCTGGTGTCTCAGCTATTTTATCGATTGGGTGGGAATTGATGTTGCCTCTGGAGATCGACGAAGAGACACAACCGGTTCCCAACCAAGAGTTGGACCCCTGTTGATGGTGACAGTCGCTCAGAAACAACCGCTAAGGGTTACGGATGGGCTCATAACGAGTGACAAGGCAGTTGAACCCAGCGCTCTCCAGGGCCGTACTCATATCCTCGACCTTGGACTGGGAGAAGTTGATGATCAGCTCCCATCGCCGTTCGATCCGAAGTTCTTTCAGCGGCACCAGCTGCTCCATCAGCTGCTCGACGCTGGGCTCGTTGCCGCCTCGGTGGTAGGGAACGATCAAGACGAATTGTCGCAAGCCCTGGAGCGATTTGACAGCTGCACATGAACCCTCAAAAGCCTCCATGCGGCGTTGGGTTCGCGGGTTGGGACGCCACCTGATGCGAATAGACTGGATAAGGGCCCAGCATTCTACCGAAATCGACGCGCGGAACAGTTGCACCATCTCGATTTCCAGGAATCTAAACACGTTCTTTTGGTACAGGACGCGAATCGCCTCACAATATCTGAGTCCCGCATCAATATCAGCCCAGGGTCATATTTAGAGATGTGACAGGAACTACCACTAACACTTGACGACAGGTCTTGAGGAGTGAGACGATACCCAGGTTCCTGGACCACACAGGACCGCTCTCGCAGCCATGCTCCGTCTCCAAGCCATATTCCTTCCTCAAATCCCTGTATGTCAGCTCCGCGTTGCTGTGCCCTTCCCCCTCGACGCAGTCAGGGCAGGGCGGACCCCCCGTCCGGAGATTATTACGGTTTACGGCGAAGAGTCGAAGTATCATCCCCGCAATAAGTGTCTCCCAGATCATTATCCGAACCTCCATGGGTAACCTGTTGAGTAGCACACTCTGGGGCTGTGGATTGAACCGCAGTTTGATCCCCAATGGAGTGGATGCGGACCCCAGCAGACGGCGCTGGCGGCATTTGTGAATCCGCTCCGCCGCTTCAACACTTGCATACACCCTATTCCAATAGACTTCTTCCAGTGTACGAGCCATCAAGAGAATCAATGACTTTGAACATGGGATGAACACTTTGAGGGATTTCTGGACCTTCTTGTGTGCGATCGGAGAATCACTGAGAGAGGCACTCCGGATACATTTAATTCCGCGACCGAATACGAGGTTACCAGAGAGGATGGGAAATTCGCACAGTTCAAATCCTTGTCTCTAATTGGGCTGTTTGAAATGGTCTCGTCTGCGCCATGTTGTGGCTGCCTGGGTACTCGGCATGGCCGGTGGTGTGGCTGTGCTGATCCAACTCCTCCAAACAAATCATTTTTTTACCATGAGCAAATTGCAAAGAAACTCAAGCCACTAACTACCAAGTGCACTGTCGTCTCATTTGGAGCCTTCCGAACAGTTAGGCTTCCCTGCAAGGAGGGAATCTCACACACGTCAAAAAAAAAGCTCGTGAGCATTCTTTTTCCGAAAGAGCCATCGCGAGCCGAGACCTCCCCACGTGGCGCCCTGGATATGGCTCACGCTCCCGGTCTCTCAGCGGTCCTCGGTCCAATCTTATGATATTTTACTGTCGCTCACTTTCTTCAAGGATTACTTGTCGTTATAACTCCCGATAATAAGCTTATATCAGGTTATAATAAGCTATGAGGTGAGGAAACCTTCAGCCAGCCGCGAGCGCCAAGCATCCGAGCAAGGTGCTCCCAATCGAACCAAGCGTTCACAGGAATGTGTCAGGCACCTCCGTACTCCGTGTCTTAGTTAAGTGGCTGGGCTGGTTAGATGCTTCGCACGGCCGTATCGTAAGGGCATTCAGCTAGCCAGTCCACATACTTCATCAAGAAAATAGCATGTCTAGGGGTAACACAACTTTGCTTTGGTCCAACGCAGCAGTCTCGGCCTCTCAACTCAGGACAATAAGGTATCTCTCAGCTAGCCTTATCGGTAGGATTTCTTCGTGGACGCGCTGGTGGCTACCTTTTTCTGCCTCGGGCGTAGCTAAGGGTCCGAATGGTCGGCAAAAGCATCCGGATATCTCCTCCTTACTCGGGATATATTACCCTGTCTACTCAGGGCGTCGAGTAAACAAGATATAACCATCTGATCACACTGCAGGGGTACCAAAAAGGAAGAACGATCGGGTTTCCAGCTACCATCGCAAGGAGGCTAGGAAAAGATGGTGTGTTCGTTGGGCGTATTTATAAAGCCTGATGCTTCCCGTAATTGATGGGAGGTATCCCTCTCAGTTATCCCTCCAGATCACAGTTGTCTGTCAGTCTCGCTACGTGCCTTTTCACTTTCAAACTCCACATCAGAACATACAATTCCCGCAAGTATGGGTGCAGAACAGCCCATCTCTGTCGATGAATACGCGGATATCATCTCTGACTTCCTGAGAGATATCAAGTTCTCCATGCCATCAACCAAAGCAGATCCCACCCTTCAAGACCCAGTGATATCCCACTTCAAGTCACAACAGGATTGGGACCCCTCCCTTGTCGAAAAAGCCGTAAAGATGGCCCACTGGACATCCACCGGACTTGGTCTAGTCTACCCATACGTCTCACAAGAAACCAAGATCCTCTACGGAACATTCAGCACATACATGTTCCTCATCGACGACAGCGACGGCCCCCTCGTCACAGAACTCCAGGACTTCGAGACAAATCTCGCACATGGCCGACCCCAAACTTCCCCATTCCTCAAATCCCTAGCTTCATTCATGGGCACCATGCGCGCCCATTTCGGCCCCTACTCTAGCTCAATGATCTTTAAATCCATGATCGAGTTTGTCAGCGGCCGTCTCATCGAGCATCGCTTTAACGGCGCATTACGGCCAACGGTCGGTGCTGTAGGGTTCCCGCAATACCTACGCCATAGAGCCGGTGTCGCGGAACCGTATGCGCACTTCGCGTTCCCAGAGCATATGTACCCAGAACACGATTTCCTGGAGAAATATATCCTCGTCCTCGGGGATATGCGGAATATCGTTGACCACATAAATGACATCCTATCTTTCTACAAAGAGAGCGTTATCGCCAACGAAGACGTTAACTATATCTCCGCCTTGGCAATGACTCGGAATATCAGTGTGGCAGCCGCTCTAAGACAGACATGCCAGAAAGCCGCCCAGAGTATCGAGAGTATCCGGACCGTCCTAGTTTCGGACCCGAGGATGCTGCGCACCACGGAGGAGTTTATCCAGGGATATACGGCGTGGCATATCAATCAAGCGCGGTACCGTCTCGCGGATCTAAACTTGTCGTATACCGGTCCGGAATGTGAGGGGAGAAAGGTACGAAAGTCAGGACAGCGCCAGGTGCAGCACATGGCCAAGCCATCCGCATTTACTGGCGTTGCGTTATTTCTTTCTCCGTGGTGGGTTTATTTAACTACTCGTGCTATCCAGATATTGGTTTTTGCGTAGCACAGATCAGAGGTAGACTCTGCTTTTATAGTCGTGCTAGCTATCTATCCATCTCGCCTCTTTTTGTTATTTTCTCCATACCTAGACTATGCATCGTCCTGAAAATGGAATCTTATACTTTGTTTGCCTGCTCGTCTAGATGGATATCCCAATGTCCTCATCGTAGCTCTTGTAATTCGCAAGGGATGAGAAGGACCATGATCACCGCCGTTTCAGGTTCCACTGCGTCTGAAGCATTCAAGCCAATTGTACGGGATCCTGATACCACTGGTGCATTCATAACGCTAGGGACACCCAGCGCGAGGGATGGGCTGATAGCTGTTCCAAAAGACGAATCCGGTAATGGCTTCTCGCAATATGGATTAAATTCCTCCTTTTGGCTCATCTGATGCGAGAGGATCTGCAGCGCATAAGGTTGCACAACTGTCAACACACCCCTTGTTTCACCTTAGTGCTTCACAAGCTACTACGGCGACCATCATATCAGAACCATATTCACATTATTAGTTTCCTGTCTGGGCCAGGACATATATACTTATTACCTAGTATGTATTCACAGTAAACCCACCGTACGACATTCCACCATCACCGTATCAGAGTTCATACCCTCATAAAACAAAATCCCTATTATTATTTCTCCTCACTCGACTGCACCGTAACCTGTCCCACGGCCAACCGCTCCGCCGCCTCCTTACTATACGTCGGGCCCTGATACGATCGATACCCCTGGAACAACCACCAGATACTAACGAGCGTCATCAGACCCACCGTAATAACACTCGTGTAGTTCATATTCGAGACTTCAACCGGTAACACGAACGGGAAGCAGAAGAATACCACCGTGACAGCGATATACGCAACAGAGAGGATATTCACGATGAATCCCCAAATGCCACGCATAGCAAACGAGCCCAGGATCACCCGTTTCCGGCCCGTGAGGATATGCGGGACAATTGCCCCAGCATAGGAGAGGGTGCTGAGCACGATAAACGAGGAGATGAGCCCTTGGAAGGCGGTGGTGCTGCCGACGTAGATGGCTCCGAGGCAGGAGACCATTACGGCCATTGCGACGGTGGCGTTGATGGGGCAGTTGAAGGTTGGGTGGACTTGGGAAAGGAAGGAGGGGAAGGGGGTGGCGTTGTCGCGGGCGAGGGACCACCACATGCGTCCGCCGGTGGTGAGGGTGCCGACGAGGGTTGGGAAGGTGGCAAGGAAGAGGAGGGCGATGAGGGCGACTGCTCCGGCGGTGGAGCCGGTGGCTTGGAGGTAGATCTCGGCGGTGGGGAAGGAGGGAAACCGCTCGTTGGCGAAGACGGCGTCGATGTCGTTGATCCCGTAGAAGAGGGCGATTAGGTAGACGAAGGCAGTGAGGAAGGCTGTTAGGAGTTGCAGCATGATGCCTTGCGGGACTTTCTTCTCGGGTTGGGGGACTGGAGGTGGTTAGCTTGGTTTTTCTTAGTTGTAGGAGTGTGAAGGAGAGGAAGAGGAAGGAAAAGAAGGAAATAGGATGGGTGGCTACCTTCTTCTGAAAGATGGCTGATGCAATCTGGGACTCCGACGGCAAAGGCAGCGTTCAATAACCCGGATAGGAAGCAAATGCCATCCGACCAGCCGCCGGTTTCATTGTAGTAGGTTCGCCACACCTGTTCATTACTAGCACGTCGACCGCGAGACATCACGGCTAGAACCACGATGGTGACGAACAATCCGCCCATCGAGAGGACGAACGCGATCCGATTAAGCAAAGGGAGGTATTTGTTCCCGAAGCAGACGATGCCACAACACATCCACAGGACAATCAGGAATACAATGAACACCTGCCAGCTCTCCCACGTCACATCCGGATTACGGAGGATGTACATAGCGACCGCCTCATTTCCGAGGATAGAACTCATAGAGGCCGCAGAAAGCAACCAGGCACAGGCATTGAGGTACCCGGTGAAGAATCCCGTCGCCCGACCATACCTGCCGGCGACCACCGATGACCAGTGGTAGACTCCGCCTGCGGAGGGGATGGCCGACGCAAGCTCGGACAGCGAGGCAGAGATAAAGCCATAAAAGATGCTGACGATAATCAGGCCGTAGAGCACCGCCATCGGTCCGCCATTGTATAGTGCAGTGACGATGGTTCCTCCCGTAGCCGCCCAGGAACTATTCCCGGTCTCCTGTCAGCAGGGTCCGACGATCTGATAAGAGGCACATGCCATCACATCACCCTGCATCCCCAGAAAAAGAAGCACTCACTTGGCAATAATAATCCCCAAGCTGGTCAAGCTAAATAGTCCAAATCCACGTACGAGTTCTTGCTTGTGACCCAGTGCTTCCTCAAGACGCACTTCGTCGACTCTTGCGCGCGCCTTGTCGGAGAAATTGTCATTGGCCTGCGACCCGTCCATGTTGGAACACACCAAAAGTCGGGTTGGAAAACTATTGAGCAGGGGTTGGGCAGAAGAACAGGGAGAAGGGGGAAAGAAGGAACGGAGAACTCCAACAGGGAAAAAGAAAATAACTACGGAGTACACTAATGAACTAACGCCAAATAATCGCCACGAGGGGCAACAAAGGAAAAAGAAACGGAAAAAAAAAAAGAAAAGAAAAAGTAAGAAAAGGTGGGTTGATTGAGTTTGGGGTGTCAAGCTGAGGTCTTTGGACAAAGCTGCCGTGCCCCCCACCGGCAAGAAAACAGCCGGTAGCTTTCAATATTGCGAACAGGCATCTTCGTAGATAGTGCAACTTTTAAGTTTGCCGATGGTCTTCCACTCTGCACACAACGCCGGGTGGAAATAAATTCACGCAGGCGACCATTATTCTCCGAGACCAGTGCGCCTTGGCGACATCTCGAATCTTTTCTTTCCACGGGCGTATGGGACGATCGGGGGGCTGCCGTTGCATTGATTGGACCCATCCACCCCCTTGAGTTTTGGGGGTTCGCGCTAGATGCGCACACTTTATCGGGGCCCAAACCGAGGCCATGGGTGAGCAGTCTGACGAGGACACCCGAGAACCTGCCCTTTAAGGGAGCCCCAGGCCTCGTCGTGCGAACAACCCGGGATGCACCTTTAGTGAAGTCCAAGTTGTCGCATGCGGTCTTGAGAACCCCCTTCCATCAGCTATGGGAGACGTTTCCCCCACCCCCCGCCAGCTGCTGGTGGAGGCGGTTATTTTCTGGAGCATTGCCCTGTTTATATGGTTTGGCAGAGTGTAGGTCGAATCCCCTGTATTCAGCTGGTGCGGGTGCTGAGACAAAGACAGAATCTCGCGGTGTATATCCAATGGTGGCATCAGGAACTTGCAGTGTAAGTTATACCGTTTTCAGGCAGCCAGCGTCTTCTTTGACAGACGGTGGATCCTTTGTTGGACAAGCTGACGATCCATAATTATAGCGGATGACTATATCATGGCGGCGACATTTGTACGTGTTTGCCTTTATCCGCAACCTACCCTAGATAAAGCCACAAACCATATCCAAGTGTCCATCACTAACTCTTCAGGCTGTCTATACAACTCTACTGGTTCTCATCCAAATCTCCGCCAAGTACGCCACGAACCTTTTTCCTCCCCAGGACCTCGCGGCTATCCTCGCCGATCCGCAGGATGTTGCGAATCGTGTATACGGTAGCAAGATCGTTATCGGGTTGGAACAATGCATGCTCATCTCAACTTGGGGAGTCAAGACATGCCTCATCACCATGTACTGGAAGTTGACGCAGAAGCTACCCTGGCATCGCTTTGTGCAAGGCCTTGCTGTTTACGTCGCCCTTGGGTTTGTAGTGATTGAGATCACCTACTTCGCCGTCTACTGTCGACCCTTCTCCCAATACTGGGCCATTCCAGCCAACAACCCTCAATGCGCAACGTACCAGCACTACTCCATCACGCAGGCGGTGTTCAACCTCTCCTCCGACGCATGCATGCTCATCATCCCCATCCCCTTGCTAAAGGGAGCGCATATGCCCCTCCGCAAAAAGATCCTCCTGATCAGCGTCCTGGGCTTGGGTATCTTCGTCATGATCGCCGCCATCCTGAACAAGTACTTCAACTTCGCATCCCCAAACACCACCATCTACCAACTGTGGTACATCCGCGAAGCGAGTACCGCCATTTATGTCGCGAATCTGATGTGCTGGTGGCCTCTAATGCGGAAGATCTTCGGCAAGGCCCTCGACCAGTACAACAGCAAGTACCCGACCCGCTATGGTCGACCCTCTGACTACACGGGGGAGCCAGGCTCAACGGTCGCATCCCACGTGGGTGAGGGAAACTCCAAGCGCTGGCGATTCTCCAAGCACCGGGGGAGATCATCCCAAAACCTCTCCTCCACAAAGGGCCTCACAACAACTACAAGCGAGGAGGCAATTAATCCACCACGTCAGGATTCCCCTGAGGAGGTGCCTTTAGAAATCTGGCGCAAGGTGGAGTATACTGTGGAGGATGTCCCGGATCCGAAGCCTTGACTTGACCCACAAAAAGGATATTCGGGTTAGACGGGGTACAGGCGTTTTCATTGTTGATGACTGATGTTTTTTTTTCTCCCACTGTATTTTTGTCTCTCAATCCGGATCAGCCAGCCATAGAATTTGTCCCGCAATCTATTTTGTGCAGTCGGATGTTCAGAGGTCCACATTGACGATTCCTTCCCCCCCTGGCCAGAACGACCAGGATTATGATCCTAGCATGCAGAAGTTGCTCCGAAAACTCGGTCGAATTTCGCTTTGTAGGGATATTCCATCGGACCAATGCCAGCTGCCCGAGGAATCCACCTCCGAATCCACTTTGCACAGAAGGTCGTGAATAAAGTGGTACAGGATCGGGGTAATTCGGTGGCTGGCCATCAATTTCCGATCATGAATTGTGTCTCATCGGGTTCCCGTTTGGGAGCTAAGACCTAGGTTAAATTGGTTAGCGAGCGGGAGCAGCGGAAGAAAAAAAATAGAAAGCCAAAGAGATGAAAATAAATGAAAAACAACCGAGGAAGCCTGCGGGCGGGAACGAGAAAGTTAAGCTCGAGGACGAACCTTTTTCGTGGCCCGGACCATGGTTAAAATCCGTGCTCAATCCTGATTGCTGCATGATCGGGTGGAGCCGAAGCCCGACAAAAGAGTCCAAGGCAGACTAACAAGGCAGGCTAACAAGGAACCTGACCATCGCGTAATCGATCATCCTAATAATGCAACAGCATCATCTTATCGAAATAAATTGCAAAACGTCCCAGAAAACGGGAACTGGGAATTTTGAAACGATCTAGGTCCCTGTTGCTGGGAATCGAGGAAAAAGAACGTGTCTGCCTCGTGCCGGTCGCAGCCTCTCCCAATTGGCCCAACTGCTTCCTTCCCCCACGACTCCCACGCGGTCGCAGCCTCTCCCAATTGGCCCAACTGCTTCCTTCCCCCACGACTCCCACGCGGTCGCAGCCTCTCCCAATTGGCCCAACTGCTTCCTTCCCCCACGACTCCCACGCGGTCGCATGCACAAGGGGGTTGGACTCGCAGAATCACCCAGAATGAGAGAGAGTTCAGTGCGCCCGAGGAAAGGCGACGATCCCACGCGAGCCATGACAAATTTGTTGGTTCTGGAAACTGACCCCCGCGGTGATCGCTCTGAGTTGGGAAGGAGTCCACTCAACCTTGCAAGATAATCAGCTGTGTGCTGCATTGCCATCGAGACCAGCCCTTTCAAAATCCACCACCCTGTTGATCCTCTGCACGTGTGGTGTTGTGGGCTGCCATTTGATTCTCGAAATACCAGCAAAGCCATCCAGCCTTCGGTTGTATGCAGATCAAGTCCTTCCAAGGTGCACTCGGAGTGCCCTGATCCGTTCCATCACCACAAGACTTCCGTTCCCCGGAACCATGTAACTTAAATTCAATGAAAGCCATGGAAGATCCGCCATTATGCTTTGTAGAGCACCCGAGTAATTCCGTGGAGGAAGGTAATGCTTTGAAATAACCAGAACGGTCAAATCAGGCACGCTCGCGAAACCTAGATTTACCCGAATACATTTCATTGGACAGAATTCAGTAATTGATGTTAAATTTATTCGCAAGTTGGAGAATGAATGCACGATATCCACACAAACCGAAGAAGAGTCTTGATTCTATTGAAGGTAAAATTCAGGGAAATCCATGGTTCTGCAAGGTTGATCGCCAGGAATTAGTATATGGCAAGGTTCGGATCCACGGAGTCTCGCGGTGCATATCGGGGCGGCTTACCTAGGTAACTCACCTCAAGGCTGGACAAACTGGGTCCAATTTTGATGATTAAACATCGAATAAACCGGGCCAGCACCGTTGTTCAAGAGTTGAAGAAATGGATGTTGTAACACACAAAGTTCGCTGACCTTCGCCTTCCATGTCTTGGCGCCAAGCCCTTGCCCAAGAAGCACAAGAGAGGCGCATGTGTGCTGGAGAGTAGTCACAGCCTAGGGCCGTGAGAATGCGAGATAGATGTACAGTCAGGGTCAATATCGCCATGAATTGAGATCAGATTCCTTGGTGATTTCGGTAATGAATGTATATTTACGCCCAATGGAAAATATTCGATGGTTTGCGGGGTTGACTGGGAGGAAATGAATAAGCGGAAAACACAGTTTAGAGTTGTAGCGCTATCCAGATGCAGGAGAGTGCTCAAATGGTGGGATGGATAAAGAATGACAAAGACTCCCCAAGAGACAAACTGTAAGCATACTTCTTGCTCGTGCATTGTCGCTCTATTGTGCTAACGGGCGTAGGCGAATTCACGTGGCCCAAGATCGCCATGAGATATTTATAACCATCGCAGAGTTTGATGACGGGTATCTCGAGTATCTTGAAAATGAATCGGATGACAACGAACCTCCATCGTTCCTAGTTATGCACCAATTTGGGCCGTGGAATACCCAAGATTCTGCGGATATGATCAAGCTGGGCCCAATCCTCCTAGCCATAACCCTCTATGCGGAATCTGAAATTCAACCAGCTCGTCGGTCCTAGATTCTTGCGGCTGTCCGAACACTGCCCCTTGGGGTATTTCCATCGCTTTCTCTTTTATATTTTAATTTCATTTTTTGGGTGGTGTTCTGGGTCAGGACATGACATCATCTTTGCTCAATATGGTATTTTAGACTGCAGCATCCCCAACAAAACCAGTGAGGGATAACATCCATTGGAATAGGTTGAGATGGAAAGTTTCAAGATAATACTGTGGGGTATTTATAATCAGTTCATCAGCGTGATTCATTTATGGGGTTTTTAATATGGGAGATAGAGTCAGTGTCTTAGCAAGGAAACAATTCCACAACTCTCAACCCAGGAGCGCTTAATAATGAGATAATTTGTACCCTTTAAACCACTCAGATAATTGTCATTATCTCCATAATTTCTCGTGGAGCTTTTCAGGCCCAAATCCCATAAATGGCGTCGGACCACCAAGTTGGTCATAGATGGTAATATATGGCAGGTCAACATTCCTATATGTTAACAGTTCGACATTAGTCTTTCCTCGACTGGTTTATTGACTTACGGTCGCCACAAAGGAAGGACACGGCAAGAAAAAGCCAAGAGCAGAGGAAAGGGCGAAGGGGTCTCTACGGAATATAGCTCCTAGCTTTCAATAATGATGGTCACGGTGAGGTTGGGGGATTGATATGTGACTCATTTAAGGTAAACCGACGTATACGTGAATATTCTGTCACAGCTACAACGAAATGCTGTAGTATAAATGTTGCACCACACCCAGGTTTTGCAGGAAAAATCTCATCTCTACCACCATCCTTTCCTTACAAATTCACACACACACACACACAGCCATTATTTTAAGACACGATGTGGTTCAGAAGAAGGATACAGGAAAGGAAGGCTGAGCAAGAAAAGAGAGAGGAGCAAAAAGTTCAACGCAACGAAGAAAGGAGACGCGAGAAAGAAAAGAAGCAGGAAGAAGAGCTCGATCGGAAATGCGAGGACCGGTTTAGACGAGCCAACAGGGCATGGTCCCTTAAATGGGAGTACACGTATGATAACAAAGAGGTTCTGTATTCCACCCGAGAAGCTTCGAGGGAATGGATTGAGAAATACAGGACAGAAGAGAGTCGTGGAATTGCGATGCTACAACGAAAACGCCGCCTAATGGAAACCGAATTGCCGGCGCCACTAGCCAAAGGGCAAGGGCAAGAGCAAGATCCTCCGAACTATGAGGATGCCTGTGCTTCTGAGAATCAAAGAGACAAGGAAATTCATGAACTGACCGAAGCTTTCTGGAAAATCAATGGAGATTTGCAGCTTAGAAGGCAGAACGAAAACTACCTTCCTGAAGTGCAGCGGGTTAAACTGGCTCTTACCCACCGAGGCAGACGTGGGCCTACCTACGATTGGAGTCACCATCGATCACTCTGCGCTGCGTCAGCAGGTTGCTGTGGTCGGGTATGCGGATGTTGTGAGAAGCCGCTAGAGGAGTATACGGACTTAGGGTGGCGGGTTAAGGTACACGGGCACTGTACTGCGGAGTGCCCTTGCTGCTTCCGAGTTCGGCAAATTAGCCATCCTCATCCAGGCCTCCCCGAATCAATACTCTGGAAGTGAGGATGGCAAAGAGGGACACGGCGGGTTGTCCTTGTTCGACGAGCTCACAGCAATAAGGAAAGAGAATAAGAGCAGGGAATATGTTAAGACAGAGAAGAGACTACTAGCTTGTTGTGGCATTAGCCAAGTAGCTTAAACTGAACAGGGGAGCCATGCTATTAAATCCCAATCTAATAAGCAGAACATTAACGCTGAGAGAATGGGAGTGGAGAAGTGTTTATCTTAAGTAGCTAGTGCTTTCAAGGTCTGTAATGATGGGCTGTGGATTTGATGCTTTCCTCTGTCCTCGCCCTCCCTTGACCCGTTGGCGCACTGTCCGAGCCACAACCTCTATAGCTTTGTTGTAAGATATTTTCGGCGCGTTAGCCTATGGTGGTGATGGATTGTCGTAGTTGAACACCTGTGTACAGGAGCGCGTGGATTGTTAGTTGGATTAAGAATGTTAAATTGTAAGAGTACCTACCACTTTCTTACGTAGTACTGCTCTGTTCTGCGAGCGGGTTAGGGACCCGCCTACTGGGGTAATTCGGGGCAGTCGGGCAAGATGAACAAGCGCTTGTTGATGAGGACTGGGATGGCTGGAATGACTGGGAGGACTTATAGGATTGAGAGGACCAAGAGGAGCCAGACAGCAATAGATGAGCACAGGTATAGAAGACGGACTAGTATATAAAACAGGCGGGAGGGCCCTAGACTCCCAAAGAATGCAGACAGAAGGCACAGGCAAGGATGACACAGCCTACATGAACCTACCTTTACCCCTAGTTTCTTTTGTGGAGTTATTTATTCTTTTCTTATGCTTGGGCTTGGCTTTTCGGATCTCTAGCATTTGGGAAGGCAGTACAGGGCCATGACCCCCAGCATAGCTAGTCATAGACTTAAGTAGGCTGTAGGTGTATGAATACTACCGCTACTGCGAGCGGATGTAGGCGAATCCATCCGTCCCAGGATTGACATACCCAGGTAAAATATTTCTAACATTCGCTAAATATGGTGATGCATGTCTTGCGTATCTCCAGTTCCTTGTTATGCATGAGTCCGCGTGGTGGAACATCGGGGGCTCTCCAAATATGGCTAAGCTGGCCCCAATCCCCCATTCCGAAGCTGAGATCTCGCCAGTACTGCTCATTAAAGCGGGTATCCGAAATTTCCCTTGGGGCTGGGTATTTTCCCTCCGTTTCTCTTTTCTCACGAACTTGAATTTGATCTCTCTGGCCGCTTCTGGATATGACATCAGTATTGCTTAATATAGTATTTCAGACGTACCCCTGACCTCAAGCAGAGTACCTGATGCTACAGGGAAGGCGCTGCATCCTCAACAAAACCAGAGAGGGATAGCGACTACTAGGCTGGGATTAGCCCGAAAGTCTCGAATATAGAGTCAGTTTGACACAGTCATCAAGAAAAATATACCACTGTTATCGATTTGGGTGCGTTTAAGGATGAGGTAATTCATATGTAACCGTCATTCTTCCTACAATTCCGAGTTATTGTCGACCTTTCGTAACCACGACAGGCAACCAGCTTGGTCATAGATCATCATATATTGCGGGTTGACGTTCCTATATGCTAACGGTTCGAAATTAGTCATTTGAAAGAATTTACCTATCCCCCTCCGCCGAGTTTAGTAACTCACTGTTATAACAGTGAGTTACAGGCGTAGCGCAAAGGAAAGACCGAGAAACGGCAGTATAAGGTCAAAAGCAGAGGAAAGGGGTCTGGATACCATGGTCCGTGGACGACAAGTAATCGGGATCTGTACGGAATACAGTTCCTGACATCCAAGAATGATGAGTGCTGTGAGTATAGGGGATTAAAATGTGACTCACTCGCTGCGAATCTCAAATGCGTAAACATTCGTCATAGCTAGAAGGAAGTATAAATGTCACGCCAGGCCCAGATTTTGAGAGGAAGAATCTCATCTCTACCAACATTCTTTCGTTACCCACAGCTATTATTTTGGGACAGAATCTGATTAACAGAATCTTTTTATTACCCACAGCCATCATTTTGAGAGAAGACTACTACCCCCACGAGCATCCTTCTAATACCCAGGGCTATTATTTTGAGACGGAATCTCAGTAATACAATCTTTTTGTTACCCACAGCCATCATTTTCAGAGAAATTATTATCTCTACCAGCATCCTTTCAATACCTACCGCAATCATTTTGAGACAAGATGTGGTTCAGAAGAAAGAGACAGGATAAGAAACGCCAACATGAGAATAGATGCGCGGGCGAAAAGAAACACGAGCATGAAAGGGAACACGAGCAACAAAATGCAGTCAAGGAAAGATATGAATGTGAGAGGAAATTTCGACGAGCCAAGGACGAATGGCACCGAGAATGGGACGGTTCCCCGAAGTTGGATTCCACTCAGGAAGCATCATTGGATTGGATCAAGGAGTGGGCTGAACAGCGGAATCGTGGACATGCGATGTTACAACGAAGATGCCGGTTGATGGAAATGCAACTCCTAGAAATGCCAAAAGAAGCTCAGAGGGAGCAGGGCAATTCCCCAGACAATAAATATGCCTGTGCATATTCCAAGAGCCAGCAGAGAGGACAGGAACTTCCGCCCGAAACGCCAAAAGCAGCCGAGACGAAGCAGGAAAACCCCCCAGATTATCAAAATGCCTGTGCCTCTTCCGAGAGCCAGCAGAGGGCTAAAGAGATCCACGAACTTACCGAGACCTTCTGGAAAATAAATAAGGATCTCCGGGACAGGACGATTTGGGAAGTCAAGCTTCCACTCGTGCAGTATTACAAATTGAGTATTTTTCACCGAGAGCCGGATGGGCGAACCTATAATTGGTATGATAAGCGCTCGGCCTGTGCTGCTTCAGGAGGGTGCTGTGGACGAGGATGCGGGTGTTGTGAGAAGCCTTTATTGACTCACTTTACATACCCAAACGATGACTACTTCAGCAAGCCAAATAAGATTGGAATCTACGGGCACTGCACTGCAGAGTGCCCTTGCTGCTTCCGAGCTCGTCAACCTGAAGAACCACACCCAGGCCTTCCCGAATCAATTCTCTGGAAGTGAGGAGGAACAGCATAGGGGGAAAGCATAGGGGAAAACGTGGGGTTTCCTATTTGAGGAGCTCCCATCGACAAGGAAGAGAATGAGGATAGAAACCAAGTGAAAAAAATGAAAAGGGATGAACTCGTCGTGATATTAGTCGAGTACCTTAAATCGATAATGTGAACCATGCTTCAACCCTAGCTTAACTACAATATCCAAACTGCTAGACCCTTACCTTCTATGTAGGGCTGTCGCTTGTATTGGTTATTCGTTTACTTGGAAGTTAGATGAGATGTATTGTAGAGAGAAGTAAAGCGTATTTTCGAAATTGGTTGTATATCGTTGTCTGAACCAACCGTAAAGGGTGCATGGAAAGAAGGTTGTACTTTCTCGATGGTCGTAACCTGGAGGCTGAGCAGAACATCAAGAGACGCTTCCCTCCTTCGTAAAGGAAAATTCTCTTTCATGGCATTTAATATTAATAAGCCTTCTGAGAGATAGATGAGGAAGCGATTAACGGAGAGACACATACCTTGGGGCAACAACATAAGTTGTCACTGTGAGAATCTTTTGTGCCTCCGCACGTCAAATCACACCACCAGCACAGAGGCGTAGAGGCGCATATAATTCCCTGGCCGTAGCCAGGTTTCTGACCAGCTGGTTTCAAATATCGAGGTTATGCCCGTCGGGAAGAATGCAAAAGTCGGGTTCTTTTGAAGCGTTGGTATAGCTGGTTAGGGGCTGTATGTAGAAAGCTTTTGAGCAATGGACTCCTTTTCGTGGCTCGTCGCAACTCGCGTCATCTCGTGATGGAGGGTCGAACAAGGCATACATGAGTGACGGCGAGGACATGGCTTTTAAACTCTGCTAGGAAAGGAACAAGCCGATGTTGACACCGATGTAGGACGTGATGCAAAGATATTGTTTAGCGACTTTCTTAAGCGTGGACCGTTGCCTACAACACCATTACTGGGCTCGGTTGAAGGACAGAAATCCGGTGCCTTGACGCATATATAGCACCTAGTTCCCTGTGGTGAGGGTTTACCGCAAATTCAGGTAATGCGTCATCAGGCATTCTGCCTTCAGATATGAAGTGTGTGGCCGGCGGCTGATAAAGAAAGCGGCCGGGTAACGGCCGATACTAGGTGCCTCTACCAGGCGAGGAGGTATAGGCGCGGAGTAAGGATTTGGTATGAATCAGAAGTGGTTCTGGGTCACACTTCTTGCTATCTGGGCTTCATAATCATTCTGGAAATCCTGCCATAGTAATTCCGTGGAAGGAGGTCGATGTGGATAGAGAAGCAACGAGCCACCTAGATGACGGAGTCCGACAGAGACTAGGTGACTTACCAGTTGGATGCCAGTTCCTCGTTAATCGATGCCCCATAAATGCCCTGGCTATTAGGTACACTTCTCTTGTTCGATCTTAACTCAGACACCCGTTGAGTATTAAAATAGATTCGGTCCTAATAATAATTAGTTCATTAATCTGAAATTCAAATATATGTGTAGCTGTATCCCGGATAGAGTCCCTCTCTTTTTACACATGTATTAAAAGGACCTCCAAAGACGCCCAAGGTGACCATCCCGAACGCCTTGCTAGGTAACATAAATCCAGCGAACATGATTCATGTCCGCGATTTCAAGGTCCGTGATAATCGGCTGTGGAGTCGATGCTTTTCTTCCCGCACCGCGTTCATGAAAGTTGCAGTTGGTAATTATGAGCTGGAGCCGGGCTTTGTCCTCTCCCTCATTGGTGGTCGCATCAGGTGGCTGCAGTTGTGGGCTGGCATGGATGAAATTCAGTCGTCAATCGGGAGTACATCACTAATAGTCCTGTTCAAATTTCTCTGTCGCTCGAACCCAAGCTTCAGGAGGAGATTTAACCGCTTTTCCGCCAATACTCTCTACTTCCTTTACCCTTTGAATCTCGTCAAAATCGTAGCTCTTGGTTTCCCAGTTGGCTGGGAGCCATAGCTTAAAATGTTAACTTAACCCTACTTGGATATTATTCATGCGTGATCTCACCCATATAGCCTAGAATTTGGGCCTCCCCTTTAGGGAAGGAGTCCCATTCGAGATGTGGTGGACTCGTGGCGGCTGCCATCTCCTGCATGGACATAGATGGTTTGAGTGCAATTTGGAGATCCGCTCGGCGACGTTTCCGCTTCTCTTGACCGGATGGCCGATTTTGTGCAGGATCCATGGCTCCACCTGATATAACTGGGAGACAGACCTTGCATTGCGTCATTTGGTGTATGTCGTTGGTAAAACAAGCGCAGGGCTTAATTTAACGGTTCCAGTGCTGTGAATTCTTAAGGCCGGACGAAAAATCGCAGTTTTGTTCTAGGCATCGTGGTTTTGGGGCGTGGGGAATAGCCCAGGATTGTACATGGTTTGCCTTTCGAGAATCTTAAGGAGTAAAAGTTTGGAGGTCGGTAGGATAATGAATTGATGTCGGTTCAGCGGCCGGGTATCGGACGGCCGACATGATTTCGGTGAAGTAGAAACCTATCCATGATAGGATTATTTGCAGGATTTCTGACAGCGATGGTTTTTTACCTTCTTCAAGGGAGACATCAGGCCATACAAGAGTGAGCTTGCTAGTATACGCCGTGATTAGAATGAAATAAGTTTTGTGTCCGTGCTGGTTGATGAAAGCTGTAATTTTTGCAGCCTGTCTCGAATCTCTTCCAGGGCGCGACGACCCCTATGCTCCTCTCTCCATTTTCCCCTGTCTCGACGGCTGCCTTTCGTAGTCGGTGCTGACGTTGTTGTTATTTCAATTCGTTACGCTCACATGCTGTCAACGGGATAGGTAGTCCGGTGTCCAGGCTTTTGGCGGGTTGCCTTAGTAGATCATCGGTTAAACATTCCAAAGCATTTTGAGCCAGATTGAGCTTCACACGGTATGACGACGATATTGGATCAAGCAGCTCGATGCCAGGTAGGTGGCTTATGGGGCGTAAAAGTGGTGCGAGGCGATCGATCGAATCAATACTCGAGCGTGATATTCCGTATTGAGTGCGTTTCGATTCACCGAACTTTCCTGCTCGCGCAGGGGCCGTGGCTCCGTAGTAGTATCATTATGAGGTCAAGGCGGTTGAGAATGACTCGAGCATCCTCAACTTGAAAGCAGTTTAAATGTACTTACCAGTACTACTAATAGTTTTCTGCACCGACATTATAACATATCCAAATATGAATACTGCACTTCAGCTCCACGAGAATCTTTACGATACAATAACTATTACTTCTATTCTGTTCTCCTCGGCAAAATGTTGTTCAAATTATTCAAAAGAAAGGCAAGGGATGCTAAACACAAGCCAGCAAGCAAATGTGAGCAAGAGGATGAAAGTGAGAGGGCGTTTCAACTGGTCAGGAATTCATGGATCCAACAATGGGATCGCGATCGAAAGTTGGATTCTACTCGGGAGGCGTCGCAGGAATGGATAAAGGACTACAGGGAGGAGTATGCTCGCTCGTTGTATTGCGATCCTACAACGAAGGAGGCACTTGCTGGAAGCCCAATCAACGTCGAGAGAAGACCAAGTGGAACGGAAAAATCCTCCAGATTATGAAGATGCCTGTGCCCCTTCCGACACACAGAGGGAAAAAGAGATACATGAACTTACTGAAGCCTTTTGGGAGATCAACCGCAAGTTGCAACTTGGGGAGTTTTCGGAAACCGAGCTTCCACTTGTGCAATTTTTCAAATTGACTCTCTCCAACCGAAGAGACGGGCGTACTTATGATGGCGCTTAAACCGCTCAGTTTGTGCTGATTCTGGGGGCTGCTGTGGACGGCGATGCGGATGCTGTGAAAGGGCTCTACACACGTATAATTGGTGTCTGGCTGACTACTTTAAGGAGAAGGAAGAGATTGGGAAATACGGGCACTGCACGGCGGAGTGTCCTTGCTGCTTCCGAGTTCGGCAACCCAAGAATCCCCATCCAGGGCTTCCTAAATCAATAATCTGGGGATTAGGAAGGATGGGAAACTGCGCATTTGGCGTCCAGAACAAAATAGCCCGGAAATCGTGTACTCGTAGGATTTTTCTTCTTCTTTCCCCCCAGCATATCTTGCAAAAGGTATACTCTACTACGTTCGCTACCACACATTCACTACCAACCTTTTTTTTTTTTTTTACAATTTTTTATCCCCTTTCTTTCTTTTTTTGCCCAAGACCATGGGTCCCTGGGCCGACTTCTGGACGGCGCCCGTCTCCTTGCTCCTGTGGGTCGTCTTGCTTGCGCCCGTTGGCCTCGTGCTCCTCAGACTGGCCGGAACCCTCGCTGACTGGCTCTGCCCACTGTTCGCACAGTGGTTGCAGAGCAAACGGTTAGTAGTTTATTAATATTTATCCTCTTAGAAACACTGAATACTAACACAACATAGTCGCGAGCGGGAGGGGGTGTTGCCAGTGACCCAGCCAGCTCCGTCGGGAGCTGACTCGCTGGGTGGTGACTCTCCCTCACAGACGTCTGAGGAAGCGCGCCACGAGCGCTGCGAGAGGTATGCTCCGACCTTCGATCCACACGAAATTGATAACTCTCCGTACTGACATCCACCAGGGCCTTACGCCGGCTCTTGGGGTCGTGCCCCAGGTCAACCCCCGGGGGGGGGGCTGTCTTACCTGGGGGCGACCCCGAGTCCGGCCACGGACCTCTCGCAGGGCAGGCGGCCCAGCGAACCTCCACTGGAGGGGACGGAGGGGATGATAACGCCTCGATAAGGACGACTTTGACGGGCGTTATGGTCCCCAAAATCCCCGTCCTCCGGTGAGGCAAGGCGGGGAGCGCCATCCAGAAGTCGGATGGTCAGCCATTCCTTTTTTTTTTTTTTTAGTTTTATCCGTTGGGTGGTGGGTGGGCAAAAAAGCAAAAAAAGCAAAAAAAGCTGTGCATCAGGTCTGCTGTCACCTGGGTGCGTTGGAGATGGAGAACGATATCAGGGTTTTCTTTTCTTTTTTTCTGGCTGCTGGTATCCTCATGCCTGTTATCCTGTCCGTGTGTGTTGTGTTTTCGCGGTTTGTTGTCAGCCGGCGTTTCTCAAGACTGTGCTGTGATACCCATTCAATCTCATTTGCAGAATCCGCTATTCCCCGTCCCTTCGCTGATCTGAACGGGCTTTTCTGTTATATCTGTCTCAACGATTGCTCTGGTATGTTTCCTGTTGTCCATGCTTTTGCATTTCGTGCTTGTGGCTTGTCTTTTGCCATATTTGCCCTGAAGTCTCCTTTTGCAAGATGTGCTTTCTTCTGGTCTTTTGTCATTCAAAGAGCAGTTGGTTCCGTGTGATATCCACTCCGAAAATACCCTCGTTGTAAATATTGTTTTCTCGCGCTGCATTTTTGATTCCGAGTCCTGTTCTCCGCCATATCCAGCTCCAAGGCCCCTTTGTGCCATATCCTTTGCTTCCGAACCCGGTCCCTCGGAGGAGTATTCCTTATGCCTCCCTTGATGCAAGGGGCGATTCCTCGTTTGCTATTCCTTGTTCCTCATTCCAAAACCGTCTTTTTTGTATCCAATCCAAGAATTCCCCGGTGCGCAAAATGTATTTTAGATTGCTCTCCATAGTATCCGCCCCGCATCTTTCCCTTACTCCAAGACGCGTTTTACCCACAGCTGTCTCAGAGACTTCCTCCCATTTCCCACTATGCCTGATGCTATTGAGCAAATATATCCAGATGACCCTGCTTGTATTCTTTATGTATTTGTTTAACCCCACATGTTCTCAATG
This sequence comes from Aspergillus biplanus, assembly GCA_027569045.1. NCBI lineage: Eukaryota > Fungi > Ascomycota > Eurotiomycetes > Eurotiales > Aspergillaceae > Aspergillus > Aspergillus biplanus. The sequence continues at coordinate 128,794 of JAPDEJ010000023.1, forward strand.
ACAAATCCAATGGTGGGAGAAGAGCGGTGGAAACCTGAGGGGACCTTGAGGCTTGAACCCCATGTTCAGGATTCGAAAAGCCGTCTGTTTGCCCGAATGGAATAGGGTGACAAGAGAAAGTTGTTTAGTTGTGCTTTTGTTCATATTTCTGGTTTTACCTCGCATTTTGCCCCTTTTTTCTTGTTTCTTTTCATGGATGTGGCTTACTTGGGAGGGGGAGTAAGAGGAGGACAAGAACAACAAAATCGGCGGATCCTCGACCCCGTGTTACAGGCCATTGATATCACCCACACAATCGAACGCCTATCTCTGTTGACCAACTCCACTCCAACTAGCACTACGTCCTCTTCTGGATCCACCTGGTTTCGTTCGAGGAGGCTATCAGACCCCAACCACCCCAAGCTACGCACCGCGCTCACACCCACGCAACCCTCTGGCTCGAGTCAAAGGGATATCTACCCTCAGCCAAGGACGCCCGATATTCGCTTCTCATTCATATCGCCCTTCTGGTCCTGGAGCCGATCGAGGGCTACTAGATCTTGACGGGCTGGTATCGCCTGACCCGGCCCGGCTATTTAGTGACGGTTCAGCATAACGAGATCTGGCACGACAGGTTCACAATATATTGGGCTAGAGCTTATTGCTCACATTTGGCGGCCCCAGAAACAAAACATTTCTTCCCTCGCCGCCTGGGGTCCTTAGTTGGGAAATACTGCTGTGTGTCCTCGCCAGGCGTCTCCCCGCAGTGCTGAGGCTCGCCATCTACTCACGAATCGCCTCGCAAGATTCCTGCACAAAGATCAACACGCCAAAGGACCTATCCCATGAGGGACCACACCTGGCTAGCTCGATAACGTTTCAACTGCTTTAATTTGTTTCCGGTTTATCTTCAAGTCGAACCTAGACTGGGCTTCAAATGATTACACCCAATCCGTTCATTTCCCCGAGAACTCCACGCAAGATCTGCACTAAACAAAATGGATGAACCTCACCTTGTGCGAGCGTCCAACGGCAATAATCGGACATTATCCGGAAAGGCCTCTTGTTACTACCTCAATTATTCTTCCAATCTTTTCCCAACCTCAAAAAGACATGCGGGACGCCTCCGGGATAAAACTTCCAGCGTGGAACGGCTCTCATATAAGCAGTACAAATTCGAAATCATTCAAACCACAATCACGCTCTGGCAGCCCACGGGCACGCCCTGCGGACAACGGAAATATGCCCCTGGTCAGGAGGCTGTAGAGAAAGCTACGCGCGAGGATTTGGAGAATATGAAGACCCATTTTTCGATATAACAACACAGATCCGGTCGGGAAACGACAAAAAATTGTTCTGTTTTCAATTTGGACTCCGCAACACGAGAAGGAAGAATTGCTGTGGTTTTTTGGTCGGAGACTTTGGGAAAGGGCATGTATTTAGTCATTTCGGTATATCTAGGCGTTTATTTCTTTTTTTGTTCCTACAGTTAATGAACCTACGAGGGCTATTGCGTGTCACCGATTGCCTTTCATAAGTGTATTTTCCCTTCTTGCCTTTCCTTGTCGCCAAACCTCGAGCCTTACACCCACCAAGCGGAGGTCGGTGAGTGTTTAGGAAGGTATTTTTCCCAACAAAGAGAAAAAGGACGACCTAAATAAGTGGAGTGATGAAGAGACTGGGTCGGTAGATTCACCATCTCCGAGAGTTTGAAGCCTCTTCAAATCACTGCCCCACAACCATCCACCGGGACAACACATCGCTGTGGGCCCAGGCTGCAACTGGGCTGGGGACGGTATTGTACCATCCAATAACAGCCCTTTGCCAGGCCTTCCTTAATGGGTAGGGTGGCAAAGAGGGCAACATCTGCCAACATCCCCAAGGAGCGTTCTTCCTGGTGCCTATCCCAATGTTTCCCTTCCTACAACATGCATTTTGCTAGCTTTTCGTCGTTGGATTTTAATATAAGAATTAAAAAACCAACATTTTCTTGGTCTACTGGTAGACTTTTACGTCTTTTTTCCCTCCAGCATATCTTGCCAAGATATTCTCTTACATTCGTTCAACCAACTTTCATCGCTCCGTTTTCATCTTCTCCGATCTCCTCCCTCTTCTTCCTCGTCCCGTGGATACTTTCGGGTGCCGAGTACGAGCCTCCTTGAGTAGCGGTCACCACCATCGAGTGTTAGTTCATCTTCCATCCCTAAGCATATTCACCGAAACACTCTTCGAGTGGGCGAAGGAGCGTTGACTTGGCGCGTGGTAGTTTGTTTAGCCGTTTGCTCAATGGAACGCTGAATGCTGATAGGAGCCAGCACGGAGCATGGGTTAGTTTTGCCTTTTTTCCTTCGATTCCTCAAGATGCCTTCTAGTCGAGAAGTTGGACTTCTGGATGATGCCTATCATGGCCCTCTACCGGGTCGTCATCTAAGCTTTGTGTCGCGTCTTGGACGAGCTCGCTGACAGGTTCACGGATTGGCTGAGGGCTTCTTTTTACACGCTGTCTGGAGGGGATGTTGTTAGTTTACGCAATCATCGCAGTCGATCGGGGTTATAGGCGCGGGCAAAACAGCAATATACCTTGAGAACATCGAGTTATCCCCATCCAGGCATTCACAAATCGGTAGTCTGGGGTTGAGGGATACCGTGGATTTCTTTTTGACATTGCCGACTCGCCAACTTTCTCGAAGGATGTTCCTCAAGATACCCGCCCTGATGTTTCCCATTGGACAAGCTGCGTGTTGCTGTGAGTTCTTGCTTGTTTATTTCACTTTCTGGATTTGCACATGATCCCTCACTGACTTTTGTTTCTTTTCTCGCTTTCTTAGTAAACCCAGACCCCAACCTTCATTTCAAATCCTCACGTTCGTCGTTTCTCTCACTGGATCCGCCTCCTCAGCAAATATTCATCGAAATACCTTCCGGTATTTGGAAGTTGCACTTTTGGATTATGCTCATCACCTTCCCCCTTTGGGTCATCGTCTCTAGCCATAGGCCGTATACTCTACAGGCTCGCCGACAGATTCGCCGACTGGGCGTGCCCCAGCTTTACCAAGTGGAGGGAGATGGAGTGGTTAATTGTTCATCCATATGCTCGTCAAACCACCGAACACTTACAGAGCATAGTCCCTTTTCCCCAGCATATCTTTTCCAGATGTTGACTACGTTCGTTCATCTATATTTAAATATTCTTTTTGAATTTTTAACTTCGAGATGGGTTCCGATATCGCGAAGTCGGACCTCGGGGCGTTATTCGTGGCCTTCTTCTTCTGGGCCTTCTGGCACGCTGGGAGCCGTGTCCCCAACAGGCTCGCCGACAGGCTCGGGGACTGGTTAGAGCCCAGGTTTGTCCCTTTCTTTCCAGAGGTTGAAGTTCGTTCACCCATGCTATGCCTGAGGAAACACCGAATGCTAACGGGAGGTGGTTCTTTATTGCCACACTGAGGAGTTGATTCAAGTCTCTCGGTGACTTCGACCCCTTTTACAGCTACCACAGCCTTCCACAGTTACTCTATATCGTGGAAGATTAGTAGCTGCAGTTTGGTATCTCATTACCAGCTAGAGGCGTCCGTGTGTTCCTCTCCCTCTTTGGCAGTGGCCTATAGCTTGAGTTCTCAACACTTCTTGAAGCTTTTCATAATGCCCCCGAAAAAGTGTAAGCAGCCAGTGAAGGGAGGATCGTCACTAAGGGACTAAGCTGGCCTGGCAGCATGTCGTCAGTTGAAAGGATTTATCGAAGGGGAGAAAAAAAATGCATCGTTTGTCTGTGACGGGGCTATCCCTATTGGTGACCCTAGTAAGGGCCGCAAGATTGTTCGTTCCGAGCCCGTTATCTTCCTCCGGGGATTGGGAGAACATTCGCAGGTCCGGAAGCTGGTGTTGCCTCTCACCAACTCCACCGCTGAATCTAGCTAAGCAACAGTTCAGCAGTTGGTCCAGGACTGCTCCCCAGCAACGTTTGGAAGGGGTGAGCAGGATGTTTTCGATCCGGAATGCCGTAAGGCCGGTAAATTGGACCCAAAATGCTTTGCTACAAGCGTCCACCCGGCGAATTTCGGTATGTTTGAAAATGTCGAGCAGATGTTGCTTCCGAGTATCAGCACCGACGCTCAGAACATGGTGGGGTTCCGGAAACTTTCCGCAGAGCTGTACAAGTTAAACTTGAGATAAATGGAACCAAATCGTCCGTGTTAGGTAGCATGTACTGATATTGTAGGTATACTCGGGTCCCTCTGGTTTGTTTAAAAGCACGTCGATACCCCCCGTTCGAGAAACCAAATTGGCTCTCTGGTAGTGTGCCTGCCAGCTAAATTCAAGGGCGGAGCCTTTACCGTTGACCACGGTGGGGAGCAGGTCAAATTCGACTGGAGTGCTCAAAGCGGCTCTACTATCCAGTGGGCCGCTTTCTACAGCGACTACGAGCACGAGATTCAGACCGTCACAAAAGGGGATAGGGTTACACTCACTTTCAATCTGTTAGTGGGGGAGGCGCTCTTGGAATGTTCTGCTCTCACGGACATCCCCATAGCTCAAAGCTAGCGGGTGAGCGGCTCCCGCGAGCTTTGAAAGGCGCAGATCTGGTGTTGTACTCTATTTTCAAATCCCTTGGTCTTACTATCAGTATTCGCCGTGTCCTCGAGCGTTGCGGTCGCTACTCTTGGGATTACGAGGATGAGGAAGAGGACGGGGAGGAAGGTGGAGGCTGGCACCATCTCGTTCAGGCCGGAGACTATGGCAACGGAGCACGAATCGGGAACAGTCTCTAAAAGTACTTTACCACCTACAAAGGAGAGTTCTACGAGCCAAGTGAGGTCTACGACAGCGTTTAGTCCACCTATAATATCGATGATATTGTTTGGATTACCGAGCCCAAGCACCCGGAAATGGCATTCAGCCATATTTCCTATGGAAACGAGGCGTTCATCGGAACGCGATACTCGTGTTCTGCGATCGTGGTGGAGATACCAGCGTTCAACAAGCGCAGAAAGGTATGAATCTGACAACGGTAGCTTTGCTGTGGGGTTGATGGTGTTCCTGCCTCTATTTGCCGTAGAACCCTGTTGAAGCGATGTCTCACTACCAGAGGTGTCGGCGGAGGTTTTGATAAAAACCGATCGCTCTATTCTTTTAGCAATTACAGTTCTAGAATTACCTTAGCAATTCAATCAAACTTTTTCCCCTCATAGACAAATTTCCATTTAAAACCCGCGGGACCAACATCCGCCTCATTATTTCAGGAGATTCGCAATCAATAAATGGGACTGCATTTTGAATTATACACTGGTACTGAAAAGCATTGGCGATAACCATCACCTGATTCCAGATTGAGGTTGGAGATACGTCAACAATCATCATCCAAAGCCGAGGAGGGTTCAAGCGGCAGTTGGCAGCTATGCAACCTTGGAAAATACCGAATATGACGGTTAATTACCATCTGCGCTGGCCTCAGTTTGGTCCGTAGAGTAACATGATGTAATATCATAAAGACGACAACTCTGACTATGATCTCACTGAGTACTACTACTTACCTCCTTCTAACACTCAGTCTTCAAACCAATATACAACTACCAAGACTACCACCTTCCTCTACAATATGAATTCCCAGATTTCTACTCATCATCCTTCTCAGGTGTTCTACCTGTTGGAGATTGGTTTGGTTTTAGTTCTATTCCTACTTTTCCTCTCCGGCATTGTCACCCTTGTGGTTTCTTTGGGTCCACACAACCGCGACCTCCTCGTCCTCGCCGTCGCCTGCGTTCACTTCATCTTTACTATTAAGGACTATATCCGCAAGTTCGTCTCTTCACTGATCACGTACATGTAAGTCTGCGAAAAATCCAGCATAATTTGATTTATATTGACGGATCTTGGAGGTACTTCCACCGTGACGCTTCTCGGGAGTTCTTCCTCGGCATCATCCACAGCGTTATCGATTTTCCATACGAGGTTGTCTACCGGTGCAAACTTAGATGGTTTAGATTTAAGATCGGCTTTATGTCCCCCACCACTTATCCACACGCCCGGGAACTGGTTATATGGCATTACGACCGAATGATGGTTGCGTATGCCCTTCAACAACGTATTCGTGGGTTATCTCAAGACCCTGCAACTTACCGGCGTAATCTGGTCCCATACTTGACTCCTGCCGGTGATCTACGGCCCAAACCCGCCGACAATGAGAACCAGGACTACATTCCAACAACCCCAGCACATAGGCACCATAAGAAAGCAGATCAACAACAATATACTAAGGAACTACAGGGAACACTCCACAAGCACCTAGCAACTACGGTTAATACTTGGCAGAAACGAGGCTACAATGCTATGTTTAAAGAATACAATCTTCGGCGAGAATATCGAGACAGGAAAGGGCGTTCCGCGCTTTGGTATGAGGATAGCCGTGCATGTGCTGAACGTGGGGGATGCTGTGCAAGAAGCTGTGCCTGTTGTGAGGTACCACTTGCAAAATACTTTTCTTATAACTTGAATAGTTCTGCGCATGGAAAGACCAAGGAACTTGTTCAAGACTATGGTCATTGCTCCTTGGAGTGCCACTGTTGCATAACTAATCATGGTGCCTATACTCCCGATCTACGCCTTCCTCAATTGGACTTTGCACCAAAACAGAAGGAGTGAAGAAGGGGCATCGTCGGTGGGCCGGTGTGGGTTGATAATAATGGAATCGCTCGCTCTTGGATTTCCTCTTTTCTTTTTGCTCCCCATATCGATAGCTACATTCGTTAATCATACTATAGCCTCGATATTTTTAACCAACCATTCACCCCTTTTAGTTTTTTTGTTTTCTTTATGTCTAGTTTTTATAGTCTTGTTGTTGGGGATCATCCCCCCCTCGACCTTGTGCGCGTCTACGCCTACCTGCGAGCAACCGATGCCCTTAGGTATCTTTGGGATACCTGCGTCGACTTGTTTCGTGCATGGGCGACGCGGCGCATTGTCGGCGGAGTTGGTGCCGATGGATCCAACTCCGGGTCCTCAGAGTCCTCCGTGGTTGGTGCCGATGGATCCAACCACACAGCAGCTTCTGGGGTTGGTGCCGGTGGATCCAACCTCGATGGGGCAGCGGATGTCAGTGCCGATGGACCTGACACCCGTGCTGTAGAAGAGGCGAGGGCTGGGTTTGAGGATCATCTCCGGTCGTCGTAAATAGTTCTATTTTTATTTGGAACAAAGGGAGGGATTGGGGCTTAGCCTGTATGGCATATTTTGTATTTTTTCTGTGGATGGTTTCTGTGGATGGTTTCTGTGGATGGTTTCTGTGGATGGCTTTTGTGGATGGTCTCGGTGTATGTTGTCTGTCTGTCTTTTGTCTTGTGTTCTTTACGTTGTGTTTCACTGTGAGGAAAACGGCGGGACAGGGGAATCGTGTTGGTGGTCAAAATTGCTTCATTCGCAGCCTTCGAACAAACACCACCGAACACCCAACTGATGATGAGTCTTACCGGTTACGAACATCACCCCGAGATCTCCCCTATCACGATCGGACATTCGATGAGCGGGGAAACTGAAACAATGTGAGTCTGATCAGATCTTGTTTTCTGTCTTGCCGACACCCATTCTATCCCCCCCGCGAATATTTTTGCTGAGAAAGTCTCTGAACAAGCACCGCTGAATGTCTGGAAAACGAGTCCTACAATTCCTACGCGTTACCGCTGTCAATGAGTCGCCTGGAAGAACACCACCGAGTAACCGCCCTTGACAAGAACAACGAGCCCCGCGAGCTACCTGCGTCGAAATTGCCTATAATTCCTCAAAATTCCATGCATTGATGCAGCCCGTAGTGTCTATTTTAGCACTTCCGGTATCATTCCTATTTTCTCATATCATCAATCGTTAGGAGATACTCTGGCACCTCGGAGCGCATCATACCCTGGAATCTCCTGCCATGAATTTTGGCGGGTCATGTTTTTTCCGATTAACTCTCATTTCTTCCCAATATTCTCGATTCCCTGTCGTGAGGTACCCCGGTCCTCGTTTTGTCATTCCCCCTCCCTTCCAATCTGGTTGGGTCATCTTTCCGATGTGATTCACGGGGTGGTTGATGCCGATGTTGGCGGACCAAAGCCCGACCCCAGGTAGCTCCAAATCCCCACGAACATCATCGCCTCACTTGCATGCCCTCTTCTCAACTCTCATGGGCCGATCTCTGAGGTAAGTAGAACACATTGCTCTCAAATTTCTGGTCTGATTCTCATCACCGAAAGCTTCTCTCACTACCCCTTCTTGCGACCGCCCCAATTTAATCGGCATTCCCGTGGCACCTTATGCCCTCCGTAATCTATCCTCTCAGACAAGGACGATCATCTCACGCATCGAAAATGGCTTTGCACCATGAATTTACAAACAGTTACAAAATGATCCCTAATGGTTAGGGCTTCGGTGTCAATAATTCCCCTACCTATGCGCGTACCCGGAATCCCGCTGTGGAACAGGCCATCAGCCCCGGTGAAACCGCAAACTTCGGTGGATTTCTGAACCAGCTCTGTGCCGTATTCACTGGGCCAACACCGAACAAGCTGTTCCAAGCACAAATGATGAACTACCATCCACTGGAGAGCTAGTTGCTCATCGCTTAAAAGCCAATGTGAAGCCCGGCCAACCTTTCCCAACGAGAAAACGGGATATGCACCTCAAGAAAACCATGATTGTACATGTAACTATATTCACATGGTAAACGCAAAGAATTGTAGTCTTTTATACCGATTTGACAAGTGCAGTAAGCCTTTCCAACTTTGCATCGCCCAACGGTGGTGGTATTAATAGTAGTACTACCAAGTACTTTGCTCACCCCCTGCAATAAAATTTTAACTTGCTTGAATCCAACCAATCAAATTGGCCGGTTGGAGTAGTTGGTTATCTCGTATCCTTAACACGGATAAGGCCGCCGGATCGAGCCCGGCACTGGTCACTCTTTTATTTTATTTTATTTTTACATGAACCAGTTTTATTATGTCTAGTGGAAGGTCAGCCAATAAGTGGCCAGTTAGTGGATCTGTTCAACTGATTGGAGAAACAACAATGAACGGCGCCAACATACCGAGTATGTAGCTCGAGGATAAACAATAATTTTGCCTCAGGGAAATCCAAATGAGGCAAGGAGATGTTGGTGTCACCGGCTGCAAGAGCCGGCGCCAATTTGGCCAGTCAGGATCCAGGATATAAATGAGCTAACATGCCAGGGGGCCATCCGAGCTAACACTTCATCAACCAGCCCAACGTTGGTTAAATACCCCGCTCATCCTCGAATACTTGCTTATTGCGCTCGATCTGGTAAACTTTTTTTATGGTTGTTTTTTATCTCTAGTTGTTTTGTAGGCTTTTTGCGCTCGAGACATGGCGGATTCCGATATTCCGAACTCCGAAGCCTCGCCAGACTGGCGGGAGCTCCCCTACACCCGCACCGATTTCTGGGATGCCCTCAAATTATCACCCGTCCCCGGCTCCGAGGGCGTATACGAGGGCTTTGCCCCACAAGACTGGTGCATAACTCGTATGCTCCCCGTCTCAGAATTGACAAAACACCTTCTTAACAAGCTAAATCCAGATGGCGAGGACCTATACGGCGTCCACGGCGGCTTCATCTCAGCCCTCTTCATCAGCGGTAGCCGACAATACATCCGCTCACAAAATATATCCAGCCAGCCCGACCCCATCAGCATGCACATTCAATTCCTCGAGTTCGTCCAACAGGGGGCGTTTCGCGTCTCATTCACAAACCTCAAACTCGGCCCACGGCAGTCCGTTATCCAGGGAGAAATAATCTCAGCTAATCCCGACTTTCCCAAGACGTATACCGTCGCGATCTGTACCATGGGCGACTTGAACACGGTCACGGGTAGTTGTCTGGAGATGCCACCTATTCCGACTCCCGACCGTGAGCGGGACTGTGCCAGATGGGCGCCGGGGTTGTTCTTCTATATGAACCCGCCTACGTCCTCGTGTCGGGTGTATACGCCAACTGGTGGGCCGGATCCCATATGGAGTCCGGTAGTGGGGCAGAATAAGCGCGAGCAGTGGCAGAAATTGGATAATGGGAAGAATTTCCAGCTGGAGGATTTGGGGCTTGTTGCTGATATTGTGAGTAGTCCTTCATTTAGATTTTGGTGCTTGCAGTTCGCCCGTTACGTTTGCTGTTGTTGATTTGCTGCAGGTGCCCGCTATCCCGCTTCATTATGAGAAGAGTCCGTTAGCGGGAGTGATGAAGTATGCTTTTATCACGAATAGCTTGACTTTTGACTTTGTGTCGGATCCAGCTGGGCAGAAGGAGTGGATACTCAGTCGCGCGATAATGAACCGACTATATAACGGCCGGTTCGATATGGATGTGCAGATGATCGATGTTAATGGGGCTCTTGTGGCGACTGTAAAGCACCAATGCGTGATGCTCAGGCATAGAGCAAGTAAAGGAGGTGGTGAGAAGAAAGATCGGTCGTTGTTATAGGTTATTGTAAAAGTGGCGTTTCATTAGAAGTCGTGGTAGACTCGGGAGGATTCTATTGCAACCCATTGCAAATATATATTTGCTTAACCCCATGATGTTTAATTTCGACAACGGATTGCGTGACTGGTACAAATATTTTTGGCAAATAGTGAATAAGTAGAAAATTGAAGAAATACAGCGTCTCTGGATGGTATTTGACGTCCACAGCCAGTTTGTTCACTGAGGTGGATGTGCGCTTTGTGGAAATTCGAGCTCGGGTTCGGGTTCGGGTTCGTAAAGAGAATTGCGGGGGATAATCTGGCAATTTGATACGTGTGGTGCCATTTTTACTGGTCTCAGTCCCTTTACACATTGTTACAATATCCTGATGACGAAATTGAAGTTTTTACACTGGTTGAAGCAGAAAAAACCAATACCGCGCGAAGATGAGGCCATACCTATTCCGACCGGCAAAGATGGGCCCGCAGCCGATTTGGCTATATATCACCAAAACAGGCGGGACGAACGAGCAGCGGTTAACCGCCAAAACACACACAGCAAAGTAAAATATATCCCAATCCCGAATACCAGAAGCCTTGAAGGAGCAAAACGACTCCAACTCGACGCCATCGCGTTCATCCTTCGTGAGCGCTTGCCGAGAAGCGAGAGCGCCAAGCAGCTTTTTTGACCCTTTCTCCGACAAATGGGCCAATCAACGCTGGTTATTCCCGCCTGGTGGCTGATAGGTGCCCGCTTCTTAGCGGATTAAGTGTGTCCCCGTGCCCGAACAGGAGAAGCTTGGGCGATCGAGCGCGGGTGGTTTGATTCTCTGGATTCCCCAACGCAATGGATAAAGTCTTTAGTCGATTGTTCGACGAATCAAACGATCGCAATCGAGAAAGAATCTAGAACTGGGAAAAGCGTGGGGTAGACAGGGATATTAGCCGGCAATATGCATCATCGGATCACTCTCTTGTGTGGGGAATCCGGGGGTATATAAGATGCCGAGGGGAAGCTGATGTCCAAGAGAACCGAAGCTCCTTTTCTCCACACTCAAGCTCTCTACTGCGGAGTCAAAGGCTTGTCCGTGACTTGGTTCTTTTTTCCCGTTGACGGCCCGCTCTTCTGACCTTTCTCGGGATAGCAATTATGGCTACCAACGAGCTGGAACTGTATCCCTCAAACAAAGATGGCGCGACACACGATGAAGTTGCACCGGAAAAGAACGCCTTCCAGGGGGCCGCTTTTGCCTCCGAGGTCGAGCATAACATGACCTTCCTGGAGGCAATCAAGCTTTACCGCAAAGCTGTTTTCTGGTCCGTCTTGGTCTCTATGTCCATCATCATGGAGGGCTACGATACGACCTTGATTGGCAGTTTCTTCGCCTACCCCAGCTTCCGCAAGAAGTACGGCGAATATCACGGTGAAGAACACGGGTACCAAATATCCAGTGCCTGGCAGGCCGGTTTGACGGACATTGGTGCGATCGGTAACATTATCGGGGCGCTGCTGAATGGTTACCTGACGCATCGATACGGTCATCGTAGGGTGATGATGTGGACTCTCACTGCGATGACGGGGTTCCTCTTTATTGTCTTCTTTGCCCCTAACATCGAGGTGCTCATGGTTGGTGCGTTCCTCTGTAGTATCCCCTGGGGTGTCTATGCGACCATGGGTCCGGCCTATGCTGCGGAGGTCTGCCCTCTCACCCTGCGAGGATACCTCACCGCATACACCAACCTGTGCTGGGTTATCGGACAATTTATCTCCGCCGGCGTGCTGCGCAGCTTGGTCAACAACACCACGCAGTGGGGTTACAGGATTCCCTTCGCGATCCAGTGGATCTGGGTAAGCCATCCCCCCCTTTCCAATATGTACAAACAAACGAAGAAAGAAGCTAAACGTCCCCAGCCCATCCCATTGTTTATTGGCGCATGGTTTTGCCCCGAGTCCCCGTGGTGGCTCGTTCGAGCCGGTCGAATGGACGATGCAGTAAAGTCCCTTGAGCGACTGACGCAGAAAGGGGCCGACTTCGATCACAAGAGTAGCATTGCTCTCATGGCGCGCACCACGGAACTCGAACGAGACGCAGAGGTCAGCACACGCTATATCGACTGCTTCAAGGGTAGTAACCTTCGCCGAACTGAAATCGCCTGTGTTGTCTTCTTGGCGCAAGTCTCGAATGGTGGCTACTTTGCTTATAACCCGACGTACTTCTTCGAACAAGCTGGTGTTGACGCTACCAAGGCTTACGGGTGAGTTTCTCTACTTTACCATAAGGGAGTGTAAAATACTAATGTGGGAATATTAAAGTATTGCACTTGGTGGTACCGCCATCGCCTTCGTCGGCACCTGCACATCCTGGCTCATCATGTCCCGCATCGGCCGTCGCACAATCTTCGTCGTCGGCTTCTCAATAATGATCGTCTGCATGTTCCTAATCGGTATCCTGGCCAGCGCCACAGATGCAGGTGTATCGAAATGGATCCAATCCGCCATCTGTCTCATCTGGATCGGCGTCTACTCTTCTAGCGTGGGCCCGGTGGTGTATACCATCGGCTCCGAGATCGGGGCCACACAATTGCGCACTAAGACGATTGTTCTGGGCAGGAGCACTTACTATGTCGGTAATATTATCGGGGGTGTGCTGGAGCCGTATATGATGAATCCGACCGAGTGGAATTTGCAGGGGAAAACGGCGTTCTTTTGGGGGGCTACGAGTTTGTTGACGACGATATGGGCTTTCTTTCGGTTGCCGGAGACGAAGGATCGGACGTTCGAGGAGTTGGATATTTTGTTTTTGAGGAAGGTGCCAGCGAGGAAGTTTGCGAGTGAGAGGTTAGACGCGGAGGTGGCGGAGTGATCTCGTAGCTGTGACTTAGGAGAGGGGAGATTTGTTATGCAGCGTGTTGGCGCTAGTAGCGATGTGTCATGTCATCAAATGGCTTTGCGAAGTCCTTAGCTACTACTCGAGCGACTCCTTGATTGATGAATGCAAAATAGAAATAGCACTTCGATTAACTTATCTCCTGAAGTAAGTCGCTTACATATTGTGTTCGGACAATGATGACCCGATGTTCACCCGAAGTATGGAGGTACAGTATCATTTTAACTACTGTGGAGCCAAAAACAAGCTTTCGATCTTATTATGCCCGTGTATTTCCTCTTAAGTGCATCTGCAAGTGTCAGCATTTAGCAGCAGTGGAATTTGAACCTCATAAAGTGGAGAAGACAGAGTGGATAGCCTCAAGTTTTTTTCGGAGATAGGAGTTACGGTCGGCAAGCGAATCGATTATGACGCCATTGGACCCAAAGAACGACCCCGCTCGCCGCTTCACCATTCTGCTATAACTATCGCCATAAATCCATTTGATATTGAACAGGACTATACGAAAGTCAAATCAAACATTCACTCAAATATCCAAAATGGTCAAACCAGTTCCTTTCAGCGACATCCAAGTGCCCTCACCCGGATTTGGGGCAATGGGTCTCAGCCATGGCTTGGGAACGAATATGACCCCGGAGGAAGCCGAACCAGTCCTTCTGAAGGCGATTGAATTAGGTTGCACGTTCTGGGATACCGCTGTACGTGATATAACTGTTCAAAAATTGATCTAAGGTCAGACTCCAGCGACTAACAGCTTTCTAGGTCGTCTACGGGGCCGGTATAAATGAAAAGCTCCTCGGAGACTTTATAAGGAAACACAACGTTCGCGACAAGATTTTCCGTGAGTTCACACGTAATTTTCTCCAGTGAGATTTATATTGATAATTATCGCAGTTGCTTCAAAATGCGGCCTTGATTGCTTTGGAGATAAAGGCGTCACCAATTCCCCCGCTCATATCAAGGAGTACATTGAAGGCACAATTGAACGACTCGGGTTTACTCCGGACCTCTACTATCTTCACCGAATTGATCCTAGTACGTTTATCCAGTTACTATGGGGTATGCATCTACTAACATTATCTGTATAGAAACTCCCCTACAGGAGTCCATCCCGGCCCTGGATGAACTCCGCAGGTCAGGAAAGACAAAGTACATCGGTCTTTCCGAGTGCTCCGCTGCCACACTTCGAAAAGCCAATTCGAGTTAGTCCCAATGGTCCCAATGCTTTTGTTGGTTAGCGAATTGTTTAATTGACACCCCCCTAGTCGCCAAGATCGACGCCGTCCAAGCCGAATATTCCGCGTTCGAGACCATCCACGAAACAGACGGACTGATCGACACATGCAAAGAGCTAGGCGTCGCCTACGTAGCCTACAGTCCCCTTGGCCACGGCTGGCTTGTCGACGATTTCATCTACAAGAGCCCAGACGATTTCGCACCGGATGATTTCCGTCGGAGTGGTGAGTTTCTACCCCACCACCCACCAAACCCGATCCCAATTACTAAAAGAATTACTTGTAACAGCCCCTAAATTCCAAGGTGAGAACTTCTACAAGAACCGCGCCATTGTAGATGAGATCAAGAAACTTGCTGCTCGCAAGGGCTGTAAGATAAGTCAGATCGCGCTGGCTTGGGTCGCTGCACAGGGTATGATTGCTATTCCGGGTACGACGAAAGCTAAGCGCATAGAGGAGAACTGGGCCTCTAGGGAGATTGATTTGACGGAGGAGGAGAAGGAGGCAATGAGGAAGATTATTGATGCGGCGAAGCCGGTTGGGAATCGGTATGGGCCTGCGCACCAGGCTATGGTAGGACACTGAGCAATTATACCTACTTAATTATATGCGAAGATAGGGAGGAGATATTTGAGATTGCGGAATAAAAGAAATAAATCCCGAAAACGCCCAGGTCGTTCTTTCCTGTTCTAAATCTAGCCTTGTCAGGGAACTGTTGTGTTGTGTCGTTGAGAAAGTTGCTCAAACCAAGGGCACCAACACAACCAACACAACCAACAAAGCAGCGTTTTCCAAAAAGAGATCATCAGGAGCGATGATAGACAAAATTTGCTTATGACTTACCAAGGGGCGGGCTGTGAGAACTCACTCGCTCCTTGGCAATTGAAGTTATTCCAGTTATTAGCCGCCAGGAATATGACGGCCACAGAGATTAAGGTGCAGCGCGTATCGTTAGAAGCCTAGGGTCCTTGTTCGGGCTCGCCCTCGGGGACCTGGGTTTCAATGAACTAGTGCGATCTCAGGGCCGCTATTGGTTCACGAACCGCCCAAGCGATTCGGGGGCTTCTTAGCCCCAACACAGCATCATTGGATGTTGGTCTGGGGAGCTGATGAGGGCAGATTTCTGTGTTTCGAGGCAGTGAATATTTATGAAAACGAACACCCGCGCACCGATTTGGCAGCATGCGAAATATCGTGCTATATCCTTTTCCTGGTGGCTTTTGCATACCGCACTTCCCAATGAAGGAAAATGAGGGTCCCTATTCTTTTATCCCTCCTGTTTCTGCCATGTCTGGGCGTCATTGCAAACCCGACGCCCAACCGGCATAAGGAGAGGTTGTTCAATACGGCAGATGTAGGAAGATTCTGCCCCGGCAACCCTCCAGAGAAAGACATGGCAATACTGGGGGGTATAGGGGACGCTCGTGATATGGTGAGTATCCCTTCGGCCCAATATACCCCGATGAAAGGGGCTTGCTTCCCTGTCTCTTTTTATTTGTTTCCCCTTACGCATAGGGGTCCGATTACTCCAAGTAATTAGCTGACCTTTATTATTTAGGTAGGGGAAGCTGTGGATCGTACAAATGTTTTGCTGGAGTACTTGGAGAACGGGGAGGCCGGCTTCGATGCCGATATGACCGAAGAAGAAAAGAGTCACGAAAGGCTGAAGATTACGTCCGCACTCACGACGTTTCAAACAATCTTTGGACAGGTATCCTTCCATAAAACCAAGACTGAGGAGAATGAAGCCGGAATCGAAAGGGTGAAGAGAATAAGTTGTACAATTCCCGGTCCCTGAAGTTGGGGTGGACGGACGAAGCTAATCGCAGATTAAACCTGGCGCAGACACTTTCGGCGAGCTGCGGAAAGCCTTTGACGAAATCGGTGAAAAAAGGATAACGGTATACTGCAATGATGACTGGATGCTCCCTTTAGGCCCGGGAAACAGTAGCATCCCTGGTACGCCCACTCCCCATTGCTTAAGAGCAGAACGTGGTAAATAGGGTTGCTGACAGGTAGGTCCCCTCTTGCAGGAACGTACTGGGATAGTCGATGGGATGGGACGAATAATTGGATTCCGTCCCCATCCAATGGCGTGGTGGCAAAATGCAAGCACTTTGCGAATCCACACGCTTTCACACAGATTCTCGGCGATGACACGAAGGGCTATGACAATGTAATCAGCCTATGCCCCACGGTAGAGTGGTCTTTGACTCAGAAACCCTTGGGGGGCAAGAGGAAGGGTTCGCGACAGGTTCCGTTCGGTTGGACAGCTTCCACCTGACTTTCTCGGTCGTTTTCCTCCGTCAGCTAACCCACTGTAACGAGGTCGTGACCGATCACCTTAAGTTCAGTGCGTTCTACACCTCTCCATATTGTTGCCCGCCCTATGTGGTAAACTAACCGGTTGTCTCTCCATATGGGAATATGGATGTTATCTCGATGGTAGGGACGTGGCGAATTATGAATGGGATTGTGTCGCCCAGCTCGCGAAACTGGACGCGGAAAGCGCCCTTACTAACGACTGTATGGCTCTCTTCCCCCGTTCACCATAGGTCGAATCAGATAACAGATGCCCCTTTTGACAGATGCAATTGCGTACTATGCCCTTGGTAAGTTCCCTTGGAAGTCTAATTCGCTGGAGGCACTGCTAACCATAGCAGCGATGTATTGGGACAAGAACCACTGGGCTACAGGCAAGTCTCTTCCGATGAGCTGGGATAGTCTGTAAAACCTGTGGTAGTATGCAATATCGTTGAAGGCAAATCGCGGAGAGGCAGGTTGAAGATGTATGGTCCTTGTTGAAGGCCAAAAGTACCACTACGCCAAAAAGGTTGCCAGCCAACGACTACTACTTATGTTTCTTATATTCCTTGGGTGTGCATATACTAAGTTTTAATATTACCGTAATTAATTATCTATCCTCTACTTTCATATATGGTTTTCTCTTGTTATCTTGCTTAACCGCTCCCTGCAGGGGTGGGCAAGCCAGAGCATTTACCCTACAGGGTAACGCTTCAGCTTTGACCTTAGATACAAAGCCTAGATTGAACAGGGGGTATTGTTAAAGCACGGGCAGGAATCAAGCGCCTCGGGGACCATCACCCAAGCTCCCTTCTAGCGAATGGGTTGACAGCCTGCAATTTGGTATAGAGCAGACGTAGTCTTAACAGGCGTCCTAGAAACGGCTGGTGACTTGGCTGCGATCACAAGGGTTCAACCCCGGTTTGAAATGCAGTTGGATAACACTGAGGACGGGAACTTGTAAGTCATCTTCGTTGGGCCCGATGCTACGCCAGGGAATTCTACGAATGGTGGGCTCTAGCGGCCGCATTGCAGTTTTGCGGTGTGTTCGTCCGGCGCTATATGTGACCTGGCAGTGGATGTTTCTTTTCTTCCTTCTTTTCTTTTCTTTTTTTTTTCCTTTCTTTTTTGGATTTGAAAAGAGAAGAATTTGCTGCGATACTTCGTAATATGCTACTTGAGCGGTCTGCTTTCCCCTAAGAGAGCAAGGAGGGGGTTGAGGACGTAAATAATAAAGAATAGAGCTGGCCCTTGTCCGACAAGGTGGCGATCAGCATCGGATGTCGATCAGTCGTCGAGCCACCAACATCTGGCTGTCTGTTAATTCGCTCGAAGGAACTGGGATCGCTTGTCTTTGAGGGAGTCACTTAATTCTCGCATGGACCTGGAGCCCGCGCACGCAGAACGCTCAAAATCAAATACAAATGGCAGTAACACGCTATCCGTTAAAAAGAAATCTCACTATCTCCTATACATGAAGTTGCTCGAACCCCGTCCGCAGCAAAACAAGCTCAATCTCACGATATCCTTTGCAAGTTGCAACATTCCGAGGACTCCGCCCATGTACATTCTTCACGTTAGGGTCCGCCCCAGCCCTCAACAACTCCTGAACAATCTGCATCTCATTCTCACGAGTAGCAACATGCAACGGAGTCCATCCGTACTCCTCGGGTATCTGAGAGTTCGCCCCCTTGGAGAGTAGGAGCTGAACGGGGGGCAGACGACCATGGCTGACAGCGATATTCAGCGGAGTCCACCCATTTTTCGTTGTCGCGGAGATATCAGCGCCGTTCTCGAGCAGGATTTGCGCCACGTCGAGATGGTCCTCCTCCACCGCTGCATGTAAAGGCGTCCAGCCCTTTTCATTGCTGGCATTGACATTCGCTCCGCGCTGAAGAAGGGTCTTCACGATTTCAGGATATCCCTCGCGCGCTGCAATGCCTAGCGCTGTCCATCCGTGTTTGTTGCGGGATTCGATGTCCGCTTTTCCGCCCAACAGGGCTTCCACAACGGCTGGATGTCTATTTCCAGCGGCGGAGGTGAGGGGCGTCCATCCATGCTCGGTTAGCGCATCGACAGGTGCACCGTTGCTGAGAAGCAGCTTCACCACTTCGAGGTGACCGTTGGTCGCAGCAGAGTTTAAGGGAGTCCAGCCCTTAATGTTCGGGATTGTCACATCCGCCCCGCAGGCTAGTAGAGACCGAACCACCTTAACATGGCCGTTGTCGGAGGCAGCATGTAAAGCAGTCCATTTGTTCCCATTAGCGGTATTTGGATCCGATCGCAACTCAAGTAACAGATCCACCACCTCGTGATGGCCCTCAATCGCCGCAGAATACAGTGGTGTCTGGCCACTGTCCTCGGGGACGGTCTTATCAGCCTCGTATTTAAGCAGCGCCATCACCACATCTATATGCCCCTCACTCGCGGCTTCGTTCAGCGGCGTCCATCCATTTGCAGTGGGGATCGATAAATCTGCGCCCTTCGCGAGGAGAAACTTCACCACCTCAACACGATTACTACTACCCGCGGAATTCAGCGCAGTCCACCCAGCAATTGTACGGGTGTTGATATCAGCCCCTTGACTAAGTAGGTACTGCACAATATCCAAATGACCAAAGGTAGCCGCCATAATCAACGGGGTACCCTTCTTCGGATGCGTTTTGTCGTCCTTATCCACTCCATTCTCAACGAGCACCTTCACCGAGCCCAGATGTCCTTGCTCAGCAGCAGAGTAAACAGGACTCCGACCGTCGTCTGACGGAGCATTCGGGTCGGCACCACGTTGCATAAGCACCAGAACCGCATCAGGGTGGCCATACGTCGCAGCCGCATTGAGAGGCGTCCATCCGTCCTTGTTGGGGGTTCTAAAATCGGCTCCTTTGGCAATCAAAAATTTCAGGATTTCGGTGTTCCCGCTCACAGCTGCTGAGTATGCGGGAGATTGACCGATTTCGCCCGTAGCAAGTATATCCGCCCCGCTTGCGACGAGCCGTTTTATCTCGTCAAAGTTGCCTGTGCGCGCTGCGACGTTGAATGGGGAGGGGCGGGGGCCGTCATATTCGGACTCAGCGTCAGCGGTGCCTTCAGACTGGGACTGGGGAGCGGGAGTCCATGCCTGTGGGTGCGATGGAGGGGGAGCGGGAGTCCACGACTGCACGGGTACTTGAGGGGGTGCGGTATTATGCGCATTCTGCTCTGGGGCTGGAGTGATTGATGGGGCCGGAGTGAATGATTGGGCTGGAGAGATTGATGGTTGGGGTGCGTTTGCGAATGCCTGGAAGGACTTTGCGGATTGGATCAGGGCCTCCATCATTACCATCATCCCTTGACGGTCTGTTTCTTCTTCGCTAGAAATCCAACGCAAGGCTTTCGTAGCAGGGACTGCTGCCTCGAGATTCTTGATCTCGATATCAAGAACTGTTAAGGAGGACTGCTTGTCCTGTGGGCTTAAATTGCTTTGAAGCCACATGCACCTAGAATCCATCATTAGAACGCATAAACAAACGAGGGGCTCTAAGCAATAAACAGTGTCACTCACATCCTCATCAGAAGAGTCCCAACTTTCAGTGCCTTCTGGTGAGCAACCAAGCGTCCCCGATAGGTAGCAATATCCATGACATTGAACCCGAGTTTCCACGATTTCTTGAATACGCTAGTCTTGCGGCCGTTCCCAATGATCGCCTCACATTTGGCCTTCAACACCTGCAGAGTCGTCCGAGTTCTATCCATATTATTGCGAAGATTGGGCCACATCCCAAAACCAGCGGACGTATGTCCCATCAGCGGAGAGGAATAGTGCGTCCAGTTCGAATTAACCTCATCCAGAACCGGCAATATTTGCTGAAGGTCCTGTGCAAGGTTCGAAATTGTCCGATCCTGGTCTGGAACTTTATCGCGAATCATCGCCGTTGTCAGTGCCGTAATCTAACCCACCGTTAGTGCCAGTGTTGCGGCTACCGCGAAGTGAACTGTGGTCAAGGGATCACCTTACCTCGAGACATGACACCTTCAGCGCCGCTGAGGCTGCTGAGATGGCCAACGGATCCATGTTTTACCCTCTACTCCGCGCGATAACTCCTAGACGGATCTAGATGAGGCTCCTCGGGTGAATTTTCCAGAGTTTGTCCGTTGCGGCTGAAGGGGAAAAAATGAAGAGGGGATGCTCGTATCCCAAAGTTGAGATTACACGTGACGGCTCTTCAAAGGGTGATCGTCCCTCGTATCGCGAGCCAATAATTGAGCGCATTTCCATCTTTGAGTTTGGGCTGAAAAGTGGGCTTCTGGGGGGTTGATCGACTGGTTTGTTTCCCTTTTCTGGTTAGTATGGAGTCTTCAAGGGTCCTCTGTTTGGTAGCTTAATTTCCTCTATCAAAATATACTTTAACACTTATTTAATGATGCAAATAATAAATTCCAGAAAGGAGATTTAATATCATTAAATAACAAAGGAGGGGGTAATGCAACGAAGTCTAGTGAGAAGAGCCGAGTGGGTTTAAAGAGCAAGTGAGCCTATGATATACCTTGATTCACTCACTAGAAAGCAAGTGAGAACAGCCAAAGCGCAATTATAACAAAACAACTAGGCCAAGATATATGACGAGCGCGAAAGTACTCGGATATAAAGCGGTACCTTTACTAGGCTCGTTGGTTACCTCGGCTGTCTCCGCCGCAGCGACCGCACTAGGAACCGATTCCTCATTAGTCCCAGTGGTGCCAGTTGATGAAGCCGTTGATGAAGTGGTCGACGAGCTGGTCGACGTCTCAGGAGGCGTCTCTGTCCTTGCAGCTGTAGATGGACTGCTAGTTGTCGACTGAGTGCCGTCATCATCCCCAGCCGTCGTTGTCGTAACTGACTTCGATAGCACAGTTTGCGTCTCATACCAGCTCGACCAATCAGCCGGTTCGGTCAACCCTACCACAATTAGCGAACAACAAAACCTATCTTAAAAAAAAACGTCAGGATTATCATACAAAGAACACTCTCCGTTATTCCATCAATAACGGTCTGAATAGTCTTATACGATAAATGGGGCACGCAGTTTGTCGACGCCACAAAATCCTTATAGCCGCCAACGCACCAATACATGCACCACCCCAGTTCCTCGGGGTTATCGACTTTTCCGGGTTCGCATGCGGAGCTACAGTCTGGTGCAGCGGCGGATTGTGCTGGTGTCGCGTCTTCGTGTACGCAGTTCAGATAGCAGTAGGGGATGTCTGTCATGTTTATGGAGCCTGGGAGGAGCGTGCCTGTTGGGACAACCACGCCATTATGGCAGGTGAGGATGCAGGGGATTGTATTTGAGTCGTAGGGAGATTTGCCGTCTAGCGGTTCCTCACAAATTAGAGGGGAAGAATCGAAAACTGGGGAAGAGGCGAGAATTAGAGGGAGAAAGGTGAGGGTGAGTGGTATAGAGGGATGCATTTTGGAAACGGTGAGCGGGGATACCGTATGCAATGGGGTTTACCTGAAGGGCTTTTTTGGGGGAGGGCTTGGTCCAATATATCTCTCGGGTGGAGGCGAATGGGAGGATATCCGGAAGAGCTAATAGAGCTAAGACTTGACTTGGTGCCACACGTGCGGCTCTCTAGTGGAACAATCCACCACTGAACTGAGGGGGCGAATCATTATGGCCGCTAAATTGAGACATTTATCTGCCCGAAGAACGCAACCGAAGTAATGCACAAATAGCGATGGACCTTTTAAACGGCTAATAACCGACCCTACGAACAGGGTTAGAGCCAACAGCTAATTTATATGGGTTCATGGATAAAAACTTGAGTGGGAGTCATCGCCGCCACCAGAAAACGGCCATTGCTCACTCATTTAGCACGGAGCCATTGCCGAGCGATGGCTTTTAGCCCACTGTAACTCCGAGCCCCCTGACTGGGGCACCGTTATTCGACTAAGCAAAGAATTCGAGCATTAACGATTTTCTCGAGCGTACACCAAAACACCAGGACCTTTGAGAAGCATACATATCGGCGGAGTGACCGTTGGTGGTTAACTATGAAAACATCGTATTTCCATTATACCACATATTCCACTAAAAATGGTCGAAACATCAAAGCATCCTGCGGGTGTGGCACAATATACCCACCCAGTCCGCCGAGGTGAGAGCAGCGAGACAATAACTAAAAAACGAAAAGAAAACCACCTCATGCATTCTGCGCCGCGATGAACTCCTCATATTCCTTGATGTTATTGATCCCATTCGGCTGTAGACCCTGTTCATCCATCAGCCGATCCCTCGTTGCTAGTGCCGCCCTCCACGATCTCCGATCCCGCATGCGGTGATGCCACGCCTGGACATTGGGGTAGGACTCTAGCGGGTCCTCCTCTGGTCCCTTAAGGAGCAACGCATCGAGGCGTTCATTCCACGGCAAAAATGCCAAGTCAGCAAATGTACATTTGTTGCCTACAAGCCAGGACCTGCCCTTGAGAGCGGTGTTGAGCACACCCAGGATCCGGTGGACCTCCTGCGTGTATCGCTCTATCGCAGATGGGATTTTCTCGGTGTGAAGGACGTTGAACCTGTCACAGATCAGTTCTTTAAGAATAAGTACTAGAGGCTATGGATGGAAGTAGGCACTTACCATCCGCATTGACCGAAATATGGCCCTTGTCCACTCATCTGAAAGTGGAGCCACTGGTTGAGGAGATGCCTCTCGGGTAGAGTGGCGTAGGTCAGTTTTTTTTCAGTGTCATATACCTCGATCAGGTACTGAATGATAGCTCCAGATTCCCAAAGTGTTAAACCGGTATTGGGGTCCTCGATCACTAGAGAGTTATGAGTAACGGGTTCATCTCAGGCACTGCCTTTGACCTTACCCGGAACCCTCCCATTGGGATTAATCTTAATAAATGGCGGCTTTTTCACATCGTCATACTTGAATGACCGTATTTTGTATGGCACGCCTAATTCCTCCAATATCACGATAACCTATCCATCTATGAGCTAGGTCTTTGGTCGGGATTTTGGTACGATTCACCTTCCAAGGATTAGGCCCGGGAGCTGTTCGCACATTAGTATAAACATCGCCAGTGCAGAAAACCAGATATAGTACTCACGAGTAAGCCAAACAGTAATCGGGTTGCTCATGGTGATCGATGCCAATTCCGAATTATCGAATTGCAGATTCTCTTGCGACGGCAGATGAAAGAACCCTTGAAACATATGCATACCTGGTGGTTTAAGTCCTCAGTGAACTGGAATAGGCTGAACTCATTAAAAGGCATTAGCGCCTTTAAATACTCCACCTCGTCACTTCTTGCTCAATCCTTGGAGTCGCAACCAAATCCTCTGGTCCTTGCTAGGGCCTACGTACCACGGAAGACCTGATAGCTAGTTTGTAGCAAAGTGGGTAAACCTGACGTGAGCGCAAATTGAAGAGTTCCCCTAATAGGCCAGTTGGTAAGACCCGAAGCTACAGTTTCATGATCGCCCGCGGGGGCCAACGCTACTTAAGGAGGTGATCCCGAAGATCCCTTCGACGACATTATATCCGGCCAACAAAAGACAATTGCGGTTTTAGTCTTGTTAGTTTTCAATCGGCCCCCAGCTCCCCATAATAGATATCACTCGTGGGGGAGATGTCTGAGTGAATCCCCCGTATAGATCGGGCGCCTGAAGTTTTTGGAAGCCAATCACAACCTGCTACTCTTTTAGACCAGTGAGAGCCAAGATGGATGTTGGAACCAACCCGCTAACCGTTACTATTATTAATTTCAAGTCAGCGATCGGTGTTTCACTATTCAGCCTCAGGGTTTTATTTTAAACTTCTCTTGAACCACGGATGTTGTGTTCACCTGTTTTCTGATGTTTGACTTTGCGAAATATATTTCCTCTATCTTCAACTCTAGACCCGTAGTATTCAGACTACTGATCGCTTTAAGAGACAAGAATTATCAAGATTGAAACTGAGCTACCGTTTGGTATTTGTAAAATATGAGATTCATTTTATTGGATTTCATTTTGCCTTCTTTTTATTTTTCCTTTTTTTTTCTGGATACGTTTTTTGACCCACGCACGTAGCTATGCATTGTCGTTGCATTGGGATTAGTAATCATGGGTACAAGACGAGATAATGCTTTTCGGAAAAGGGTTACTCCAGTGCCGAGTTGGTGGAGTGCATTACGCTGATGTCAGCACGGAGCACAGTGTACATAAACCAATCACAAAGGGTCAGGTGGAGCTAACAAAATCCCCGATTTGGGTCCTCGTCCGCTTCCCCAGACTCACTAAAAACAAGAATTACCCCGACCACGACTATTGCCTGCTTGTTGCTCTGTCACGCCCATTGACCTGGGCCATTTCCATCCCGTCAGACCATGCAGGTTGCTGGCCTTGTCGCACGCCGCACCCAATTTTCAAGTTGCGACGAGTGCCGCCGATTGCGAGTGCGTTGCGACGCCCTGAGCCAGGATGTGGGTGCGACCAACCCGTCAGCAGCCTGCTCCCGCTGTCTGAAGAAGGGCCGCTCCTGCACGTTTGAGGTACCCCCGCCCCATATTTTTTTTTTTTGAATTTCTGCTATGGAGAGGAGATCTTGCATTCGCTTCTGGTATCCTAATATTATCAGTGGATGAAAGATCCGAAGCGAAATGGACGAAAGGAACCCCCACTGGTCAGCCATCGCCGTCGTCTCCGCCATCGGTCGGGGTCCTCGACAGCGACTAGTAACACATCGTCTCCGCACAGTGACGAACCCTTCAACGCCCCGGTTGCGGTGGACTCCCCAGCACATTTGTTTTTGAATCGGAGATGTTCGTATGGTGATCAGGTTCTCAATGGGCCGAGCCCTATGTTGGGGTCACATAGCCTATCTACGACCTGTTCGGCGCTAGACGGATTAATACCGCTCGAAGTGCATTGGCTGCAGGCTATCTACCTGGGAGGGTTTGATATCATCTTCGGTTCCTGGATGAACCGATATGGCTGTCCATTTCTGTACGTGCAAGGACAAGCTCTCGGTTGATTGACTCCTAACCGTGAACTTTGTAGCTCGAAAGACGGACGTGGTGATGACCACACGAGTATAGTAGATGTGTGCACTCGTCTTGATCGGTGGATGAAAGAGATGTCCCCGTACGGACCCGCGATATCTCTGGGCGGCTCGAGTCGTGAACGGAGAGACGAAGACCACTTGGTAGATCAATCCCTTCGGAACACGATTGCTGCGTTCGCCGCGAGATGGCTTCCACTATTCTGTCGGAAGCCCAAACCAGAGGAGGGATACCAGGGTATCGCGCTCGTCCTGTGGCGCCACGCACGACGGGACATGCTCCGTGTCATTAACCGATCGTCGTATCGGTCAATGCTCACACTTTTCCTCTTTGCACTCACCCCCGTTCCGGCCGGTATTTCTGAAGAAGAGGAACATGATGGAATTTCCGGACAGGCGTGTATCCATGCGGCACTGCAGCAAATCCAGATGCTTCGAGCGAGGCAGCGAAGCCTACAGTTCAACGGCACTAATGTATCGCAACCCACGAAATCGAGGGCTATGTCAGCCATACCTGACACGGTCGGAGCGACGGATTTTATTGACGCGGAAAATGTTGCGTACTGGGCTGCTTTGACGTTTGACACGTCGGCGTCACTGACCCTCAGCTGCCGTCCACTGCTCTCCTCAGGCTTGTTCGGGTTCGAAGCCGAGTTACCATGGCGTTTAGTCAGAGGGGGCGCCACTATTTTCCAGAAGGATATGGAAGATCTCCCTGCTCATGATGTCTATAATATGACGGATGACCGTGCGAACAAGATTATAGCAAGTGGTACAGCGTGGAAGTTGCTGGTGTGGAAATTGACGGCGGTTTTTAAGGAAGCCTTGAGAGACGGCCATGACGGTGCAGAGGTTACCAGGGCTTTTTCACTTCTAGTTGGAGCCATCCAACAGTTCAACGACACGTACCGCGGTCCCTTGGAGGCTTGTCAAAGACGGATGCCATTCTTGGGACAAAGAACCAAGTTTCGCTGGTGTGAGTGATCCCAACCTCTCTATCCTTTTGCGGATCTACGGCTTACTGAATGCATTCAAGATTCCCTAATGCTTCACTATCACTTGAGTATTCTCTTGTTGGTCAATGTGCTCGAAGCCACAGACCGACCGGAACTGCTCGCTGACCTCGAAGAGGCCTACGCAGATGCACAGAACGTGATCGTAAATACCTTCGTGTTTGGTTTGCACAACACTATTTCCCTATCCGCCGTTCGCGACTCGGGATCCTCTCACCCTGAGGGCGTCGAAGACCCCTCTGTCACTGTCCCACTAATTTCCTTTGACCCTTACCAACACCACATCGTCGCCGCCGTGGAACTCCTCCACATAGCTGTCGACCGTGACTTAGAACTAGGCAAGCTCAGTGAAGCCACCCATGCCAGTCTACGGTCCGTACTTGAGAACACGCTGGCCAACATGCCGCAGTGTTCCAAGTCTGTGAAGGCGGCGAGGGACTCATTTCCCTTGAAAGGGCCGAATCGTCCCGTTGGGTCCCATTTATATTTTGGTCTCCAAGGGCAGTATGGAGAGTAGCTGCCACTACTGCCCTCTTGGCTTACGGATATACGATAGCTTTATGTAGCCATGTATCACGATTATCAAAATGAATGAATGCACATACACCTTCGCTAAGTGAAAAATTGGCTTTCTTTGATGGGTGGCTTCTATTTTGACGCGGAGGAATTTCCGGATGATAGCGATGTTTGGTGTTGCAGTGCTTAGGACCTACTACCGCCTCTATGAAATCGCTCCTTCGGTAGGCAAACGCTGCTGGCTTACACACTCCCATAACCCTCTCGGTTGCGCGATTTTCTACATGGTGAAATTCGCATGGTAAATCCGGAGACTACTTTGGACCTTGAGCCTGGGTTGTACCCCTTCTAAACGACATGTTCTAAATCTAAAACGCCTCAGCCACTTCACAAGGTGATGGGAAATTCAGACTAGCGCATACTTGGCCGGAATTATTACCATTGAATATTCGCGCTATCGACTTGTATCTGAAGTGTCACCAGGAATAAACGAGCTAGAAGGATTCCACGTGGACCTGGAAATAGTCTCGTTGGATAATTTGGGATAAGCCAAGCATTCTACGTCACTTCTCCCCTGGTGACTCCCTGCATGATGACCTGGGTTGAACTCGGGGTATAGGGCCCACACTTTGCACTCCCGGGTTGCATCGCTACTGAGATTTGGTCCTCGTGTTTCGGATACAATATCCGTAGACGGGACGGACTAAGACTTTCCTAAGCGAAGCCGTCGGCGGACCGTGCTTCAGTGAAGTCACACTCGAAGCAGGTAAAAAAAATGAAGCACGTCGGATCCGATCCCCTTATCACCTACGCTGCTGGATAAAGTGATCAGGCTAAACTTAGCTGATTTTGGGAGCTGTGCTTCGGATTAACCCTTAGTTTTGGGACCCCGCATTTAGGAAAACACTTCGACTCCGGGTGATACAAGTCAAAATAAGCAATCTGGGGAAAGATTGAAAATGCGGGGCCTTACCTTTTCTGCAAAACCCGGATCCGATGTTGATGCGGAGGAGAAAGGTATCCTCGAAGGTGCAGTTGCTTGGGATCTGGGGTTATAAATTGGTACAATTTCGTTGCCTTAATCTGCTCGGTAAAAATATCTTTCTTTGGTCATTGCAAAACCTTCTGATCCTGATTGGGAATAGGCCTGGAGAGCTTTACTTCCAATAAAACGGGAAAATGATGGTCCACAGCACCAATTACCTAGCCCTCACTGCTCTGGCTGTGGGTGGTGCATTCGCAGCCGCCCTTGGAGCATACAATGTCGACCCAAACTCCGTGTCCGTCTCCGGACTCTCAAGCGGTGGCTTCATGGCCGCACAGCTTGGGGTCGCCTATTCCGGTACGTTCAAGACAGGCTTTGGTGTTTTTTCAGGGGGACCCTATGACTGCGCTCGTGCACAATTGGTAAGCCAACAGTGATTCTCGCACTATGTCGCCTATTCAAGCCTTTCATAACACTTACTCTGATACAGTACACAATGTGCATGTACAACCTGAACCCCTCAATCACTGCCCCAACCTCCAATATGAACTCTTGGAGCGGCAACCAAATCGACCCCATCTCCAACCTCAAATCCCGCAAGATCTACATGCAAGTCGGCACCTCCGACACAACTGTTGGCCCCAACGTCATGAACCAGCTTAAAACGCAGCTGGCCAATTTTGGCGACGCCTCATCTACAACATATGTCACGACGCAGGGGGCAGCGCATACCTTCCCCACCGACTTTGATGGAACGGGAAATAACCAGTGCGCCGTTGCTGCTTCACCTTACGTTAGTAACTGTGGGTATGATGGTGCTGGTGCCGTGCTGAAGTCGATGTACGGTAACCTCGCGGCCCGGAATACGGGTACGCTCACCGGCACTGTTGTCTCATTCGACCAGAGCTCGTCGTATGGGGCTAGCGGGATGGACACCACAGGGTATTTGTATGTCCCTGCGGCTTGCCAAGATGGTGCGACGGTTTGTAAGCTCCATGTTGCATTGCATGGGTGTCTGCAGAGCCATAGCCAAGTTGGGAGCAAGTTTGTGGACAACACCGGGTATAATAAGTGGGCTGGTAGGACTCAACTAAACATTCATATCTTTTCGCTAAGTGGGGAGCCACATACTGATGAGTTGATGCAGACACGAATAATATCATTGTCCTTTTTCCGCAGGCGATTGCCGACTCGACACTGCACACTGTTTGGAGTGGGACTCTGCTTCCGAATCCCAATGCGTGCTGGGATTGGGTGGGATGGTACGGTCAGAATGCTGACCAGAAGGGAGGTGAGTTACCCGAATTTTCCACAATTGAGTGAGTCGGAGATGATATTAATACTGTGTAGGAGTCCAAATGGCGGCGATTGTGAACCAGGTTAACAGGGTTATTAGTGGGTACCAGGCTACCAGTGCCAGATCTGTCGACCCTGCCGCAGTCAAGTATCGTGCCATTAAATTCTAAGAAGGTCTGCTGGCAGATCTGGGTTGGATCAAGAGGTGAATTTGTACATATGACGAGGGGCTGTGGGGCGAGGCTACCGAATAAGGGTGGTTTGGGAAAGGATCCATCTTGCGAGCCCCAATGCATATATTTATCAATGAAGTTGCTTTGACATGATAGTAAAATTCAAGATTTCGTAACCTAGCTGTATGATACTCTTACTATTTGACCGGGAGTCACAACAATAACATCAGAGGTAAGTCTACTGGCGCTCTCGTGAAAGAAGCCTGGTATGCCAACCGTTCCTCTCCTGACCCCTCTCAACACGACCTTCGTGCTCTAGGTCTGAGGTAGATTTGAGCACTCCCTTAGTAGCAGGAATCGCAAACCCAATACCAATATAAATGCACACGACAATATACTCCATGACCGCAGTCATAACCACGAAAGGCCCAATCGGTCCGCCTAGGTTATTCCAGCGCAAGTCACCCGGCTGGTAAATGGACAGGAAAAGCCAAGCAATTCGCACAACAATGAAGGGAACCGCCAAACCCATGCCTTTGAGGACCTACAAGGGAAGAATAAAATCAATGTCTGCGTACTTGTTAGGGGAGGACGGAACAAACTTTTCTACTGGGGCTCGAGAGGCGGGAGTATAGGGCCCAGAAGTAGCCCTGGAAGGCTATTAGTGTTGCCACAAAAACAGCAACGACAATGTATCCGGCTTTGGTGAGCTGGTGGCCTTTATTCACGGAGTCAACGTCTGTGTAGTTTCCGGTCAAAGAGCCACCAGCGATGATCAGGCCGATGCCGACTATGAGGAGGACACGGCTTAGGATCATGGGTTTGCGGAATTGTTTGTTGGCTGCGAAGTCATTGTGTGTTCTGACATCGTTAGAAATGGGAAGGTATGTATTATGACTGTGAGGGGAGATTGCTTACATGATGCGTAAGAGGCCAAGGGTGGCTGCGATCAAGGGAAGTAGTCCGGCGTTCAAGAGGATGAGTGCGGCGATGTAGAGCCCGGCATCGGTGGGCTTGTTCTCGTAGAGTATCACTACAATACCACAGGCCACACGGACTGGGTGATATAACGGTTAGCTTTGTGGAGAATTTAGAGTAGAGAGGGGATGCCTACCAAAGCAGAAAACTTGGAGGATGATCCATGGCATCCGGGGACGTCCATGGCGGTGGAACAGGAGTATAGCCGCGAGGATGATAGCAGGGACATAGAAGATGATCTGGGCAATTGCGACTTTGGAGTGATCTGTGAGCATTTTTGGATGTGGAGGTGAAAAATAGGAGTTTTCTCAAGGAGAAGAAGATGGTGATAATGGATTTACCACGGGTGGCTCCCCCCCATTCTTTATAGATTCCCCATTTCCCTAGCCCAACTCCTTAGCAATCAGCCACGGTGAGTCGGGCAAGTCAAGCTGATTCCAGATTCTCCCTGTCTTTGACCATTCGAATATATTCCAGCCAATCAGGACGCAGGGCTGACCAAAAGTCACTGGACCTCGCACGTTTTGACCCAACAAGGATTAGCGTCTCACAAGAAAGGATTAGTGCGGGACAAGCCCCAAGAAAAAGCTTGTTGGCGAGTCAAATCCTCAGCTTCAAATTCTCGATCCAAGGAATGGAATGCAATAAATGGGTGCCTAAATTCATCGGCTCCACTGGGGCTGTGTTCCTGGCGGCTCAAATGTACTGCCACAGACGTAGGCTTTGCCGCATTTTCTCCTGCACGCGCATCAGCCACGCGAACTCCCCGTCTTCGTGGTGATTCCGATTCCGCATCGCCCATATGGCAACCGTGATGGGCATAGACGTCGCAAAAATGCCAATCAGCGATTCTTGGTCTTGAAAACAGAACTCCAGTGATTGACAAACATTGCGTGCCATGGTGATGTAGATTTGGCGATGATCCGAGGGAATGCTAGTTCCGGAAGTCGGGGATTTATCGTCGGGAGAAAAGGTATTATCATCACCCAATTCGACAACAGCGGGTAAATGGGTAGCGCGTGCGTCATCAACCTCAAGGATATCGCATAGATTGCTGATGACAGACCACACCAAGGCCTTGGCGCCCCAGTACAGCATCATGATGCCCGCAGTGCGGAGATCCGGAAAATGGTAGTTGACCGGGAAAAGAGCTCCGTCCGGGGCATTGTTCTGGAAAGCTGAAGAGAGAACTGGCCAAAATAAGGGTCCGGATGTTTCGCGCCTGAAATCCTCGTAGATGCCATCTAGATCTTGATCCACGGCCAAGGCCTCGAGTCTTAGATCCTTAGCAATACCGATGTTCTCTCTCTGAGGCAAAGATGCCAGATGGTCGTAGCGTTGGAGGATAGAAGGAATCGCCGCGAGAGCATCAGCGATGCGATCGGGCATTCTTTTAGGTCGTAAAGCCCAGGGTTCGCAACACCAGTCGGGTTCACTCAGATAGTTCGGGATACGCCGGGCTAAAGCATCCATTATCTACATCAGTGTTAATTTTCTGATGTCACGGAAGAAATCGCAAGTAACTTGTAACTTACCCCTGGAAATCGAACTCCCAGTAGGAGATCATGCCCCATTCCCGAAACATGCGCATCAAGCCCACGAGCTTTGATAATAGCCAGAAACCCCCTGCAGTGATTGACGTACGCATTGAACCCGTTATCTGGACATTCCATGAGCTCATACAGACTTAGAACTAGGCACGCAGCCAGCGTCTGATCATCACGCATCGACCTAACACTCCACAGTGCCATCTGAAGTTCGCGCAGCCCCCTCGTATACATTACCAGACTCTGATGCGTGAGAGATCGGTCGTGAAATTTCCTCCCCAGCGATGCAGAGGCAAGGGCCAGCATGGAAAACTCAAACGTCTTGGACTTCATCGGGATATCCGGGAGAAGCAGAATCCACGGTTTGTTGTGAACTTTTGGTCGCAATTGCTGGTGAGAGAGACACTGATAGAGGAAGGAGTCGAGGAGTTGTTGTCGACGGTGACAATTCATGACCATCTCGTACCCCGTGCTTTGCTCTGGCCCGGGTGACGTGGGGGAACATTCCTTTTTGCTGGTTGGACAGGCAGGTTTTGTTCCCGGCTGGACGTGGACGAAGACCTTGTCGCGGTGGTAACCGGTACATTGGCGACGGGATTTGATACATTGGGCGCAGCTGGGTCTTTCTTGTCCGCACTGGGTTGATTGTTAGTAGCATTCTTATCGGGGAGGGTTCCTGGGAGCTAACGGCAATTTTGCGAGCGCGACAGGTCCCGCAGCCACGGGACTTTCCTCGTGCGCCCGCCATCTTGACGATATTCTTTATTGGTTGAAGATGGAAGAATTAAAAAACACGAGAGAGGTAGGCAAGGGAAGCGGGCGGGCCTGAGGCGGTCAATTGTGCCTGAAAGGGCTGATCTCGGGGTTCGGAGTTAAGCCGGCACATCCACCAATCGGCCTGATCATGATTCGATTGTATACGAGTAAAGGCTTCACTTTTTGAGTATCGGCAATTTCATCATCATCATCATCATCATAGTTAAATAAAATACTCTGGAACGGATGCCATGAATGAAAGTAGGGTGGGTATCACCTGCCACTTGAGAGGGGCTTAGTGAAAATTGTTGGTTGCGTAGCACAGCCACCCCCACTAAGAACGCATTCCTCTCAAAGACAGATATATATACAACCGCGTTCTCAGCTATTTACAAAATTTAAATCCGACTCTCTCGCTCCTCCGGTTTTGTATAATCATAAAACCCCTTGCCACTCTTTACCCCCAACCGTCCATTCTCGATCATCGATTTGAGATATTCCCGTGGCTCAGGAGGAATACCCTCTCGGGACTCCGCATAGTGGTTCTCTATATCCAATACCACGTCTAATCCTACAACGTCCATTTGCTCACAGGGCCCCTTAGGGGTTTTGAGGACATCTTTGAAAATTGCGTCCATCTCTTCTGGCCCACAGATTCCTTCGGAGAGGGCTAGTAGTGTTTCGCGTTTGATAGCTGCCCAGACTCTGTTGTAGTTTATGTCAGCGAAAGAAGTTATGATTAGGAGAAAAGAGAGTGGGTTACGGATATTACCTGTTGTAGATGTAGCCGATTGAGTTGTGTTTTACATGGAACGGAGAGAAGCCGTGTTCTTTGCATTGGTGTAGGAGGAGGGGAACGAAGGGCGGGTCTGTGTCTTTATGGCCCATGATTTCAATGGCTAGATTGAATTAGTGAGAGTCAAGCCACAGAAGGGAGGAAAGAGGTACCTGATGTCTCTGGAGGCCAGTCTGATCACATCGCGATCATAGCTTGGTTAGCCCAGTTCTCGTTCATTTAGTTCCTGACATGAGGGACCTACAGCAATGAGCGCTCAATAGTCTCTTGTTGTTCTTGAATGTCATGCCCTCGATAATCTCCCCGATCCCATAGCTGCTGGAATTCGAGACAATCAGCGTCTGTTCGGGCGCGGCGCTATCCAGCTGGGCAAGGACCTTTCGTTTTAAGGATAATGATTCTGGAACGCACTGTTTATTGTGCTTAGCTGAAATTTCCCCTTCAATGCTCGGGGAATTGGTACCTCGACGGCTAGCCAGGCATCCTTGAGTATGGACTTCAATGTGGATGGTGTAGAGACTTTGACTTCTCCCCAGCTTCCTTGGTGGTCGGCACATGCGGCACGAAGCTGCTCCACATATCGGAGGCCATCTTGAAGTTGTTGTTCGTTGAGATCAACCAAATGTACATCGCCACCCCGACTCGACCACTGCGATTCCAATTAACTGATTAACACCCAGCTCTATACCCCAAGAAAGTCATAGTGAGGAAAAGCATACCATGTAAGCCAGCCTTTTACCCTGAGTGCCAGCTCCAACAATCACCACGGACCCTTCCGGCTTCTGGTAGGATTGCATGATGATATCTTTCCTGGTCTAAATCCGTCGCGGTCGTTTAGCAAGGTGATAATAGGAATGTCGGGTAGACGAAGAAAATAAGAAAGAAATCATGCGATCCAGTCCAACTCGTAGAAACAGCCATTTCTGGTACTTATGAAGCCAAGCATTGCTCGAGACACTCAGACAAGAATCGGAAACCCCGCCGAGTAGCTCAACCCTCCAAGCAGGGTCCACTCCGGCACTACCAGCCTCGGATGAGAAATACCCTCCATCGGATCCGACACCATTTCACCCAATCACATCCGCGTAGAGACCGGAACCGATAACCACGGAACCGACAGTAGCTCTCCAGCTCGACAAAGTGCCGCGATATTGGCCTAATGACCAAGAAAATCCACACGGCGCAGCTTGGCAGCGCCACATGGCGTTCCCAAGCTGCCAACCAAAGCCACGATATGTTCCAGGGTTTGGATTGCTTCCACTGTGCTTGCATCTCTAGTGCCTTGTGTGATGGGACCCTCGGTATGTCGTATTCAGTGGAGCTTCGCGCGGGGTAACCTGGGGTAGTCACAGAGCTGGCCAGGAAGAGATTGGAGAAAAAGAAAAAAAAGAAAAGAAGCGAAAAAAAGTATTTAATGAGCAATCCTTTCGGTTTGTCTGATCGGATCGTCCCCCAGAACAAAAGTTTTTTCTCTCGTTTTTGTGACGCTAAATGAGATGACTTCCACACGGGACGCAGAGGTTGAGAAACCCTCCACGGTCGCGATGGAGAATGAATACGGTTCTCCCGTTTCTCTTGGTGCTGGGGAGAAGAATGGTGATACGGAAGCGTCTTTCACCTATACGCCGGAGATGGAGCAGGCGGTTCTGCGCAAAATGGATATTCGGGTGCTTCCAATGCTTGCCATTTTGTATCTCCTGGCTTTCCTTGATCGTGGGAATATTGGTAATGCGAAAATTGAGGGATTGCTGGATGATTTGCATATGTCTGGCCAGCAGTATAGTTGGTGCTGTATGTCTCTGTCGCGTCTATTGTGGGCATGAACACGTGCTGAATGTTGATAGTGACGGTTTTCTTTTTCACCTACTGCGCCTTCGAACTTCCCTCCAACCTCCTCCTGAAGAAGTTGCGACCATCGCGCTGGTTGCCGCTCCTCATGTTTGCTTGGGGCATTGTGATGGTATGCGTTCCACCTATTCCAGGTTGCGTCTGAATATCATTGACTGATGGGTTTCTTTGCCAGACATTGATGGGTATCGTTCAAAATTATGCGGGTTTGTTGAGCGCACGTCTGTTCCTCGGTGTTGCTGGTCAGTTCCTTTCTTCCCCACTCTCCAAAACATCACCGGAATAAAAACGACCGTTGCTAACGTACGACTTTTCCCTAGAGGCTGGTCTTTACCCCGGAATCGCATACTATATTACACTCTGGTACCCCCGACACCGCGCGCAATACCGTCAGGCCCTCTTCTTCAGCGCCGCCAGTATCGCTGGTGCATTTTCCGGAATCCTAGCATTTGGAATTGCGGTATGCCTCCCCGTCACCGCCTTAAATCCCCATATATTGATGGAGTGTTCCTAGAAAATGGACGGCGTTGGAGGGTACGCAGGTTGGCGCTGGATTTTCATCCTCGAAGGCCTCCTGACCGTGGTCGTTTCCCTTGTGGCGCCATTTGCCATCCACGACTTCCCCGAGACAGCCAAGTTCCTCACTGAGAACGAGCGCAAACTGGTTCTCCACATGTTGAAAGCCAACTCCGCAGTCCAGGATGCAGCAGACAGCAGCGACGACGGAGCGGTAAAAGAAGAGACGAAGTACCGCTCGAAATACGTTGTTGATGCCTTGAGTGATTGGCAGATCTATGTTGGATTGTTCAGTACGTGATCGCATTCCCATCCCATCGCAAAGATGATAGCTGACAACTCCTCTAGTGTACTGGGGTATTACCTGCCCCCTCTACGGAATCTCCTTCTTCCTCCCATCCATCATCAAGGACCTCGGGTATGAATCCTCCGTGGCGCAGTTGCTCACTGTACCCATCTACATCACGGCTGCAGTTGTCGCGGTCGTGGCGGCCTGGTTCTCCGACCGACAAAGACAGCGATCACCTTTTATTTTGTTCTTCATGTCCATGATTGCGGTCGGGTTCATCATCGTGCTGGCCGCCTCCGGTCGCGGCGTTCCGGGAGTGGTTTATTTCGGCGTTTTTGTTGCCGTTGTCGGTATGTCAATCCATTTCTAGCACTAACAATAGCCCTGCAACTCGGTCTGACTCGATCTAGGCATCTATCCTGCATTCCCGGGTAACGTCACCTGGCTCAGCGTCAATCTCGCGGGTGAATATAAACGTGCGGCTGGTATGGCCCTGCATATCGGTCTGGGTAATCTGGCTGGAGGTATGTCTACTTCCTTACGTACCTTTCTTAGTTTTGCGTTGGTTATAGGATGCTGATTTGCGTGTTTTATAGCAATGGCTTCAAACTTCTACCGCTCCCAAGATGCCCCGAAGTATATCCTGGGTCACGCATTGGAGCTGGGCTTCTGTCTTGTAGGGATTATCGCAGTCGTTATTCTCCGTCTGTCATACCAGAGAATCAACAAGAAACGCGACGGGATCGACCTGACCCAGTATGATATGATTGAGATGGCGAAGCTGGGCGATCGATCTCCGCTTTACAGATATATGCTTTAGTGGGATGGTGGGATATGGTATTGTTTTGTGCCTGGAACTTGTATATCCTCCAATCGAAATTAATATGGTTGCTATATAGCGAGGGTTAATTATGGCTTATTGACTGATTATCTGCTATCGTACCTCTCTACGAGTCGGTTTCTACGCGCGAATGTTTAAGCTGAAATACCGGGAGTCGCGTTGATTTGCCGGGCAAAAAAGACAAACGCGTGGAGTCGCGAACTCGCGTGGAGGGAATTATAAATTAAGACCAAACTAGTGACAGGAAGAAAGGCTTTTCGATTCTCTCCTCCGGAGTAGTTGATAAGTTCATGCAGGTGCTGAGGCAGGGCGGCGCTTAGGAGGCCCTCAACTTCAAGCCTTACCCTATCATCTGTTTCTAATTTTACACGGAGATAAAGTCCAATAGGACCCCCGAGGAAGCCCAATAAAACGCCATTCCTATTGTTGGTATCTAGTTCTCAGCCTTTCGCGTGTATCACTTCGCGCTGGAATGCAGGGCGATTTATTTTCCCTCTTACCCATCCTCCGTTTCTGAGAACTCCCACACTCTTATCCCCAGAACCCAGGTTTCATTTCCCTACAAGTTGCCGAAAATGAGTGGCTATGATATGAGATGGAGTGTTCGAGGGTGCTCGCAGCTAAGCGAACTGTAGCCATGTATCGAAGAAGCTGTGGGGGCGAAACATCTTTCGAGAAGGAGTAGATAAAGCTGGCCTTCGGCACCTCGCCCACCTTTGATGTCCTCATCTAGACCCTTCATCATCATATATTGTGTTTAGCTGGACTATTCATTATACAAAATTCTTTTCTTTCTTTTCCCAATTTTGCACCTTGAGCTTGAGAGTACCCGAACTGTAGCCGGCTGGACTGTGCGAATATGGATACTACTACGCTTACTGAAAAGCTCTTACCACTGAGTATCGAGGAAATACCCACGGAAGTTACCCCGGATGACACTAAGGATGTCACTGTGGATAGTGCCCTTGATGATACGCTTGCCAATACCCTGAAAAACAACACTAGTGATCTCGACCCTAGCCTTGTTACTATGACCACCACGGCTCTCGGGGCCGGCAGGATGGCGCAATTGGGGCTGAAGGATTTAATTGAGCAAGGCTCCATGAAAAGCTTGCTCCCCGTGGTCAAAAAGCAAATCCTAAACGTCGAAACCGCATTCACAGCAGCGGAGGCTGAATTCACGGAAATCGCCCGCCGTCTTTTGCCAGAGCTGCGGGACGGGGCTACTAACCAAAGCCCCCAGGTGTCCGAGCTCCTGGCAGCCGTGGCTCTTTTTGAGCAGCGTACTCGGCTTACTGAAGATTTCACGACAAAAAAGCTCAAGGAGGCGCATGTATTTCATGCTACCGTCTCCCCGCTGCTGGATGATGGTTTCGAGAATCACCTCGGTGGACTGACAGCTCGTCCACCAGCTGATACTGAGCTGCCGAGACTGCTGCTGTCTCTCGGTGGTGCATCCATCGGCCACGCTCACCACCCACTCCAAGCGAAAATCGAGTCGTCTAAAGTCGGTGTTATCAATGAGAGCCACTCAGATGATAGTGATGAGGATGATGACGACGAGGAAGAGTGGTTCGAGAACCAACAGACGGTGTCGAATGTGAAAGACTCCTGCACAGAATTGCGCCGGCAGCGGAAACTGGCCCTCCAAGGCGTCACCTTTGGGGTGACAAGTGTCAATAAAGCATATCGACCTGGCGGAGAAAAGCGTACAAAGACGAGCGTCGGTGACATCGTGCTTGACTACAAGGGGAAGCTTCTCATTGTTACCGGCATGATTCCCATCCCACCACGTGCCCCTTCATTGACGATCAAGGATCAAACTATCACGGTGACTTGGTCTCAGGATCGTAGCGAATATGAGGAGCTGGCCATCCCGACAACTGCATTTGTGGCTCGCTTTCGCCCTCGACCCAACCCTGTCGAGGACGGTGCCTTCCCCCGCGCAAGTGGGAACGAGGCGTTTGGTGAGATCCACTGTAAGGCTTCAGAAACAGATATGACCATCAATATGGGTACTAGTGGTGCTCGACTAGCTGATGACTGTGACTACGAAGTACAGCTTAGCATAGAAACGATCCTAGGGCAGTCGGGTTGGAGCAAGCCTGTCGTGGGCCGCACGGCCAAAGTGTCTTCGGTCGCATCCAAGATGATTGACTTTTATCTCAACAACCGCACGACGCTTTCACACTCGAAGCAGCGCGTAAAACCTTGGGAGTTATACGACGCCTCTGGCAAGACAACCCTGTTTCTGGGATTGACGGATCAAGACCAGCGTAAGTGCACGGATAGCCGTTTCGACAACCAGCTTGCCGTGCGTATAGTCGACGTAGCCGCAGAGTTCGAGCCGGAAATCGTCCCCGCTAGTATACAAGATCGCGACAATACCATCGTCGCCGTATTTGCGGGCTGCAGTGGTCATGGCAAAAGCACCCAAATCAACGCCTTCGTCTCGTTTCTCCTTGGTGGCGACGTCAGGGACTCCGCCCGCATTATGGTCATCGACGACCGTGGTGCTAACCAGGCATACTCGGTGACACAATGTGTTACCTGCTATCGTATTCGCCCGCTTTCCGCTCTGTTCAAGGGTAAGACATTGCTCATCGTCGATACGCCGGGCTACGGCGACACCAGGGGAGTCGAGCGCGATGCGTTTGTTACAGCTGCCATGTCAGAGTTCTTCAAGACCGTTGAACATGTCAATGCCGTCATTTTCACCTGCCGCGCGAACGAGTCTCGCACTACAACTCTCAGCCCTGTCTCCACTTATGTCTTCTCTCTCTTTGCCAAGGACGTTGGAGGATGTCTGCGAACAATCTACACCTTCAGCGATGCTGGGTCCCCGCTCGCACGCACAGCGCTCAAGGAGCTTTCTTGGCCCGTGCATAATGGCGAGGTGGAGGTGAACAATGCTGCATTCACAGTTGAGTTGGACGCGAACAATGAAAGCAAGGTCCGCGACTGGTGGCTCATGTCCATGAGGGGCCAGTTCCAGGTGATCCAGATGCTGCTATTGCGGCCCCCTGTGCCAACCGCCAAGAGTGCAGCCGTGACAGAAAAGCGGCTCGAGCTGGAACGCAGATGTGAGCTTGTCGAAAAGAAGATCCTCCGCACCGCCAACGAGGCACAGCTCCTCATCGCGAACTTGGGCGCTCTCGCTAACGCTGTGGGAGCCGCTCCGGGAGACAAGATTTTGGTTAACGAGGACAAAGCGGTCATGAAAGACCTACCGGAGGGGGAAGCGACAACGCTTTGCATCGACTGCAATCGAACATGCCACGAGATATGTGTGTACGGTGACGACGAGGATAAGCGAAAATGCGTTGCAATATCCGGGAATCACTGTACCATTTGTAAAGGCCGTTGCCACTGGACCAGTCACAAAAATGCCAAGTACATCATTGGGGTTGAACAAGTCTCGCAGTGGGTGGTGCCCGATGACCTGATCAAGCGTTGGAATAGCAATAACAACTCACTTGAGGGCGCCCTTCTGAATGCTATAGATGCCTACCTCGAGCTTCAGAAAGACCTGCGCAAGGACATCCTGCATCTAGCCAGGCTAACCGATGAACTCATGAACACGGCACTGCTCCACGACCCGGTTGCGCTCATCACGTACGTCGAGACTTTAATCAAGACCGCACGGGCCCGTGGGTCCCCTGCAGAGCAAATCGTGCAACTGACTACGGCCAAAAACA
Source organism: Aspergillus biplanus (assembly GCA_027569045.1). NCBI lineage: Eukaryota > Fungi > Ascomycota > Eurotiomycetes > Eurotiales > Aspergillaceae > Aspergillus > Aspergillus biplanus. The sequence goes on from JAPDEJ010000023.1 coordinate 169,895, forward strand.
CGCTTCTCTTGGTGCGTGAAATCAAAATCCAGGGAACTCAAGCAATCCGCGACTCGCAGGTTCTGCATCAGGTCATGGGTAGAGTACGAAAAGAGATGAATCGTCGAATGAGCCTCGAGCCACGGCAGCGTGCGGAGGCAGAGAAGGACACATGTAGCCTGTACAATAGTTTGTATGAGGAGCTCCCGCCTGAGATCCAGGAAAGAGCTCCCGGTCGACTGAAGGAAGCTTCGACTTCCTTCTTCTCGGGGACCTTTTTGGGAAAGCTCACCACCCGACCTGGTGCGCTGTACCCGGAAAATTTGCAGGCGATCGTCAAGTTGGTCCAAGTTGTGCTGAGTGATGGTGGCGTGGTGGCCGCGATTGTTACATCTAGGTCGTAGAATTCGGGGGCTTCGACTCCTCCGGGTTCGATAGCGTAGTTCTTGAGATTTTTGTTTAACGCATATATTTTCAACATGTATTCTACTTTGATTTGAGTAATTTATTTCACTAGTTGTGCATGCAAATCGGCCAGAGAATTTCCGTAAGAACTAGATTTTAGTTTTTATGCGTCACCAAATACTGAGAAATCTTTTCGCAACCGGCACCAGGTGCTACGGGGCATTTTCTAATACCCATCGTCTTTGAATTCATGAGTTGAATGATATTACTGAAGATTTTTTGCTATGTATCTATAAATAATCACCCTCGAGCTGTCCCAATGTTTTGCCCAGTCTCTTGGCCCTACTTATTCAATGAACATGCTTAAAAACTTCAATTAAGGCACCCAGTCTAGGTTCATAATATTATTGCGTACAGTCTGGCTCGTCTTGCGAAAAAAAAAAAAATGAAAGAGCCCACCTGTCTTTCAAAAATTGAATGGATCGGGTCACACATTGGACGCCTGGCAAGGATGTCGGACCACGCGAGCAGCACCATCCCCAACTTTCCTCCTTAGGGCTGACATTTCCCTTCATTTCTGCCTGACAAAGAAACTCAGACAAGTTACTCCGCATCGCCCGAGTAGACTCTTCTTCTTTCTCAACGTCACTCGATCTCACCCACATAAGACGATCGACGGCACTAGGCGGATCGACGGTAAGATGCAGCTCCCAGCCACGCTTGGCGCCACTGCCAGCCAACACAGCCGTGAGACCTGTAAGGTGCAATTGACTCGGCCCAGACGCTGTGATTGGGCCGGTCTCAAAGCTGCGTCCAACAATTGGTGACCGCTCCCATGAAAGAGCTGCGACAGGCGCAGCATGTTCCCCATCCGAGAACACAACCAAGACAAAGCATTGGCTGCGAAGGATTTGGAAGCTTGGGAACTGGGCTGTTCAAACTCTGTTTTTTCTGGCAACGAGATGCATGCAGGTGGCCTGAATCGTGAGTGATGTGTTGGTCTTTGTTTGTTGCCTGGGGTTTTTGTGTATAAATAACTCGCCTTTTCCTCCCCGTCTCATGCAGGGGAGATAAATAAACCCGAGCAAAGAAATCCTCATAACTCAAGACTCGAGTCGAATATCCACAGAAAAAAAAACATCCAGCCCTCCAATCCTCCGATCCTCCAAAATGAAGTTCTACAGCGCCTCCTCCCTCGTCGCTACCATCGCCCTCCCTGCCCTCATCAACGCCTGGGCCCTCACTGCCTGCGGTCAAATGTATGCCAGCACCGAAGATATGGCCTGCACCAAGAAAGCTTGCAAAGCCGGCACGCTCCTCGACTTCAACTCCGGTAGCAACCAAGAGGCAGTCGAACTGAACATTTACTCCGACGGGGACTGCATCCAGGAGATCGATCACACTCCGGGTAACTGGACCGGGTACGAGTTAGAGAAGGACATGTACTCCTTCATGGTTCTGACTTGAATAACCCACGGTCAGAGATGAAAGAAGACGATATATATGGTTATAGACTGGACATACCGTTGATTTAATGGGAGTTATGTGTGGACGGATCTCTTAATTTCTTTTCTTTTCTGTTGGATATTTATTAAATGTGTATACATGAGATATACAAATTCATAACCTAATGCATGAATCTTCCTCTAAACGTAGTTGGCCATAGGGGTAGAGTAGATAAAGTGCCACCAGCACTCTCGAGCTAGCTCTTGTCACTTAAAGTTACTTCATTGATTTCCATCCTATGTAACTGTGCAACATCTAGCGTGATTGAAATGGATCCTATTTATGAATTCACAGTAAACCCAAATAAGGAAAAAGAAACTTAACAAGGGGCACAAAATAAAAGGGGATGATGAGGACTAACAAGGTTCAACTTCTCGACAGATTCATAAGAGGTAGTCCTGGATCTTCAGTATCAGAGTCATTCACCTCAGCATCGTGCGGTCTGTCGGAGTATTCTCGCGCTGAGGGACATGTTAGATCGATTTGCAGAACAGCAAAAGGAGGCGAATGCCTCATCTTCATTGATTACATGGCATTCACCGGTATCGTATGAGGATTTGCCAGCCGTGACAATAACCGGTCGGGGGCATTTTGAAGGGAGCTGGATGGGCAAAGGCTCGTCCTCATCGGATGGGTGGCAAAGACCATACACTTTCTCGTATCCTATTGTTCTGTTTAGTGAGAGTGATCATCTATGGGAATGGATTTGACGGAGACATTTTCACCCTTAATCAAATCAGAACTACCGGGCTGCTCTCGTACGGTGCTCGTGGTCGACGGTTGGAATGTGCGCAGCCAATCCTCCATACCAGAGTAAGTTGCGACGAGGTTCGGATGAGAGTCGGGGTTTCCAGTACCTTCGAGTAGATCAGGGCGACTCGAGGGCCCCGCAGACGGAGCGGGGGTATCATCGGCTGGTGGGTGGCTAGGAATGGGATCAAAGTAGGAGAGGAGTTCTTTAGCCAGCGCAGCCCCCGTAGCCACCGCGTACGGCTGCCAGACGTCGTTTTTATGAGAATCTGCATAATCAGATATCCCCCAGATCACAATACAGCGAAAGCTGTTCATGAGGCTCGCCTCCATTTCAAAGCAGATAGCACCCTCTGTCTCCTGGCCGATTCTATCCCGTTCTATTGCATCTTTCATGACTCGATCCCCGGATGCGATCGTGCCGTAGTGCACCACCGGCTCATTTGGAGCGACTCGTCCTTCTCGGGCAACCATCCGAGTTTTATCGCACCCAAGACACGTTCCCCTGTCGGGGGGATGAGCGCAATCAGAACGAAACAACAGGTCAGTCGCCTGTGAAGGCCGTCCATACTCAGTGAGCCTAGGGAATTTGCCCAACATCTAAGCAATAAGACTAGGAATCATATTCGAATGTGCTCTGTGGGTTGACTGCATATTAGTCAGAGCATAGAGCCATTCTGCGGGCGGAGGATACAGAAATCCTTTGCGTTCAAAGCCTGTTGGAGTCTCCCCAGGTCATACTGAACTATTCCACCATGCAAGCCTGAGTGAGTGCTGATGACCACATCTCCAAGTCAAATATCAACATCCTCTCTAGAAATACCACCCCCAATCCCCACCAGTAACCGGGGTTTTATCGAGGGGTACGTCCGCGAAATATCTCGCGCGAGGGCAACAGCAGATGCCTTTCCCTGGTTACCTGCTCCCAGGGAGGCGATGGCTACATTATGTCCTGAGAGTTCTCCGAGTATATATTGATTGTCATCGCCTTCCACTCGGGGCAGTCGCTCATGTTCTTCATCTAGCATATACCGCACCGCGCTCATTTCTACCTCCAGAGGGCATATCAACGCCAAAGTATAGGCGTCCCGACTCAGGCGCTTTCGTCGGTTCGTCATCGTGTATCGACCGTTATCCGCACTTTAAAACGGTGGTTCGATAAGGAGAATGAAATTAGAAAAGACCTCCAACTTAGTCAAAGCGCATACACTGTAAGTGAAGGTATTCCCGTCTCAGAAAGAAAATGGAGTGTGAGGCGACGAGCCAGCCTTGGATGACAAAGCCGAACGCGGGGCTCTCGCGATCTGCATCCATCGCTCGTTCAACCTCCTCGGGGCCTCACTGACTCATATTTTGTCCCAAAAGTACAGAGTAAGGCTCTCGGTCGATATTAAACATATACTTGTAATAATGGTCGACCACCTGTGCTCAAGTAAGACTATCCATGGTCGAAGAAGTTCAATATGACCTACCCACCAAACCATCTTTGCTCTCAATCCAAATCTTGATGGGTTAAAGGACGCGTCGGAAGAAATCAAATTGGGATGTATGGAAGGCGCAGTGATCACAATGTGCCCTGGATTCTCCAGTAAGCCGACTTCGTTAAACGTAGCTGATTGGCTCAGCTGCTTATCAGCCTCCAAAACAAAAACGCCAAGGCAGGCGGGGCGTTGTTGATCCGTCCCGGTCGAAGCGGGACAACAGATCGCCATGCAGGAAATCCAACAGCCATGAACAAAAGAGCTATGATAATGTGTTCGACATTTCATGAAGTGCAGCTTTTACAATCCTCTGCTGTTATTTGATGAGTTTTTCCTATCGTTGTCGCGATTCATAGTCACTCCCCTAGACCCATTGCCGAAAAACACCACAAAGTATATATTTCGGCTAAGGTCAAGGGTAAATTATCCAACAGTGGAGCAAGTTTTCCTTTTCTCGATCAACCAACCTTTTTTCAAGGCTCTACCATTCGGTATTTCTAATAGGCTAAAGTACCACTATGTACCTTTTTATCATTTCCCCTTCCTTTCGAGGTATTTTGCCCTTTGATCCCACAATCGTCGATATTTGAGAGCCATAGGTTCATTAGATAAGCAACAATTGGGATAGAAAAAGACTATCTGGTTGGCCAGATTGAATGTGGGAGGCTGCTACTTGAGGAAAGGAGCAACAGCCGTACCAAAAGAGGAAAGACCCCATCAGGGCTCGGTCGAGTCTATTTTGTGGGCCACGACAACTCGACTCCGAGGTCTACTTGAGTTATGTCAAAATCCAACCCGGAAATTATTCAATCGGAATGGGCTTTCATTTATCGTGGTGGTATGATGCTTGGAATGTTCCGGGACTACTACAAAGGATGAGCCCGTGGAGCCCCAGCGCTGAGTGGAGCTACGAGGTGAGAGCATCTATTCGGAACTGAGTGGGCTATCGGAAGAAGGGAATATGGATGTCCTTGCAGCTACGGAAGGCAAGCACAGCGTCCAGGAGTTCTTGAACGTGGATATGTGGAATTAGGATGATAATTGAGTTGATTTGGTTTGGTTGAGATGCTTTGCCATCGAAGGACGATTGAGCTTTCTATGCTCGCCCTCACACTTCTAGGATACATGCGTTCGCTAATCGGATATCTCTCGAGCTTCCCTGGTCATCGTGCTGGCCTTGCGAGGGTTCTTAGCCTCAAACACCTCATCCAGCTCCTCAAGTGTTCGTCCCTTCGTTTCCACAAAGAAGAGATAAATGAAGGCCATCTCGAATAAATCCCAGAACACGAAGAACACGTAGCTGCCGAATGGTGAGTATGAAACAAGAGTAGATTTCAGCGCTTCACTTACAACCAATACTTGATATGACTCAACGCAATGGGAGCCGCAAATGTATTCACGAAACCAGCGCAGCCAGCGGAGAGCTGCCATGTAACCATTCCCTTGGCTCTCATATCGTCTAGAGAACACATCAGTTAGCTTCTGATCATGATGGGCCATATTGCCTTTGCAGGGACCTACTAGAAAGGACTTCGGCAGGATAAATAGGCTGCATCGGCGTAAACGAGAATGCAAAGACAACCCCAAAGATGAAGATAAACGCAATACTCGCTGAACTAGCCGGAACACTCCCAGACTTCTCATACGCCGCCGCAGTGCCAGCCACAACAGCTAGACAAACCGACATTCCCGCACAGGACGCCATGAGCATTTTCCTTCTCCCCCAGATATCATGACAGCGTGCCCCAATGGTAGCCGCAATCCACCCCGTCACCGCGTAAATCCCATTCAAAAGGAGAACCATATTCACCTCGACGATACCTACATTATTCGCCATGAGAGGAAGGTAGTAACTGGCGATATTGTTTCCGGAGAACTGGCTGAACCATGCCATACTAACACAGAGCATGAGGCGGTATAGCTTCGAGCGGGAGTTGAATAGTGTCCGGTAGTTGAAAAAGTCGCGGGGTCGGACTCCGCTTCCCTCGAGCGATTCCTTGATTTCGCGGAGCTCGATTTCCACGATCGGATGGGTTGCGTCGCCATTTGCGTGGTATTTTACGAGGAAAGCGTGGGCTTCTTGGACGCGGCCTTTGGCTACGAGCCAGCGGGGGCTCTCGGGGAGGGTGAAGCCTAGGAGGCAGACGATGCCGGGGCAGACCATCTGCAGCCAGAGGGGAAGGCGCCATTTGAGGTCTCCGGGAATATGGAGGTTACAGCCGTAGATTGCTGTACTCAGTTAGAACTTTTCCGTTTTCATTCCTTTTCTCCTTGAGCTGTTTATTGGGCTGGTAGGTGACATACTAAACGTAGCAATGATACTCCCAACGTAGTAGAGGGTATTATAGACACCTGCCACGGTGCCACGAGACAGCGGCGGCGCAATCTCCACCAGCAACAACGGCGACGCAACGGTGGCGATAGTCGCAAAGAAACTAAGCAGGAACCTGCCCCCGATGAATGCAGACAACGTAGGTGCCAGAGCCGTGAGTACCGTCGAGGCGCAGACACCCCCACACCCGATAATAATCGTGAGTTTCCGTCCCCTCCAGTCACAAACCCAGGTGAAGAGAGCAGCGACCATCTGCGCGATCTGGAAGATCGAGAATACCAGTCCTGTGCTGGCCGAACCCTCCGTAGGGAGGTTATAATACTGCTGGTACTCGGGGATACTATTGATAGAACCCATGAGGGAGCCATCAAACCCTAGCCAAAACAAACCCGTTAGCCCTTTCATCAACATCATGCATATTGGGGGTGAACGATCTCACCATTCATCGTAGAACAAAGATAGACAAGCCCACAGGCCAGATACAGCCGTATATGCCCCTTCCCCCACGGATCCGGAACCCCTGTGCTTTGAAGTACTTTCTCAATCACAGCCGGAGTATCCTTATATTCCTCCTTGGCCTCGACATGGGAAATCTCCCCATCAAGGTCAGGTTTTTCGTCACACACTGAGCCTGCCATTTTTCTCTTTTTTTCTCGTGTTCAGGAAAACTGTGTTCCGTCCGTACACAATCTAATCCCTAGACTCCCCTCCGCGCCATACCCGTTTATATATGAATCCCGGTCTCGGACTCGGGGAACGGGGCACGGGGGACAGGGGACGGGGGAAGCGTGGAGTGAAAGTCACTCACTCACGGGACCTGGAGCGAACACTGAACACCGGAGAACAAGATTCTACCCCGGGTCCGGAGACGGTCGGAGCGAACACGCCGTGACGAGAAAGGTAAGAAGTGGAGCAAAATGTGGTCCAAAACACGGTTTGCCGAGGGGACCCGAAGAACGGAGAGTGGCGGATCAGCGAGTCGGGATGGGAATTGGGATCCGCTCTGGGGACCGGGACGCTAGCCATCGGGGGCATGAAATTCCGTGCTGAGTCGAGCCCGTTTTGAAGATCAGTTGCCGGTGCGTCAGCGGAGGGGACTCCGTATCTGATTATTTTATGCCCGATGATGTGGTTGTGGGGTGAACTGGTTTGGATCCTGGTCGGGGGTTTGGTTTAGGGTTTGTGTGGTTAAAGCTTGTGCGTGCCGGTGTCACCGGGAGACGACATCCGATGCCTCTTTCTTGTATGGAAACATATTGACACCGGGAACATATTTTATGTTAGTGAGTAGCATTATCTGTGTTAGTATTGCTTAATAAACAACGCCTTTTATCGGGGCAGAGACCTCATTCGTCGTCCCCATTCCAAGAACAACCCCCTCCGAATCCTCAACCGTCAGCACACCATACCGCACTGGGCGGGATCCAACGTCATCTAGGAACGAGTCCTGATGAGCGCTGGACGGCACCCCAGAGGATGCTAGAAGTGGTGCGTTGAAGATCCTCGCCATTTCTACCGGACTCATCGTTGTAGGCCTCCCCAGTATCCACCATCCGTGGAACGTCACCGCGACCGCGACCAAACAAACCCCCATCAGAGCCAGTGCACCGGCCAGGTACGCATAGTTCGAAGAGAACACCACCACCGGGCTTGTTTGCAGCACGTCAAATGTCTTAACAGCACTTGTGTTGCCTTGAGCCGCCCCCAAAGCCGTCCTGAACATCAACTCATACGTATTGGAGAGCATATCCGGGTTCGGGTCGGAAAAGGTGAAGCTGCATCCCCAGCCCGAACCAAATTCAAATTTCGGGTTAGACTGCAAATAGTTCTGTGCGGTGGATCCGTTCGTACCGATGCCCATTCCGGGATCCGGTTCTCCTGGTTGGATCCGAAACTCTGAACCAAACTGGCTCTGGAGGGCCTTGGAGAGACTTGGGTAGTCCCATCGGCCTGGGTTTACGTCGAAGGTGATGTTCTGGCGCTGAATGACGGTAGGCGCCTTGGGGTCGCCGGTCAGTGTGAGGGTATGGTTTGTGATTTTGAAGGGATACTCGACGACCGCGGGGAGCAGTTCGCAATGTTGTCGGTGGAGGACACCGGGGCAAGGTGGGTTGTAATCATACTTGTCGGGCTTCGGGGCGTCAGAAGAGCCAGGGTGCGTTTGAATATAGAGCGTATCGAGTTTGAGGTATAGAAATATGGGGTTGTAGGAGTCGGAGTAGTTGTAATCACGAGTACTCCAATCAAAGTCGACGCCGAAGATAGCCTGCTTAGGAGGGAGCCGCTGGTCGCGGAGTTGGTAGGATGTGTTGGTTGTCTGGTTGCAGACCGGGATAAGGCCAGCGCCCTGGATCGAGCCCTCGCAGGTACCGTCACAGCCCCATCCGGGTACGCGGATCGCGTCGCGCTGTGTGAAATTGGAAAGCAGACTAGCAAATTCGGGGGTGTACATCTCCACTGTGTAAGAGTATTCTGCGCTGCGGGCGGTATAGCCCTCCGGGATGCGATCGCTCAGGCCAGCTTGCAGGGTTCGTGAGGTTTCTCGCTGGGTCGATACGACGGATGAAGCCCGTTGGAGAAGAGGGCCATCGATCGCGACAACCGCAACCAAGACGCAGGCGATCGCGGCAGGACGGAGTTTATGGAGGGAGGTCACCGCTGCCCAAGTGTCGGAACTCGACTCCCATCGTCGATGGAGCTCACCCACTGTCATGCCGTTGAGAGCGCCGCGCCACCAACTGATCGCGGCGCCTTCGGCGAAAGCGACACCGGCCATAGCATTGGATGCAGCCGAACACAGGGCCAGCAAAACGGGAGGAGCCACTGCCCATGAAGAGGTCTCTTGCCCGTCCGACAACACGACGATGACACACGCGAGGATCATCGCACACAGCATGAGAAGGAGGGCAGCTAACCCCACCCACGGCAAGCGCTTAAGGACGCCTGGATTCCAAGCATTCTTGTGGCTAGAATTTTTACTGTTTGCCATGATAAAAAAAATACACGAATGAGGGGTGTTGGGTTCCGGGTTGTCCTGCGCGGGAAAGGGTGGGGGCTTTTTATGTGACGCCCTGGGTCGACAACATGACGCGGGACACTTTCTTCTCGATTGAGTCAGGCACAGCCTTGTTGAATCCTTCGGTTCCTGGGAGTCTTGCGAAAACGACGTTGCAGGGTCTAAGCGACAATCGCAGTCTTTGAGTGAAGGGCTGTTCCCGAAAGGCTTGTCCTAAACATGATATTATTGGCCCAGCACCGTCATGGCGTCCGCCGGCCCCTGCTGTCGAAATTAGCAAAACGCCTCTCCGTGCGCTCCGTGACCGTCCCTGGGTTGATGTTGAGGGCGAGGAAGAGGTGAATACTGACCTGGATATGGCGTGTTAAGACCTCTACTCTGCGGATTTAAATATCGCCCCAAGTCCGACCGCTCTTTACTTCGAAATGTGCTTTGTACAGGGCGGGCCCGTCAGCCTCCATGATCCCTCTCGTACTGGCTGTCAGGAAGCCACGATCATCAGATAGCCAATCGGGGGCTCAGGATGAAGTATCCAGATTGCTTTCCACTTCCGTACAGTGGAAAATTCGATGGCGTTATCTCGGTCGCGCCTTGCTCCAGAAAGGTTCCCACGATATGCCGAGGAGCATTCTAGGAAACCTGTCGAGTATCGAGGCCACATTTCACACAGTTTTGGGAGGAACCGTCTTTTTGCTTGGTGGGAAAATATGACGGGATTCCCATAAAGCCGAATATTTTGTCGCGAGATTGTAGCATTTGCTACGTAGGCCTGCCCCTCTGTTAGCAAATATCGGCAAACATTTGCCTAAATTTAACTATAATTCAATCATTGAATCTCCTGATGGTAGAGATGCTCTCTTTTTTGTCTCGCATAAGTTTAGCGTGGGCGAAGATCCCCCCCACTGATTTGTCCCAACGGGCCGGTGGGTTATACCTTAAATATCCTCCCAGGACGGCGAGGGTTATTAAGCATTGAACCCGACAGTAACTATAAATTGAACGAATTTGATGGATTCGCCGAAAGTCGATGCCGATCATTGCTATGGAAGATCGTGGTAAAGATAAGAAGATGGAGGTGTTGAAACGAGAAGAAAAGCCAGTCACCCCTTCCATCAAAGTCTCGTGATTGTCCTCCAACAATGGAAGGTGCCGCATAAGTCCTTCAAAATTCTCTCAACACAAATACGCGACTTTCTATTTTTCTTGTCTTTAGGAGTTCGAAATTTTAAAAAGCTTCTATTGAGGGTTAGAAGGTACTAGTTGAAGATACCATAAAGGATCTATTCCTGAACGAAATTAATAAGCGCGAACATTATTATCATTGATTTTCGTTGAAATTTATTCGAGATACAGTGCGAGCACCGCGTTCTAAAAAGGAACACGGGCCGACCGAAAAAAATACATTGTTATCGAAGTGATATTGGTTTTGTTTTCGTTTTTTTTTCTTCTTTCATCTAATATTTTTATAAGATTCGATGCTCAGCCAACTCTCGCTATCCTCATGGCATTGGGTGAATCTACGCGCCAAAGGGTACAATTAACCCGGCCAGGTCACGAGGATGGACAAGGCAGAATCGAAACGTCCACAAGGCTACATCTTCGATCAATCCTTTATAAGGGTCTGTCCCCCAGGGGCTCGTATTTTCTGTGCCCAAGGTTGTAAATTAACATTCGCTAAGAAACACGGATTTGAATCCCCTCTAGAAAACCATGGAGCATTCGAAGAACCGTGATTTAATCTATCAAGAGCTCCCCGATCGGCATATTCGAGTCTTGGATTTATTTCCCGTTTCCACATCCGATTTAATTCAGTTACGGCTATCCGTCGTCCCTATCGAGAATCCTGGGAAATACGAAGCCTTGTCGTACGTGTGGGGAAGTACTACGGCAGCCGACCTACGGACGGTGAAATGCAATGGTGTCGAAATCGGCGTCACCGAAAATCTATTCGAAGCGCTAACTCGGTTTCGTGACACTACCACAAAAACCAGACGAATGTGGATTGATGCACTTTGCATCAATCAGGGATCCATTCCCGAACGAAATCAACAAGTGCGGATGATGGGCGAAATCTACCAGCGCGCCAAGGAGGTGCTCATTTGGGTGGGTGATGCGAACGAAAAATTTGATATCCAGCGAGCATTTCAGGTGGCAAGGACCAGAAACGACTACGCAAAGCAGGTGCACATGCTTGATCGCCTTACGACAGGCCCTGTTGCGCTTCTCTTGCCCATTCATGACGCTGATGTGCTGGAGGTGATAAGCAAGGTAAAACAACGGTATCCGATCCCACCGGCACCCGATGACTGGGATCCTCGTTTAATGGGTGTCCTGGCCCGCATGACGACTCCGCCGCAGGAAGACTCCGAGCCGTGCTTTCTCTATGTAGGTAGCAGAGATATCGGTGTGGATATGAAAGCAGTTCATTTGCCGTTCGCCTTCCTGTCCCCGAATTGGGATATCAAGCATCTCCGAAGTGTAGCTGCAACCACTTCGAAGTTTCCAACCTTTGACGATTTCTTGAGAGAGGCGATTAGACCAGCCGAGTTGCACTTATCGGCCGAGGATTCGGTCGTTGTATGGCGTTCTATGGTAGAGTTGGTTGGAAGACCGTACTTCCAGCGCGCCTGGGTGGTACAGGAGGTAATTCTGGCAACCTCAGCAAGAATTGTCTGTGGAGAGCATGAGGTTGATTATCGCGACTTTTACAACGTGTTTGGTATGGATCAGTCAACAGGAATAGGAATCACCGTTCAGAACTTTCTATTGGACGATATGAAAATCTTCAACGCAGAAGAGAACTGGCACGTTATGCAGAAATGGGCATCCTGTACCATCCCTTTCACTGAATATTTGGCAGGTCTTGGCCAGGACCACAAAGTCTTCAATCAAATAGGGTACTACAAAGTGAAAGGGAGCCAAGGGTATCTTCAAGACTTATCGCTCTCCTCTTTACTCCAAGACTTTGCCAGGCAGAAAGCAACCGACCCCCGTGACAAAATATTCGGCTTTCTGGGGATCCTGAAACATTTCTCTACAAACCCAGAAGCCCGTTCCTGGGCCCAGAATTGTGTCGACTATTCCCTCGAAACCGAGGAGGTTTACCGGAATGCTGCAAGACATATTGTGGAAGCCTTTCGGCAACGAGGCCCAAACGAGACACTTCCATCAATTGGCCATATTTTGAGCGCATTTCGATATCGAACCTCGCCCTGTGTGGAAGGGGAAAGTGATGTCGATCTACCCAGCTGGGTCCCCAACTGGCTATCCGACGATTGTAGTAGTTTTGGGGTCACTAGTACAATGGTCAAAGAGACCGACGGGCTCATACCGTACAGTCCACGAATCGACGGCGATTCTCTTTTCATTTCCGGATCCATTGTTGACACGGTGGATTTGCTCTCAGACCCACTCGACTACAGCACCTACAGCGAAGAGATGTACCAAGAGGCAACTCTCTGCTACCGCCTGGTCGACGAGCATCACCACTTTACCAGCCCCTACGGGTCCCGTGAGAGTCAAATTGACGGTTTTTGGCAGACTATCATCGCCGATAATCCGGTCGGCGCAAGGCCATCCACGGATGCGACCTACCATTTCAAACAGCAAACTCCGGTGGAGAAGTGGACTGCCCACTGTCGAGAGAAATACCAAAAAGTCCGTGAACTGTGGGGAGAGAATCTGCGTCAGCGTCCTATACTAGGCCCGCTCCTCGGTGAGATTAGACGGGGCAAACAAAACAATGATGATCATGCGTTGAATCACTTAACAGAGGATGTTTCTCTCGGAAGGGAAAGATTAGAGACTCTGCTTGCAGAACCAGAGATACAATGGGAGCAATATCCCTCGCGTCTGGAGATCCGTCGTCACATCATCGTGAAAACACGAAAAGGGTATTTTGGTTTGGCACCGCCATGCGTCCAGCAGGGCGACGTCGTATCACTCATCGCAGGCTTTCCAGAACCCGTGTACCTACGACAAAGGGAAGGGGAAGGACATTATATTGTCATAAGCCGGGGTTGGGTTCATGGGTTGATGTATAAGGACGATACATTCTATAATAATATTGGTGAGAATCACGGTGTGATTGAACTCCGCTAAACAATTATGGACCGTTTTGAAGGTCAAAAGTACCACTACGCCAAAAGGCCCTCAGAAGACTAACTTGGGATGATGACGATGGTTGTATTTAGCGTGCGGGTGCGGAAGGACGCCGGAGCCTAGGATCCATGCATATATATCATCCATCTGCTTGCCCTTTGTGTACCTAGATATCCGACAGAAAGCTTACCAACTAGATGGAGGACATTATTATCCCGTCCCCTCAGCACCTGAACTCGAAATTTATCTATGGGCATAGATATGGCTCTTGAGGAAAATATAACCATCTGTTTGGAGGAGAGGAGAGGGATGAGAGACGCACTCTATGAGAAGATGCACTTTCTCCCCCAAAAGAGAAAGCACAATTTCTACGGGAGGCCAAACCCATCGAGCAGGTGCAACGAGATCTGCCAACCGAAGTAGCATGAGAAGGGTAGGGCAAAACAAAACAGCCCCTAGGGAAACCATCGAGGAACTCGAAAACCCAGTGAAACGCACTCCTAGTCGGCATTGGGTAGACATCGATAAGCCCTGTCAAGACGACGGTAGAGCCTAATGAAGTTCCAGGTCAAGGTGAGCCTTCATTACTCAGGGATAGGCCATGACGGCGTATTTTATTCCAGTCATTAAGGAATCGTGGAAGAATTCAGTTGTGCGTAACTCATTATCTCGTCCCACGTTATATTGAGCTCTACTATTAAAAGCGGGAAACTCCGCGTCCGTTTCTTCATTCACCAATAAACCGAGCGTCGAAGGCGAACAGTCAAGCACTGAGCGGAAAACCCGCACAAACGGCATGGGGAGAAAACAAGGAGGAAGGCACCAGACTCTCTCCTTAAGTCTGGTATTTGCCGACTGCCCGTTTCGCAGTCCGTGAGCAACCACACGCAAAATCAGCGATTGGTGTGAGATGTGAGACAAGACGAGTCAAGATGGCGCTGGAAGGGAGAGAGACGCTGTCGATCGTTAATGCTTCATCGCTGATTGGCTTTGATCAGTCGACAAGATATCAAAACCAGGATGACCCCGCTTCATTGTCATGTCAGCCAATCCATCCTCCATTTCCGCCTATCGCATTTACATGAGCCGCCTGAGCTGTATCAGAAAGACCCTTCTTCTCGTGTTCGAGGCATCGAAACAGCGACGATGATTGTGATAGTCGTGATACTCGCGATGTCCTTCCAAAGGCGGGGAAGATCGTTCTTAAGAACTTCGTTTACTATATTTAGGATGCTGGGTGGCTTGGGGACGCGGGACGCGGGACGATGAACATGAGGACTGAACCAAAAGGGAGGGAGGCTTCGAGAAAACCCTGAAATCTTCGTGTGGTGAATGTGATGGAGGGGGAAGACAAGGATTCCGGAAATGACGGAAAAAACAAGAGAAACCCCTGGGATTGGACCGTGAGTGGAAGGATGGTTCTCATTGGATGGCTCGTAAGGTTGCTAAAAGTGCAACTTGAAACCGGTCTCTTTACAAAGGCCAACAAAGGCCGACTATCATCGCTTAGTTTGTTGGCGTAAATGTTAGCCCGATTAGGAAACGAGCGCCTTGGCCCAGCACCGATCAGAGGAGCAAGAAATGTTGCTATCCCCAGCTTCGATGGCATCATCGCATTGAGGCTGGATTACATATACGAGGCAGAGCCCCATCTTCTTCACTTTCCACATCGCACCCAAACGATATTTTATCGCTCCACCCGTCTTCCACATTTTGCCAAGCCCATGAATGAGCCCTTCAGGGGGCCAGATGAGCGTCATCCCGACATTCTGCGATGCAGAGCTAATGTTACATTTCCTTCAGAAGGAATGCATCGCAGTCGTCCAACACCCACGAGTCATGTTTTCCAACACCACGGGCGCAGTTCTGTTGGGTAATAATTTCGCTTGGGGGCGAGGATTGTGGGGGTCAAGGCCGGCGGCCCCCTGACGAGGAGAGACCGGCACCACGGAGACCGCTGTGAGGAACCTGAGGATTACTTTTCAACTTCTTCAGCCCAGGGCCATGGGACGCCTGAAGCTTAAGACTCAAGAGAGGACCTCAAAGGTCTCAAACTAATCTCTAATCTCAGAACCTACTAATCTCGAGGAGGACAGAGTGAGCGACGACTGCGACTCTGGTCGCCCCTCCCGCTCCTTTTTCCTCTGCTGTCGAGGATGCGACTCGTCCAGAAAACCGGTTTCCTCCCCACCGAATTGATAGCACTGCAGCTCGGGTCACTGCTGTAATAATGATTGATGGTTGATGGTGATTGATTGGGAGTTTGGTGACATGGTTGGGGAGTCACCCCGAAGTCAGGATCTCCTGTGGCAAGTCCTTCCTTTTTGTGATCCCATGTCCGGCTTCACCCACACCCGTCGCTTTTTCAGGCTGTAGACGTCCAAATGAAGGCAATCAAAGCGAAAATTCTGGCAAGATGGGGATAGCTTCAGGAGTTATATAAAATGCTCATTTCGTGGCTGCGACGGGCTGCTTCCCTCGCGAGCTTGGTGGCACGATACCCCAACTCTTGGCAGAAAAGAGACAAAGGCTTGAGCTGTCATTTCATGCGACCTTGGGAAGACAGGACGCTAGTTTCACATCTATCTATCATAGCTGAAGTTAAACATGAGTTTCATTTTACGAAGGGTCCAGTCGAGGAGCGAGTTGAGTGTTGGCAATTCACCGCGATGGTGGGACGCCCAGCGTTGGCTCAATCAAACAGTCAACTCAACTCTTGGCACACGAGGGGAACCTTCATGAAAGAAACATGACAACGAAGAGGCTAAGGCGACATCGAATCAGATCCTTTCCCTGCAGCCGTGCTCGTGGCCGGGTCGTGTTCTCGCGGTTTATTGCTTAGTCGGGGAAAAATCAAGCGATCCAGTACGAAGGAGCCAAGCATGCAACCCTCCCAGCATCAGGAGGATCACGCACGGGTCCACGAGCAAATCACGGCCTCATTTGGAGCTGAGTTGAGAATAGATTTTTATAGCGAGCCAATCAGGCGCACGGAATGCGGTTCACAGCCCAGTGGGTTCGTATTATCGTGGGGGCGAATTAGTGGCTTAATCCACCGTGGTCCCTACCGGTGGGGACTCCGTCGAGGCTTGTCCACTGGCTCTTCAGCATAAGTGCCGTTTGTGACCTTCCCTGCTTGTCTAATCATAGCATCCTCAGGAAACGCAGAAACGAGGTGGTCGTATTCATCTATCGTGGGACTCTTGGCAGAGACATGGCGGCCACAAGACCCTTGGGGAGGGCACCAAAACGGATATCCAGGCCGACAGCGAGGGGGATTTCATCCGGCGCCCAAGATTTCTCAAGTTAGTTTGGTTATTGTTTATTTTCTTTTCCTGAATGAGGAGTTCATCTCCTGCGGTAAGCAAATAGTTTGAGTGAGTGGAGTCTGTTGGGCTCTTCCTGCCGAAGCAAGGAAGTGATTGACGGTGATTGTCAGATGAGGATCGAAGCAATGGCACCTTGGTCAACTAGCCTGCTGCAGCCCTTAAATGGTCCCGTATCCTGGGGGAGGTCTGGTGGGGCATCAATACTAAGCCCCGAACCGGCCCTCTCTCGTCTGTTGGCATTCTCACCAAGCCTCAGCAAACTCCAAACGATCCAGGATTAGACGAGACTGTCCTGAGTATCATGACTATCACCCCTAACAATAGAACAATGCTGCGAGTTAAAATTTCTTCTCTGACGATCGGCCGAGCGTGCCGGGTGCAGCAGAACTAGGGCAGAGTATAACCCTATAACCCAAATCACACTCAGGCAAGCCTCCCAAGACTTTATATTTAATGTGTCTCACTCCCCCTCTCCGTAGTTGCGTCTTTGCGTCAAGCCCCCATTCCACTTTATTTTGATTGAAGCTTATCTGGCTGGGAAGTCTCTGGACAAATACCCTCCCCCGGGCCAGGTATACACACTCTGTCTTGAGTTGTCACTCCCTCGTCCATCGTTTGGCACTCTCTTACTTTTTTGGGCTACCACACCCAGCACCGTCGTTTCCCATTCAAAAGCGTATTTCCTTCTCGTGTCTTCTTTATAATCATCTCCGTCATGGCATTTCTCCTCCCTTTCGTCCTCACTCTTTTGTTCGCGGTCGACACTCTCGCCGTTCACTTCTCATGGCCCTACTATACCTTCAACACGATACCAGGTCGACCCCCGAAGCTGGATATCACCAGAACAAAAGAGGACCCGACTCCAGGTCTGCTGTTCCTGGGGCCCAAGAACAATAACATCGGAGGCATGCTCTCTGCCACAGGCGCCGCCGTCGACATCTACGATCAAGATGGCGGTTTGGTTTGGCACGGACCCGACGTTGAAAATACCAACCTCAAGGTCCAAACCCTCAACGGGAAGCCCGTGATCACGTACTGGTCTGGTAAGAAGATCGAAGGCTACGGATACGGCAGCGTCCACATCCTGGACCAGACCTACAAGGAAATCCACACCGTTAACCTCCAGGGAGACTTCTACACCCCTGGTGGCATCCCGGCAGACTCCTACATCGATCTGCACGAAAGCCAGATCACCGACCATGGCACAATGCTCATCACCTCGTACAACGTCGTGCAGGTCGACGCCACCCCAATTGGAGGGCAGCCGATGACCTGGGCGCTGAAGTCGGCCTTCCACGAAATCGAAATCGGAACCAACAAAGTCCTCTTCTCCTGGTCTCCGCTCGACCACCAGGGCAAGCTTCCTCTCTCTGACTCCCGCGCTGACAGGCCCATCGGTGTTGCATCCCCAGAGGCCCCCTGGGATATCCACCACATCAACTCGGTCCACTGGGTCGACGATGGCTACCTGATTTCCCTGCGTCACACCCACTCCGCTGTCTTTGTCAACAAGGACGGCTCCATCAAATGGCATCTCGATGTACGTCCTAACCTCCACCCCGAACTTTACCCCCCGAACAGAAAGCTAACCATAATTGCCTCCCACAGGGCCAAAACGGCGGCGACTTTGACCTATGTCAAGATTGCCGATTCTCCTGGCAGCACGACATCCGCGGTTTCCTCGAAGCCCCCAACCAGCTCGCCATCACCATCTTCAACAACGACGGCAAAGAAGGCCCCGACAAAGGCCAACCCACTTCCGGCCTCATTCTCGCGCTCGACCTGGACACGATGACCGTCACCCAGAAGCGCAAACTGATTGACCCCGCCCAGAACCTCAACGCTGACACCCAAGGCGGCTTCCAAGCCATCAACAACGACCCCAACGGCAGCATGCTCATCGGCTATGGCTCCTGGGCCAGCGTCAAGGAATTCAACGCCAACGGCGACGTCGTCTGGACCGCCCGCTTCGGCCCAGACGCCCAGATCGCCTCCTACCGCGCCTTCAAGTTCGACTGGCACGCTACCCCCTGGTACGCCCCCGTCCTCCAAGCAACCGCCTACCAAGCCCCCAACGGCCACATGTCCACCCACTTCTACGTCAGCTGGAACGGCGCCACAGAGATCTCCGAGTGGAACTTCTACGCCGAGACCAACGGTGCAGAGGGCGGCGAGCCCGTCCTGATCTCCTCTGTGCCCAAGAAGGACTTCGAAACCGGCCTCGTCGTCGAAGGGTACTTGGATCGCGTATACGTCGAAGCCATCGACGCCAACGGCGCCTCCCTCGGTAAATCTAAGGTGATGCGCTCAGAGCTCCACGGCGACTGGTCCGATCCGAACCGCCAGCGTCCTTCCGCCGATAGCCCGGCCGAGGTCGCCGCGGGAGTAGCTGAACTCGCTGCGCCTGAGCCCAAGAAGGAGACTACCACAAAACCCAAGGAAGAACTCAAGGCCTCCCCTGTCCACGAGGAAGCGGACGAGGAGGACCTCATCGAGGAAGAAGAAGTCGAGATCATCGTCTCTGAAATCTCCGAAACATCTGCCACCACGACTTCGCAGAAGATTACTGATGCGCTCCCCAGCGACCTAGGCACCCCTTTTATTTTCTTCATGGGCTGTGGTCTGGTCACGATGCTGTTGGGTTGGGTGTGGCTGAACCGTCGACGACGGTTCGCGAGGTATTACGAGCGTGTTCTTCCTATGCGGGAGGCGTGAGTCATACCTTGTAAAACTTGTATATTGCATCAAGGGTTGGGATTCTTTTTTATTTAGCATTTTTCTTTGCTTTTCTTTGTCTTTGTTTTAGCCTTGTATATATATCCATAGACATGCATGAACTGTATATAATGATCAATATGTTTCATATACTCGGATTTTTGGTCTTGTTTTTTTGTAAGCTTAGGCAGGGTAAGCTATTGCGACTAGTTCGCTAATGCGTACTTTTCGTCACCACCAGGCGTTCCGCTTCTACTGGTAGGCTGTTATTCATGTTTCAATGGTCTAAGGACATTTCAAAAGGGCACTTGAAGATATACTTAGGTATCTAATAACTAATAAGATGCCCGGGCAGGTACTCAAAAAGCTACCGAGAAAGGCACGTGGAAAGATACTGAGATACTACCTAAAAAGGTGCTGGAGAGAATGATGATTGGCTAAAGATAAGGTAGTCTAAGCTTAATTAGGAATTGTATTGGCAGGACCTCAACTGGACAAAGGAACTCTTATGCCAGCATTTGTTACACACCCACCACCTGTTTGGAGGTCATGCTCTTCTGGGGAAATAGCGCCTTCCACGACGTTTGTGGTATAACGGAATACAAAACCCATGGCGATCATGCCCCAGGGCCCACTGGCCTAGTGGCATTAATTTGTGAAAAGTAGGAAATCTCGTAAGGGGGGCATAATTCAATCCCGAGCCGTGCTATTCGGCAGGCAAAAAGCTATGATTCGGCGCTATGGCATCCAGTATTTCCCCCGAGCCAGCCAACGGTCCACACCAGCCATAAACATCACATCGACACTGTTCATACCGGGGGCAACTATCAAAACCATTAGTCCATTATAGTCGAGAGGAAGGAGAAGGAGTAGTGAAAACATACTAGGTAACCTCCATCCCAAAAATGATATGCCAAATCTTCTCATACACCCAACCCACCCCAAAACTATCCGTCTGGTCCGTCTCCGCCGCCCACCGAAGCATCCGCTCATAGTCCTCCCGCGGTCGTTGAAGAATCCGCGCACGACTCACAGCAAACTGCGCACAGCACACATTCCCAATACTCGCGGGAACCTGGTCAGGCGGAACATCGAGAATTATTTGATAGACCTCTGCAAAGAAAGCGCGGATATCGTTCTTTTCGATGTCGATTTGGGTTGGATTCCAGGGGAGCACGCTCGAGGGGCAACCGGGGTCATGTTGGCAGCGGAGGTTGACGTATCCTAGGGCATTTATGGCCTCGAGACGGATGTTGCGCAGGGTATCACTGGTACTGGGGCCAAAGAGGTCGTTGTGCCATTGCACATGGTTGGAGTGGATGAAGACGGAGTAGGGGGGGAGTCGATCGTAGAAGTCGACGATGTAGGAGAGGTAGGCTGCTGCCTCGCGGCCACGGGATGTACGCGGGGTGAGGAGGCGGGGGTCTGGTTTGGGGTCGGTGGAATAGATGAATGGGATTGTTCTTGCGCCACTGGATTCGTGATTAGTATTCATGGTCCGTGGTTGTTGCTCATTGCTCCCACGCTGGAAGCTCACGATCTTCCTTCCATGACAAGGTAAAGGGCGCAAAAGGTGAGTTACCGTTCTTTACAATAGTCTAGAATCCATGTGAGGTCTTCTTTTTTTGTCGACGCAAGCACCAGACCGACTTCGCTGCTGGCAGAGTATGTGCTAGTTATGTCGGCCAACTGGCGGATCACCGAGTCGCGGATTTTGCCGCGTCCTGTTTGCGATCGACTTGAGCCTCAATACAATTATAACAAGCAAATCGTAACGACAGGCATACCGTGATCAAGAAAGGAAGGGTTGCGGTATAATAGCAGAGTCCCCAGAATAGTTATGAACAGACACAGGGCTCCCAACGCAGTAGTTTTTGGCAGCGGCCAACGGAGGATCCGACCTTGCGGCATTGAAACAGATCAGTTAGTCGCATGGGAGAGGCACCTTCTCAGAGAACGCGTCGAAGAGGGCCGAAGTTTTTAGGTAGGATAAAGAAATGATAAAGAAATGGGAAAGAGCGACCGGCTGCGAAGTTGCGTGGCGGGGGCTTTGCTGATCAGGCTGGACGCGAATCCTGCAGTGGCCGCAGCACAGCCTATCGCTCTCTCAAGCCTCAGCGACCCACCTGAGGCTGCGTTCGAAGTCGTAGAGGAACGCGGATCTCTTCCCCCAAAGCATCTGGGGATGATCTCCCCCTAGGCTTATTATTTACTCGGGTTTCGCGGTAGAACAACCCCGACCGCAGAATCACAAGAGCCCAGTCAAAGGACCAAACACAGCAGATGAACGAAGTGTGTTGGAGCCAACAGAGGGCTCGTGTCTGATTGGATACAGACAGCCCGAATGCACCCGCGAAGATCCAATATTGTGTCATCTCGAATTCAACTCGTTCAACAGTTGAAGAAATGGAAGTCGTTGTCGGATTGAGAAGCGCAGAAATAGTCATAGCTTCCATTTAACCGAATCGGCATCATTAATACAACGGATACCCCGTGGCGCCCTTAGCTTTCCGTTCTTCTTTTACCTTCCACTCTCAAAATGACTTGGCGCCGTGCCTCGCCCAAGGGACGGCTCGGGTAGGGATGCTGATCCTTGTCGCTGTCGGCGGCTCTTGCCCCATTGACGGCGACGTTTATAGCCGGCGGTCGTTCGCGCCAAGCGGAGTCCACCGCCTCCCTAGCTATCAGAGGCAAGGCTGTCTAGGAGTGGCGTGGTCATTTCAGGGATCGCATCCCCATGTTTTTCTTTGCTTGATTGGTTGTTCACATTTTCCGAATCCGGTAATTCGGTCTGGATACATACCAGTACTGGTAAAGAGGTGCCGAGGGAGCTTTGTGGGGTGTTGGACCCTCGTTCAATCATCTATGCATCTGACTGAAGCTAATTATTTCACGTAAAGATCTGCCCTGCTTTGTCGAACCTAGTTAGTACTACTAGGAGTACGGTAGCTGCTACTTATTAGATGTACCGAAAATACCCCATTTATGACCAACTATGACCAATTGAGCTGTCGATGACTCTTTTGGCGTAGGGGTTATTTTGGCCACATTTTGGTCAATATTACCTCAGGTATATATGAAGCCAAACCACCTATTACTGGTACCTCGTACCCATGTTCTGTCCCCACTCCCTGGCCATCTCTGTCTAGTTGTAAAGAAGAGAAACTCGCTAATTACCGGAGGACGAAAAGCCCTGAAAAGAGGGGTATTGTTTCTGTAGATTGATTCCAAAGATACCTTTGAGCCCTACTTCCAGGGTGCTGCTAATCCGTCGGCCTAGCGCCTCTCGCATCAAAGCTATTCCCCTCCTCGCACTTCCTTTCCATAACCACAATATCGTCTCTCTCCTTTATCTGCACTGTTCGAAAGGACTTTGAAAAGTTCTCGAATCCACGTCCACCCAAAAAAACTCAGCAAAATGGTTGCCGAATATTGGTAAGAAGGCGGCTTTATATGTTAGAATAATCCTCAGCTGTCGATATTTTGCTAAATCCTAGTTGCTATAGTCCTGCATATGCCGTAGGTCTCAATCTCTCTCCTCTCAGTATTTGGACCCGCTTCATCTTACCAGGAGTTGAATCACTAACATTCCGACCTCCAGCCCTTCTTCGGTGCCATGGGCTGCGTCTCCGCAATCGTCTTTACCTGCTTCGGTGCCGCATACGGAACCGCAAAGGCCGGTGTTGGCGTTTGCTCAACGGGTATCTTGCGACCTGACCTGATTGTGAAAAGTACGTTACATCGGAACCTTACTCCTATAGAATGGATGAAAAAAGAAATTCGATGCTGATTCACTACTATATTAGATATCGTCCCGGTGGTCATGGCGGGTATTCTCGCGATTTATGGTCTAGTGGTCTCCGTCTTGATTGCCGGTGATCTGAAGCAACAACTTTCCTTGTACACGGGATTGTCCAGCTTGGGACGGGCCTGGCGGTTGGGCTTGCTGGTCTAGCAGCTGGGTTTGCCATCGGTATTGTTGGTGATGCGGGTGTTCGTGGAACGGCTCAGCAGCCGAGATTGTATGTGGGGATGATATTGATTCTCATCTTCGCTGAGGTTCTGGGTGAGTGACCTATGATATCCCGTTCCTCAAAGACATTTCAGGGGGAAGACATGATTTGACGCTGTTTATATAAAGGTCTCTATGGTTTGATTGTGGCACTTTTAATGAACACACGCGCGAAAGATGTAATTGAGGAGTGCATGTAATATGTATGCCTCATCTTGCAGGATTGGGATGGGAAGCAGAAGTCAGTGCACCGACAACGGAGTCTATGATGGAGTGGGTTTGTATTTGATATAATAGTCAGTGTATAACCTGCGTCTTATCATATTATTATTCATGCCATCGCATGTCTGGATAGAGTGAAGAACTACGAAGAGTAAATGTGACAGAATTGCAGAATATGAAAATATAAATGGTAAAGACAGTAAGAGTTGGAACATAACCAGAGAAGGGAGTCACTCAAAGCAATGTCTAGTGACTCAACAAAAAAGAGATGTGCTAGGGACACCGACAACATACGCAACAGCTCCAAATGAAGAGGTGGAAGTGTCAAGGTGTTCTGTGGGTTTTACAAAATTTCCAGTGGCTACTCGAACCATTTGGAAAATAGGGGGGTTAGTTCCCACCATAGCCACCTCATACCCCGTCCTATTACGGATGAATGGGGAAAATGCAGCGAGCATTTGCATAGCCACCATCCGAGCCACCGTTATCACCACACCTGGTGTCACTCTGGAGGCCATATTTGATAATGCTTGCGTACTTTATGGAAAGGCCTCCTCTGTTTTTGCTATAATTGCAGCCCACGACACCAATGGGCTCCATCTTCGACAGGAAGGTCCACGGAAGCCAGGAGCCAAATTCACTAAACATGGTGCTGCAGATGAGAATGTGCCGTTGGGGCGCTTGGTTCTGCGTCCATAATTTAGGGTACTGTTATCTTTGGACGGGGGAATATAGGACGTACTGCTCCGTAGAGATAGACACCGTTGTTGCCGGCATAGTGGAAGATAACGGAAAAGTATGCCCCGTCAAAGCATCCGATGGGGTCGCATCCGGTGGCGCGCTTGTAGGGAGCCTGGATACTAGACCATCAGGCCCCGCAATGATAGCAAATAGGAACCTATTCTCAACGAGGGACCATGAGCAGGATCTTGATCACTGTCCGAACTAACACAGTCCGGCTGTGCGGTTGCATTAGTTGGAGATTCGCAGGAGGCCAGGAACATGCGTACCCAATATAAACAAGAAAGGAGCCTAAGAATCAAAAGCGCACACAAAAGCTACCAATGGAAACTACATTATGCTAACTACTGCTGTTCAATTCTGATCCATGGGTATGTTCATTTCCTGCTGTTATATTATAGACAACAGTATACTTATTCTAATATCAAGGTGAACACGGCGGGAGTTCTCAGGAGCTGCCGCTTCGAATCAACCTTGAGCTCATGTTGGACCTCCTATTTCAGTTCAGAAAATGTCAGTGTATTTACTTCTTCTGACTAGGGATTAAACCATGTTTCATCCATAGAGCACAAAGCGGTGCGTACATCCCTACCCAGTGAATCAAACAATCTTTGTTACTTAGAACCACAGTCTCAACCGCTTAGAAATGGAATCTTTTCTCGACCAATCATTGAATAGATGGAGGTTGCTTATGGTCTCAATACACTACGATTAAAAATGCCATTCTATAACCCTCAGCCTGGGCACCCAGTCGTACTATTCTTGCAACTATGTAGGAAATGGATTTAATACCCCCACGTACTAAGCGTTGAAAAAACTGTAAGGATATATCTAGGATTGTGGTAGTCTATTGGAATCCTCAAGCGGCTACATCGGTCGGTGCATCACGCTAAATCCTTCCCTCAAGCTCCCGCCCTCGTACCCACTAACCCACCAGGTATTAGCACAGATACAGAAGCGGCCCTCGGGGTCTGAGGCTATGTGACAGGAGGCGAAGTTGCTCGCATATTTCAGCTAGTTCTGGGCTCGTAATTCATATGAGCCCTATTTTCTACATACGGCTAGAATGGCTGTGGCTGCGATTCGGGAATAACAGCCGACAAGGACCAGGGCGTACGAGCAGTTTGTTTCTCAACCCTTGAGCAGCTTACCACCCAGTTGCAATTGATATGGTTAAATGGGCCGGCTTGCCGATTGTAACAACTTCCTCTAGGGTCTGCGACCTTGCCAAATACCGTAGGTGTTAAACTTGGCCGGGCACATTACACCTATCCGGACTAGTGGAGGCAAAACAAGACCTATAATAGATGTCACTCAGTCCTCGCAGACTTGGGCTAATGCAG
Source organism: Aspergillus biplanus (assembly GCA_027569045.1). Lineage (NCBI taxonomy): Eukaryota > Fungi > Ascomycota > Eurotiomycetes > Eurotiales > Aspergillaceae > Aspergillus > Aspergillus biplanus. Next base: position 195,827 of record JAPDEJ010000023.1, read on the forward strand.
GTATTAATCCGGTTAATATCACGAGACTGGGTTAACTATAGATCCGTTGCTAAGGGTCTTCACTGAGCTCTATTCGCATTTTATTATTCAAGCCAGAACAATATTCCACCTCACCATTCACTAGTCCTAATTAGGGAATATATTCGCTGATGTCAAAGTTGTGCTTCCTTCAATCATGGCGGAGGGGTTCAAATACTATGCAGTAGATCTATAGTTGGGCGTATTTAGTATTCTAGGATTGTCGCTCTTACAACCACTGATGGCGATTTATTTGACCGATAAAGTCTCCAGGTATGGATGTATATACTAACGTTCATTCTTGTATTCTTGGCCCTTTCTAAGGCGCAAAGAAATCTATCAACTTACACAACGCCTTAAAAGCAGGAATTGGAATACACTCGCCATGCAAATTCTCTACGGGGTCCAACACCCACGTTGCGCAATTGCTTTCCACCCTGCCCCCAATCCGCAACAAAGACCCTCCCGGATGACAACCAACAACCTTATTCAGGATCCGTTTACATTCTTTCTCTTGTATGGTGAAGGTGCAATCATTCTTGCCCTGAACCGAGACAAGCACATCCGACAAGACGTCCCCGGGCGCCTTGAGCTGCAGGAAATTATTATCCCGGATTTCGGTGCCATCTGCCCATTTGCAGAACCCGTCGAGAGCCGCCTGCACTGTACCCCCCAACACCTCGCGATTCGGGCGGCCGAAGCAGGTGGAGACTTCGGTTGAGGGATCGGGGAGGATGGGGGTGGGCGGGGGGTCTGGTTTCGGGGCAGGCGGGGGAGGCGGGTCGACTGGTTTTTCTGTGGCGGTGGCAGTGGCGGTAGGCTCGTCGATGGTTCGAGTCGGGAATACGGTCACGGTGATGGTTGTCGTCATGGGGTTACCGACTCCAGCGCCATTGTTGGATCCTGGGCTTGACCCACCGTTGCCGGGGGATCCGGAGCTTCCACTCCCGCCGTTGGGATCCCAGGGTTCGTCGACGCCAGTGCCGTCGTTGCCGCCCCCTGTGAGCTCATCGTCTGACTCGGGGGAGAGGTAACAGACATCGCCGTCTTCGTCCTCGTCTTCCTCCTCTTCTTCCTGTTCCTGTTCCGGACTGGGTTTGTTTGCGGGAGTGGTCGGACCTGCTTTCCCTCCTGGCGGGACTGGGATAATTGTGACTGGGGGCACTGGCGGGGGGAAGGGGTCGATTCTTGGAGGACAGAAGCCAACCTGGATGGTGCCGAGGATCGGTAACTTGAGGGTAATACACAGCGGTGTTGGCGCGGGGACCGGCGTAATCGTTTTGGTCGGTCCTGCGCCAGTGGTGGTTTTCACCGTGTGTTTCGAAATGCGAATATTCTGGGTCGTCTGCACCGGTGGCGTATGGGTCGTTATGGATCCAGTCACGGTGGTAATCAGGGGACCGGGCGTCCAGGTGCTTGTCGTCTTGATGGGGGGGAACATGATCGTGCAGGGCAAGTCGCAGGTGACGGTATGTGGACCCTCCCAGAATGTCGAGGTGAGGTAGAGAACGCCAAAGGTGCCCTCGGTATCGTCGGATTCGTTGTCCCCGTAGTCACCGGAGAAGCGGTCGCTGAGTTTCAGTCCTCCGGGGATGACGAGTGGGAATAGGAATGTTGTGCCTTTGGGGATGATGATTTCCCATGGGATGATCGTCCCTGCAGACCAGTAGTTTCCGACACTGTCCCAAAGCTCTTGGTTGGTCCGGAATCCACCAGGGAGAATCAGTGCCCGCCAGATGGGGACGCCAGGGGTGATCTCGATAGGATTGGAGACGCTGCCGCCGACTCCGCAACAGGTGGAGGTTATCAGCCGTGCGAGATCGCATTTCTGAAGGGAAAAAAAAGAGTTAGCAACGATATTGGAAGAAATTAGAAGACTAGGAAAGGCAGTACGTACAAAGCAATTCGCAGCACCAGGGCCCTGAGGAGAGTTCTGATTGCCCGAGTTCGGCTGCTGAGCGACGTCAGTCACCACCGGGCCTCCAATCGTAAAGGTGGATGCTGCCGGTACAGTGGTGGCCGGGAATGGAATCACAGTAGCGGAGTTGGGCGAGAGATACTGGGCCAGCCCTCCATTGGCATCCAAATCCACGGCCCAGTCAGAAACTCCTCCAAAGTTGAGGCCTCGGATCCATTCCACGCGGGTGGCCTTGGTCACATCGCTCATCCACGCGACCCACTCCAGGCCATCGTACACCAGTATATCCGAATTAGATGCTCCATCGTGGTAGGATTGCACCGATCCAGCCGAACGGGCACCAGACTGCCACTGGTGGATGATCTCGCGAATTTCGGCGGAGGCGAGATATCCCCCTGTGTTGGTGCAGCGACCAGGGGTTGCATCCGAAACGCCCGCACTGCCGGTGAAGGTACACATTGGGCCCGTACAGCCTGCCTGGGACATGTGGAAACTACGACCGTAGCTTGAAATCCCCGAGAAGATTTTATGGGAGGGAACACCGGCTTTGGTGATCATTGAATACGCGTTGGTGACCTCTGTAATGTTGATATGGGATCGGAGACAGTTGCCTCCTTCACATCCCGGATTGGACCACTTATTTCCATAATCCCACTGCCCATGGAGATCATACGTCATAAAAACAATATAGTCCACGACCTGCGCAATTTCTTTAATCGGATACCCCTTGAGATACCAGTAAGAGGCGGGTGCGGCCACAGCCACATCCTTATTAGGGAGTCCGGCTTTGACCAACTGCAAGAATGCCAGATAGTCATATCCTTCGCTCAGAATACCGGGTGGGATGCCGGGGATATCAGGGGCGGCAGGATACTCCCAATCAAAATCAACCCCATCGAGGCCGTGAGCTAAGACAAATGCTATCACATTATTTGCAAACGTCGCTCGATTCGCCGGGGTGACACCTTCTCGAAAAATCGAATACGTGGGAGCTTCGGTTGAGAACGCCCACCCGCCAAAGGAGATAATCCGCTTGACCCCCGTCATGCCCTTCATCAACTCAAACTGGGCCACGTTGCTGACGGAGACCTCGTAGGTGGTTGTAATATCCGCAAAGGCGAAATGGATGTGCGTGTAGAGATTGGTGTCGATCTCTGTAACCGACATATGCAGACACGGACGCTCTTGATTCCATGCTTCGTAGTAGGCGACTCTCGAGAATGTAGCGGGAGGCTGCCCGTTGTTGACGATATCCATGCCGCAATTGGAGATGCATCCATTCGCACCCGGCTGGGAGGTTCCCGGTGCTCCTGTATCAGCAGGGTTCAAGACGCAGAATTCCTCTGTTGTTCCGCACTGGCCCCAGATATTGCAACACACGTTCAACGGGCAGGGATTGAGATCAGCGAGGTCTACATTCGCTTGTCGCACTGTGCCGGGGACCTGGGGCCCACAGACCGCGTTTAAAATGGGTGCAGGCATCGGAGGACTTCCCGAGCTCAAGCAGATCATTTGATCAGGTTGGAGATTGCCGCATCCCGCCCATCCCCAGGTATTGGCATTATAGCTGTCAATGTCGGCTTCGGTGATGTAGAACGCCTTGCCAATGTCGTAGCAGTTATCATCTGTTTGGATGGAGTAACTCGCACAGCTTCCATCGGGATTGGGCTGAGGGGAGAAATCCGGCAGTGTGCCTTCCGAGCAACACACCCAATCATCCGCATGGAGGTTATTGCAGAAGTTCGATGCCGGGTTGTATGTCGACAATTGCGCCTCGGTGATGCCGCAGCGCTGGGCCAACGACCAGCAGCCATCGCCCTCGACCACTTGGATGGCGGTACAATCCGCTCGCGCCTGGAGACGGTGGATGGAGCGTTTCGTTTCCGCCGAACCCGTCGACACCAGGCTCATCTTGTCCGGCCTATCGATGGCCTTGAACAGGGAGATTTCGGTGTTTTCCCAAACCTCCAGACTGTCGGAGTCGCGCAGGCATTTGGCCTCATTCCAGCCCTTGAGCACGTCCTGAACCGCGGCAATGTCACCCGTGGAGTCGACATAGATCCCGAACGCCCAGGTAGCAGGCCAATGCTCATCGCAGATTTGCCCTGCGAGTTGCCCCGGAACGCTTGCAAGGGCTTGGGCACTTGCGATGAACCTTTGAACCAACGACACTGCATTACTCTTGACAATCTCGGACCCGACATAGAGTCCCACCATGGTGTCATTCAGCTGGGCAAACATGATGGTCGGTGCACACTCGGACTCGGATGCCAAGTGAGTTTTTAGTTGTTTTGTTGCCCCCACTAGGCGCTCTAGGGCTATGACGTCGTCGTCGTTCTCAGCACCCCATTGCAAGAATTCGAAATCCGTTTGATTTGTGAATGTCTCGGCTCCGGCCAGACACCCAGTCCGGGAACCCGTCTCCTGACGCGCCTCCAGCCCCGGGGAAAACGGAGTCGAGGAGAATTCAATGGGTTGCGACGATGTGTCACTTGCGGATGCACGACAGGCCCGGAAGGTAGCGTGCGTATTGGGATCCCGGATGGGCGTGTTGAGGCACATATCGAAAAGGGTTGTTTCGTGGCACCTCTGGATGGCGGCCTCGCCATGGAGGTAGGTCCAATTGGAGGGGTTGGACCCTGCCAGACTGCATGGAATGGGACATGGATCGAATGGACTGGATTGAGCCAGTGCTAGGCGAGCAGTCACTGCGAAGACAAGCCCGGCAGTGAGCTTCATTGTGAACCCTCCCTTTGTCTATAGGGATGGGAGGATCGGAAACGGGACTCAAAAGGAGGGGAGTGCAAGATAATAGATAATAAAATTACAGTGGGAAGGTAGAGCAGACAGACAACATGTCTCCACCTCCTCGCCTCAGGAAGCTGTAGGAATGAACTTCCATGTCTCCTCTCATAGATAGATACGACATCATACCTGATGGTGGTAAATTTGGTTCTGTATGGACTGATACGGTACTGCCACTGAAATCTCATTTCCACAAATCCCTGAACTTGTTTGTTTACTGCCAAGGGCGGCTACAACAATCCTTCAACTTCCTTCCCTCCATTCCAAGTTGATCCTTCAGGTTTCTTCTTCCTCTGGAAGCGTCGGGTCAGTTTCCCACACGGTCTTACAGGTAATCCCCGCAATATTCTTCTGTGGGCCGTAGCAATATCTCCTCTTTCCACCAGCCTCCAGCCAAACCGCATAATCATTGACTCCATTATTGACCATCTCAAAATCCACCTTGAAGATAGTCCAGTTGATGTCGTGCTCGTCCTGAAGGTCGTATGGGAGAAAATTGGGAAACAGTCGGAATTTATCATAAAAGTTCTATATCAGGAACATTAGCTTCTCCTACCTAATCAGGGAAGGGAAAAAAGGCTGCCTACCCGAACTTGATTGTGAGCCATAGCCTGCCAGTCTTGATCAGATCCCCATCGTTCCTTAGTTCCTTTGCCTCGCTTGCCAATACAAGAGTTGAACAACGGTGCACCTGGAAAATCATGGGTGAGCCAGTGTACGGCTAATGACAGAGTATCGGATGGAGATCTCACAGTATGTATTCGCCCCTGTTCCTCCTTCAATCCAGCTATAATACAACCCAACCATGAGCAAACGTATGGACCAATATCAGTAGACGTACCTAGCAGCTGGCCATTCATCGCATGAGAGGAGGACATGAATCCTCTTCCACTGCTCCTCTGGTAAACCGTTCTCATCTACCCCCATATTCATTCTAGAGAGGCGATAAGTTTCGTCTGGGTCGTCCGTGTTATGCAACCCCTTCCACACGTTGGCATCCAGAAAAGTTCCTTCCAGGTCCTGTGTGGTGAACTTTGGCTGATCACTTTCCGGGCAGTCGTGGGTGCTTTTCCAGTTATTTGGACAGCTCGCTCCTCGACGCGCCCCTGCACGGTTCCCAACCGCGCCTATTCGTGGACGCCAATCGGCATCATAATGGAAGGTGTAAGTCGTTCCTCCGGACAGATACCCGCTCGCTGTCTTGCATAGAGCTCGGGCGACATCGCAGTTGTAGACGATCTTGGGGCGGATTCCGAGCCCGCTGAGATCATTCACTATTCCAGAAAAAAAAATGGACTCAATCTCTCATCTGTTGATGAAGCAATCAAGGGGGAAAGATCGTGAACATACCAGCATAAGTGTGGACATTGTCGCCGTCAGCGGATACTTTGGCTTTCCAAACCTCCCTACCATTTTCCACTTCGACCTGGCGGGGTCCTGGGAATTGGCCGGAGACGTGGTTGATCAACCAGCCCAGACCAAGTAACCACCGGAGTTTCATCGTGACTCTGTCAAAGAAGGAATAAAGAATTGCTATGGGGTGTATATCCTCAACTACCACATACCTTGCCCTTGGGTAGTTATTTCTTAGGCGATCCCGTTATTCCCGCTATCAGAGCCATTGGCCCGTGAGAAAGCAACCGAGCCAAGTAACGTGGCTTGAGTAATACAAAATACACGACACTATGGGGTATTGTCTCTTATCCATGGCGGGGGTTGCACGCATGCGCTCCAGAAGCAGAGAGTGGTTTCGAAGAAACACTGCCATCTAAGTTACAGAATTTCGATTCGTCATCCTTCGGGCCGAGATGAGGAGAAAGCCAAGCACAGGCAATTGGTTCCTGCATTAGACTATTTTGACCTCGTGAGTACCTACATGATAAGAAGGATTCAAGCACCTTGAGCTCATGTATTATGTATACTTGATATCATACTAAGATGCAGCATGGCTTTCCCTAATCTCTGCCCCCCTCAAGTGGCGTGGGGGCCGTTTGGAATTCTACTACCTCCCTACCCCTCTCATCTCCCTAGTCGTGCGCCTGATGAAGATAGCGAGTCCTATTGGGGCTACAGAGACTGAATACCAGCTAACGGAAGCCATTCTGCAGGTCTGGTATATGCTCCGCTTGGTGGCTTTTAGTCACAAGGACAAAAGAAAGGCCCAGAACTAGATCTCTTCACGCCAGATCGAAACCCCTCCCTTCATGAGGATCAAATTCCATAGATCAACAGATGAAGACCCCCGCTAGTTTTTGTAAGGAGATTGGCCCGCGGGAAGGGGCAGATCCGGCTATCTCCGCGCAGGGGAAAGAAATCTTAAGCGTGCACGAAGGGTTCAATGCAGGAGGACAAGGGCCCACATTCGACGCTAATGTGCAGGGTTAGTGCTGTTGCCCCTCTTCCATCTGCTTTGTGAGTGGTGGACATCAGGCATGTCTTAGCTTATAAAAAGAGAGGGCATTTACAGCCGATGGCATGGCATTATCATGATTAGAATTAGATCAGACGTTCGGCAGCGGAACCAGGGGGTGCAATTCCCTGAGGAGTTCTTGGCAGTAAGCTCAGCAACACTGGTATTTTTTGTAATGAGTAATATATAAAGAGTAATCTATGGCAATTACTTGTACTACTAAGTACCTGCTAATGAGTGAACAAATTGTGTTAACGAGCCAGTATCCACAGAGGATTTGGGGCTCCTTTGGCGACCCCCCCCACCTCTAGGCAACCATGCACGCAGTCTCAGGGCAGTAATTGTGATTACAGGCGAAACTACAGAGACCCAGATATGAATCATCTTCTCCCGGTAATGGGACGCCGTTTACCCCAGTTGTGGGTGGGGTTGGGACGGGTGCCCCATATGCGGTACAAGTGCATGGACCCGGTGGACAATAGCCATAGTGGCAGCAGAAATCGCACAAACCCATGTAATCCCCTTCACCGGTACCACCGATGCAGACGTCGGTGCTGGAGCCCGTGGTGGTAGTAGTGGTGGTAGTTGTCGTCGTGGTTGTTGTTGGAGTTGTAGTGCTGGATGTCGAGATCGACGTGATGGCAGAAGTAACTGTGACTGGGACATTTTCGTCACAGAGTCCGAACTCCGATTGGCTTGGGTGAGCCGTTAGTGGAAGAAATATCCTACGTTAATATGATTAGAAAGGAAGGAGGAACTTACCATCCTAATAAATCACTGCAGTGGTATGGAGTCACACCACAATACCCTGCAGCAGAACAACAGTTGCCAAAGTAGAACTCGGTTCCCGTGCAGACGTATTTGTTCACGTATCCACAGGTTCCGTCGGGACTTGGACTGTAGGGAGATGGCAGTGGAGTTGGTTCGCTGGTTTGTGGCATTGCATTAGAGTAAACCATAGATGAGAAAGAGGATGTTAATCACTTACGATGTTGATGTGGCCGTAGAGGTGGCCGTTGAGCCCTCGCAGTTTCCTGATTGGCAATTTCCAATCCCACATTCGGCACTGGTGCTACCGCATCTGTACGTTTCCGACTTTTAGCTGGAGTCTCAGAATTCCTGGATATGTTTCTGGGTCTTTCAGATTCGAGCGGGAAACTTACACGCCCGCGTTGGAACAACATGTTCCGAAAGGCCCTCCACACATCAGGTTACCGTGTTCCGAGCCACAGTTCCCATCCGTGCTGTAGCCGAGACCAGGACATATCCCTCCTTGGCAGTATCCAATGGCACATTCCTGGCTGTTCACGGGAAAGGGTTAATAAAACGGGCATTGGTTCATGAGTTCATTAGAATTTTCTGAAGAGGGGGGGGGGACTCACTTGGTCGAGCCACATCTATTATCGACCAAGAAAAAAGAAAGCGTCAGTGAATTTAAAACCTGTAAGGCGGAGGGATATCCTCACTGTCCATCCCTCCCACAACAATCTCCAAAAGTAGATCCAATGCATGTAACATTAGTCGCTGCTTGAGATCCACATAGCCCATCAGTTGAGATAGGAAAACTGGTAACTATATCAACCGTTAGCCTGTAGCGTTCCTAGTCCCAGGCCTGAAGTAGGGAAAGGTTCCATGTGAACAGAAGTTTTCACGTACACTTTCTCAGACAGTATGTATCTCCAGGTCGAAAACTGTAGCAATCGAAATCGACCTCCGGGTTCATTGCGACGAATTGAGGTAAGGCGATGTTGTATTTCGTGATGAAGGACTCACAAGTTGTCCATACATCCGTCTTCACCCAGGCCTTGCAATTTGCGGTAACATCCCGCTTCTGCGATTGCGGTTGCGAATGGAGATGTTCATGGCGGGTGGCATGGAGGGGGTTCGCCTGGACAGATCCCAGGAGCGTGCATATCGCAGCAGCTCGAAAGCCCAAGATTACTTTCATTGTGAAAGAGCAATGTGATATGGATTGAGATGTAAAGAACTGGAGGGCTGCGGGAGGGGGGACCCGGGGGAAAGGACTCTCGACTGCAATATCTTCTTCCAGTCCAACAGATCCAGACTCTGCGGAATTGGCAGGGAATTACTACTATAGTACCTACAGTACCTCCTAGTACTATAGTAGTAGTGGTGGTGGGGAGTTAGTGTTCTTGTAAAAAGTCCTGGTTTAAGGGAACAGGTTGGTACTGAAAATACGGTAATACCAGGAGTTCTGGTAATAGGCCCGAACGGTAAGGAGATTACGCCTTGATCGGTATGATTTACTCAAACAAGATCTGATTTCCAATCGCTTTATTTCCCTGAAAAAAAAAAAAGTCATTGAGTAATGCCTTGGTCTTAGCTGAGACATGTACCTGCAGGATACTGAATAACACTGCTTATCATGAAGAGAACCTGCCAACTTGAGCGCCACGAAATTGCGCCAAGGGAAGGCAGATACAACTTCCATGACTCGAGTATACAGAGAGTCGGAGACGTGGTGATGGTGGCTTACTCCTTATGCGCCAAGTAAAGTCACATGCTAATCAGACTAGCAAATTTGGTGGGGTTTGAGTGAGGTCTGCATCTCTTACCATTTGGAATCCTGTTCTCTTCACTAACCACAGTTCATTGGGCGGATGGTCTGCGGGGATGCGTACATTAACAACCCTCCCAGAGGAAATCCTCGCGATTACATTGGAATCCTGCCATAGCTTCTCTCAGGTCACAGCGCTAGCTTCAACATGTAAGCGCTTGTATTCGGTTTGGCTGGCAAGCTCTTCGAGCATAATTTGGAATGTCGCGCGGGGCTCAATCATATGCTTTGACGAAGCTCTAATAGCGGTAAGCCGGTAACCTGAGCTAGAACCCAGGACCCAAAGCAACTCTGTTAAGCTGTTGCTCTTGTATTAGGTGCGAGCTACAGGACTTGTTCTGGATCACCTCCAGCGGTTGGAAATTCCACCACAGCCATTTCCCATTGACTCTTTGTCTGGGGCAGCCCAAAAGCCATCGCTGGATGAGTTGAAGAGTGTCTTCACGCTTGACCATTTAGTCCTATGTATCGGCGCGAGAATGTGTTCAAGCCGGTCAAGTCATGAAATCTCACCACAACGATGCCAGCAGTGTGGAATAGAGAAGAGGTACCTTCACGGCACCCTATATAAATTGTTCATAGCTGGTGCTGCTCTTTGTGGAGTGTACCAGCAACCCATGTTGCAGGGAACCCGAGACCGGCCACCGAACTTTCTGGCCTGTTTCAAGATGTTCCAGGAAGCCAATTCGTCGGAGTATTCTGAAGATGATATTTTCAGCCGTGAGGAGATTGAGTACCTCTTGAAATTCCCGGTATATCGATTTCAGGCATACGAGCAATACGACTCTGCCTATGACCAATTGGCCCAATTCCTCGTCAAGGCTAGTGAGGGTCCAGTTGGTCCCAATCCAAAGTCTTCCACACACCAGGAGCAAGTGACGTGGGATTTTATCTCATGGTACAAGCAACATTCTGATCCCCATCAGGCTACTACGTTATTCACCGAACTTGTCCAACTTCTCTCCGCCACAGAATGGCTCGCAGACGAGGTATTCGGTGGGTGTCTGGATGGCGAGTGGGGAGAAATCCTTCAAGTCAGCGACCCAGAGCCAAAGAAGGCTGTCATCATTAAATTTGGGGATTTCTTTCCCACCGAGTACTGTTTGCCGTCGAGTGCGCTAGATGCGTCCGTCGTCGGGCTTTCTTGGAAACCGGTTGATTTGGGCCTTGGCCATGCATTCCCTCCACCCCCCTATATTGGTCCCCTGGGTGACTTTCTTCGGGTCTTCTTCTGGGAGTCCGGGCAACCGAATACCCATGATAGGTACAAGTGGCCCATGCCCGAACCACGGCTACAGTTCGTTCATTACATGCTACGAAAATACTTTAACATGCGCTTTAGTGATCATGCGTTTGATGAAGACAGGGATGGTGCATGTCGCCAATGGGTTGGAATGAACGCGGTATTCTCGGATATTTCGGTGCTCTGTCGGGACCGGGTGTATGGGACATTTGACCGGGTTGACACACCTTACGCAAAACCTCCCTACTTCTTCAGGGGAATACAGTAGCGTTTGCTATGACATGAAAATTGTATCATGCTTATTGCCACCCGGGCCTTAAAAGATCGTTGCTGGAAACTAAGAGTCTGTAACCGAAGTTAAATATTATCTTGTATTTAAGATTATCTCAAGCTCTCAAGCCGTAGGAATCTCTACTGGTCCAATCGTAGCTTATTATCGTGGACCGCCTTTAAGATAAGCACAGCTATGCCGAAATGATCTACTGAGGAAACCACACGAGCGTACAGCGGCTCGACTTCAACCCGTTTACCCCTAATCCGATCCTCTAGCATGTTGGTAGAGATCTTCGGCATTGTCATGGCTAGGTTGATGATTGCACCGGGGGCTCTCGGTGGACGATTTTCCTGAGGAGGAGGGTGACAAAGGATGAGTATTCCAAGCCTCCAAAACCGCCAGACCCGCATCTCGTACGCCAGCAGGCCTCGCTTTGGGACGTCATAACCCGAACACGGCATCGGAGGTTCTCTAGCTCCGCTATCATAAGGGGCTAGCCATTCAGTCCATCATCAGGCCGTTGTTACTGACCAAACGCGCTTGAGTCATTTGCACTTGAACATCTCCCGGAAGCAATCACATTTCAGAGCTCTTATCCATCAAATGCCTTGGTGGTTCGAGCACATCGTCTGGCGAGAGGGTGAGCTCGGCTACCAAAGATTACCGTAATGGCTCCAAATCTGGTCTTTCTAATGGTGGGATATCATCAAGGCCAGGTGATCCAAGCAAGCTGGGGCTACGCTACATCTGTGATGGACCAGTATGTAGACTCAGATGAATTTTTGGTAATATCAAGGGGGGTTCGCATACTTCTCGGGGTATGTCAGATAGGTCAAAGTTTCCCCGTGCAGTTCTTCTTTCCTTTTCTTTGCAATTTTCCGGCCTCTCCTTCCCCCTTTAGGAGGCAATACTCACTGTTGGAAGTGGCAAGCTGCGTATGAGCCCGAATCCTCCATGTTCGTGCAGCAAGCCGACTCCAAGGAAATCCGGGGTTTGAACACGCCAATAGATGGTAGTCTGCTGCGTTTGATCCACCAGTGTGCTGCAGGTAATGGTCAGAGCCCTCTACCTTGCAATAACTCCCTTTCTGATATCTGAGAGCTCCAGCATTTCTGTAGACTTGTGAAAGCTGTTCGTCTTGAACCTCCAGCATGAATCTACGAACGCTAATAATATTTTATATAATTTAATAAAGTATAATACAACTTTCCTTAATTCTTAATTATATTTAGATATCTAGGATATAGTTAATATCCAGTTGTTAGCTATCTATTCTAGAAATATTAATAAAATGAAAGCTATCGTTTAAATTAATATTAGTTCATCTCTATAGCCCATGATTTAAGTCCCATATACCCACTGAGTTTGTGATTCACCGACCCTCTTGGCCCACTTGAAGGAAAGAAGATATGCTAACATCTCCACGAATCTATTAACACTGATACTAAATCAACTACCCAAAGGGCGATTGAGGATAAAAGGAACCAGCTATAAGAAGGAACTATACCTTCCTCCAGGTCTGTTCCTCGCTCTTATCACATTAGGCAGTGCCGTGGCTGGGCACAGCGTTCCCCTGCCCGAATACGAGGCCCGAATACGAGGAACACCCCCACCCAGGTATATAAGAAGGCACCCTCGCCTCATAGGATCCAGTGAGAGAGCCAAATCCTGCAAAGAAAATCGTCGGGATGCGCCTGTTACATCTACCAAATGAACTGATTCTCCAGATCGCCAGATACCTCGAGTTCTCCTGTGAAATCTACGCGCTATCACGGGCCAACCATCGCCTCCATATAACATTAAATGACTACCTTTACGAGCATAACACTCGCTCCAGAAAAGGTGATGGCCTCGACAGGGCGGTGGAGCTGAATTCCGAATCTGCCGTCCGCAGATTGCTTCAGCATGGAGCTGGGCCCGAAACAAACTTCCGCTGGATTATCGCGGAGGTAGCCCTGCAGCATGCGAGCATCAACATTGTGAAGATGCTCTGGCAGCGGAGCGAGGACCCCAACGATCCGCTTCCGCGCTGTTGGATAGATGCCTCCCCCAACCAGCGAAGAAGTGACAAAGTCCACAGCAATGACGAGAGGTACCTGGAGCATTATAAGGATTGGGGCCTGATGCAAGGAGCCGCAGAATACGGCCGTGCGGACGTTTTGCGGATGCTGATTGAAAAGGGTCTGAATCCTGCGATTTACTGGCCCGCAGGAGAAGACCGGCCTCTTCTGACGGCTGCCGAGGGGTGGTCGATGCTTGCCAGCAAGCCGGATGCTACTTTTGAGGTGGTTAAGTTGCTGGTTGAACTAGGGTGCGATATTGATGTAGCCGGTTTCTTCCATACGTCGCCGCTGGACTCCGCTATCAGCGCGCGTAGGGCTGACCTTGTAGCGTATTTGGTCAGCCAGGGCGCCGATCTCGAATCACAGGATATAAACGATATGACGCCACTAGCCTCCGCTTCTCGGGCCGGTGATCTGGAGATTGTGCAGGTGCTCGTCGAGGCGGGGGCATGTCTGGACCCGCCGGTGACGGAGGGTGTTTCTCTAGTCCCTCTGCTGTTGGCAGCGCAGCAAGGACACCCCGAGTTAGCGGAGTACCTGATGCAAAAGATTGACCTGGAGGACCGAGTAAATGGGAGCACCGCCGATCGAACTACCCTCCTCGCTGTCGCATCGATATCTGGGGACGTTGGCTTGGCCGAACGGCTGCTCTCGGACGGCCACGATGTCAATCAGCCATCCACCGATCACGACAGATTTATGTGGACCCCTCGCTCTGCCCTTTCCTGGGCCGCCGAGAAAGGCCATGTTGCGATTGTGGAGCTTTTGCTGCGGTACGGCGCCCAGGTCCGCGCGCCTTGCGACCAGGGCAGGCTACAGCCATTAGCCAAGGCGGCGGAAAGCGGCCATGCCCGGGTCGTGGAGATGTTACTTGACGCCGGTGCGCCGCCAAATAACCCCGTGGACCCCAGCTGTACCGATCCCACGGCGGAGGATTACCGGACGATTCTGCATATTGCTGCTGGTCAACCACGCCTCTGTCAGCTGTTGCTCGACCACGGGGCCGTCCCAACACCGTCTCTCATGCTCTCGGCAATCGAAGAGGGCAATACGATGCTCGTCCAGACGCTACTCGACCGGGGATTGAAGCTCAGAGAATGCGATGGAGAGGGCTGGCCGTTCCCGACGCTTTTCAGCAGGGCCATCCACGGACGTGCAGAGGCATTAGACATCCTATCCCAGAACCATATCAAACCCAACCCCGAAAGCCCCATCGACCTTAAACCATTGAGACGAGCGGTGAAAGCTGCGAATATGCCAGCGATTCGGTATTTCCTAGCTCGACGACCCCGGCCGAATGAACCCATCCCGATGGATTGGCAGGAGACACTGCTGGACTCTTTGGTGTATGGGCACTCCGGGGAACAGTTCGGCACGATGTTGGATTTCCTCATTGCCCAAGGTCTGAACCCACATAGTTTGACAAAGGGGTTGTTCCGTGCAGTCCACGAGCGGCACCTTCCCGCCGTCCGCTTTCTTCTGGCCAAAGGCGCCGATCCACAGTGGTACAATGAAAAAGAACTAAGGACCACTCTGGAGGTTGCTGATGGGGGCGGCACACGCCCTAGAGGCCCTTGCCGCGATCCTGACAGGGAGATCCTGCCCTGTATTCTCGAAGCCATCTATACGCAGATAGGCAACTTGGGGGACTTCCGCCGGTACATCTTGTCGGCCGAGTGGAAGATGAGAGCAAGAGGGAACTGGAGAGCGGCAAAGGTTGTCACCGACTTTTATTGGAGGCGGCGATATCCTGTGCCTGAGGAGACATATCCGGTCTAAATCCAATGTTCACCATGATACCTATACCCTGTCTACACTTCCCTATCAAATCAGGCTCCCCGGGGCTGTTGTCTCTTATAGCCCAGCAAGATACCTCAACATCCCCTATCACCCCATTTCTTGGATTTGGAGATCAGAAAATGGCATCACGAAAAGGTCTTCCAGCTGATCTTTTGTATCGTGCATGGATTACTACAAGGCTGGGGGGTAACGTATTTCACCACCGAGTCGTCCAACCCACTGAGTCGTCCATGGCTGTATTTCATATAAAATAGCACATTTTATACCTCTATTATCCCAACATTCTATTACTAAGGGGCCTTCCTTCAAGAAGATGACATAAATTCAAAGATAAGTATTTATATAATATATACTACTTTGAGCAGAAAAAAAGGTTTTTTTTCTCCTGTATTATATGTTACGCCTGTATTTTTAGTAATTTTAACATTATAACCTATTAAAAATTTTTATTTTTTTTTCTTGAATTAAAGGCTCTTCTTGTTATTAATATATTAATATAAGGCATAAAATAACCTCTAATAGCTCTTGATTTTGAGATAATAGAGGTATAAAATGTGCTATTTTATATGAAATACAGCCATGGACGACTCAGTGGGTTGGACGACTCGGTGGTGAAATACGTTAAGATACATTGTTATGTAACTTAACTAATCGGGTCCAGTGACTAACTAATTAGGACTAGTGCGTTCAACCCCGAGGATGAGCCAGTGACTCTTCAGAGATCAAGGAGCATGAAATAATGATTCATAGCTTGTCTTTTTTTCTGGTGGTAAATTTGGGCCAGGGTGGATTCATATAGATTAGCTGGTAGTAGTAGTGTAGTATTGTGGTGTGGTGTGGTGTGGGTGGGTTGTTTTTGGTTGCACCCATGGCTATATATATATTTTTTCCCCTTTCAAAAACCAAGGTACTCCGATCAAGAAGAATGGAGAGTATGGATTATCCTGACTAGGTGATAAACATGATTCAAGGCGACAATGTCCAATTGCGATTCCACGGGCCTAAAGAACCCTAGGAAAAACGAAGTATTAAAGAGAGGAAAACCTTAGGTATCTCAATGAAAAAACCGAAATTCGTCAATAACAGAGTCGACTTCGTGGTATCTCGACTAACTAAAAAAGAGACAGAAGCAAGGGAAACCGCATCGTGTAAAAGATTCGACCGTCTCCCTCCCTCAATAACCCCCCTCAACGATTGCGAGTATATTAAACGCAGAGCTAGAGGGATTAACTCAAGCAGCAACAGGCCTCATCCTCGCCCGAAGATGCGGCCCCTGATACTCCGGCAAAAAGCAATCCTTCCACTGGAGTGACTTCGGACTGCACAAGTCCAAGTTAGATCCATCTCCATATTCAATATTCCAAATATGATGTAAGGGACGTACCTAGATGGATCCATCTCGATATCGAACTTCCGGAATACGTGAGCGAAACATAGATACAGTTCTGCCCAGGCCAGCCTAACCATCCAAGGTTAATATATTAGCATCGCCATGGACAATATTGGGGGCGGGGGAAGAGGAACGAGGAGCTTACTGTTGCCCAATACAACTGCGAGGGCCACGGGAGAAACTCATGAGCCATTTATCGAGGAGTGGGCCGGTCTCACCGAGCCATCGGTCGGGGATGAAGTCGTTGGGGTTTTCGAATATGGAGTCGTTGCGGTGGACGAAGTGGCTGCTCATTTCGACGATTGTCTACTCATCAAATAAGAATTAGGACAGGGGAAAAAGAGGGAGGTGTTGAGGGGAACTTACGCCGCCGGGGATGTCATGTTTGGCAATCACGGCCCCGGACGCGGGGACGACGCGAGGTAAAGGTGATGCGACGCCAGGGCTTACACGGAGGGATTCTTTAATAACAGCCGTCTATTACCGGAAATCACATCCAGTTAGATGTTGCTCATGCTGAGAAGAAATCCCAGGGTGGACTCACAAGATAAGGCAACTTCTCCAGAACAGCCCAGTTCGGAGGCTGCTCCAGAACCGGCCAAACGGAGAGAAGTTCCTCTTTGAGTCTCCTCTGAATTCCCGGCTCGGACAGGATACAGAATGAGCCGTGCATCAGGGTGGTTCCGGTTGTGTCGGCACCACCAAACATTAGGGCCTGCGACTCCTCGTACAGACTCTTGGTGGTGGGGACGGTTCCGTTGCGGTGGGCCTCGGGGCGGAGGAGTTCGTGGTAGATTGTTGTTTTGTGGGGGAGTTTCTCGAGTTCGCTGGGGTCGTTTGTGATATCTACGATTTGTTGTTTTAGGAGCTGTTCCGGATGAGTTAGTTTGATGGTTTAATTGAAGAGGGGGGGGAGGGTGTCACCATTTGGAGGTCGACGAGGCCGGCTGTGGCGGGGCTGATGATCTTGGATAGCTTTGGGGGGCAGTTGACGATCATGTTCTTGTAAAAGGAGGAATGCTTGAAGCGGACAAAGACGGGCAGCGAGGCGTCCATGGCGAGGATGAAGGGGGCTTCGTAGTTGGGGGCATTGACGGCGTCGATGGATTTGGCGAAGCAGAGGGCTGGTAGCAGTTAGAAACCCACCATCTCAAGGAGGAATAAGTACCTACAAGTGATGACGTCGATGGACATGCATCGGAAGGCGTAGAACAGATCAATGGCAGAGGCGCAGTTGCGCTCGAAGGACCGGCATAGTTCCAGAACCTTTGACCTCAAATCTACTGTTAGTCGAGTATTGCGATCGCATATTTGCGGATGAGATTGACGCACCTTTCCCTCGACAATATCGTGAGCACCCTGGATTGCCTTCTTCGAGAAACTGCGCGAGAGGACATCCTTGCGCTCCTTGGCTTGCTGGTAGGTCAGGTAGCCAAATGAGGATTCGTCTTCGCCGAAACTATGGTAGAGCGACTCTTCCTTGTCCCAGCGATTATTCAGATTGTAGATATCCAAATAAGCGGCGGGGCTGGAGAAGTGCAGCTACATAAAATAATTTACAAGTGAGTGGTTGGAGTGTGGATTTTGATTTGGAGAGAACGAACCTCATTGGGCCCGAATCTCACCACGTCGCCTGAAGAACAGTGAGCCACTTGATCTCCGGACTATAGTTAATCTGGACAGCTTACCATATTGCTCATGAAGCTTCTCCAGCGTATGTACAAACGACTTTCCAGGCGAACAATCAATAAACGTGCGATACAACCAAGTCAAGGCGCCCAGTCGGGGTCCCGGAAAGCGCGCAAGGGGATGCCAGTAGAAAGTGTACAGGACATGGTAGAGCAGCCAGCTCGCGACGCCGACCGCCACCAGCGCCAGGGAAGTTGAGGCATCCATGCTGATTCCGATTCCTGAAGAACTGTGGATATCCGACCGCGACCGGGGGGGGCAACAAAGCGATTGTTCGGAACTCGCCAGAGCCAGAGAGCGACGGGGCGGGGTGTTGGGATTTTCACCAGGATCAGGAAATAGGGAAAGACATCCTGCACTGTCAGCATCAGCCCATTCATAATGCAATTCAATTCACCGTTGGCATTGGCACCGGCATAATTTCAATGAATTCTGGGGAGCGGGGTCTCCCGTCCGGCTGTTCCAGAATCCAGATGAATGTCTGGCTCTTCTTGACGGCATCAGAACATCGAGTCACTTTCGGTTCCGCCGTTTTCCTCCACTTGACCGGCCATGATTGGATGGATCAATCTTCAGACCCGTTGCTGACCCGAGAGCCCAATCACGGGCAGCTGCAGGCATGCGAGCCAGACTCAGCCAGGGAGGCGGGCTCGAGCTACGATCGCTAGTGTTCACGCCGTCGACCCGGGCCGGCAGTCCCGCGCCTGCCATCTTGCCATTGAATATTAATCCTCACAGGCTCACACGGAGACCCGCTGTTTTCCTTCCCTTTCCTTTGAACCATGGATCTCGACCTGTCCACCCTGTCCCTCTCCACTGACTGTCTCCGTCCCCCGATCGCTTTTGTTGCCCACGTTCCAGTGCGACACAAAGTCCCACCACCAAGATGGCCGCAGAGCACCTTCTTCCTGAAGCCGACCAGGTGAGATCAAACACGAGGTGACAGGAGACTCGCTGCTGATTCTCGACTCGTCACATTGCAAGGACCCACAGGATGAATCCGACTCCTGCTATGGCGATGATTCCCAGTCGTTAGTGCACCTCACCACCCATCCACCATATGGCATCCTTATTGAAACGGGCCTGTTTCGTTTCGACAAAAATCTCTCTCAGGGGGCACGAGCTGATGATCCTTTTTTTTTTTTTTTTTTCCTTTAGAGATTTGACGTCGCTCCGCAGCAGTATTCTCGATTATCGCTATGAGAACGGTCGGCGCTACCATGCCTATCGTGCGGGTGCCTATTGGTACGGTGTTATCACCCCCACTGCCTGATCTTGATTTCCCGACCTTGATTTCCCGATTTTTCGGGGTATTTTAGTGATCGGATCTGATACGTTGTTGGTTTGGTTTAGGGGGCCGAACGATGAGCGCGCGATGGACCATCTCGATATCGGGTGTGTTTGGAATCTGCCCCTCGTATTGTGGGTGCTCAACTGCGGCTAACGGCGGAAAAGACATCACGTCTACAACCTTATGCTTGGTGGACGGTTGAATCTGGCTCCGATCGCGGACGATGTTGGCGTGCGTTTTTCTTATTTTATGCATCGCTTTTTACTCCATTAACGACCTGCAGAAAGTCCTCGACATCGGAACAGGCACCGGTATCTGGGCCATGTATGCCTTTCCTCCAGCTCGTGTTGACGGAACCTTAACTAACCTTTCAAAGCGAATTCGCAGATCTCCATCCCTCCGCGGCCGTCACCGGAACCGATCTCTCCCCGATACAACCACGCTGGGTCCCACCAAACGTCCAATTCGAAATCGACGACTGCTGCGACGAATGGCTCTACGCCAGGGACAGCTTTGACTTTGTGCACGTGCGCGGGCTCTATGGCTGCGTCGCTGACTGGGAGGAATTCTACAAACAGGCCCTGACGTACTCCCCCCGCTGACCTCGATTACCCCCTAGACTAACCAACCGTTGAAGACACATCAAACCCGGCGGCTACATCGAACAAGTCGAGCAATCCGTGGTCCCCAAATCCGACGACGGCACCGTCGATGACACCGTCTTCGAAGAATGGGGTAAAGTCTCACTACAGGCCGGGGAAGCATTCGGGAAGAGTCTCCGCGTGGTCGACGAGATGCGCAACAATATGCTTGCGGCGGGCTTTACGGAAGTCACGGAGCGTCGCTTCAAGGTGCCGATTGGCGGCTGGTCCGCGGATCCGACATTGAAGCAGCAAGGGTTGTATAATCGGTTGCAGTGGGAGGAGGGGATTGAGGGGTGGAGTATGATGCTTCTCACTACTATTCTGGGGGTATACCTTCCTTTCTTCTTTTGTTTTGGTTTTTTTTTTTTTGAAGTGAAGGGAGGCTAACTGAAGTGTCTTGTAGTGGACTCGGCCCGAGGTAGAGGTTTATCTGGCGAAGATGCGACAGGCCCTGCGTAACCCGCGCATCCATGCCTATCAGGAATTGTGAGCCCCCTCACCCTATCTCATCGAGATATAAAGAGGAAGAGTGAGCTAATGAAATAGTGCGGTGGTATACGGGCGGAAACCGGAGCAGAAACACTAGTAAAGACGGCGCTACTAATTCATACATTACCGACCGAGGATCTTTCAGCGCACGGCGTTCTTCCTTTACTTTTCTGTCCATTTTTACATACAACTCTCCATAAAAGCAAGCGAATGGATGATTCACTTTTCTCACTTCACTTTGCCACTTTACTTTGTCGTACATGAAGGCTTATGGCCTAACTCTGTCCGGTTCCACTTCTACTAAGTAGTAGTAGTAGTAGTAGTAGTAGTAGTAGTAGTAGTAGTAGTAGCTATGACTCTCCATTATCCCGGCTCTCGGTCAGTGGAGCCCGAGTCAACACCTCGTTTTATCGCCGGTTCTAGTCCACGCTCCATATTGTTGGAATCAGTGGATGGCTCGATTGATTTGTCCCCCAAGATCCATGATCCGTTGCGTGGTGCCGGACCCGGAATTCGACTGTCGGAGTCCGTTCTGCCACGCGATGGATTTGGTGTAGGCGTCCTGCTGAGATCCTGATCCTGACAAGGATTCATTCTCCGGACCCATGGACCCAGATTCACCTTGCACCTAGCGGGGGACTCCAGCCTTTGATGGGAGTGTAGAGATGATCCTGATCATCCTAATCTTATGTCGTCACGTTCAATGCCCTCCGTCCCAATCACACTGGGCTATCATCTCTCTCCCTCTCCCTTTCCCTCTCGCCAATATTGCTTGGCACAAGATTATCCTCACTCCTCTCAAAACCCCCCTCCCGTTGCGAGTGCGGCCTCTCGTCATCCCCATCTTTCCCATCAAGCACCGTCTCCAGCTGAACAGTGGTGGTAATCAAGATCGAGTCCTGGAACGGACTATGTCTCGCCCTAGGCCTTAACGAGGACCCCGTCGCCGGCGTCCCCGGCTCCGACCGTTTCTTCGGCCCATGACGCAGCGTAAACAACGTCGGCACATTCGCGACAAACGCAGCGAAGAACTCCTCCACAGATCCCCATGTATTGCGGTTTACTTGCGCGGTGCTGGAGTTGTAGTATGGGAGACGGACGATGGCGATGGCGATGAGGAGGAAGCCCACACTGAATAAGCCTATATACTGGAGTCTTCTGTACATGGGACAGGTCGTTGTTAGTGCTGCAGGGTTAGGGGTAAGAGGGGAGGGACGGACTTAATCCACAAATGCCTCACTTGCAACAACCACGGCATCGGGAGGAGGATGAGCATCGCATCGGTCGTAATATTGAACGCGACCAGAGTGACGAGCTGCGTATTGGCTTTCACGCAGACGCCCGGGTCCGGCATGACCTGCCAATATAAACCGACTGGTCGACATTCCGAGAAAGTGGTGGTTTGGACGGCGACGAGGCTGCCGAAGAGAATGACCCAGTAGAATTTGACGATCATTTCGGGGCGGGGGAGGCCGGCGAGGATGCGGTTGCAGAGGAGGAGGACGATGGATTTTTGGATCCAGAGACTACCCATCTCATTATTAACCTCCTTCCATACCTCTATCTATCCAGGGTTTGGAAGTCAAGGGGGGACGCGACATACTAAGTGTTGTAGATAGCCCGATTCACCAGGGTAAGTTTACTCCCGACCGTTCGGCGATAGATTTCCGTCTCGCTGAACGCCGGTGCCGGGCGCGTCATGTTGTTATTCCCCCATATCAGGACGACGGTTGTGAGTGCTGTTCTCGCCAGGATGAACACGATGCAGACCATCGTCAGGTAATCGCTGAGAATAAAGTCCTGGCGGCGATACTGGCGCATGAATAACCGGGAAATCATGAGGGCGATGGAGAGGGCGCCGAACGTCCCCACCAGGGCGAGGGTCGTGGCGGGAGTCTCCTCCATATTGTCTTGACAACAAACAGAAGCGGAGACCATGTTTGGCCGCCGCACTGGGCTATATAGGGACTGTGACACAGCTGGGACTTATGCGCTTGGCAGATTCTTTTTTTTTTTTTTTTTTTTTTTGGATGCCAGCTCGCTTCGAAGGATTCCGTGCTGCCCCGCCGCTAGGGAGCCGAATCCCAGGCGCCGGGAATGCTTTTCTCTTTTTTTTCCAGATGGTGCTGGAGAGGGGTTTAGCTGGCCCAATGAGGAACGGAAATAGAATGGAAAAGGGAAAGGGAAATATCGGGGGATGCTTCCCGGAGTTCTGTCTCCATCTTGACTGTCTTTCGTTCGTGACGGCTAACTGGTTGTGGTGTGGATGGCTTCGGGTCCGGAGGGATCGGCGTCGGATTGGCTGGTGGGAGGTTAGTTCGGCCGTGAGATACGACACTCTTTTCCGAACAGGGCAGTGGGTCGAGCCCCAGTCTTTGGAGGTGTCTTACTCATGCTTTTTCATCCTGACGTGCATGCTTTCGTCACTATTTTGGTCACTTTTGGGGGCACTAACGGCTGTCACGCTCATTGACCCCATAATCACGCTGCAGTGACAGCCGGACAGGAAGGAAAACATCCCCAGAAAACAAAAATCATGGAAAGAAAATAATTGTTGAACAAAGGACAGAAATCATAAACAAGACCAGGGAAACTTTAAGCTCCAGTTTCAATTTCAAATTCGACCAGGATTGCACCAGTGCTTAGTATCTTTTCGGCCCCTCAAGCGGGGGTCCAGCAGTCCACAGTCCAAGTGTCTTCCTCCCGCCCTTTATTAGCTGCATCTCCCCCGGCAGGGGACCAGGGGTTCAGATTAGCTCAGCTCTCGATCTCGACTCGCCACCGGCCCTTTCCACCTTTTCTCACCCTCCCCTTGGCCATTCGGAACATGTATTGGCAGAGCTGGGCCCTTTTGGGCCTCCTCGGCTCGACCCGCGCCGCATCCGCCTCCGAGGCCCTCCACACCCGCGAGTACTTTTACGTCGGCGGCGAATATGTCAACACCGACGCCGGCCATCTGTTCCACAACCAGATGTACGTGGAGAAGCTGTCGCCCAAGGGTGGAGCAAGGCAGCCGTACCCGCTTGTTTTCTTGCATGGGGGTGGGCAGACTGGTACTGTATGACACCTCCCGGAGGGGCACTCGCCCCTAAATACTTTGATTCATGTCGGCATGGTTCAAGGTGAAGGCTGAGGCTTACCGGTTAAATATAGAATTTCCTAAACAAGCCCGACGGCGGAAAAGGATGGGGCTCCTGGTTCCTCGAGAAAGGATATGAAGTTTACGTGGTGGATCGCACGACCACGGCGCGTTCCCCAGTTTTGCCAGGGGACGGGTACACGAATACCGTGTTTTCGGCGGAGTTTATCGCCCAGCGGTTTACAGCTGTGCAGAAGTATCCCCTGTGGCCGCAGGCGGAACTACATACCCAGTGGAATGGAGTAGGCCCCCCTTTCCCTCTTCTACGATCTTACTTGAGTATGGCTGCTAATGGCGTGGCTGTGAAAGACTGGGGAGATTGGCGACCCCATCTTCGACACGTACTACAAGTCCAACGTGCAAGCCATCACCAATAGTGTCGCGCAGGAACAATCCATGAAAGCCGCCGGCGAGGCCTTGCTGGACACCATTGGCCCGGCAGTGGTTATCACCCACTCCCAAGGCGGCCTCTACGGCTGGTCCTGGGCCGACAGTCGCCCGGATCTCATCAAGGCACTCGTCCAAATCGAACCGAAGGGTCCGCCGTTCCAGGAAGTCATCTTTAGTTCGGATTTTAGTCGTCCGTGGGGTCTTACCTCTATTCCACTGACCTATGTCCCGACGCCAACGAATATGACCGCGCCTTTAACGATGAAATCTGTCCCAGCTGATAATGACGACTTGCTGCCGTGTTTGATTCAGGAGGAGCCCGCCGCCCAATTACCGAATCTAGCCAAGGTGCCGATTCTGATTGATACGGGCGAGGCGTCGTATCATGCGCAGTATGATTATTGCTTTGTGAAGTTTTTGGAGCAGGCGGGTGTGGCGGTGGAGCATTTGGATCTGGGCAAGAAGGGGATTCATGGGAATGCGCATTTGCAGTTTATGGAGATGAATAGTGATGTCATTGCGGCGGAGTTGCATAAGTGGATTTTGACCAAGGTTTAGCCAGCTTTACCTCTTATTTCTGTTGGATTCGAAGGGAATTGATTCCTGTCATTTGTTTGTTGTCTGTTGAATATCCTGGACGGTGAGTTCGTGTTTATGGTTTGGACACGAGGGCCGGGTAAATGTATCAACGCCACTTATTGGGAGGGAGGGTGAGGCAAGGATCCCTTGTCGAAAGCCAATTCCAAAACTTTCCAGCCAATTAAGCTTGTTGTGGAGGGCTTGTCCTCGCACTATTGATATCTGCGTCGCTAGCGCACCAATTCGTCCGAGTTCGCACATTTCTCTCCTCATTTTGGTCGTTTCGGTTCCTGACGTGTTTCCATTCATGTCAGGTCCAGGCCGGGAATTCCGGCTCGACCAATTAGTTCTTAGAGCGAAAGCACAGAGACTCCGGACGAGTTCGTTGGATTGAACGCGATCGACACCGTGGCGGCGGAATTATCGAGTGCGAGGCTGATCCCGCCCGGATCGAGATCGATCTGCACACAACAACGAGAGTCATTGGCTGTTTTGTTAAGGCAGCAAAGCCCAAAGCATAAAAATGACAAACAAAGCAGTTCCTTTCCCCTGACCGGGGAGAAAAGTTGAAATAAATAAGGTGGCCCTCCGTTCCTCATTTGCACCGGAGATACGACCCCAATTGCCTCACCCTACCACAAGAGGAATGGGAATGGGAAGTGGAAAGATGCCCTGGCACACTTCTCTAGTGCTGGGCCTTGTGGCCACTGCTCTATCCAGCACCATCCCCCGTCACTCTACTCGCGACTCCCCCCTTAATCTAGACATCGCCATCGACCTCGACCTCAACCTCCCCCTCAACCTCGACATCAACCTAGATCTAGGCCTCAACATCGACCTCCTCCCAGGCTACACCCTAACCTTCCACGACGAATTCACCTACACCCCCTCACCCTCCCCCCTCCCCTCCTCCTCCAACTGGCTCATCGACCTCGGAACCTCCTACCCAGGCGGCGCCCCGCACTGGGGCAACAACGAAAACGAAACCTACACTTCCTCCCCCTCCAACATAGCCCTCACCCCGTCCAACACGCTCACCATAACCCCCCGTCACATCAACAACAAATGGACCTCCGCCCGGATCGAAACACGGGACACATTCACCGCCACCCCGGGCGGAAAACTCTTCATCGAATCCCGGCTTAAGACCGGTTGCGCCCCCTCTGAAAACCAGCAAGGCATCTGGCCCGCGTTCTGGGCACTGGGGTCGTCGTTCAGGGGGAATTATACGAATTGGCCCATGGCTTCAGAGTGGGATTTCGTAGAGGTTATCAACGGTCTGGATACGGTTTACAATACCGTACACTGTGGGAGTGCCCCTGGTGGGCCGTGTAATGAGTATGATGGGTTGGGGAATGGGGGGGTGAGTTGGAGTGGGTGTGAGTGGCATTGGGTGGGCTTTGAGGTGGATCGGAGTATGTGTCCGCTTGACCTTCTGGGCTTAGGAACATGGAGGGATGAGAAATTGAGGTGGTTTTTGGATGGGAGGTTAGTGCATGAGGTTTCGGGCGGAGATGTCGGGGATGAAGCCGCCTGGAAGAGTCTGGCGCATCAGGGCCACTTTCTGTTGTTGAATGTTGCGGTAGGCGGGAATTGGCCTGGTCAACCGAATGCGAGTACGGTTGATGGAGAGGGTGTGCGGATGGAAGTGGATTTTGTGCGGGTGTGGAATCTCTACTAAATCTTGATTTGATTTGATGAGTTTGGGTTTGATGTGTGGTTTAATGTGATATGGAATTAATGGGTGCCCTCCACGGCATGGATCTCAGCCTCTTCCACAGTCCCAATCGGCATAGAGTGGAACTCTCCCGAGGTCGGTAACTCGATATGATAATCCGTGATCCGGGCAGCTTGGAGATGTACATCCCTCGCTTCAAAGGCCATAACATGTCCTCCACTCTTCCTATCGTCGGATATAAAATGTAAATGGAATCCAGCGACGGAAAACCCGCTCGCGAACTTCGGGGACCAGAACCCGAACAGAACACCGCGGACATCACGGCACTCTTTTATCACCTGGTCCTTGGCTAGTTCTGCTAGAGGCTGATACGGCCGGGACTGTGCCGGAACCACCCGGAAAGAGAGAGAGGGGAATAGCCCCTCTAGCTTGATGGAAATAAAGTTATTCTGGGCGGATGGGAGTAAGGGGGAGAGTGCTTCGGATAGCCCTGACATGGACAGAGTGGGGAGTGTTTCGAGGAAGGTTGGGTTGAAGCGCGTGGCCATGATAAAGGGGATGGAGGTGCTGTCGTCGAGGATACGGAGGCTGCCGTCAAACGGAAAGAGATATGCCGTGCCGTCGACGATGATGAGTTCGCCGTCGAGGCCGGTGGTGGTGCCGAGGCCGTGGTCGCCGTGGGTGAGGACGTTGCGGAGGGGGGTTCCGGTGCGGCAGACGCCGTGCATAAGCGCCGCTAGGACGGAGTATTGGTAGAGGGTGTTCTCCATGCTGAGTTTTAGGGGATAGTGAAGGGATTGAGGGTTCAATGGTTGAGATGTGGTTGGGACTACGTGAGGATGTTTATGTTTGTGGAATGTGGACTGGAATGCGAACGAAAGAGAGTTTACGTGTCGTCATAAGTATCCACCAGATCCAGACACTGGATATATGAAGATAAACTCAAGTTCAAAGAGGTGCCTTATCAAGAAACTAACAAAATACCGCGCAAAAAGTGCAACGCGAAGGGAAATTGCGATGTGGAGATTGAAAGCTCTACAAGAGGTGGTAACTGCGGACAGCCATCGGGAGCTGTCGCTCAGTGGCTGCCGAGCCGATTAGACCGACGACAAGATAGAGGGATCGCCTGTAGATTGGGACTCAGTCGGTTCCGGCAGTGGCTCAGCCATCTGAAAGCGAAGCAACAGGTCCCACGTTTCTGGGTCTCTGGTTGAGAAATCAAACCACGGGCTCACGAAAATATTCAATTTCCCAACCCGATCAAGGCACGCTTGTAGAATCCGACCGTGATGTTTTTGAAAGACTATCATGAGGAGCTACTTAGACAGAGCAAGGGCTTAGTGAGAGACAGGCCACGGGTGTTTGGGAGTGCGTACCGGGGAAAAAACACCCTCATACTCGCCTTGAAGGCGATTACCGATATACTAGGCGATTGAAAGGAGATTGTGGGTAGACGCCAGCAGTGGACCAGTCTGCCTGGCGGTGGGGATAGCTGTGGAACATCAGTCCCACATTGGCCCAGAAGGAATTATCGTATCTGCGAGTTTTCAGGTTGGTCAGTATCAAGGATAGAATACACTGGGGTGAGGGAGGCAGAGAAGTTGCAAAACGGCTTACCCCATGCCCTGCCAGGATGAGATTTCCTCTAGGGTTTGCGCATGCCCACCAAGGTGCTTTCTTGGCATATTGAAGTACCGGGTATCGAAATAGCGGTGGACCGCAATCGCGCGATGACGTGGGTTCAGTCCTATCCGTTCCAATGCCGTTGTCGGGTTCGGGTTTGGTCGGAAATCGGTGAACCGGTCGACCCCCGGGTCAAGGATGCGGTAGTCGATTGGATAGTTCGCAAGCGTTTCACTTGGCATCAGCTCAAAGAAAACGCCATCGGTGGGAGAGGGATCCTGGATGTCTGGGCGGAATTCCTTGATGGTAACAAAGTTGCCCGGGAGGCTGGCAAGGTGACCTAGCAAGGCCGCTAATTTGCCTTTTAAAGTCTTCCCCGAGACTCGCCACATCGGGAGGAGGAGCAAAGACCATCCTGAGAATTTTTGCGTGTTTTTGAAAGTTCTCTGAGCAGTGGGATATGGGGAAGGAGAGTTGTGTCAGAGCAGTATAAGGACTCTACGACGGGACACAAGTCACACGAGACATAGCCTAGAAGGTTCTAACAAGAGGATGGTAAGGAATCAGAGAAGGAGCGGGTCTTAGACCAGCTTGCAGTGAATGAAAGAATAATGGCGTGTACGTGGTCGGGATCAGGAAGGAACGGGACCCTTCTAAGTATTCCCTCCGGCCTCCAAGATGCAGGTATGATTATGACGATACAGTAAATCATCCTGAAACTCTGCACCCCAGTGGATTTGATAGAGAGCACCATGTTAAGGGCTCCCCTTGCGGGAACAATAAACTGCTCACTAGAGGCGGGCATCTCTGATTTTGCTGCGTGGTGAATGATCATCTTGAGAATACAGGACGGAGGTGAATACTTTTCCTAGCAGCGAAAGAGGAATGACGCATATGCAATCCGAGGATGAGAATGCTGACTCTTTTTATCTTCTTTAGGGTCGATCCCGTAGTGCCATTTGCTGGCTTCACGAAAACTTCAGGCAGTGGATAAATCTTACCTCATTTCCCTTATTCCATGTCTTTCGCCATTCACAATCCAAGATTTGACATAGTAGTGTGTAACAGACATATTAGAATCAGATAGAATTTGAGTGAATCAGAGCTTCTTTATTCAGCCTCCCAAAGCGCATGGATGGAGTGAATACGAAAGATGGCCATATATAAGGAGCAACATTTCCTCCTCCTCTTCATATTTTTCCTCCATCGCGGTCTTTTGATTGGTCTCTCTTGCCATCGTTCCTCCCCCCCAAGAAGCCCAATCTTACTAGCGGGCCATGATTGCCAGAGCTGCCCTACCATCAGCCACGACTATTACATATATTCAAGGCACTGTATAGTAAGACCCCGAATATACCTCAATGTGCCCATTGCTAATGGAATATCGTTCAGGTACCTTCTCGAAGAGCCTTGCATGGGCAAAATGACAGGACATCCCATGTGCCCATATGGTCCCTTCCCTTTTCGGTGCTTGCACTATTGGTGTCTGGACATACCATGCATTTTCCGGTCTTTCCTTCTCTTCCTTATGGGAGGGAGTCTGTCCCCAACCATGGAATACAGAGCCGCGCTGATTGCCCTGGATAATGGCAGAACCATGGTTCTACTATACTACCGTCGAACGAGGAGGTGCTCGGTCTGTGACAGTGACAGATGGCGAGCTCCAGAAGAAGGATACGAGGAAGACCGTGCTCATTGTTGAGTCCACAAAAGCGACCTCGATGTTGATGCACCTTCGGTTTTACTAGCGAGAGGCCACTCAAATAGCGGCATGGACTAGGACGAGCGCAAATAAAAGCTAGCGTAAATGGGAATTGGTCATTTCCGAATTAATGGCGAACCAATGAAGATCACTCCACTCCTTTGTCCGCCCATGACGCTTATGACCTAGGAATCTTCGAGTGCCCCCACGCGTCGCAGCATTGGCAACGTCGCAATGGAGCTACCACGGACTCAATGCAAAGCAAAGTGTCGAGGATTTCCCTTTATCATTGGATTATTACTTTTCTCAACAGCTTTGCTGTTGCACCACAAGATCGCGGCAATAAAGGCCCATGAATTCCCCACCACAGTTTTTGTCGAAGATATCGAAGCAAAGGAGTGTCCCGGGAGCCCAGAAAAATGGACGAAAAGACAGTCAACGTGGCCATGATAGCATTTTAGTCCGCCATCACGATGAAGAGCCCAGACCATACTGGGGATTGGTTTGTTGATTGACTGCCACCTAGGGCGAGCGTTAAAAGGGGCCGTTTTACCGCATGCCTCGATGGGTGTTTGGCCGCGCCTGGAGAAGGCGTAACTGGTCTTGTAGAGGTCATGGCCTCCCGGCGGATGGCCGTCAAACCGTTTGTCTCCATGCAGGAGACCGCCGAGATCGTTGCCTGGCCGTTGTCTGACAAGAGAGCTGGGCTTTGGAATAGGTCTGTTGGCTCTTCATTCAAATATTTTAATCTCCTTGGGCTACGTAACTAGGCCAGTTATGATCTCTCAGGAGGGCCCTGCAGAAGTGTAGCGAGGGGTGGAAGTGAGAAAAGAACCCAGGGCAGAGATTCGCATGTAACCTGCCTAGGCGAGTGGGGGTAGTATGCTATGTTGCCTTTGACAGCATGAAGCTCCGATGTCTATGCGGGAATCCCCGGAAATGGCAGGCTGCATCTTATATTTGCCTGAGAGGAAGACCAGAAACCCCGCGCTGACGACCACATGGTCCTTGGCTCAGTATCAAGGACCATGCTGATTGTAAACATCAACCTCGAAATATCTGACGCAAGCGATACACGGCATACCCCAACCAAGAGGAAAAGCGTTGGCCCAGTGAGAGTCAGAGTCGAGGGTCCTCCATTTATCGACCTCTCAAAACTTTTCGGAAGACGATGTAAAGATGAGTGAGAATGTCGGGCCCCGTGAGGACCCCTGCACGGCGCCGAGGACAAAAGAATATGAATCAATCTCTCCATTGACGACATGTCGTTTATAACCTCCACCCCCCCTAACGTCCTTTGGAGAAATAGGCGCGTGGCGTCGGCAGTACATCGTGAGTTTGAATTTCGCGCGGAAGAACATATGAACGCAAAACCAGGAAGAGGCCTTTGGGTGCCGAATGCCGCTTTACACAACCAGATAAACCTGTTTATGATATTTTGGACTTCTTCAACCAGTTTGTTTTTGAGAGCCGAATGGTACCAGGATCCTTTAATGGTGCCCCAGCATGTGTGGGTAGGGCATGGGATGCATTCACCGAGCCCCGCCGCTGGTTCCGTGCTATTGAAGTGGATGTCGTTCGACATTTGTTCAGCAGTGTCAAGTACCCTGCGAAGAGATCTACCTCAAAACCGCCACTCGTAACCAAACTTACGTGGACTACCTGCGTTGAGAGACGGTTGTCCGATAAGGACGTGTGGCTTTGCGGGTCAACCACCGTGGCTATGGTCATACTATTAAAGTGATCTAAGCTGGCGGGAGATAAGAGAAAGGGAGTAGCAGAAGTGTGCTGGCCGTTTTGTGGCGGAAAGAATCCCCCTTTTATCATCACGACTACATGGGGTCGTTTCTCGGGTGCCCAATGTAGCCCACTGCACTCCATGCAAGCCAAGAGTCGAAGATTGCTATCCATCATTGGGTTGTTGCATCAGCCAGCAGCATTGCGGCTATGTGGCTCACCAACAAGCATAGCCGCCGGAACGTTGGATGATAGGTGACACTAAACACCCTACCGTCATCTCGCGGATCTGACACAAAGAACGGCAAGTCCCCCCTCCCCAGCGCAATAGGTGTGCGGGTTAAGCCCACTGGGCCATACATCTACGGGATGGACGGTACTTGCCTTCGCAATCTGGATGATTCCTCGCCTATCTTTGACCAGATTTCTAAGTCTCTGCCTCTACGGAGCAAGCGGAAAGCAACCTCAGCCCGTCCTTTTAATGACCCGCTATTCCTGCTTAAAATAGAGATGCGGTAGCAGGACTTTTCGGGAAATACAAGATACCAATTCAAGCCTTTGAGGACAACGGTTACCTCCCGCAAAGGCGGCCCAACCTCGAGGCGATCAACCTCGTGACCGACTGCCTTTGCTGGGCGCAACAAGATGGCGGCTGTCTTGCCCTGAATGAATTCTAGCAGCTTACGAAAATTTCGGGGACGGGGTTCGCGAATCTAGACAACCTGTTCGCCCTAAGGGGCTGTCTCAAGACGGTTGGGCCAAAGCTCAAGGAGCTAGATCTCGACTTCCTCCACAAACGGATTACCTGTCAACGATATAGGAAATTTCTTTTGTGTCTGATTGACCACGTTCCCCAAGAATTTCCTTTGGTATTACTGATCCCGTACCTTTTTCTACGGATCATCCATGTCTGAGGCGTTTTTTCACGTATGTAACGGCGGGCCGACCTTCTTATGTCGGGGCGGTGGCAACACGCACAATCTACGCGTGGTTCAATGTTGCCTTTGTGCCTTTGCCAATCTTACTCTGGCGAACAAAAACAACGCCCGCTTCCATATTTGGAGCAATGAGGTACCGTGCGTCGGTTGGGTTGTGGAACCATATTGTTTCTCGTTTAGTATTTGGAATGCTTAGAACAACTCCATGAGGGGCTAATTCGTGACTCCTCACCATTCTTTGATGCCGCAATGGCTGGCCACTGGAAACGGTCCATCAAATAAACTCATGTCCGGACGATCGGGCAGATGGCGAGGCTACTCGTTGACGAAGCACCTGAGCAACTCCTGAACAAGTTCCTCAACATGATCACAGACACCATCACGAACCCCACCATGGATATGAGCATGTTGATGGACGGCCTCTCACGCTCTCTATCAGCAACTACAGTGAGGAGATGGATCATGAGGCAACTCTTTGCCACGAGCTAGTTGATTTGCTCGGGCTGTCAATAATGCAGGCAGCTCAACAAGCTAAAGTCACGCATAAATCCCCGAAGTTTTGCAGGGAGTTGAAGCCTGGATCAAAAATCAGCTATCAACAACATCTTATTGTGGGAAGACACTCTGCAGCTCGATTTTGCCCATTACGGGGTTGGGACCTGGCCTACAAATTCGCACCCAGCGATCTATTTATCCATTTAATGCGCAACGAAGATGTTGCCTTTGCAAACGCCCCTCGATGCCCGCTTGCGACAATCATAGTCCGAATATATGCCCTAAGGCTCCAGAAATGGGGGGTAAGGAGAGCAAAGCTGCGGGGCCATCGGTGAGTCCTCCTATCCTGTTGATATCCTGAGGGTATTCCAATAACCCGGGCAACATCCCTGGCGAATATCCGTGACCCTCTTATCCCATGGGATAAGAGGGCCACGCCACTCACTGACATTCAGCTGAGCGGTCGCTATGGCACCTCTCCTATCTGTTCCTACGCCGCTAGCAAATACAGGGAGCACGCGATACTCGAACCCGAAGAGCACAATGGTCAACGTGTTTACCCACAAATTAGCTTCCAGAAATTTCACTGCCGTGCAGATGGAAACCAGACAGGATTCTATAGGGAGCTGGTACCCATTATCCATGCAATGCGAAATCAGGCGCTACGTGGACCTGCTTAGAGGGAAGACTGTCCTTAAAGGCGGCTTCGTCACAGTGCAACAGTACGGACCCTGGTTGATAGGTACTTGGTATGACCTATAAATGCTTGCAAAGATTCTGCAGCTCTTGTTCCGAGAGAGATCTCCGGGTCTTTGTATCGCCGTACCTCTCGCACTGTGATCGAATACCTGCGGTAATCCGGCGGTTGGACCAGAAGTGCCTGAGAAGAGATATTGCGGGGAGTTGAATGCATCCGCCGGAACGATAACCCAGCTTGAGCAAAAAGCCTCCTCGAGCGCGGAAGTACCTCTACTGGTGCTGCCGGTTTCTTCACAACCGTTCTCAATCTCAAGATTATCTGCTGTCGAGTGATAGTGCAACGTGGTGTCGCCATTGAGGGCAGTGAGTGGAGAGAATGGGGAGGAGCAGGAGAAGGAGAATAAAGAGAAGAATGAGGAGGCGGAGGGCCTTGAGGAAGATTGGAGAAAGACTAAGATATATCTCTAAGTTGGTTCTCTGTTCATTCAAACACCCCACATGCTCTAGGCTAATGGCATAATACGATTAGGCCTGTCAGTATCTCACAGGATGACCCAGAGATATGCATCACCACTCCAACCTGTTCCCAGGCATATGTGGACTACCTGCCTAGAGGGAGGGTCGTACGACAGGACGGTTTCCTCGTCCCCCTGCAGCACGGATCGAAGGACTAGGGATATAGCAATTTGATGACGGCACCGATTGTAATCGGAACACCCCGCCCTCCCTCTCATAGGCTTGTACAACGATAAACGATTATTCCCCTTAGCTGTCTCCCTCATTATGTACGAGGATACTGAAGGACTTTTTGATGTTTGATGTTGGCTCCCGGGCATTGACTAAAGCCAAACATCTTGCAGGGATTACCGACCTATCCGCTGATCGTTGGGCTTTCCTATGTGAAAGCGAACTGAAGGATACCTCCCTCATGAACCGCGTTACTCGCTGCCCTTCATCTGCCGTGATCTGCCTGCTTAATATGGCTGAGGTCGTGGCAGCGATAAAGATCTTCGAGTACCCGAAGTATAGGTTCTAGAGGGGGTACAATGCTTGGTGTCGGAATAGACTGCCATCGGCGCATCCATTTGGGATACGACTCGGGGGGTTACGTTGGAATGGCCAGGTGGACCCGGCGATTGGGAACAAGCGCACAGGGAAGGCTGGCAGCGCCACAATACGAAAATGGTGAGGTGCGGAAGATGAGGCGGCCCCAAATACTGCCATGCTAGACATGTGCATGGCGCCTGGTGGCTTCCTTGCAACAGCTATAAGATTCAACCCTGACGCCTCGGTGATGGGCTGCTCATTTAGTACTCGGCTCAAAATTTAGGGCCGCATCCGTTGAATGGGTTGTCCCCTCATGCTCCCCAACTTGCATTAATCATTTACTCATTGTGCTCGGCAACTAGGCCAGTTATGATCTTTCAGGATGACCTTGAGATATACCTCACGACGGCCACATGCAGTGAGACGTACGTGGAGTACCTCGGTGGGGGGCGGCCGGCCAGCAAAAATAATTTCCTGATCCTGCAGCAGTATGGGCCCTGGAGCATAAACGACCAGGATGACATGGAAAGGATGGGGAAACTTCTGCGGGCCCTGGTGCAGAAGTGCAGCGAGGGGTGGATGTGAGAAAGAAATCCAGGGCAGCGATTCGCATCTAATGTGCTTAGGGTGGGGGGACGCAAAGAGGAATAGAAGAGGACGAGGGATTCTTTTTACCTTAGACGAAGGCTGGTCTGCTCACCCATGTTGATAAGTAGTATTTAGAGTCCCAAAGGATACGGACCCAACGAGTGCGGAATACGGCGACAAAAGGAATGTGACATAGGCTGGACTTTCATGGCCTCGAGTCCAAACCCAAATAATACTATTTCTCCGCTCCTACCTCAAGTCATGCAAAGGATGCCACCTTGTAAATCGTGCCCCTCTTCGCAACATATAACCCAGTGACACATAGTATCAACCCCCCAGCAATAGGATCGACAAGACTAAAGGTCAACCCTACTCCGAACCCCTCTGACGTGTCCTGAAAAGCCACTCCCTCGCCCCAGGATACGAATAGTTGAAATCACTAAACTCCTCGGTGTTCCTATGTTACGTTCAACCGCGGTATCAGCACAATCCATACGCTCAGGGATATATAGGTTACCGAACATTTTGATCTCAACACTAGTCCCGTCCGTCGCAGGTCTGGCCTGCTGCCGAGAGTACATCTGGATCAGCGTCGCGCGCTCATACCGTGCCTCAAACACATCCGAAAGGCACCGCACGATCTTCTCAGGAGAGGGTCGGCCGCATATACCCTCGAAAAAAGCACCGAGAGCCTCCTAAGGCAGGTTGAGTTATTGAAAAAACATACCGCGGGCAGAGTGGGGAAAGGAAACACACCGCATCTTCAATCGCCTGGCTAGCGCCTTGTCCCTGCGTGGGGAGCATTGCGTGGGCTGCATCACCGACGAGGATGGCCCGCCCCTTTACCCAGGTTTCGAGGGGGTCGAGGTCCCGGAGCTGCCAGAGGCCCATCGAGGTGATGTTCCTAGGGGGAGGGGAGTTAGGTAGGACACGGCATAGAATTTGTTACGGAACGTTGTGCTCACTCGAAGGGTTTCAGCAGCCAGCTGGGAAGGTCGGAAAACGTTTCCTTGAACTTGTCGGCACTGCCGGTCGATGTCCAGCTCGTGTTAGAAGAGTCCTCTTGCATGTTATCTAGGTATGGTCAGCCGGGCCCGCCGGAGGAGAAATGGAGAGGTGAGTTCGGAAGATACCATCTGGCACGAGTGCAACCACTGAATAGGACTCTCCCTCTCTGACGGGGCCCATGACTAAACGGTGATCATGGCAGAGAACCATTGTTGTATACTCTTCTCTGGGGTTGATGTGCTTGGTGAACTCGGTCGCGGCTTCTGCTTGCTCCATCGGGATCTGTTCGACATCAGCACAACAGTTTAAAGCCACGGGCTATGATGGTATTACCAGAAATCGATATGCTGTTAGAAAGGTAATCAGTGGCACATCACATAAAACTGATAAGGTTGACACTAACCCGACAAGCCAGTTGGGATAGCACCCTGGGATAGACCGAGCACGAACTGCCGGATTTTACTCTTACTTTGAAAGGATGACCAGATTAGCCGACCGGAAAAGGAAAATCCGGCTGAAGAAGCTGATCTCACATCCCGTCTGCCCCAATAATAAGATCAGCCCCCATAACTAGTCCGTCGGCCACTGTTACCGTTCCAGCTTCGGGATCACAGTCGGTAACCCGCCTCGAGGTAAGGATCTCGACTGGAGGCCCAGGCCGGTCTGGATCGACTGCCGCGTCTCTCAAAGCATATAAGAGGTCTTGTCTGTTGACCTGATTAGCAGAGGCCACAGGTTTCGTCCGTGGACATCGCCCTACCTATGGTATACCACGCGGGACTGGAATGTGTTAGCTCTGGATGACCATTTTCAGGTGGGTAGCGCATACTCCTCCGTATTTGTCCTGTGTATTGAGTGGAATTTCTTTCGCGAGCGTGCCATCAGCGCGGAAGACGCGAAACTGTTCAAGGTTCAGCTTGGTGCAGGGCCATAGTTCATCACCGAGACTGCGCATACGCCTTTATCAACAGCGGATTTCCTAAACTAATGTAAGGAACCCGAATAAGATGACGGATATGTGAGAAAGTTCAGTTTCTTAACTCACCGGGAATGAAGGATGGACTTCATTCCCCACCAGTCCTCCACAATTCTTCATTTGTTATTTGCTGTGCGATCCTTGCTCTGTGGAGATACTCAACGTACTTGGAAGCATTGGGCTGCAGCCTATTTTCAATATGTGCTTAGTATCATGATACCTCTGCGGAGGGGTGGAACAGATGGTACTCACGAGATTCCAGCCCCGATTTCGCGTAGCTGCGAAGATTGCTCAAGAATGGTGATCGCGCGCTGATCCCCTCTTAGGGCAATAGCCTGTCACCGATTTACCTCGCAGTTAGCACAGTAATACCTAGCATTGACCACCATGCAGCAGGATTCGGGATTTGTGCTTACTGCTGCGAGTCCGGCGATTCCACCACCAACGATGATAATACGAAAATCTTGATCCATGGTGTGCTGGATGATGAGAGCGATTCTGTCGAGGAAGACGAAAAATGTGGAAAAAGAGCACAACTTTTCCAAGCTTGGGATATGGGTTTGTGGTCTCTATCAAAGCTATCGCAAAGACGCCCGACGCATCCCGGGTTGATTGGGGAGACGGTTCGATTCCGGCCGGGTAACCCCCACCCGGAGAAGTCTCCTGGAGAAGGCACTCCCGGAAAGAAACCGAGCCTCATGACTGGGCGACTTCTTTCCGAAATCTTTTCCGGATGTGTGTACAAGGCTAGCGAAATAGATCTGGCCAGCAATTATAAAAATTGTCAACCTCATCTGCGGGTCTAATACCTATCATCCACAGGACTCCACCATAATTTCAATCTAATCGTGCAATTAAGTTATTCTATCCACCACGCCAAATGTCTTCCATAACTACCACCGTCTCAACCACCGTGAACGACGGCCACGGCCGCCTTCACCTCACAGGAGACGAACCCTCATTCGGAGACTGGCGCGATGACCTAGTACGAGACGGCTACGCTGTCATCAAGGGGGCCATCCCAACCGAAAAAGCCCACGGGTACGCCGACGAGATGTACTCCTGGCTCGAAGACTTCAAGCTCGGCTTCGACCGCAACGATCTCTCTACCGCACGCGAAAAACATCTCCCGATCATTAACGAAAAGGGGATGTGCTGGTGGTACAGCCTGGCGCACGAAGACTTTGTCTGGCGCATCCGATCCGAGCCAGGTGTAGTCGGGGCCTTCGAACAGGTCTACAACACACTAGACCTTATCGTCTCATTCGACGCGGTCAATTTCACCTTCCCGGGTCGTGACGATATCGCACCGAACAAGCCGTGGCCCCATCAGGACCAGAACCCTGATACGCGTGGTTTTCGCTGCTTGCAGGGGTTGGTTAATATCCTCCCCAACGGACAAGAGGATGGGGGGTTGATCGTGTGTAAAGGTGGGCACCTTCTTTCTGAGGAGTTTCACTGGGAGATGAAGGATGAGGCACGCATCAAGGGCTTCTTCCACGAGTGGTACGGGTATACGGACGAAGGGATGAAATGGCTTGAGAATCGGGGGCTGAAATGGCATAAGGTTTGTGTTGAGCCTGGGGACCTGATCGTTTGGGATTCCCGCACGCCGCATTATAATTTGCCGTCGAGCTCAACGAGGCCGCGCTTCTGTGTGTATACGTGCTATATGCCTGTGGCGGATGTTAACCAGGAGGATCTGAAGCGGAAGAAGGAGGCGTTTGAGGGGTATCGCACTACGTCGCATTGGCCGAATGCGTCTTTTGTTGGGCCGACGGATGCTACCAGGGATGGGAAGCCTTGCCCGTATAATAGGAGGGAGCCTAGTAAGAGGCCAGAGTTGGATGAACGTGGTTACAAGTTGACTGGGATTCCGTATATTACCGACGAGGCAGAGTAGAGATCTATGGGAGATGTTGGTGTGAAATGAAGCGATATCTAGGAATTATAGTTTCTCCAGCTTTGTATTGTTTTGCATAATTTACTTCCGTAGTAGGAACGAGTCCATGTGGTTTTATGCACTATCATATTTTGCTACAGCAAGAACGGAAAAAACAAAGTAAATCACGACGTCAAGTACGAGATCAACGCCCTCGAAGACACGGTGATAGATAGCTTACTCTTTGCCTCGGCAAGGAAAGCAGGTTCCTTTACATATTTTCTGGCTCCGTTCCTCGCTATTATCATGAGAATGGTTTTAGCCCCTGAACCTCAGAGTCCTGAAATGCAATGCGCTTGCAAACCACTGGGAAAAGTGCGGAAAGGAAAAAACCCGTTCAAGAACTATGGCCAGACCCCAGATTTCTAACCTGGGGTCTGGGTCACTCCCCCCGTAACTAGCCGTCTCTCGCATGCCAGTCAGGGGTATCCCAGGCTCCGGTGGGGGCAACCAACTGTACCCAGCCCCTCGGATTCAGGATCGGAATCCCTCTCCCCTGGGTCAAATCCGGGGTTCTCCGCATTTCGGAAAAAATGGCTTCGTTCGCGACAGGTTCACTGTTTATAAGACCTAGGCCCATGGTTCTAGTTTGCCCACTCACCCATAGGAGACGGCTGTCGATCTATTCCCACCATGGAGCACAACGGTAAATCAAACATCGGTGCAAAATCGAGCACCGCAGCAGTTCATCTTGAGGTTGCCCCGGACAAACCAATCGAGATTGAAACGATCCAGGGAGATACACGACTCCTCGAGGCTGGGGGAGAAATATGCAAGATCCCGATTCCATCGGCTTCCCCGAATGACCCCCTTAACTTCAGCGCTGCGAAGAAGCTGGCGATAATCTCAGCCTGTTGTTGGTTTTGTTAGCAAACCCCCCAGCAGATATTACTCTTGACCTCCTCTAACTGCGTGTAGCAATCATGTCGCTGTCCCTGGTGGGAAGCATCGGCATGATCCTCAACGCCTTCATAGAGATATATCTTCCGGAAGGATACACCATAGACCAGGTAACCCATTTGGTCACTATGCCGTCATTGACCGTTGGTCTGGGTACGCATGCCTCCGATACCCATCTGATCATCCCCAACTGACTACATACAAAGGCAACTTTATCATCCTACCATCGGCGCTTTGGCTCGGCCGACGACCCGTTTTCATAGCTTGCACAGTCATCCTCACAGTCGCATCGATCGGCGCAGCATGCAACAACAGCTACGAGGCCCATCTAGCCCTCCGTATCATCCAGGGACTCGCAGCCGGAGCGACAGAGTCACTCTTACCACTGATGCTCTCCGAGGTTACATTCCTACACCAGAGACCTCTCGTATTTGCGGTATACTGGGGCGCGCAGACTTGTATCTCTAGCGTGCTGAACATCGCAATCACGTATGTCGTTGCCGCGGCTGGGTGGAGATGGTACTACGGGCTATACTCGATCGTTTCTGGTATTGGGATCTTTCTTGCGTTCTTCCTGGCGTTTGAAACTCGGTTCAGCCGTCCGGCGGCATCGCTGAACGGGCAGGTCGTGGTTACGGATGAGTTTGGGGTTACGAGGATTCTGAGTCCGGAGGAGGCGGCGGATTATCAGGCTCATCATGCTTCGAGCGATCCCTTGGAGGTTGAGGTAAAGAAGAGTTATCTTCAGTTACTCGGTATTTGGCCGGGGCCGCTTGCCAAGGGAGGGAAATTGGTGTTGATGTCGTATGTGCATATGCTCCAGTCACTATCATCGCCGGCGGTTCTCTATTCGGTATTGGTGTTCTCGATAACCTTAGGTAATTAACCACCACTTAACTATGGGAAATTCCGCCCTGCGATGGTGGCTAACGAATGGGAAGGATGTTCGATCGCCCTCTCCCTAACCCAGGATACCGTTCTACATGGCCTTTTCGGCTGGCCAGAGAAATCCATTGGTCTTGTTAACGTGTGTCCATCCACGTCACTCTATAATCAAAAAGCTTAACGTGCCCAGGTCTCCTCACCGATTGTGACGTTTTTCGCCGTTATATACTCCGGTTGGTTCAGCGGTAAGGTGACACTATGGCTGGCGAAACGAGCATCCGGTATGCACAAGCCGGAAAACCACCTGCTATTACTCGGGTTTCCGGCGTGCGTAGGCCTCTGCGGTATTTTGATTTATGGCATTGGCGCGGAGAACGCGGATAGGCTATCGTGGATGGCTCCGTACATGGGATGGAGTCTATTCCAGTTCACGTTCATCACAGTCTCAGCAATTCTCTCCACGTTTGCAACGGAAGTATGGCCGCTACACCCTGGTCCTGCCCTCGTTGTCGTCGTAGGACTCAAGAACATTGTGGGATTTGGGGCTGCGTATGGATTGCAGCCCATGGTCACGATGCATGGCTACGCATGGGGATACGGAATAGTAAGTCTGCTTAGTTTGTGGTCAGAGCCCGACTGCACCCGGGTCGGCTAATATGGTTTGTTTCTGTCTTCCAGCTAGCTGCAACTTTCGCCGCCGTCTTCCTTCTGGGTATTCCCGTTTATTTTCTGAATCCCAAGGTACGTACCACGACCCCCACCAAGCCTTATCTATTGCACCAGCTAACGAGCGGATATAGTGGCGTGCTCTAATGGCAAGGAAGGCGGTTTAATAGGCCGTGCTGGCGAGGGGGTGCTCTGGCAACGTGCGCAGACGGGTTTAGCTAGCGATGTAGTATCAAATGTAATATGGGCAACATTTGGTGTCAGTCCTGTCATGTTCTACTCTTGGGTGTTATTATTCTCCCAAGAAAATCATCAAAACATCAACTCGTACTCGTAGTTAGCCCCATAGGCTGCATATGTTCGTACATGTAACCGTTAGCGTTTTGGGGGGATAAACAATATCGATCGACGTTGAATGGTTGAATTGCTCGCTATGTTGATTGTAAAGCTAGAGTTCGTCCAGGCTCGACTTTATCATCGCCGTTCACCACACCTTTGGTGGTGAGAGATCGCTTCCATCGGGTTCCATTGCAAACGGAGGCAGGCGGGCACATTATTTGGCTTCGACAATATCTGCACATTTCTCCGGAATTCAATTCCATCCAATCCATCCTCAAACCTCCTAGCAAGGTACCCAGTAAAGACTGAAAGAGCTATTCGCTCGAATATGATACCTCCCCTACACCAAACCCCTTTCCCTCATCCTTTCATCCCATCCCCTCTCCCCCCATCAATATCTCCCAAATCCTAATTCGGCGCCGCCCACTTCCCCGTCATCTCCCTAATCCTCTTCCCGAAGAAATATATAAAGACCCCCCAAACGCCCACAAACCCCGTCAAACCCGCATACCCCCCAAAAGCCCCATCATACCCAGCCGTCCTGATAAACCGATCCATCCCAAAACTCGTCCCAAACCCAATCAACCCCCTCAACGCACAAATAATGACCAGTATCGGCCCCGCCCGTCCAGGGTACGCATCCAACAAATATGTGGCGGAGGTAATATACGCCCCGATAAACGTAAAATAATACCCCGCGTTCGCAAACACAATCGTAAACCAACTATAATGCTCTGGATGACTGCCCGCCTGCCCGAACAGCGCACAGGCCAGAACCCCAATGGAAATCGGGAAGATCATGAGGAGGAGTCTGGTTTCGGGTTCGTGGATCCCGTTGTTTTTCTTTGCGAGGGTTTGGATGAGTTTGTCGGATCCGTAGCCGAAGAGGGGGAGGCAGATTAGCGAAACCAGGATTTGGCCGCCGTTGGCGTAGGAGGCGGAGCTGTTGGGCCAGGAGTAGGGGGGGCTGGTGAGGATGGCGTTGTATGCGGTTCCGATGGCGATGTTGACGCCGAGGGTTAGGCCGGCTAGGCAGAAGGCCCAGAAGACGTTGGGGAAGAGGAAGAGGATGGCAATATTCTTAACAATTTTTCTTTAGCTTCTTTCCTAGTTTGGGCAAGGGGAGAGGGGGGATACCTTTAGGGCATAGATGCATTGGGACCATTCGGCAGGGCCGCTGAGGAGTTGGATGTCGGAGCGCCAGGTGCGAGGGGCGTAGTTCGTTCTATCTAGTGCGGGACGATTCTGGATTGTTACCGGGGGGAGTTCTTCCTC
Organism: Aspergillus biplanus; assembly: GCA_027569045.1. Taxonomy (NCBI): domain Eukaryota; kingdom Fungi; phylum Ascomycota; class Eurotiomycetes; order Eurotiales; family Aspergillaceae; genus Aspergillus; species Aspergillus biplanus. Next base: position 239,045 of record JAPDEJ010000023.1, read on the forward strand.
TTCTTCGCTGCCGACGTGCCATTCGTGCAGGGCCCCGTGCTGGTAGGCGCTCATGGGCCGCTTGTATTTTGTCTCTGGGAGGAAGAAGATGGATACGACTAGTTGTAGGCCGGATAGCCCCGCTGCGAGATTGTACCAGCCACTTGGCCCAATTGCACCTGCTATGGGTGAGGCAAAGAGGACGTAGATTGTTGAGAGTACGATTTGGATTGCGGACTGCAGCATCAATGCTCGGCCGCGCTCGTGGAGGAAGTGGATTTCCTGGTACATAGTTTCTTGGTCAGCTACAGTTCTGCCTTGAGAAAGCATCGAGAGGGACGGGGTGGGCTGAGCATGAGACATCTTGCCTGGGTGATCATCCCCACGAGCGCCTCGGATTGCCCTGCCGCAACTCCCAGGACCATTCGGAATCCGATGTGTTGATAGTAATTCTTGGCGTAGGCACACAAGACCGATCCGACGACGAGGATCAGCGTCGAGACGAGAAAGACCGGACGACGACCGATGGCTAGTGATAAGGGAATGGCAACCAGATTGGCAACACCCATGAGAGCGGACGGATAGGTCATCAAGCCGGTGATCTGGGCTTCGTTGATTCCGGCCTCCGAGTACTCCTGTACGTAGAATCCAAGGAGGCCGCCAAACCCGGATATCAGGGAGAGGGAAATCGCAGAGACTGGCCCATGTCAAGACAGTCAGCGATTAGGGGGGTTCGGAGAGTTTGTTTTCTCATGATGCAGCGTACAGGTGGACATCAGCGTCACTATCACCAACTTTCGCCACTGGGGCAAATTCAGAGGATCTATCACGATATAAGTTATGTTCATGCACATAAGAAAAGAAATGGGCTTGACCTGCCTCTTGGATCGGCCGTCGGAATCGGAATGAGAAAGATTTCGCCGCCGTCCTGCGCGATCTGGATCGTCCCCATCACCTGCTTTTGGTGAGGCTTTTCGAGCTCGACCGGCTCCTCATCGTGCTCGACAACTGCGGCCTTGACATCCTCCATGGTTCTGCCAGTGGTAGGTAATAAGAAGAACAACTTCCTTGGGATAGGAGAGTGGCAACACCTCACTGAAAAGAGGATGCATCCAAAAACCAAAGTCCAACAGGTGAGACCACAGGGGCCAGCTGGCTACATATAGATCGGGATTTGCTTTTTCCAGATCTAGTAAACCAGTTCTTGCCCAGGGATTGCCCCTTTTCCGGGGTAAGATCCTATTCCAGTCCCCAATAATTGTTGCAGTGTTCCCTGCTCGCTGGTGCTCCCCGCGCTTCCCCCAGATTTTTCCGATCCACCAAAACTCTGAGCTTCAAGTGGAGGCCCGGAAACTGATCTGTCCAATAGCCGCCGTGCCGAATCAAACCCCCCACCGGTACGGCCGGAGAGAGGGCAGGAAGAACTTAAAGAATTTAAATATCCGGAAAGCCCCCGGCAGTCCAAAATTAGGAGCATCTCCGATTGCTTTCCGACCACTTCGAACCTCACTCAGAGAAATGCTACCCACGACTCCGGCCCAGCCACCACGGTCCTCCAAACGCCGGAGTCGACTAGCGGTGGCTTGTAATCGCTGCAGAGAAGCAAAGGTCAGATGTGATGTATCGCAGGACGCATGTCGTCGCTGCCGGGACAAGGGGTATGCGTGCGTCGCGACGGATCCGAGAACGGGGGTGACAATCCCTCGCAGACTTGCGAGAGCAGCGCTAGAAAGACACAAAAATGTCTCTACGCCAGAATCGTCATCATACCAAATCAGAGCTCAGAGCGATGAGTGGGGTGATCCAGATTTTCCCACAATCAACGACAGTACCCCAGGGAGTACAACACACAGCGAAATCGAAATCCCTGTCACGGAAGCTGAGCCAACGGAGGTGGGTACGGGTGGCACCAACGACCAGGTCACCCAAGTCTTGCATATCAGTGCAGGATCGCCGTTTAGTAACATGCAAAACACGCCGGCATCCTCCCTCCCCAGCGAAGGGGACGGGCTGGAGACCGCTGCCGTGCAGAATGTCGGCATGGGGAGTCGGCATGCGGTGCTAGGGTCCACCAACATGCAGATCCTGGCTGCAGGATGGATTGACCGATATTTCACACAGCTAGGCCTTCCATTTCGGGTCTCGGGTTGCTTTAAATACGGCATGCGTCATGCGGTCGAGGGTGGAAAGCCCGTACACATGCAACCCTGGACTCGGATCTCGCCTGCGCTGCACGAGACATACGTCAAGGCGTACCGTCAGGCGATATACCCACTATTACCCATTGTAGACCAGGTCGTATTTCTAGATCAAGAATCCGAGGGGGACGCTGGCCAGCGCGCCATATCCCTCGCCGTGTATAGTTTAGGGGCGGATGCACTGGCAGGGGAGATCACACCGGTTGGCACGGCCTACCTCTACGAAGCATACTCCCTCGTCGTCGACTTGCTAAGCCACCCCTACCTCTCCTCCGTGCAAGCCCTCGCACTGATCTCGATAGCATTCTGGACGCGAGCAAAAGACGGTCAGGCATCGCTTACCATCTCCTTGGCTATTCGAATGGCGCAGGCTTTGGGCCTTCACCGGAATATCGAGCCTCCTAACATAAAGAATCCAGAGCCGGGCTCACACCATCCCTACACCCTCAGTGTCTTCTCGAGTGTTTGGTGGTCTTTATACTGTCTAGATATTGTCTCTGCGCTCGACTCTGGGGCCCCCCGAGTCATTGACGACGCATGCTGTGATCGGCCCCTGCCAATGCCACCAGAGCGCGAAGCCCAGTGTCGGCTCGGCGGCCTTTTCTATTTCCACGCCTTCGTGCGTCTCTGCTGCGCTATTAGCCCGATGCGGCTTTCACTTGCCATGAGCAACCCAGATGAAACCGACTGGAAAGGCCGACTGTTCCGGGAGACGGTGAATATTGACTCAGCACTCCAGGCCTGGTATGCCGGCCTTCCGGTGGAAATCAGGTACAGACCTTTATCCCGCGTCAATAAATCCACTGCTGATATATTCGTTCCCAGATCGGGTACTCTCCAATCTACGCTGGAGGAAAAGACATTTGCGTCTTTCTTAATGCTACAATACCATCAATGGTTCGCTGGCTCACCCCCCTAGCCTGTTGTGAGGAAAGGCACAATGCAACTAACCTGGGGCTGTCAATAGTGTCATCCTTGCACATCGCACTGCCTTGGTAACCCGCGACGAAATCTACTCCCAAGAAGTCCAGGCCCGCTTTCAACCCGAATCCCCGAAATACCGCCAATTACTGGCCGGGCAATCTCAGTGTTACACCTCCGCCGTAGAGATGATCCGGATATTTAATATTCTTGTTGAAAGTAAGCTCGCCCGCAGGCTGATTCCGATCTCGCGTATCTCTTACCCGGCCGTCATTATCACAATTTGGATCTTGAAACGACCGATGTCGAGTTTTGAAGCGGTTGATATGGCAGTATGTGCAACTTTTCTTTTTTTTTTTCCCCATGTTTTGTTTTCGCACGTAGTCTGGTCTGGGGATCGGGGGATCTGGACTAATGTGTTCATTTTTTTTTTTTTTTTTTTTGCAGCTGCTCCAAGTAGCCTGCAACCATGCCCACAACCTCTACGAAAAGGTTGGCCAGGACCGCTCGTTTTCGAACGGTGAGTGATGATCCTCAAAATTCCCTTTCTCTCCCAATTCATCTAACCGGTGTCTTGTATATTCGTTTCGTGTTGCAGGATGGGCGCAGTGGAACTCGACAATCAGCGAGTACGTCCGATCACGGTCTGGGTCTCGGTCTGGGTCGATGGCACAGCGCAGCAACAACGCCCGCGGTAACAACATGACACCCAGTGCAGAGGTCTCGTCGGGTCTAAACAATTCATTGGTAGACAGGAGTGGGGGGGAACCTCGGAATGACCAACTGGGCAGTGTCCCAAATGCGGGGTTGAATGGTTGGGATGCTGGGGAGGTTCCCCGGGCAGGAGAACCGCTGGATTTCGATCTGTGGGATTTCAGTACCGTATTCGATGTGCCGGTAGAGATTCAGTTGGATCTTTTGTCACCCGGATTACATCCACCGACTAGCTAGAGGTAGGGGGTCTCAAAATAGTGTTTATTCTATCTTGTCAGGCGGTTAACTGTTAGGTACAGTCGCTTGAGACCCTAGCTTCCCGGACCATAGTCGTAGGAAGATCGGGAGGCATGGACGATTTTGATCTTTTAGCACGGTATTAGTAGCGATTGGATATAATAGCTGACATTGGGGGCTCGGTATCTCTATTATTATGTAAAGGCGGCCTCGTGGTGAAACAGAAGACACATTTTTATCTCTATTATTCTTGACGTGTGATACAATATATATTTGGCCTCTGGAGAAGGCAATCTTAACAAGATCGAACAATTTAATGATCCAGAATAGCCTTTCAACCATCTATAGAGGCACAAACGGAAGAATAACCCTACTCGGCCACTCCGGGCCCGAAAATATATTATGATGCCCCTTGTTGCGCTCCTCATCCGGCCGTGGATCCTGATGTGCCGCATATTCCGCAATACTGGGAAAGAAACCTCCAACCTATCCCTGATTAGCATTCAACTCCCAGATCTTCATCCTCAGATTTAATTATGAATAACTCACCTGAATACTTATCGTCTCCCCAGCCTCAAAATCGACCCCCATGGACCAGATCCCAATTTCCAGTTCCACGACTTGACCCAGCGGAATCTTCTCTTCACGATCATGCGGGTGAAAGGGAAATTGCGGGTGGATGCTCTTCTCTGGGATGATCTTTCGATGGGAAGCGCGGAGTTGGCCGGTTGCGCCGAGGAAAAGGGTTGTGCTTGTTTGTTGGGCTGGCGGTATCTCGGCGATGCTGTTGACGGGAGCAGCGGTTGTGGGGAAGTTCAGGTGTTTGAGGAGGTTCCCTTCTTTGTCTCGTTTGCGGATGATGATGTAGACGCACATGTCGTCGTGTTCGTTGCATGACATGTAGAGAATTGCTTTGGGCAGGCCGAGTAGTCTCGCGGCTGTGGGGAATGTGTATGAGAACTCGGCGATGCTGGAGGGGGTTTCGGCGTTGTAGGACACGGATGAGACTTTGATAGGGGGTTCATCGTGTAAACGGCCATCCTCGAGATAGAATGGCCGGTACTCGGTCTCCGGAGGTGGAAAGTCGGACAAGACGATGTCCTCTCGTGGATCGCGGTCTCCGAATTGCAGCGACGTCCAGCGGACCGGCGGAGTTTCGATCTCCCACCCATTCTCAATCCCAATCAGATACCTGTCAAAGAACCGGTGCAGTTCTCGATCCAGATCCTTATTGCAGTACAGCTCAAACCACTCCTGATACCCCGACCAGCGAATCCACTTCTGCCGATGAGGAATCTCCATCCACCCCCGCACCGCACCCATCGTATGAATCGAGCTCAAATCCGAGCCCACAATAAACGTCGGACAGCGAATATTGCCCAGATCGGCCCGTTTGTCCTCCCAGTACACACTCGACAGCCTACCCCGTCGATACATCTCCGCAAAATCCTCCACGCCACTCCCCCCCCTGATCGTCCTCTTGATAATCATCTCAAAGTTGCTCATCGAGAATATCCCCCCGCGACAGAACTGCTCCCGGAATAGATCCGCTGCACCCTCCCACGGCGCAATCGCAGCCAGACTCGGCGGCGCCAACCCGGCCACAAACCACTGACTGATCGCCAGCGCTGAGTTCCCCGCCATCCCGACCTTGCCATTGCACCAGTCCATCTTCGCAACGGCTTCCACAACATCATAGCCGTCTTCCCCGTCTTGCGAGCCCATAATAGGAATCTGCCCATCACTATTCCCCGTGCCCCGAGAGTCCACGGAGATAATCGCGTACCCTCTCTCGCACCATACTCCGGGATCCAAGCCCTCGAATTTCTCTAACCCGGATAGTGCGCCGGGCGGAACACAGACACTCCACACGACGCGGGGTAACATCACGTAGCTTGAGAACTTTTTGCCGTAGCATGACCAGCTGAGGACTGCGGGGACGGGGTCGGGGTTATGTGCGGGGCGGTATATGTCTACGTATAACCTGCAGCCATCGCGGACGGCGATTTCCACATCGTGTGTGACGTGGATGGCACTGGTTAAGGGCTTGGTTTCTGGGGAGAGTTGCCAGCCTGCCGGGAGGGTTTCTTGGCGGCCCGGGGTGAAGCCTTGGTAGTTGTTTTCGTTGACCTTGGGGGGGGTGATTGGCTTGTATGCGACTTGGATTGGGGCTGGCATAGTGGAGGAAATTATACTTTTTTTTTTTTTATCCTGGGTTGGATGTTGATTTGTTGCCGAGGGCTTGGTGGTGGGATTTTGTAGCTGGTTGCTTGGAGGTTTTCCTGTGGGATCAAAGGAATGAAGGGGTTTGGTGTTAGGAAAGAAAGAAAGAAAGTGCAGAAAAAGATATCGCAGGGATTTTGAAGTTATGGAAGTCTTATAGGTCAGGGGGAACAAAATAATTGAAAAGGCATTTAAGAAGACAAAGCGGAAACGGTGGTAGTTGGGAAACGGAGTCGAGGACATGCTCTGGGTTAACGAATATGGAGTCGAGTTTGTGGCAGATTGAATTCAATTCCAATTGGCCGTTCGGATACCATGGTTCCAGAGGCAATTCTTTCCGGATTCCGACCGGAAAAGAAATGGTGGGGAGTAGCATTCCGGGGAGGAGGCTCTCCGATGCGGCGAGAGAGCGGCCTCGGTAGGAGAACAAGCAGGTCGTCCTTATAAATATTCTCCAGATTTACACAATATGCAACCTCCCATTCACACATCAACTCACCATTAAAAAACAGTGACTATTTCTGAATAACTGAAAAACATTCACAATGGCACCAGTCGAACCCACCTTCACAGACCTCCTCGTCCACCAAGGCACAACCTACGGTGACTGGCGCGACGAGTTCTTCAAAAACGGTTTCGCCGTCCTCAAAGGCGTCATCAGCAAGGAAAAAGCAGAGTACTATCGCCAGGAACAATTCAAATGGCTCAAGTCCTTTAACCGGGGATTCGACGAGAATGACGAGTCGACCTGGGATGACGAGCACCTGCCCGTCGCATTCAAGGGATCGATGTATCTGGCCTATGCGGTTGCGCATGAGAAGTTCATGTGGGAGGGGAGAATGTGAGCCTTCCATGCCCAGATGACTAGTCTGTGTTAAGGATATGTCTGCTAATGGGGAAAAACCGGGACAGGGAACCAGCCGTCCAGAAAATCTTCTCCGATATCTGGGGAACAGACGAGCTCCTCGCCTCCTTTGACGGGTTCAATGTCACTCCGCCACGACTGCGAGGCACAACCTGGACCCCCTGGCCACACTGCGATCAGCACCCCACCCGTCGAGGCCTCCAGTGCGTCCAGGGGTTAATGAACTTCGCTCCGAACGGGCCCAAAGACGGCGGGCTGCTGCTCATGAAAGGCTCAACACAGCTCTACGATACCTTTTTCCGCGAGACCAAAGAGTCCCAAGCCGGGGCCGCAGACCGACCCAAAGACCTCTTCATCTTCAGCAAGGAGGACGTGAAGTGGTTCGAGGACCGGGGGTGTGAGCTCGTCAAGGTCTGTCTGGACCCGGGCGACTTCGTGGTCTGGGATAGTCGGACGATGCACTATGCTTGCTTTCCGGATGAGGATGGGGAGAATATTCGCAGTATCCAGTATATATGTATGACGCCGGCGAAGTTTGCGAAGAAGGAGGATGTGGAGCTGAAGGCGCAGCTGTTTGGGGAGTGGAAGAGTACGACGCACTGGCCGCATTGTAATATCCACCCGCAGGGGGCGCCGATGAGGGGGGGTGAGGTCGATCCGCAGAATCGGGTGGAGCCGTTGGAGAAGCCGGTTATAACGGAGCGGCTGTTGCAGTTGGCGGGTGTCAGGGCTTACTGAGCTTGAATGGTGGCTGTCACTTCTCTCAACAGAGTCGAGTGTGAAATTGAATATATTACAGGCTCAAGAGGCTGATGATTCGCTCCATACTAGCTAGTTTCCCTGTTTCCCCCGTCCGTGATCAATCCCCTTGGCCAGAGCCTCTGCCTCCGATATCAACTCCCTAGGAATTGGGGGGGTTCAAATGGTTCTGTGGGAGGTTGCCCGTTATAAACATTACCATGTTTCTATCGTACTCTGAATTGAAGCCTTGAGCTATATTTCTTTAAATGGGTATATTTAGGGGGTTAACTCGCAACGTCTTTGCCGTTCCCTGGTGTGTGGAAATTATCGCAATTTCCCATCCCGGTCGCTGATCTACTCCTACAAACAATTTCAATAACCTCGTCTACGACACCAGACACCAACCCCCTTACCCTCATCCTCCTCAGGGCAGCCTCCTAAGGCACTTCGGTTCCTCGGGTTCCTTCCCCTCCCACGTAAGGGTAGAAGACGAGCCCATATGAAGCGCGACGCCCGCCTTCCCAATCTCCCATTGCAACTCTTTACAATCTACCGGCTCACCCCTCCATTCCCCATACAAATTAGAAAGCAGGAATATCTCCCGTAATGCCGGAAGCTGGGCCTCCTTCATCCCAGGAAACCCCCGAAACACCATCTCCGCGTCATGGTACGCGGAACCCTCCCGATTCGGAGCCAACGATAACTGCGCCACAGTGGGCGGGACTACGCCACCTAGAAACAGGCCGTCGGGGCAGCCCTCGCCGTCTCCCTCCCCCCCCTCCTCCCCCTCCTCCTCCACAGGCGCAACCTGCAACGCCAAAGCAAGGGGTAATGCCAGCTTCCGTAGCCTCTGAAAACCGCGCATCTTCGTCTTCCCCGCGCCTCGCAACGTATAGTTCTCACACATGGTAACAGACAACTCGAGCAGGTGGCTGCCCACCGCCGACTCAATCGCAGCCAGGAATGCACCGATATACCATTCCGCTCCTAATACTCTCTCTTCGCTCGCGTGCATGTGCGAGTAACACAACGTTTTCAGACGGGGCGTATGGCTTAGGAAGTTCGTCATGGCGTCTGGATCAATGCACGCTTTTCCGAAATGCACAACCTCGAGGGCTGCCCCTACCCCTCCAGGGCACAAGTACGGATATCTCAACCCGGGCGCTTGGTACTCTTCGGCGCTGGCTATGCATTTCGCCATCTTGATTGTGCGAACGCACGGGAGCGCCAGGAACGGGGTCGCCCAATTCAAGTCGAAGGGGCGTGTGGTCTCGTATCGGTTTGAGAATTCAATACGTCGGACGAGGGACAGGCCGGGGCTGTCACAGGGCGAGACTGAAGACGGGTTGCGTGCTCTGGCTTTTTGGACGAGTGTATCCAGTAGTTTGTCGGTGGTGGGGCATGGAGCCCAGCATGCGGAGAGGGCGAGAGAGGTGACGTTGGGTAAGAGGGTGAGAAGGAACGCGGCCGCGTGTTGAGAGTAGCGTTGGATGCGGCTGGAGTTCGCGATGTCCGTTTCGATCGCGGTGTAGTATTCTTCCCAGTCTAGGCCTGCATCACGGAGGTACGGGGAGCGGGAGAGTAAGCTGGTCACGGCATCGTGGTTGTCGGGGGTCAGGATGAAGTTGATTTCTACGCCGTGGTTGTGTCGACCGTCGCAGGTGAAGCGGGCATGTTGCATGTACCGGGCTATGAGCGGGTCTGTGGCGATTTGGGCGAGGAGATGAAATCCAGAACTGAAGGAGTACGGATCGAAGAAGTCGGAGAAGGCTTTATTCCGACCGCTTTTGAGCTTGCATTGCCAGAAGCTCCGGAGGGAGCGGGTTAGGTCATTGTGGCGGCCTATAAGGGGGGTGCAGAGGGTGTGGATATGCTTGCATGTTAATGCTAGGCTCTCGAAACTCTCGGGGACGCTGAAGCGGATGATGATTTCGAGGAGCTCGTTTGGGAGGTCGGAGAACGCCATTTATTTCGCCTGGAACTCTGGTCGGTTGTACAGGTGGGCGGACTTGTGTTTCGGGCAGGTTGGGATTCCGGAATCTTGTCCGTTTTATCTTAACAACCACTTGAGCCAAGGGCTGTCGAGGCGTTCTCAAGGCACGCGGCGGGGTACACAGCAGGCTCTTTATGCACGTCCCCGAAATGTTTAGTGTCTTGAGTAAGCGCTTATGAGCCGCATCTCTGACGTACACGGATATCATTGGATGCCTCGTGGCGCACTCGGCCCAAGGTGAGGGGGCGGCGCAGGCAGAAGCCATCAGGCTGATTCTTAGTCAAACGAGAGGGATGCTTGCAGGGGAAGCGCTTCTGGTTCAACTCCAGATAAGGAGGGAAGCATTCATAATATCGCACTCCAATGTGTCTTTAATAATACAGATACGGGCGACAACATCATCAGCAAAAGCCACGCACGTAAAGCAAAACCCCCCAGTATGCACCAGATTTCCCGAAATAACATATATCACCAATTCCCCCCCAGCTCATCATCCGAGTCCGCATACTCGGTGCTATCACTATCCCATTCCTTGTCCTCCTCCTCCATGGACCGCTGCGAGCTTTTGATGATTGCAGTTCTCACGCGGTGTGCAAGGAGGGTCCCGATGTGATCGGCCTCGTCTGAACTGACCGACTCGTAGGTGTTGGCTGCCAAAGGAGCGTGAAGCTCCACTCCAGTTATATTGCGGGCGAGCGCCAGTAATGTCGAACGCTCCAACTGGGCCCCGGGGAATGCCCAAAAGTTCGGTGAACTCTCCACTGTCGTGGTGAAGAGGCTGTTGTTGTCGTTCGCCTTCGCGTTCAAATACGTCATTAGGAAGCGAAAATAGAGGAATCGCCGTGCGGGCCGGTTTCTTGATAAAAAGGTGAGAAGCTTCCCATCAAGTTGCTAGGATTCGTCAATCTGTCACAATCAAGACAAGAGGCGTGTTCAACTCACCCTCCATTTCACGGGTATGAGCTTGGGTGGTTCCCACCGGTTCAGGGAGCGCTTTTGGTTATAGTAAGCGATCTGATTCCGTATGCTTTGGTCCACCAAAACACACTTCCACTCGGTTTGCTGTTCTGCGGCACACCGGACTGGAACAATCACGATCTGGCCCTTGTCTAAAGCCATTTCGATATCCCTGTAGAGGCACACCCCATTCAGGGGGTCTGTCGCTGGCGTTTCCAGGCCACCAAAGATATATGAAAGCTCCTCGCTTGAGAGCCCCTTAGGGACAAGATGAGCCGCCCTAGCAAGGACTGTTGGCCACCACTGGCCCGAAATGTGGCAAAAGGCGTAATCCCACTCTTCTTCAGTCTCATATCGCTCAAGCACGCTAGACCGAAACTCCTTCTTCTGGACCTTGGTTTTCGCAGCGCTGGGTCGATCGAACCCCCAGACCCGCCGGACGAGTGTGCTTGTGTATGCACGTTCATAAGCCTCGGTTCGGGACTTTCTGCTCATTATGGGATGGTCCTCCATATCTTGTTCGAAGGCTTGCCTTTGCTTTTGTACCAGAAGGAGCTCGCTCTGTATTGGGGCCACCCTGTCCCCGACCCCGTGTAGCTCTTCTTTCAGCTCTTTGAGACTCAGGGATTTGTTTTTATAGGCATCGAACAGCCCATCCCGGTACACCAGGAGCTCGTTTCGCTCGCATGTCAGATCGTAAATCTCCTCCGCCACGAACTCGGAGATGGTGGGTGTGGGGGATGTAGAGAATTTCAAGGCCATCCTGGTTTTCTGTTCCTTATCGAAATCAAGTATGTCAGGTATGACTTTCCGGTGTGGCGATAGAAATGATTGATATTTCAGAACGCTTGGGATTTGAGAACGCTTGCTTCTGCTAAGATGAAGAGATATGCTGGAAATGGCTGAAAGTCTTAATCCATAAGATGAGGAGGTCTGAAGCTGTTGGATGAGGAATGTAGGGTAAGGGAAGAGGACTAACACGCTGTAAATGGGCTGTAATGACTCATTTCACGGCACATTATTCCACTCGTAGCTGGGGCAGGTGACGATGATGTCAGATTTTGTAGCATCTCTCACTACAATATTTATGTGCGATGACCCGAGCCTGACCTGACTCCGTGTGTACTTGGGGTTGTCTTACGTTTAGCGTTGTGTATAGTTGACATCGCATCAGCCGCAACTTCGGCTTCCATCGTGTTGGTTATTCTTGGATTCTTTAATATAGTTAATATAGGCTATTGGGATCATTGAGACAGGAGTGGCAATACATTAGTTTGATTGATCTTTAACTATCAATTGCATTTTCATTTTAAATCATGTACGCCGCAATGGATGTGCGGCGGCTAATCAGGCCATACCTCATGCAATGGGATCCCAGCCAACGCAGTTTTTGTGCTCCCCCGGTGTTTCATCCCAGTCCTCATCCCAGTATTCATCTTCACTATCAGTGATAAGCTCCTGATCTTCCTCCCTCACAGACCGCTTTGAACTTTCCCCAAAAGCGGTTCTCACGCGGTGCGCAAGCAGCGTGCCGATATGATCCAACTCAGCTGCATTTCTAGACGCATCCTCGAATGTGTTCACGGCCAATTGCGGCGGAAGCTCTGTGCCGGAGATATTTCTCGCGAGGGACTGTAGTATCGAACGCTCCAGGTAGTGTCCAGGGGATGCTCAGAAATTTTCTCCTCCATGATTATTTTCAATGGCTGAAGTGAAGTCAATATTTCCAACTGCCCTGGCGTTGAGATACGTGATTATGAATCGAAAGTAAAGGAATCTACGGGCCGGCTGATTGGTACCCAGGAACTTGAGTTCATTTCCATCAAGATTCTAGGGCTATCTCGACGCTTTTGTGCAGGGAGATCCCATTGCGGGGGTTATTTGGCAGTATTTCAGTCCCACCAAAAAGAAATGAAAGTTCCTCGGTAAGGAGTCCTTTAGGAACGATATGGGCGGTCCTGGTATCGCGTGGTTCCCACCAGCCCGACAGGTGGCAGAATACCTGTTCTGTGCCATATTCTGACACATGCTTGGCATGATATCTCTCGAGAACGCTCTCTCGGAACCCCTCCTGCCCAATTCGGTACAGCTCCTGTTCGTATTTCGTTAAGCCAACGTTCTGTTTTCCCCGACTGAGCCCCGTGGCTCTCGGAACAAGCGCGCTGGCGTATGTGGTTACGAAACTGATATCAGGTCTACCCCGATCGCCGCATTTCAAGGAAAGGATGTCGTCCTGCATATCTTCTTCTATGGCCCGTCTCTGCCTTTGTAGCGCGTAGAGGCTGCTCTGTACTGGGCCGATCATATCCGCAATGTCACCCAACTCCTCTCTGAACTCCTCGGTGCTGAGGGAGCGGTTATTGTGGGCTTGGAGTAATCCATCTCGATACAAAATGAGCAGATCTCTCTTCGAGGTAAGCTGATTCACTTTCCGGTCCAAAAAGTCGGAAGGGGTAAGGGCAGACATTTGACGGTCAAGATTGGCGTTTCGCTGGATATGCGTGTCAATAGCGGCCTGGGGGCCTGGGGGTATCCGGGCTCGAGATTTGAGGAATTTTGCTTCCTCCATGTTCTTGTTGATAGAGGCGAAGAGGTATTCCAGAAAACGGTTCAGAATCTCAAGCGTACGGATTGAAATGTCGATGGTGAGGGCGATAGGAAGGTGAAAGCTCGGTGTCGTGTGAAAGAATTGTAATGAGTCATTTTGCGCAACCACACTCTGGGTGTCGCTTGTGTTGCGTGTCTTTCCTTTGTCCATAGCGGACTATCACGGCGACCACAACAAAACAAAAAAAGTGCTCTTTTGCCAGCTAAATTCCTAATTGGGCATAGGTCCGATATGTGAGAGGTTCTCTGGGGCAATTATCTGGCACTTGACCAAGTTGGAATCTTGTTCAGCATGCTTTCTTGACATCTTTTTGGGTGCTTTGCCGAGCCCCTACATAAATATCTTCCTCGACGGTTTATTAATGTCTTATTAAATATCTTATCAAGCAACTTCCCCAGCACCTTGCCTCTATAAATGGTACCCAGCGGGTGTTTTTTCTTTTAGAGGGGCCGTGATGATCTCCCGTCCCTTATCTTCCTTCACCTAATAAGTCATTGATATCAGGGAGGTATTCAGCTGGGGACCCAAACCGGGACAATGAATCCATAAACAAATAATATCAGCCGCTTATTGGGCCTAATGCCTTTTCAATTTTATATTCGGCTTCACGCCTCCAGACGCCCCGCATTCGCTCCTCTTCATACAATATTACCCACTGACTCAACTTATCGCAAGGGTGGGAGAATTGGAGACCCCCGATATTATACGAGGACGAGCCAGTGAGTATATATATTCTTCTTACTTTTTTCTATAGTTAATCCTGGTTTGAAAGACAATAGGAAGGTCACAGCGTAGCTAGCATCAGGTAGAGAAATGCATCGTCCATGGACCAAAACGTACAGTCAGACCCCAGTGTAGAGAGACAAGGAGACATCAATAGAGGAATTTTGGCCACGTTGATAGAATCTTGATGATATCACTGGAGGAGGGTTGCACAATGAAGAAGACTGTGAATACAAAACTTGTGGAATATGATATGCCCACTTAGTGCTGCATTGGAAGCCCGCGGAAGATTCTGTGTCATCCAATTCACCTTCCCTGGATTATTATATATGGGTTCTTACTCCCTCAGCTTATCCGTTTCCACAGACAGTTTAGGTCTTCATTCTAATTGCAAAAGAAGTCGCCAACCCTAGCCCATCCAACTGTGTCAGCGCCATTTTCTCGACCACATTTTCCTAATCGCATATCCTCACCATCTAAAATACCGTTCACATATCGCAACGCCAGGTATGGAGAACCAAATCGAGTTCAAATATGTGAAGGCCCTATCGGCGGATCACCAGGCTGCCGTCAGTCGCTCCAAGCTACGCAACGCAAGCCTCGCTACTCAACTCTCGGGGTTCTCAGTGGAATCCTCAACTCTTTCGGATTTCCTCGCGGAGAAGATGAAACATCTCACCTCGGAAGCAGAGGTTCTAGACACCCACCAGGAGGGGCTTTTTGCGGCGAAGGCAAGCGGAGACATCGGAGAGACCGAGTTCAACGAGGAACGTCGAGATATCGCTCGCACCATGGCTACGTTGGAAACCGAACGACAGATTCTAGAGAAGCAGGAGCGCACAATAGAGCGGGACATGGAGGACGACCTCGCGAGGAAGAAAACCCGGTCCGGGAGTCCGGATCTCGCTTTCTATGAGAGAGCGTACACGAATTCCCTGGTCCCGAGGGTTATGACCTTCTCGGGGTCGCAACAATCAAGGTTCAGTAACCATGAGCAGGCCCAATTTCGGGGTGATGTCCTCTTCCGCTACAACGCCAAACGGGACAATGAGGTATACTTCCATCTGACCGGGTGGTTCAAGAGGGCTAGTGATGTGAAGGCGGCGCATCTAGTGCCCAAGGGACTTTCGACGAGCGAAGTTTCGTTTCTCTTCGGAGTCGGAGAAAGACCGGCTACCGACGCGAGGAACGGTATTTCCTTGTACAAGAACATAGAATTGGCTCTGGACAAGGGGCAGATCGTAATTATCCCCACCGTCACCACTCATACCCACGACACGAACTGGAAGTGTGTCCTTGTTCACAAGGAGATGGCGAACCTCATCGCGCTACAGAAGAGTGACGAGTCCACAAAGCCCACACGACAAATTCCCATCAAATGGAATGTTAGTAAGGCTTTTGGCCCTGTTATAATTGAGGCAAGCTAATGAAGTTTCAGGAGCTGGACGGCAAACAGCTCGACTTCTTAACCATCAATCAGCCTGCACGGCGTTTCCTTTACTTCCGTTTCCTCATAACTTACCTGAATGCGAAGGTCGAAGGAAATACAGACTTCACCACCACCGTGGAAACCAGGAAGGACTTCTGGGCGTCACCAGGGCCGTACCTGGAACGGTCGACGCTCAAGGCGCTGGCCCGGAACATTTCCGGGTTGGAGCTTCCGGCGCCATTGGCCAAGAACACGTTTGATGACAACGTAGTGCCTCCAGCACAATCGAGCCGCGCTGGAACCCTCCTTGCCCACCGAGTGAGGGAGGCCACCATTGAGAGCTACAAGAGGTTGACTGAGGCGGAGGACAAGAAGAATAAGGATTCTGGGGCATAGGGGGAATATTTTTTGCTACCACAGCCGAAAGTCTTCAGACATGAGAACGGCCCTTTCTTTTTTTTTTTATCGTTTCTATCTCTCTCTACTCCACTGTGAACATGTAATTTTAAAGACCGTAGCCTACATGAATTGACAACCCTCTGGCAGTATGCTTTTTTGGTCTTCATGTTTACTGTCAGTCTCCAAATCATTGCCTTCCTGCTCCATAGACCGCTTGAAGCTTTCGATACCACTGGCTCTCAGTGCGCGACGACAACCACAATGTGATCCAACCTACCTGAATCCATTCGCTTGTTGAAATTGTCAGTCATCAACAGGTCATGAAGTTTCAAATTAGAACCGTTTTAAATGATCAGCCTTAGAGTTAAATATTCTGAGTATGTGTCGGGTGATGCCCAGGCGTTCTGACAACTTTTCCCACTTAATGCTAGAGAGTATTGTCGTTTACCTGGGTGTTTCAGTACATCGTAAAGAAAGGAAAGACGAAGGGCTGACAGGCTGCTTGATGGGTAGACCAGAATATCATTTCGCCTCCATGAACGTCCCAGCATATTTTTAGACTGTGAGAGCAAATTAAATATAGGGCAAGAACAAACGAGCGTTTCATTTTGCGGCTAGAGCTTTGGGGATAGTGCGACCGGGGAGGGGAACAGTTCTCTAGTTCTTGCTCGAACTCTTCTGGGCGTAAGACTTCCAAATCCCAAACTTACAGTCACGCATTGCAGTATGCTTCCAGCTATCTCTTCCAATCCAAGGAGGCGAAATTCGGAACGTCCGGATGATGCAACAAAATATATACATTCCTCTACTTTTACCTCTTTTACTTCGTGTGAATACTTATTCACTTTTTACTTATTTCTGGGAATAGCTGAATGGAAAGCCTTAATAAGCCAAATGCTACCAGAGTCTGAATAGGCATATTCATCTTTTCTGGTTCTAGACCCTTTGTAGAGACAGCAACCACCCACAATAGAGTCCCTACACAGAGAGACATGCGTAGGAGAGCCCTTTACGGCATACAAAGCCTCTTACAGATCCC
Source organism: Aspergillus biplanus (assembly GCA_027569045.1). NCBI lineage: Eukaryota > Fungi > Ascomycota > Eurotiomycetes > Eurotiales > Aspergillaceae > Aspergillus > Aspergillus biplanus. The sequence goes on from JAPDEJ010000023.1 coordinate 256,071, forward strand.
TTAGAAGATGACAGTAAAACGTAGAAAAGCAGTGAATACAAAGCTTCAGTAAATACCATGTCCGCCAAGTTTTGTATTGAAGCACGCAGAAGATTCTATCCTCTTCAATTCACTTCTCCAACTCATTATAAATAGGAGCGCTACACGCTGGGTCTTGCAGTTCTTCAACCAACACGATTCAACCTACTCCGGCTGCACTGGATATTCTGGACAAAAGGGTTGTCAGGCAGGTAGGCCAGCACCACTTTGTGTACCACCTCCCAATGTTTCAATCAGGAATCTAACATCTTCCCAGAATCTCTCACCTGCTCAATCCAAGACCATCGACCATGGACGACAACAAAAGCCAAGGTACATGTACCTCCTCACACGCGACCGCCAGGCCGATTTAAACTGCGGCAAGCAACGCAGCAGAACGCTGACAAGCCAACTGTCCGGACTTTCGGTGGCCCCTTCCACCGTGTCGGGCTTCTTGGCTGAGAAGCTCAATTTGGCCCGAGCCGATAGGGACATCTGGGATACCTATCGGAAGGGCCTGTTGGAAGCCAGGAAGGCTGATCGGATAGGACATTCCGCGTTTCAGCGGGAGCTTCAATGGGTTGTGGGAAAATTAGCTCCACTAGAAACTAATCTCCAAGTTCTGACTGACCAGAAGGCCGCAATACAACGAGATATAGACAACGAAATCACCAATAAGAAGGGAGGCGGCTCATCCAGCCCGGATTCGGATTTCTATCACAGCGCGTACACGAATACCCTTGTGCCCAGAGTGATGGGCTTCTCCGGGCAACAGGAGAAAGCTAGCCTGTCGAAGCACGAGCAAGCAAAATTTCGCGAAGATGTGATAGCGCATTACAACGCAAGAATTGGCACCGAGGTGCACTGCCATTTAACCGGCTGCCACACGGCTAAGAATGTCAGGGCGGCGCACCTTGTGCCGAAGGCACTCTCCGCTCAGGAGATATCCTTCCTCTTTGGGCCCAATGTAAGGCCAGCCATGGACCCCAGAAATGGCATCACGCTCCACAAGAATATCGAACTCGCCCTTGATAAGGGCCATATCGTCATAATTCCCCAAATAACCGGCTCAGAAAAGGAACCTAAGTGGAAGTGCGTACTTGTGGACAAGCGGATGGCGAATCAAACCGCCGTTAATGAGGACCCCGAAACCCCTAACCCACTCAATCCGAACAGCAAAATAACGTTCAAGTGGGGAGTAAGTAGCCTCTTTCCCCCGTGATGATTCTTAAATACTAATAAACCATCAGCAATTAGATGGGAAGCTACTTGATTTTAGATCCCCCAACCGACCCCTGCGACGGTTTTTGTACTTTCGTTTCTTAATTACATGCCTTAACGCGAAGGCCGCGGGAAGCAGCGATTTCACAACCACCGTCGAGAGTCGTCAAAACTTCTGGGCCTCACCCGGCCAACAATTGTTGGTATGATGGCGATTTCCCCTTTATTAAGGGCTATCTCAACATTCCTGTGTTATGAAATGCCATTGCGGGGATCTGTTGGTGGCATTTCAGCAACTCCAGAGACATCTAGGTTTTCGTTTTGGCAACGTACCCATGACCGACTCTCCGCGTTTAAAGATCCAGTCTCTGTACACGATCCACATGGCTCTTCCAGGTGTGGGAAGTGTGAACTTTGCAGCGGGCAGATCGGAGGAGGAAATGGAAAAGCCGGCCAACCTTTCCTGGAGGTGTGCATTCGGGGCTTTTAGCAGCTCGACCTCTTGGAGGAGGTCCATTACGGTGGTTCAAGTCTCATCGTGCATGTTTCTAGCAATGGGAGCGAAGTTCACGTAAGCCATGCCTCTTATCACTTCGGTTTGGTAGTCAAATTTTCAGGTATAAAAGAATTTGACAGGCGTACGGTTGTTCCGCCGCTTGCGGTCATCTATCGTAGCACGGTCGACCTCGGGAGAGTGAGAAAAGAAGCTGTCGCGGTCTCTTCTTCGGGAGGGGAGGGGATACAGCCCCGTTCAGGGGGTTCTCGGGTCTCTCGCTGCTCAATATGCAGCATGCTGAACTCTTCTATCGCATCCCGGTGCAGACTTGAACCGATTTACCCGACGAGGGACATAATGGTTGATTGATTGATGCGGCTTAAGCGTCATAAGGAACGTCAGTAGATAAGGAGGGTGGAGGGTAGACGGAGGTGGAGGAGAGGGAGGAGTTCCGCTTTTATGTCCCTAAACCTGATTCACCGATCAGTGTGTCTCCAGAAGCAGTGATCCGACCATCGTCCCTAACGATCCCAGCAATCACTCATCATTTTGCGAGAAATATCGAGTGGCGTGACGCTAGCCAGTGAATATGAGACGTGATTCACCACCACCCGACCGAAGTGGAGCATAATTGAAGAGAAGGAAGTGGAATATCGAAGCGAGGCCTTTCATTCGACTTCGACCCATGGTTCCTTCCTTTTGACGCCCCAGCGCACCTGCCTTATTGGCGTGTCTCGGGTTGGTGCAGCGGAAGTGGGGTCGGTGCCTGATTGATGCCTGGAGACCGCCAAGGCCCCAGGCAGAGACCTCCAGCCTGCCTTCCAGACCGCGTTATAAATGCCGCTTGTCCACCCCGCCAAATACGAGGCTCATTGGCACATTCAACTTCCTTTGATGCTTGCTTGGTGGCGAAAGATGACGGCCAAAGGTATTCCCCCGACGCAGGAGACGCCCTTTGATCTTCCTGGGCTCAATTTGCCGGTTAACTGGAAGCCTAAGGTACGAACTGGGTTCTGATGGGGGCTTGATCTGGGGTCATTGACAATGTGGATAGGAGACACGGGGGGCGGACTGGTCAAGGAACATTTTGCCGAATGCGCTGGACCCTGAGGATATTGATGGGGGATGGGTGGGGTGAGTTCTCTAACAAAGGTATTTCGGAGCATGGTATAACTTATGCGCCGTAGGTATATTTTCACCACTCGGGAGCTCCTGATGATGCGTATTATGGATACCATCACCGATAAGCCGGACTGGGATAGGAAGGTGAGTTGAGTCCACCCATCTTCGGCGAAACAACCCTGCTCATCTGCCTCGGCAGGTCTGGGACGAAGCCATCACCACCAAATGGCGAGAGGAAATCACCCAGGGGGGAGAGGACGTAAGCCCTCTGATGATGGACTGGATCATCAAAGAAGTCCAATGGAAGGCCAACAAACAGCACCGCGACCTAGGCTTCGTGGAAGCGTATTCCCCCGGCGTGGTGAAATCTGACACTGCGATTTCGGAGGATCTCCGACAAGCGCTGCGGGACGCGGTCAAACCCCTGGAAGACGTGCCCGCGGACCAAAAAGACTACCATCCGGGCTCAGACGACAAGGTAGTCGACCTAGTCCATCCGTCCCTCTTCCCATTAATCTACGGCCGAACCTGGGTTCTGCGCGACAAGACCATCGGTCTGGATGACTTCGCAGCCCGCATCGGCGAGGGTAAACTGAGTGAAGTGCCGGACAAACCCGCCGCCCCTGCGAGAACGGATTGGGGTGTAGTGGACTCATCGCGAGCCTTCAGCTGCAAGTTCCAATGGCTCCCTTCTAATGTTACCTTCGACGGAGAGGGTAAATGCCACATCGCATCGTACATTAACAACCTGCATCCAGTCCATCATCGGGGCCTTTACCCGGTTATTGAGGAGGTTCTCACCAAAACCATCCCACTCTGGGGCCTCACATTGAACGGCAGATCAAGCAATTCCAATATGCGTATTCCGTACGGTGATGTTATCTATGCGGATCGCAGTACCCCGGAACCGGAATACCCAACGGACTCCGATGGCGATGTGGACGCCTATGACGCGCAGATGGAAGCGTGGCAGGAAAGCCAGGTCGTCGAGCAACCCGATCCCGGAAGGTTCCAGCCACCGTCGGGTCACTCTGACGATCCTGCTGCTGCGTTCCGGGCTAAATACGCCGAAAAGGGCGTGCAGGTTATCGTCAAGCTGGCTAATATCGAGCTTACCCCTGAAAAGCCCAAGTACGAAGGCGGCTCCTGGCACGTTGAAGGGCAGCTGGTATGCCTCCTCTTTTACCCTCTTACTCCCCCCTTCTTAGACTAATACGTTTCCAGAACGAGCGCATCTGCGCAACAGCCCTCTACTATTACGACTCCGAAAACATCACCGAAAGCAGGCTTTCATTCCGCCACCGCCCGGATTTCGACTACGTCCAAGAAGTCAGCTACCCCCAAAGCGAACACCAGTTCCTAAAACAAATTTTCGGCTTCGACGAGGGCCTAGGATACGCGGAGGATGAATTGGCCGTCCAAAACCTAGGCAGTGTAGACTGTCGCCAGGGCCGACTCCTCACCTTCCCCAATACGCTGCAGCACCGCGTGGCTCCGTTCTCGCTCGCGGACCGCTCGAAGCCTGGGCATCGGAAGATTCTGGCATTGTTCTTGATTGATCCTAATCGACGGGTGATTTCTACGGCGAATGTACCCCCACAGAGGGCGGATTGGTGCAAGGAGAGACAGGATTTGGTGCAGAAGGTGTTACAGGGCAGGTTGCCGGCTGAGTTGCAGGATATTGTACGAAAGGATTTGGAGTTCTGTCCGATTAGCATGAAGGAGGCGAAGGAGTATCGGTTGGAGTTGATGGATGAGAGGAAGATTACGCATGATTCGCTTGCGCGGGGGTTTGAGACGGGGGGGTTTGGGTTGTGTGAGCATTAGTTACGTACCTTTATTCTTGGACTGGAGGATCAATATGCCGATATCCTAGTTACCTTAGTATCGTTCTCATGCGAATGATGATGAAACTAAACGAACCACGACACTTCATTTTTCTCATTCTTTGTGTTCCGCTTTTTTATCTCCCGCGTATCACCAGCACACCAGTCGAGGCTCAACACCAGCAATCAGCGATGGCCAATGAAATCTCTCCCTGATACGCATGAGTCAAGGCTCTCTACTCTATCTCCATCCCCCTCATCCCCCTCATCACCACAGCACCTACCACAATTTCCCACAAAGCAACATAAGCCTATCAACCCCTTAACCATTCACAATGCTACCGATGACAACCCTCCCCTCCCTCCTCTGGGCCACCGTCCACCTCTACGTCCACTCCCACGGCCCGATCCCACATACCCGCTCCGCCATAAAACTCAACAGCTGGTTCTACGCCTTCATCTCGCTCATCCTCTTTCTCCTTATCTGCCTCAGGCCCGACGAAAACCTTTTTGTTCGGTATTTATACCACATCTCCAAATTCTACGAGTTCATCGATATCCTCCTCGTCCGGGCCTCAGGCGCGGAAATCGATCTCCATTTCGGGGTTCACCATGTTACAACACCCTATTTGACCTATTTTCGGGTGATGGATGGGGATTGTTGTAGGGGGTGGAGGGCTTTTGCGGGGTTGAATACGTTTCATCATGTCCTTATGTATGCGTTTTTTGGGGGGATGGGAGGATTAAGGGGGGTTTTGCCGTGGACGGGTGCGGTGCAGTTGGTTGTGGGGATTATGGTGGAAGGGGTGATTTTATGGCAAGGGAGGGGAGAAGGAGAGGATCGGGGAATGTTTGCTAATGTTGTCTCGATGGGGTTGTTGGGGGTGTATCTTGTGTTGTTTGTTAGGGATCTGAGGATGAGGTCGGTGGCTGTGGAGGTGAAGGAGAAGGAGAAGGGGAAGGAATAAGTTCGTCCTGGGCTGGGAGAGAGGATAGGCTCAGATAGAGTTGGTCGCTAGTATTCACTATTATATTCAGCACTATCGTGGCTGTGGGGGAACAGCGGAGATTGGCTCTCGAAGCCCACTGGGGTATGGGGAAGTGTGCGGTAAGACGGTGGCTTTGTGGTGGCTGATGGCCTAATGTGCCATCGAAAGGGTCTTGGTCGACCAAATTTAAGGAAGAGATGATTTAGTTAAAAAATCTCCCCGTGAATGTCGGATATGCGATCCCTCGACGCAGCCGAGTGATGGGTGTATCGAATCCCTTCCTCCTGATCCTGGTCCTTCTGAAGTACAATTACAACAAATCCTTCACCTTAATCTCGGTTCTTCCCCGGCGTCATGAGGGTCATGAGGGGATTCCTCTTCATCAGGGAATGCATAATTGACGGCGCTGAACCACGCACATTGGCTGCATCTCCGACGGTCACGAAACCGGACTGGAAACAACACTGAAAACACCAGAACACGAAGCGGAGCCGGGTAAGTACCTCGATCTTCGTTGGTGGTAAAATGTGCTGAAACGTCGCCTTTAGCCGTGATGCCGATCTTGTCTCAAGGAGGCGATTGGCACGTCCGGAGTAGATTGACACCCGCTATACAACCGGCAAACGGGCCGCAGATCCAAATCACTCGACTCTCCCTTGGCGGCAGGGACGTTGCAGGTGAGCCTATCAGTGCCCAGGCGGTTCTTCGTCCGAATCCCAAACATATCCGCTGCATCGCATAGGCATATCCTGGACATATTTGTAGCAGAAGGCCCGCCAAGCGGGCTTGGCATCGTGTGAGGAAATATCTTTCCACCAAGAACGGCCGCTCCAGCGTTTCAGATGACCTCACTTGCGCTCCCCGTGGAATTCGGACCTTTGCCCGTCTTGAAGATAGAAACTGGGGAATTAGCATGTGGGGATGCCAGGGCCCCTGCAATCCCACCCCAGGTTTAAGAAGACCTCATCCCCAGCTTTTTCTTCCCTCCCCAGCTCCCTCCATCATCCAACTCCCCTTCCATTGACTCTCCCAATTCAAAGTTCACGATGCCCTCCACACGAGCCACCGTGCTCGCCCTCGCGGCCGCCCTCCCCGCCCTGGCGCACTACAACTTCGAAGCCCTAATCGTCAACGGCGAAATCACCGGGCCCTATGAATACGTCCGCAAGACCACCAACGCCAACTCCCCCATCACCGACGTCACCTCCTCCGACATGACCTGCAACCAAGGCGGACTCGACGCCGACATCATGGCCGCAACGGACACCATGACCGTCGCCCCAGGGGACATCGTCGGCTTCGACATAAACTCCGAGTTCGGACACCCGGGTCCTATCGCAGTCTACATGTCCAAGGCACCCGATGGCACCTCCGCCGCCGAATACAAGGGCGACGGCGACTGGTTCAAGGTGTACGACGCCACGACCTCGTATATCTCCACGGAGGACGGGCTGCACTGGGCGAACTATGCGGGGGCGGACGAGACGGCGATTACGAACTTCCTGTTTACGTTGCCGGAGCAGTTGCCGCCTGGGGATTACTTGATGCGTGGGGAGCATATTGCGTTGCATGGGGCGGGCGAGGTGGGTGGGGCGCAGCATTATATGGGATGTGCGCAGTTGACCGTTACGGGGAGTGGGAGTGGGAGTCCGAGTCCGTTGGTTAAGATCCCGGGTGTGTATAAGGGGACTGAGCCCGGGCTTTTGATCAATATTTATTATCCGCCGCCGCAGAACTATACGATTCCGGGGCCGGCGGCTTGGCCGAGTGGGTGTGAGGATCATACGGCGAATTTGCTCGACGGGGAGTATGATGGGGACTGTACAGAGAGTGCGGGTCCTCCTGCTGCTTAAATTAACAACCGGGACGTTTTCAGAGCAGGGAAGGCTGGTGGTGAGGTGGTGAGGGGATGAGGATGAGGGTTGAATGTGTATATAGGAGATGGCTGAAATTTGTATATAGTCTCGATTCAGCAACATTCGTTTCATGGCCTGGAGCCATTACACTCATTCCATCCTACTCCGTAGTTGGCTCAAGTACGATCACACCTGGCTATCACAATAAAACTAACTCGCTTGAAAATTCCCTAGTAAACGATGCGCCACCATATCCCCCCTCTCCCCCGCCATCCACAACGCCGTCTGCCCCCTCGCATCCGCCAAATTCAGATCAATATCCCTGCGCCTCAACAACAGCTCCACAACATCATTATACCCCCCCAGAACAGCCAACTGCAGCGCCGTCCTCCCGTACCCCAGATTCCTCGCCAGCGACAACGGCATAGACCTCGTATCCAACCTCGCATTAACATCCACCTCTTGTATTGCTACCAACACCTCCACAGCCCCACAATGCCCCCCCCTCGCCGCAAAGCTCAGCGCCGTATGTCCACACCGATTCGCCTTATTCAAATCAACCCCCTTATACGCAGCCAGTAACGTCACAACCTCCGTATACCCCCCATGCGCCGCCCAGATCAACGCCGTATTCCCACTCCCATCCTCATCCGTGTCGTTCACATCGATCCCCTCCCAGTCCAGCAGAACCCTCACTACATCACTATGCCCGTTTTTCGACGCAGTGATCAGCGGCGTCTGGAAGTCGTAATAGTAGTCCTCGCCCCCGTCGGCCGCGGTGAAAATGGTTGCGTTGACGTTAGCGTCGATGTCGGGGTATTCTAGGAGGGTGCGGACGATCCCCGCGTGTCCGTTTTTGGCTGCGAGGAGGAGAGGGGTTTGTTCGTCGGGGTTTCGGGCGTGGATGTTTGCGTTTTGGGTGAGGGCGAGCTGGAAGGTAGCTTCGTTTCCGTTTGTCGCGGCCCAGAGGAGGGAGGAGCTGCCCCCTTCTTGTACGTCGCGACCGTAGAGGTAGGTGTTGAAGAGGTGGTGGAATAGGCGGCTGGTTTGGGTGAGAGCGTTGATGTCGACTGTTGATGGTAGGTGGGCCGCGATCAACCCGATTAGTTCGTTTGGGAGGGTGAGAAGGGTTGTTTTGGGTTGTTCTGGCATTTTCGTGCTGTATTCCCTGCGCGATGTCTAGAGTTACAGGAAGGAACGAGCGGGGTGATCTCTTGGCCTGGCTGCGATTCGGTTCATCATCTTATATGCTGTGGACGGAATGTTGCCGCCTATCTCGTATTCGTCAAAGCAAACGGCACACCTCCGATCTATTTCGCAAGGATTGTTTTATGGGGGATAAAGAGCATTGTATCGCACCTTCTCCCGTTATCCAGCATGTGTGGAAGGGGGATGCTGTGCAAAATAGGACATGGTTTTGTCCGTTCATTTAAACTCCACAGTTCCAACTGCGGGTGTCCCCATCCCATATTCCCAGGGGAGACTAAGATCATGACTCAGTAGAGGCTGTGCAGGCGGGCGCAAGGAAATCTGATAGGCCCGGACTCCAACCCTGGAGGTCGCTCCGTGCATACCCGGAACTTGGAGGCCATTGGATGGCCCGAAAAGAAGTTCGGCGTCCTGTCTCTCTCCACAACTCCAGTCACAGATCACAGCCCTATACAAAAGGATGCTGCGCTCCAGGCCAGAACGGAAGAATAAATCGTCATTCAGCCTCAAGCCAGTCTCACACACTCCATAAAACCCCGCCAGCCTTTCTCTCTCTCCTTTCTTTATCTCTGAATTCTCCAGATCTTCTCCCAATCTCATATCCAATATCCTGTTATACAAAATCCAGTATGAAACTCCCCCCCGCAACCCTTCTCCTCTTCTCATTCCTCCAACCCGGAGCCACAGCCGCCTCACCCCAAGAAATCGCCCACTCAATGGTCACCTCCGACCGCCAATTCAACCGCCTCAGCGAGATCATCAACCGCGAAAGCAGATGGAACTATACCGCCGAAAACGCCTCTAGCGGCGCCTACGGCCTATTTCAAGCATAACCGCCCAGCAAAATGGTTTCGGCGGGAGAGGGGTACCTTACTAACCCCGCTACCCAGCTGAAATGGGGCCTGGGGTATATAGATGATTGGTATGGGAGTGCGTGTGTGGCTTGCGGGTTTATGAATGAGAATGGGTGGATCTAGATGCCGGTACTGAATATGAGGGGCTTTCGGGCGACTGCGTTGGGAGTTGTGTGGTTTGTGTTGGTATTGGTATTGTTGCATGCTGGGTCATTGTGGGGGATTGCATCGTTTTACATTATTCTTAGGGGGCGCACAAGCGAGGGAGAGTTAAGATTATTTTGGCATGGTGATGCAAAACATAGCAGCTCACTGTCGAGATTGCCTTGCGAACCAACTACTCTCCGGTATTATTCTCCGTAGGTAAGTGCAGACTTCATTCGCCCGAGACGTGTGACGAATTCGGGGAGTATCCCATGCCCGAGATATTTCACCTCCTCATCGATCTGGCATGAAACCGGTTTTTTTCTCCGCTGAAGCCCCGTCGGACCATATTGACCGACTTTGTGTGACGAACTGGAGGAACATAAGCAGGTTTTTTCTTCCAACCGCGCCGATAAGCAGAGGGTTGCAGCTACACCGATCCAGGTCGCAATCGATTGCCTTTGCTGATAACCGTAATGGCGCCCAATGGAATCAAAATGCATCACCAACTCAATCTTCACCGGATAAGAAACTAAGAATTGTTGGGAATCAGCCCGTCTTATGCCAACAGCCAACTCCGTCTTATCTACATCTCAGTGTCTACCGAATCCAGCGGGGCAGCACTCGGCGCAAACCCTCGGCCCACGATAAACTTTTAGGTGCGAGGTTCGGAGTTCGCGTTGATCTTCAGCTCCGGCGCCGGCCTGACCCAGGACTGGCGAGCTGAGCGCTGAGCTGGCTGAAGATGGTGCGTTCCGACCCAATGGAGCCCGGGAGAGTGGTCCCGGCGGATCCACGGCGACAAGAACAGGAAACAAGGTCTAAAAAGCTAGTTCGTGGGTGATCGCCGACTAGTGGGTTTTTGCTCTGAGGAACTACTCTAATTCGGCCATTTCCCTAAAGTGTCCACAGCTGAGGACTTTTTTTTCGGGATTGATGTACAGCTCAGTAGGGCGTTGAGGGCTGAGTTTTTCGATTCATTTTTTTGTGGCGTGGCGGATTCAACCCAGGAGTGTTATAAAGCCCCTATTCCCACGATCTTTGAAGACAAGAAAAGGCTTATCCCGATCGAGGTCATTTCTTTGTACTTTGAGTCGACGACCACAATGATCAAAGACGACACGAAACCAGGCATAGAAGGGCCCCTTCCACCCTGGTACAGGAGGATAATCTGGGTCCCGGCCGTCACACTCGTCCTCCTCCCCACGATCGGGTTCATATCCGCCTACTTCGTCAAGCTACGCTGGGAGACAGCCCTATTAACAATCGGCTATGTCGCTCTCACAATGTTCTGCATCACAGGAGGTAAGCCTCCCCTTTCCCATATCCTTTCCTAGGTGTGCTGTATACTAATAAGGCTCACAGGCTACCACCGCCTCTGGTCCCATAAGTCCTACACCGCAACCCCTCCACTGAAAGTCTTCCTAGCCCTCTTCGGGTGCGGCGCCCTCCAAGGTCCCATAAGATGGTGGGCCCGCGAACACCGCGCGCACCACCGGTACACCGACACCGACGAAGACCCCTACAATATCCAAGAGGGGCTCATGCACGCCCACATCGGCTGGATGCTCTTCGCGCAGCCCAAACGCCACAAATACATCGACATCGCCGATCTCCGCAAGGACGCCGTGGTCGAGTGGCAGTATAACCACTATCCCATCCTGGCGCCGCTCATGGCCTGGGTGTTTCCGACCGTGGTGGCGGGGATGTTCTGGGATGATTGGCTTGGGGGACTAGTGTATGGCGGGATCATCCGCATGTTCATCACGCACCACAATACGTTCTTTATTAACAGTGCGGCGCACTATTTCGGGGACCAGCCGTATGGGGATCGACGGTCCGCGCGGAATAGCTGGTTCCTGGCTTTCTTAACACTGGGGGAGGGGTATCATAATTTCCATCATCAGTTTCCGTCGGATTTTCGGAACGGGGTTAAGTGGAACCAGTTTGATTTTACGAAGTGGTGCATTATGGTCTTGAAGATGATGGGGTTGGCGAGTGATTTGAAGCGGTTCAGGGCAGTGGAGATCCAGAAGGCGCAGGTGCAGCAAGAGAAAAAGGTGGTGGTGGCGAAGGAGGAACGGTTTGATTGGGGGCCCAATGAGGCGGAGATTCCGATGATGGATTGGGAGGAGTTTCAAGAGGAGTGTCGCGAGGATACGACCAGGGCGCTGATCTGTGTGGAGGGCGCGGTGCATGATCTGACGGGCTTTGTGGATGAGCATCCTGGGGGGAGGAATATGATCAAGGCGTATGTTGGGAAGGATGCTACGGCGGCGTTTACGGGCGGGATTTACAAGCATTCCGAGGTGGCCAGGAATATTCTCGCCGTGAGTCGGATTGGGGTGCTAAGGGGAAACAAGCAGATGACAGAGCAGGAGACACAGCAGAAGCGTCAGGAAAAAGACGAGGTAACAGTATAGTTTACTTTTAGCGAATTTATTCTTTAGATTTTTGTTTACTTGAGTTTTCCCATGACAAGCAGGGTTTGTCACGTCCAGAATGGAGCCCTGGAGCTCAGTGTAGTCACTGCACCAATATCTGGTTTAATGAGGAGAGTGACCCATGGCACATCAATCTACAGGACCCCTAAATCACATCACACTTCAAGACAATAAGCCTGGGTACAATTTCCAGGCGAATAATTATCCGACATTAAAGTATTATCTAGGTGATACAGAAGAAAATTGTGCAACATGAGATAACAGCATCAATTGCATTGTACCACATCGTACCACACCTCCTCGATCTCTTTTTGTTTTTTAGCTCGCCTCGGCCGAGCTATCCTTGACGCATGGCCGATCAAACTCCGTCAAGATTCCCCGTCGGCCGATTAATCAACCAACCAACAAAAGCAGAAAAGGGGCAGCGAAGCCAATAGTGCAGTGGGGATTATAGATTGATAGCCAGCCCAATGCCGCGCGAAAGCTTCTTCGATCCCATTCCGGAGATGCGGATCAACCCCTATTGAAATGCTGATTGGCCGAATATCGTCGCTTAAAGGTGAACCGGCAGATAAAATCCCCGCATCCACATCTTCGGGCGAAGGAGCCCGATGCCTGAAGATTCACAAATTGAGACCATCGCTGCCTTTGTGTCGGTCAGTCCGTTCTGTTGGGAGAACGATCCCAACCATTCCTTCCATCTCCATCTTCCATCATATAGTGAAGTACCGCGTTATGAGGATGACAGTGTCTTCGGCTGCCTCACCATAAACTACAAAAAGTCAGCTTCCTCCATCAATAAATCAAGAATAACTCACCGTGAACTGGTGCTCCACCCCCGAATCCCCATACACAAAATCCACCGTCTTCACCACCGCAAACCCAAACTTCTCATACAACGGCCTCCCCTCCTCCGTTGCCTCCAAATACGCAACCAAGCCCAACTCATCCGCCTCCCCCACCACCTGTCTCAAGAACATCCCCCCCAACCCTCTTCTCTGGTACTCCGGATCCGTCAACAACCCATCCAACTCCACCCTCTTCTTCATCCCCACCACCTCCCCCCGTTCAACGACACCCATGACCTCCCTCTTCCCCTCGTAAACCATAGTATAGTAATCTCGCGCCACGTCCCGCCTCATCTCGGGTAGATCCACCTTCAATCGGCCCGCCACTAGCTCCTCTACACTCTTCTCGATTGCTTGGTCCTCAAAGTAAACACTCCACCGCGCAACCGAGATGAGTTTACCGCTTTCTTCGTCGGTGGCTTTGAAGTAACGGATTGTGGCGGCAGGTTCTTCCCATGATTCTTCCTGGCTGGCTACGAATAGGTCGAAGGAGGAGGGCGAGATAGGGTACGTCCTGTACAGGCCCTGGTTGGGGCGGGCGAAGGCTTTGAAGCCAACGGCGAAGGATTCGCGGATGTCGGATTTGGTAAAGGGGTGGATTGTGTGGCCCATCACGGTTTTCAGGTTTCTTCAAACTGGGGATTTCGATTATGCCAGATGCGATGGGACCATAAAGGGGATTAAAAGACTATGTGTTTTGGGAGAGATGACCGGAACCCCGCTCGTGAGTCATTATTCCCGTTATCAGGGTTGCATCCGCATCCTGGGCGGGGATGTCACGGACGGAGGGGTGGATACCAAACCATGTCCAAGGACAATCTCGATATGTTTGTCCCAACGAATCCGGACCACGGAGACTACATATTTGCATCGTCTGGGCACTTTTGAAATTGTTCAATGCGGGATAATTCAAATTTGAAGTAAAAGATTGCTTCTCAAAGTGGAGACCCAGACTACATCCGCCCGAAAGCAGCACGTCCACAGAATATATATCCCTGAAATCTCCACCATGCTTCTCAATAACAAGCTATAATTCCACTGAAACCGGACTGTGTCTTATCTCATCTACAACAATGTCTCTATTCACCTCCCAAAAACCTTCTTTCCCATACAGCATCTCACCAGCTTTGACACCCTATCAAATCCCCGCAGACCGCTATACATCCAATGGATTCGTCGGCGTCGTCAGCGCAGCGATAATAATCCATAAAGATCGCGTCCTCCTTATCCAGCGCGTGGGAGACGACGATTATTGCCCCAATTTATGGGAAGTGCCCGGTGGTGCAGCAAACAACGACGAGACACCTATTGACTGCGTGGTGCGGGAGCTTTGGGAAGAGACGGGGTTACAGGCGTCATCTGTTACAGCGATGTTAGGGGAGTTTGAGTGGGATGATACCCAGGTTGCGCCGAACGGGAGTTCAACACGGGGGAAGTGGAAGGTCTTCCTCTTTCGGGTTATGGTTGACGCCGTGGATGAGGATTGTTTGGAGGTTACACTCGATCCGAAAGAGCACCAGGCGTGTTTATGGGCGACGGAAAGAGAGGTTAGGAATGATTTATGCGCGGGGGTTAAGCTGGAATGGATCTCGTTGAACCTGAAGAAGACGATTCTAGCTGATTTTCAACAAGATCCCCCAATTCAAACTAATTAACAAGGTAATGGTGATGATTTGGATTGGATCACGATGAAAATAAGCCGAGAATCCGGCAATATCATTGGCCACAGAATTATAAGCCCCTCACTCCAACCCCTCGCTGCTGACAATCCCCTCCGCATTATCACCACCACCACCACCATCACCACAGTTTAATTCAATCCAAGGATGTAAAACATCACAGTTGGCGAAATGAACTCCCTCCCCACCGAACTAATCCTCCACCTATCCACCTTCCTCCCCCTCCCCTCCCTAAACGCCCTCCTCCAAACCTGCCGAGCTCTCCGCCACCTCCTCCACGAAACCCTCTACACCCGCGCCCTAACGCACACCAACACATCCGGCAAATCCATCCTCCACTGGTCCGTAACCAAGAACCGCATCGCCACAGCCCGACACATCCTCTCCCGCTCCTCCTCCCCATCTTGCAATGTTCCCGACTACTCCAAAAGCGCCCACGTCTCTGCCGCCCTCTACGCCGCCGTCGAACGCAACCAGATCCATTTCGTCTCTCTCTTCCTAACAGCGGGCGCACGAGCCTCCCCGTCCCGCTCATATAGGAATTGGCACCAGAATGGATGGACACTTCTCCACCAAGCCGCGATGAGGGGACATACTGAGATCGTCCAGCTGTTACTAAGCCACGGGGCGAGGGTCACTAGCCTGAAACGGGTGAATCATCACGCCTATACCGCGCTCCATTTAGCCGCGCGGAATGGGTACCTTGAGATCCTCAAGCTGTTGCTCGAGGCTGGGGGGAGTAATGGGCTTCCCGGGACGAAAACAGCGTTGCATGAGGCGTCGGCACGCGGAGAAAGGGAGTGTGCCGCTTTACTTCTTGAGTATGGGGCGGATGTGAATGGGCGGACGAGGGCGGGGGCGACGCCGTTGCATGAGGCGGCTTGGGGGAGTCGGGGGGGCGCGGAGGGGACGGTGGAACTGCTCTTGGAGAAGGGGGCGGATGTGAGGGGTAGGGATGTGGATGGGGAGACGCCGTTGCATCGGTGTCGGAGGGTGGGGGTTGCGAGGCTTTTGATCCAGGCCCAGGCGGATGTGGGGGCGTTGGATGAGCATCAGAATACGCCGTTGCATACGCTGGCGGATTATGGGTATGTGGAGGTGATGGGGGTGTTGGTTGAGAATGGGGCGGATGAGACCAGACAGGATTATAGGGGGCGGACGCCGGGGGGGATACTCAGGGATAATGAGGAGTATGCGGAGGCGTTGCGGTCGTTTATTGCGCATGGGGGGAGTTTGATGGGGACGGAGTGACCGCGTCAATATTTATTTCTGGTATCTCTTATTGTTGGCTTCTTAATAATGTAGTAGGAGTTGGGGTTGGCTATGTTGAATATGAATTACGTTGTACACTGATTACATCTTCCCAGGTCATCGTCCCGACGAGTACGAATGGCAGTAGTCATAGATGGACAGAGCGCCCGGCGGCAGCTCTGCTCGAATCACCCTCGCCATGAGCAACGCCTGACCAATCCCCATACTACGACCGATATATTCTAGACGCCCCGCTGCCCACAGCCGCATATCGCTCCCCGGTGTCTGCACACTCGCCGCAACATATAACGGCCATAAGATATAATACCCCCCCAAACACCCCCCTACACGCGTCTGACTCATGTCCCTTTGCAGCGAAGCAAACTGCATCGCCATCGAGTACGGCACACTAAGCAGAATATCCACCGCCAGAAGCTGGATGTTTTTCTTCGACTCTTCCAGCAGATCCCTCCACTGCGGATACGGTTCTATCGTGAGGTAGACGAGGAGGCGGTCGCGGATGAGCAGATTCAGTAGCACACGCGCGTTGCGATAGTAGTTCCACACGTTGCACGCCCAGAGATCCCCGTAGACGTGGTAATAGTCGTTAAAAGCCAGTTCGGCGATGAGGCTCTTCTTCTTGTCGTTCTTGGAGGACCGCAACACGTACTGCCACCGGGGGGGAAGGACCTGGCTCCATGATTTTAATTTTTGGTCGATCGCGAGAGCTCGTCCGATGGCTTGAACGGGATCGGGCAGGCCGTTGCCTTTGACGTCAGCGAGGAGGTCGGTGAGGGCGGCGATTAGGGCGACTAGGCCCTCGACTAGGGAGTCTTGTCTTGATCGGCACTTTTGGACGATACCTGATAGCTTTTTCATCGTTTCGGGGATGTGGGTTTGCGTTCGGAGGCAGTTGGCCATCTGCAAGCGAAGCGGTTAGCTGGAGGTATCTTGCGAGGGATATTAGAAGAAAGCCTAACCAATTCAGTTCGCAGTTGAGTAAAAAGCTGCAGCCCAGTGTTACTGCACACTTGACGAGAATCCCAGAGCTCCAGGAAAGCGGCCGCTCCAGCGATGTGTTTCTCCCAGTTGTCCAGCGATTTCGGGGCTCCAGAGGCCATTACCTTCAATCAGTCAGTGAGCATATCCCAGGAAGGGACGCGATAGTCTTCAGCAAAGAATACGTACTTCAAACATGCCCAGAAGAATCACCCCGTTAAGTGTTGTATCCTGCAACGAAGAAGCATTATTCCGCAGCGCCACATTAGTCAAATGCAGCGCCTTGGTATAATTCGCCCTCGCCTCCACAATCAAACTCGAATTATTGGCCGTATTCGCCAGAATCGCCATCCCGATCGCCGAACAGGCATATCGAACCGCCTGACTCGAACTCGCATGGTGGGCAATCTGCGAGGACGTCAAATGGACCTGCCCCGGGAACGAATCATCGAGGACGTAATACTGCAGGAAGATCCCAATGGACCGTTCCATCAACGGTATATTCAAAGCATGAGCGATCTGCAGCCCTGTACTAGGCGTATTGTGCTGATATTTCCTCCCTGTGTTCGCTTTGACCGGTTCCTGAACTGCCGGGGGACGAGGTTTGGAGGCGGAGGCGCTCGCACTCGTCGCCCCGCCACGGCTGCTGGCGGACTGCGACGCGCGGGATCGCTGCGGTCTTCGAACCAGCTCAGTGCTTTGATCTGGAAATAAACGCGTCACTAGATCGCGATATCCTGGACAGACAACACCAGCCCGCTGGCATTGGAGGCACGAAGGACGGATCTGATCGCACTGCGGGAAGGATTTTGTTCAGCCGAGGAGCCGAGCAAGTGAGTCAAATCAGGGACCTAAGTGGGCAGGATACCTTGAGTCTCCGCTTATGGCAGCTAATACAGCCCCGAGGCGGCTTTCTTGACGTGTTCATCGCTACTCTACCCCAGAAACACAGATTT
Organism: Aspergillus biplanus; assembly: GCA_027569045.1. Taxonomy (NCBI): domain Eukaryota; kingdom Fungi; phylum Ascomycota; class Eurotiomycetes; order Eurotiales; family Aspergillaceae; genus Aspergillus; species Aspergillus biplanus. Next base: position 273,983 of record JAPDEJ010000023.1, read on the forward strand.
TGCAAGATGAAGAGTTTTAAAAGAGGGGGAAAAAAGGGAAATGAGGCTGGTTTGCCCACGACACGAGGAGGATAGAGAGCCAAGAAAGAGATAATCAGACTATTTACCCCGCACGGCACATGCCCAAATGAAGAGCAGCAAGCCTCGATCCTGATCCTTTGGAGAGAAGACTCTGGAAATGCTTGGCTGAGCGTCCATCTTTGCTTTTTTATCTGGTTTTCATTCTTTATTCCTGCATGCAGGGGCAGAGTTTATTTTCCCCTGAATCAGAGGTTGCGGTGGGAGAGAGGCCGGACACGAAAAAAGTACCCATCCCCTTGGGGCGCAGTCAGATACCGAGGTTGAGATATTTCTGAGAGTTTTGGTGCGCGTAAGGCGAGTATCAAGAGGCGAGGTTCATCAAAGGAAGGAGCTAGAAGATTGGATACCCTGGTCGGGCCCTGGCACCCTGGAGGCAAATTGCGTTGCAAATCAAGACTTGGGAGACCCCTGGCGAGAGAAACCCTGGCCTGTTAGTTCAGGCACTAAGCTGCCAAGAGCCAAGAGTCCCCGATCCCCGCCTTTCCAGGGCCTATCTACCTAGGTACAAGGAATTCTGGATGCAAGGTAACCAGGCTTGATGCTCCTGCGTCATACATTCTTACTCAGAGTACATGTCTGTTTGTTTCACGCTTTCCACCTTCCTCGCGGGGAAGGGTTCTTAGCATCCATGATTATGCGTGGATGTGACCTTCCTTGGCCGCCGTTCGGAGCCCTCCCGAACGCTTATGGAGCGTACCCAGAGAACTGAGTGACCACTCGGGGTTACTTCGGTCAGAGTTGGCCTCGAGTCATCAATCCGCGGCAAGATCCCGTTCACTTCATCGAGAGAACGCCCTATTCATACTAGGATGGTCATTATAGTTTGTTAGATAACCACTCACTGGGCTAAATCCAAGATTAGGCTTGTTTAAAGTAACCAAAACCTAGCCTTATTGCCCATGTGAAAGCATTTGGGTGGAACCACCAACAGCATCCATGCAATCAAAAGGTTTTCCGCCACAAGACCGCAGTGATAGGTTGCAACCTAGTTGAGGGTGCCATGTTCCCCTTGAAGTATAGTGCGTGAATCCCTAAAACAAAGGGGTAAGACAGTCGATAAAATGAAACGAGCTATGTAGGGTGAAATGTTTGATAATGTTCGGGGTCGGTTCGGGTTGCTACCATTGTAGTCGGTCACCCGGAAGATCTTCCCAGTTCGGTGAATGAATGGCACAGGAACAGTGTCGAAGATCACCTCCGCATCTCTCATCTGCAACTCCACCATCAAGAGGGGTTGAGATGATGCGCTTACTTCCCCTCTCCCAAGTCTTTCGTGAATGTCGCCCCCACCTCCCTCAAACACATTACGAGACGGTCCACCCCTCTGTCTGACCACTCCCTGAGCCCTCTCACTCTTAAAAAATCGGCACCATGGTGCATATTCATGCGTTCCTAATGAGGGTTGGGGGTTGATTCTATCCCCCTTAGATCCTGTCCATGGAGCCACATTCACAGGTATATTCCCATCACAGTTAGCTTCAAATGATCAAGCAGCCCCCTCGTCATATATTCAATTAACAAAACACCGGAAGCCAAGTGGCATGCATCAAGAACCCCGGAATCTACCATGAATATTCACAACAGGCACAATCAATGGGGAATCGGAACGTCCTAGGCACTTGTTCCTCACTAAACGTTACCCGCCCCCCAAAGTGCGCAGCAGCATCCTGCTCAAGAAACGGAGCCGCGAAATCCTCGAACCCAATGTGCCTCAGATTGGGCAGTGCCCCGGCTTCCACCCACTCATGTAGTTTAGCAAGATACGTCCTTTTATGAGTCCCATATTGATATCGAGCATGTACACGGAGCGTCAATTTCACCAAGCTGGGGGGCAGGTGGTTCTCCAGAGGCAAGGGGTCGTTCTCACGGTTTCCCTGTAGAACAGCGGGACTGATCACAAGCTCCTCCAGCGCGGTCATACTCGCCAGCCTCAAAGGGGGATTGAATTGCCACACGGAATTCGAGAAGTAGATATCGAGGGCTCGCAGAGAGTGGCTCTGTTGTTGGATCGCGAGCGCCCAGGTATCTCGGCAGTCGGTGCAGTAGCGTAATTCCAGAAGAGGGCGGCCCTTGAATGTAAGCTTTTGCAGGGCCCGGGGTCTAGAGAGAACCTGGATGAGGTCGAACCCGTGCAGGTCGCACGAAAGGAGCGTTAACTCCTGCAGTGGTGTCGGGTGCGGTGGGCGGGGAGGGAGTTCGTCGGCTCCGGGAATGGGTTGGCCAGAGTGTAGGCGAGCGCCCAGGAGGGAAAGAACGCGCAGGTTTGGATGGGTGAACAGCCAGTCAGACGGACAAAGAATCCAAGCGTCAGAGTCGAAGAGATTGAGCTCGCATGTGTGAAGGTTGCTCAGGGCGGAAGGTATGTCGGACTCGTCGACTATTTGCAGAAACTCAGCGGTGGGCAGAAGTGGAAACCAATCATCAGAATCACCGGGGGCACCAATGATCGCTTTCTCGAATAGTTCCTGAGAGCCTTTGACTGTGAGTCGCTGGAGTCCTCGCACAGCGGTAATGACGGCATCGAGTGGCTCCGGGGGATCGGAGATATTGTGATGGATTGTTAGGGACTGCACCCTTTCTGCTAACGTAGGGTGCTTTTTGAACGTGGATGATAAGGATTTCGCCCCAACGTTGCGTAATGTGATGTCTCGGTAGAGAAATCTGCTGGCAGTGGAATGAGAGCGGCGCGATGTGCGTGCCAGACTAGCCCATGATGATTGATCGAGTTGTTCCAAAATGGTGTTTAAAAGCTCCGCGGGGAGAGACAGGAGTCCCGACATTTCGGGATTCTTTCAGTCAGACTAAGAAAGCGCTTCTCAGCGTCCAGAAAGTGCTCCGGGATGTACTCGGGAAGGTGCCAGGGATCCTACGTTCACCAATGAATTGACATTGACAAAGGTAGTGAAGAACTTTTGGAAGGTCGAAAGTACCAAAAGGTTCCGCCAGGCAGGTCATAAAAGTGGTATTTCGGCAAGTCACAAGTCGACAGGTACATGCTGGCCTCTCCCTATCGCTTGTCTCAGCCCGAATCGCACGAAAAGGGAAGCATTTTGCCATCCCCAAAAATGCGGTCTATTTTGGGTGTTCGTGTTTGCACTGTTTACATCCGTGATTCGTCGACCTTACGATTTACCGAACTATCACATATTTGACCAGCTTGGTTGTTCGACACCCTTCTTGGCGTAGCGGTACTTTTCACCTTCGAAAAGGTCCACATAGATATAGTTCAACCCTGGCAGGAATGAGGTGGACTCATACTTCCGAATCAAGCTACGTATGGGAAGAGTGGAGTGGCAGATGGGAGTGCTGCAATGGGATGGTAGGTGAAAGTAACAGTAAAAAGTACGCGCTTGAACAACTAGTGAGCTCAGACCTCAGCGATATCACCCTTCTTCCCATCTGCAGGTTCAGTCCCCTCATCCGACGACCTCGACACCCCATCCATAACCTCTCCGTCCAGAAAAGGCGTATCCTGTCCTAGGCCCTCAATAGGGAAGAAATAGCACAGCCCCCAGAAAACATTGAAGCTTATCGCAAGCCCAACTAAGAATGTCAGGTTATACAGCCTTAACCACCCAACCCAGGTCTGCGCTGTGTAGGAGTTGACCGTCGCGACAAGGCCAGCTATATCCTCATTAGTTCCACATCTCCATAGAGACTTAAGAGAGGACGTACGAATGAGTGGCCACATTCCCGCAAGGAACGCGACGAAAGCGCGCCAGTTCACCCCGTCCCTGAACCAGTAGATCGAGGTGCTGTCGCCTGTGTACAAATCTCCGACTCGTAGTTTGTAGCGACGGATGACGTGGTAATCAGCCAACATTATTCCCCTTTATTCATCCATTAGTAGCATTCCTCTCTCAAGGTATAGGACGGGCTGGGTTGACTTACGTCGCGGGAGCCATGAAGACCCCAAATCCACTTAGGACGGAGAGGAACTTATCCGCCGTCGAGATTAATTGCCACGGTCTAGCAACTGGTTAGTTTGCATCGCCAACAAAAGCAAAAACGCGAGGGTGGCTTACTGCGTCGCGATCCCAATAACCGTCATGATATAACTCCCCCTCCGAATATTGATATACTTGGGCCACAAACCCGCCATATCCATTCCACACGAGATACTATTGAGCACCACCGAAATCTGTACCATCGTCAGCCCCCATTCACCTCCAATATTCAAAGAAAGGTTGAAGGAGGAAGGGCCGTACAGCAAACTGCGAACAAACCATCCCCGCCCCCGCAAAAAACACCCCCGCCCTTACCCCGGGACTACTCCCATAAAACTCCTGAATGCTGGCGAGCAAATAAATCGGATTCCACTGCAACTCACCACCGAGCACATCATGCGCCGCACTCGTAACAACGATCCCAATCGCCGCCGTCGCTGCAATCGTCACCGGAGACGCTATAAGCTGCGAGAGTGTCGGCGCAAAACGTCTATTCGCGTAACGTGTCCAGTCCGATTGGCCTAGGGTGCCGGAGCCCCATGAGCCCAGGATGGCGGTTATACCGAACATGAAGGCCCAGCCGACGTTGGGGGCTGTGGCGGGTTCGTGGAAGAGGTGGCCGGGTCCGTGGGCGTTGTGGACGGCCCTAGACCTGTTAGAACTTTCCTGGGGGATATGTGGGATTTGGAGGGGGATGGGGGTACCAGATTAGGAGGCCGAAACAGGATGAACAGAAAAAGACGAAGCAGATGACGAATGGGAGTTGGAGTTTTTCGGGCCGGATGAGGATGCCAGGGATGAAGGCGCACATCCAGATGATCAGGCCGATGAAGTCGTTGGTTTGGAGGTGGGAGCTTTCGGAGAAGTAGTTGGGCATATGCGCGAAGCCTTTCACATATAAGTCTTGGTATGCTTTAGAGTGAAGGGAAGTGGAGGGAAGGGTACCTGGGATAATGGCACCGATCATGACTCTGGTCGCTTGGCCACCCCAGAATGCCTGCATTCCAAACCACATACAGGCGACGAAGGTGCGGAGGATGACGGGGACTAGATGCGGTCAATACTCGATCACAGTTAGTTGAAAAATAGGGATAAGGAAACGAACAGTAGGACCCTCTCATTCCCCAGGAGAAACGACTCGAGACGGTGAACCCGATATGATGGATCTCACCTGGCCATCCGCAGGCCACGGCAAGGAGACCGGACAGGACGCCTCCCACGATCTAAAAGTGCGTAAGAATGCGTTCAACTCCATCAATACAAGCACACGCACCACAACCCCAATAGCCTGCTGGGGACTCAGCCCAAACGAGAGCAGAGTACTCCCCGTCGACCAAGCCGAAATACAGGACCCAGACACGGTCCAGTATCCTGTTAACTCATAGGTCAGTCACCAAACACACCACAGGAAATCCAGCAAACCAACCGAAATAAGACCACACTCCATAAGTACGGCGTCCCTCCGGAATAGGGATCAAATCACGATTGCACCAGGTTGTATTCTCATAATTCGCATTCTCATCTTTGGGGCTGGGTACACTCCCGTTAAATCCAGGTCAGTAGAGTAGCTGTAGAATTGCACTCACCACTCAAGCTTCTGCTTGATCTCTGACCAGGACGGCATCGTAAAAGCTCCCAGGTAGTAAGTCCCCGGGGTAGAACGTCGAAAGTGGATCAGGATGAGTCGAGAAATGGTGCGGAGGAATGCACCCAGTCGGCATTTACATATTTTCTGCTTATCGTTACACCAGTTCTGTCCAGGGTGATTATTGGCTTGTGAGACGGTGAGGAAGGTTGCGTCGCGTGTCTGAGCCGTGTGTTGGCCGATCGGTGGGCAGTTGGCCGATCGCGGAGAACATCCCCGCTGCTGATCCCGAGGCTGCTGTGATAAGTTGAGCTACGATAGCTGGAGTCGAGTGGGGACCGGAGTAAATGAGGAGTCGATTGCGCCCATATGGATGATAAGAGGGATATTCGAGTGAATTAGGAGCTTGGTGCGTAATGAGTCGATATCGTCGCCATTCAGCTCGGCGAAGAGGATAGAGAGTTGGCCGATGCGAAACAAATCACCAAATTTCGATGTGTTTCTCCAATTTTATCCTATCCCTACTTAAAGGGTTCATCCTTACATAGTTGACTCTTATCAAGATTAAGTGACAATTCTCCCTCATGGCCAGAACCTTCCCCCTCAACAACGGCAACGCCATCCCAGCCATCGGCCTAGGCACCTGGCAATCAAAAGACAACGACACGCGCGATGCCGTAAAACACGCCCTACAACATGGATATCGCCACATCGACACTGCGCTAAACTACGGTAATGAGAAGGAAGTCGGAGAGGGAATCAGGGCCTCGGGTGTACCCAGGGACCAGATCTGGGTAACCACCAAACTCGACAACCATTGGCATCATCGCGTCAGGGAGGGTCTGGAGTCTTCGCTCCGTGATTTGGGGTTAGATTACCTCGACTTGTTTCTGATTCATTTCCCTTGCTCTACGGATCCGGAGGATCGATCGAAGCATCTACAGGATTGGGACTTTGTTCAGACATGGTGGGTTTCTCTTTCCTTCCCCTAAGCCCTAAGTGGGAGTTATTAATTAGAGGTCTAGGGCGGAGATGCAGAAATTGCTGGAGACAGGGAAGGTGAGGAATATCGGGGTCTCGAATTTCCAGATCTCGCATCTGGAACGGCTGTTGAATGATCCTTCGTGCAAGGTTGTTCCTGCGGTGAATCAGATCGAGGTATTTCTTCTTTCTCCCGGAGTTAACTTGGATATATCTAACCTACGTCAATGGAGTAGCTCCATCCATACAATCCATCGTGAGCCAACCCTCCCAGTATAGTGGAAAATATCTCATACTCTCCAGACCCAAACTCCTCAATTACAGCAAGTCCAAAGGCATCCACTGCACAGCCTACTCCTGTCTCGGTGGCCACTCCGATTCCCCCATCAACGGACATACAGATCTTCTCAAGGACCCGATCGTGCTAGAGACAGCTGCGTCAAAATCAAAGACACCCGCGCAGATCGTGTATGTTCTCATTCCTTCCCTTGAAGAAGCGAGTTGAAGAAGTAGAGGAAGCTAATATATGGTAAGGCTTATGTGGGGACTCCAACGAGGCACCAGTGTCATCCCAAAGAGCGTAACCCCCAGTCGCATCGAGAATAACTTCGATCTCGACGGCTGGAGCTTGACCAGCGAGGAAATATCCCAGCTCAATGCGATCAAAACCCGGTCCAAGGTAGTGGGAGATTCCTGGATGCCGATCCGAGTATTCTTAGGCGATGATGAATAGAGCATAGATTATTATTATTCATGTACCTTGCATCCCTATTATTTAACAAACTGTATCCAGTGCATGACGACGTATATAACCAGAGACCCAAATAAACAATTCTCAAGTATATTCCTAACACATTATCCCGCGTATCACCCCCCGGGTACGGGCATCTCCACCACCCTAGCTCAGAACATCTCCAATTGTAACCCCCGCTCACGGAACAGACGAGAAATAAAGCGGACTGAAGCTCGACGTACCCGCCGGCATCGAATTGATATCGACGGTCGCATAGGAGTGCGCCAGTTGCCAAACGAAATCATTGCCCGTCATCTTCTTGAGTTCGACAAGGATCATCGCGAGTACAATCAGGATTCCGACGAGGACGAGGGTGGTCAGCAATTGGATGAGGACCGCGAGCCTGCGCGAGATCTTGCCCGAGTCTGGGCTTGACATGCTGTTTTATATATTTGTTTGTCTGGAGATAAAGGGAATTGTTGTTAGTTGGGAGTCAGGGAGGGTGTTAGATTTGAATACTCACGTTAGATAACTCGTTGGAGAAATTGGAGACGGGGTTTGAGCTCGGGAAGATGGTGAGACGAAGGAGTTCGCGCGGAGCTGGACAGGAGGGTGAGAAAAGACCAGGCCAGGGGTGATGGGCCAGACCTCGTATTCAGGAGCCACTCATGCGACGACTGGGCCAATCGGCGTTGGCTATTGTGTCGATCGAAGCAATAAATGAGCTTGAAAAGTTAAAAACAGATCACGCCCTGAGTTGCTCAACAAATTATCGTGCAAGGGGTGGAGGCTGGAGAGTCTCTTTCCTCAGATCGTGGTGGGTGTTCGTGAGAAAAACAAACCAGCGACTGCCGGGCATATTCGATTTCCCTCCCCAAAATATTCCTCTGACAGTTTTTTGGTGTCAAATATCCAATTTTCCAGAGTTTGGAGAGTGCAGTAAATAGCAATCCAATGGCAAAAGCATTAAGTCCTCGTAGAGAGTCAGTAATATATTTCTTGTTGCGCTGAACACGCTGAAACTCGATGCGGCTATGACGAACGTCATCCTGGGGGAAGGACATTTGAAGTGCCGAGGAATGCGCCAAATATAGAGCGCACATGCTCCCAAGAAGACTGCGAACTTCATACGGAGGCGAGGCAAGGTGCAATGCGAGCGAAAGAACCCTGCCCGATAATAGCTGCCATTCGCTGCATCGGGTAAAGCATCCAGTCAGTGGCGATGAACCTATGGATCTGAGATGGGTCGCGGGAGTTGTAGATGGGCCAGCTACTCACCGGACAATATCACAATCAAATATAGCTTTTACCCTTATTCCCGCCGTCCTTTTCCTTGTCGGGTGGGATATCAACGGAACAGCAGTGAATGATTCAATAAGCCCGATAGTCATATTAACCATAGACCCGGCTTGTCTGTTGAAATTTCAGCTACCTTTGTGAAAATGAATCATGTATATTGATCGTTGCTTGTTTCCCGAAGAAACTGCAAAATCTGGTCGAAGCCCTCGGGCTCCTTAATCCAATGCCCATCTTCCTCCGCTCCAGTAAACTCATGCCATTGGACCGACATACGCGCTTGCCCAAGTACCCGGCATGCCTGTCGACCCAGGTCCGCAGATACCCAGACATCATCCGCCCCATGGCTTAAGAAGATGGGGCTTTTCAGTACACAGACATCCAAACCCCGACTCGCTCCCGACATATCAGGATCGGAGGAAGCGATCTGCTTCCGGAAGAAGTCGACTACCCTCCTCTGCATCTCAAGCCCACCTGCAGTGCCTTCATCTTGTTCATGTAACTTCATACCAAGCAGATCTTCCACCTGGTTCGCAAACGGCAACCACCCACAACACCCCAAAAACCCACCCAACGGGCCCCTAATCCTCCCCGCAGAGCAAAACAACGTCCAAAGCCCCGTTGCCATCCCCTGGCTAATCCCCCCCAGATAAAGATTGCTCATCCTTCCACCCAGAAGTTCTATTTCACTATCGACAAGTGAATGAATATACGCAACCGACTCTCTCAGTCCGTCAACTTGCAGGTCCTGTCTCGCTTGAATATCCCCTAGGGAATAGGCATCGAACCAGGCACATAGCGGTTCCTGGAACGTGGTGCTCCAGCGATCACGGGAGGTGGGGAATACCCAGCGCCAGGTAGGGAGGGAGGCGGCTAGGCTTTGGTTTTGGGATGTGTGGGAGGAGAAGAAATCTTCTGCGAACTCGGGGCCGCTGCTGGCGCGACCGTGGAGGAGGATGGCGGTGTGGGTGTGTGGGCTTTGGGGGTTGATGATGTGAAGTTTGGGGAATTCCATCTTCCTGAGCTGGGGTGTTGCTGGGCAGAGTGTGGATGGGAGAAAGTTGACCGACGCGAAAGTTGATGTTGGTGGGGTACTTTCTAAGGCCTCAGGCCACCACTCTTCTCCCCGAAGAATGGTGAAGCAGTTCGGATTACGACGCATTGCCTTACTTAAATTATAGAAATAGTGTGACAGATATAATAAAGCATTACTATGGATTGAATGATCCTGAAATACAACCAAACATCATTGAAAAAGAATTCATCAGAAAGTCATAGGTAGGTAGTAAACCCAGTTAATAAGTCGCGTTCATGCGCATCGCAATATACTCCGAGCTGGTAATCGGCTCATACTTCTTCGCCCTCTCCGGCCCATGACACCCGGGCAGACACTCAATGACCCTATCACGATCCGGACTCACAAAGTACGGAATCGAGTATCTCGGTCTCGTCATCCGTCCCGTCGCCTCTCCACCCTCACTCTCAACCAACGGCGGAGCCCTCACCCGATGCATAGTCGACCTCAACTCATCATTACTCCACCTCATAAGGAGATCGCCAATATTCACCACCGCCGTACCCGGGATATACGGGGCCGGATTAAACTTCCCCTTCTCGTGAATATCCTCCACCTCTAGCCCACCCACCTCATCCTGAAACAGAATAGTCATGGTACCGAAGTCCGAGTGTGCGGCGATGCGCTCCGCCTTGCCCATTCGAAGCAGGTCCTCCTCGACCGGTGGGTAATGGAGGAGTCGACACTGGTTGGTTTTGTCCTTGTGGTAGTCGAGGAAGAAGGCCTCGTCGAGGCCCATTCCGATGGCGATGAGTTTGAGCATTAGGGCTTCGACGCTGTGACAGGTTTCGAAAAATGAGGTAAAGAAACCGCGGAATCCGGGGAGGGTGTCCTCGGGAACCCAGATGTTGGGCATGCGCGGGTCGTTCTCGTTGCCTAGTTCGAAGGATTCTTTGACGTCGGGGACTTTGCGGCGCTCCGAGATTCCTTCTTCGTCGAAAACCATCTGGACGACTTTTTCGCGTCCGATGCCGGAGTATCCGCGGTGGTACCAGCCGTAGGGCGGATGAGGGGCTTTGTCTTTGTCGCTCTGGGGGAGGGCGAAGAACTTTTGACTCTGTAGGGCGGAAATATCTTCCTTAGTTCCGGTTAGAAGGGTAAATGGGAAGGACGGTCATACCCATGAGAACGCTTCATCTACGAGATCCTGTGGCACCCCATGGTTCTTGATGTAGGCAAAGCCAACATACTTGAAGGCCTGGTAGACTTCCTCCGCAACTCTTGCAATGTCTCCTGGGTTCCCCGACCGTGCGGGTTCGAGATCAATAATGGGGATACTCAGCGTCGGGATGATAGCTACCATCGTGAGTCTTGTTGAGTCAGTGTTGTGTCTGTCTTGTCGCGTTTCGGCTTTATGGGCTGCTCAATATCGATGAAATGCGGGGGACTTCTTTTATGTCGGGGAACAAAGCCTCGGCCAACTTGTTTCACCTCATATCTGGCTTCTCCAAATGGGATGATATGCGCTTCTCCCCTTATTGGTCTGACGTAAATAATGTGGGTACGTATGTGAGGGGGTGTCAACGGCAAGAGAGCGACTAGTCTCCAACTCTGGTCCCAAGAAAGTTCCCCGATCGCGATCGCTAAACTCAGTTGACCCCGCCCGAGCATGATTAATCTGGATGATCTCACGGCAGAATATATGTCTTCATCCGATGCTTTGCCATTCCTCAGCATGGAAGGAATAACTGAGTCTTCACACACTATGGGGAGCATGTCCGATCATAGATATCGCATCGGTGTCGATGTCGGGGGTATGTCCCGATGAGAGAGAATACAAGGGAGCTGCAAAAAGAAACGCTGACACAATTCAGGTACCAACACCGACGCCGTCCTTCTCGCCCTCAACTCTATGACCATTCTGGCCTCGTACAAAGCACCCACAACCCCCGATGTCACGACCGGAATCACACAGGCCGTCCGTACGGTTATTGACGCTGCCAATGTCTCTCTCGCTTCCATCGGCTGTGTCATCATCGGCACTACGCATTTTGTCAACGCTGTCGTGCAGCGATCCCCCTCCCTGCGTCGCGTCGCTGTAATACGGCTCTGCGGTGGCCCAGACGAAGGCTTCGGTCGCGGTATTCCACCATTCACGGATTTCCCAGCCGACCTACGCGACTGCATTGAATCCCCCCGTCACTTCTTCTGTCATGGGGGATATCAGATCTCCGGCGAGGAAATAAGCTCCGTTGACGAGGACGAGATACATTGCGTGGCGGAGTCGTTAATAGCCGACGGTGTTAGTAACGTCGTGATTTCGGGGATGTATGCTCCCCTGAGTCACACACAGGAGGAACGAGTCCGTGATATCCTGGCGAACGCGATGGCTGCGCAAAAGCCACGCATCACCCTTTCTCACTCAGTATCGGGCCTGGGGTTTCTAGCCCGCGAAAACGCTGCGATTCTGAACGCCGCGCTCCGACCGCTGGCCGAGAAGACCATCGCCGGATTCCAAAAGGCCATGACGGATATCTTCTCCGATAGTCCGTACACGTTATATCTCACACAGAACGACGGTAGTGTTCTCAGCGCGGAAGAAGCCGTCGATCGACCCATACGTACCTTCAACTCCGGCCCGACCAACTCGATCCGGGGCGGCGAATTCCTCTGGCGCGCCGCCACGTCGACGGATACCAGCGATGAAGGAGGAACGAAGCGGACAGAGCCCCTCGTCGTGATTGATATCGGTGGTACAACTTCGGATAGTGGACTGCTTCTCCCGAACGGGTTACCGCAGATGAGTTCCGTCATGAGTCTGGTCGGCGGCGTGCGGACAAACTTTGCTCTACCGGCGGTCGAGAGTATCGGACTGGGCGGCGGTAGTATTGTGCGCGTTAATGGGGAGGAAGACAGTGGGCCCTCCGTCGGTCCGGATAGTGTTGCTCTCGAGTTGCTACAGAAGGCCCGATTGTTTGGGGGGCAGTATCTCACGGCCACTGATATTGTCGCTGCCTCTGCGCTGCATCACCCCGAAGAAGAAAACCCTTTCCGGGAACTGGGTGACATTAGCCGGCTCGTTGATATTACACCGGATATGGTGCGGAAGGCGCAGGATGTGATGCGACGACAGATAGAGGAACTCGTGGATCGCACCAAGATTCAGAAAGGCGATGTTGATGTTCTGATCGTCGGAGGTGGCGCGCCTATTGTCAGGACAGATGAGCCGCTAGCGGGTGTGCGTCGAGTAAGCACTGTTCGCGGTGCAGGAGTGGCGAATGCAGTCGGGGCAGCCATCTCACGAGTATCTGGTGTTGTTGATACAGTGGTGGACACCTCAAGCCAAACCGTAAAGGAGGCGCAGGAGGCCGTCTCCCGTATGGCGGTCGAGAAGGCGATCGCTAACGGTGCCAGGGCAGACACGGTACAGATTGCAGAGGTCACTATACTACCGATCCAGTATGTCGATGCCAAGGCGAGGATCCTGGTTCGTGCCGTCGGACAGCTGGACGTAGTTTCGCGGATTGTGAGCCAGGAAAGATCCCGCGATATCACCTGGGTCGAGGATGATGTTGCCACACAGCCAGTGGATAAGAGCATGGAACCCAAGAAGAAGGTTCCACTGTCAACGGAAGAAAAGGTAGATCTGCAGACTTATCGACCTCTCGTCAAGGACCGGCAATGGATTATATCCCCAATCGATCTCGAGTTCATCGCACAGGGCTGCAAAATTCTCGGTTGCGGCGGCGGCGGAGACCCTTACCAAGAATACCTCAAAGTCAGCGACATTGTGCATCGCAATCCCGGGTCTGTGCGCGTTGTGTCCCCCGAATACCTACCGGATGATAAGCTGGTGGGCTGGACCGGCAGTATGGGCAGTCCCGAGGTTAGCATGGAACGACTGGAGAACGACGAGTGTCTGCGGGCGCATGAGGAGCTCATCCGGGTGACCGGCAGCCCCGAGGTATCCGGGTTCCTAGCCCTGGAGATCGGAGGCGGGAACGGTCTCGTTAATCTGGGCGTGTCCGCACATTTTGACGTTCCTTGTATCGATGCCGACTACATGGGTCGTGCCTATCCGACGTGTTGGCAGGTTACACCCAATGTGTATGGGTCACCACGAGGCGAGACTCTGGTCCCTATGACGATCGCAAGCGGGGACGGATCGGTGGTAACCATGACGACATCACGAACGGACAAGTTAGTCGACAGGATTCTGAGAGCGTCCTGTGTGGAAATGGGTTGTCGCGCGGGGAGTGCCGGGCCACCAAAGGAAGCGAAGGTAGTCAGAGAGCAAGCCGTCACCAACACCGTATCCCTCGCATGGTGGATTGGGCGAGCCATCGCCCTCGAGCGGAACGTCGGCGATAAAGCGAAGCGGATAGTTGAGGAGGTTGGTGGTACCCAGAGCGCAGCTATTCTGGGACAGGGGAAAGTGGTAAGCGTTGAACGTGTACTCAAAACAGGCCACACATACGGTGTGTTGGAGATCGACGGGGAACTCAGCGACGGAACGAAAGCGATGTTGAAGGTTCCCTTCAAGAACGAGAATGCTTTTGTGGAGGCTGTCTTGCCCGACGGACAGTCCAGAATTGTGGCATCCGTGCCTGATTTGATCGCTGTCCTTGATGCTGAGACAGGGGCAGGGCTGGGTACTCCGGAGTACAAGTATGGCCTCAAGGTGATCATTATCGCCATTGCAGCCTCCCCGCGTTGGACGGATACGGAGAGGGGTATGGCTCTCGGTGGACCTGGCTCCATGGGCTTCGAGGAGATCCAGTATGTGCCAATCGGAAAATACACTAAACCCCGAAGTGTCATCGAGGCGTTTGCATAGATGAGGGAATATTGCGCCCGCCTTTCTCCAATGCAGGGTTTCGATGGAGGATGGGCTTTTAATTAGATAGCGTTGCAAACGATCATGAATTTCGAATCCATGGATGCTTAGGCGATAGAAAGACTTTTCAGTAAAGCCAATGTCTTACCTACGATATCCCTCCCATTCCATTTCGCATAATACGGGCTGCATGGAGGAAAAACGAATCAATCCGTAGAGCCACGGGCCTCAGTAAGCCTAGCGAGGCATCGTCGTTTGCCCACTCACGCAGCCGCTGTAGGGACTCATGGAAGCTCCCTAGTAGCTCAAAGGTAGCGTGTACTTGCGTTGGATTAGGAGCGAGAAGAAAAAGATAAATTAAAAAGTTCCCGCAGAGAGTAAGTTGAGATCGAGCATCTAATCCAGATCGGTGCAAGGTCAGTCACGAATATGACCAGGGATATGAAATCCAATACAACTCACGTCCACCCCAGAATGCGTGGAGACACGGCTGGGTGATCTTTCCCATGAATATAGTGAAATTCCGAAACTCAGTCACGGCGTGGTCAAAATGCCGGCACAGCGCGGAGCCCGGGTCAGACTTAGCCGTCATTCTGGCTGGGCTCATCAATGCGCGGAACACAAGGGCCTGGACAGCAAAATATGCCAAGTTCAAGGGTGCTATGGTGGTAAGAATTTGTACCGCTCAGAAGCAAGACACAAGGGAAAGAATATACCATTGTTGCGAAACGCGGTAGAGGTTTCCGAGTATCCCATGGTTACACAGTTGGGGACCATGGACGACCAATTCTCTAAGTCCTTCTGGATGGCGAGGATGTTCGTCTCCCGGATCTGGGGTTGTGTGATAGTCTGCTCATGTGCAGAATCAAGGCTATAGTTATTCGTCAGTTCTAGTCCTGGTGATACAAAGACGGCCATAGAATGCCTACTAGTACCCGTCGATAAGCTCGTGCAGAATGCGACTGAGTTTAACCATCTCCAGGAATCGAACGCCGGTCGAGGTATCAACCGCCCGACTCGATACATCAACCATATCCTGAAGATCACCTGGTACATCCTCGTCGAAGGTCAGATCGTCCATCTCCGGTGGCGCTGTGGTGAAGGACGCTGGATAAACGAGCGGTGGGTTACCATGGCAGACAGACGACCATATATCAGCCACGTAAGTAGCCCACCACAATTTCCGTCGCAGCTTCTTCTCCCCCAAGGAAAGCTGCCATGTTGTCGGATCCCGATGTAAGCCGATGATCTGCGCACTGGAGACAATATGGGAAGAAAAGACCCACGTCCTGGGGGTCTCGATCGTTGCGTTATCTGCCGGTCGCTCGTAAAGCAACAGTAAACACGCCTGTAGCTTCCAGAGATTCGGTGCATGAAATTCCCGCTGCAAGGATGACTGCGCTTCCTCAAACAAGTCGTGGAGATCAAACGACAAAACCCCATCAACATCCGGATCGTGCTGCCAGAACATGGATCCCAGTCCGTAGATGGCTCCACGGAGCGATGCAGGAATTTTCAATCTATCCGCCACATACGCTTCTAGGAAACGTACCTTGGATACGACACAATACACCGGATGAACATGCTTGAAAAAGAGCCGGACCAGAGATGCAGCATGTGGGGAAACCATGCCCTCTATCATCTCCGACGAATTGAGTTTAGCTCTATCATCAGCAGGTTGGAACTCGTCGTGGAGCAGGTTGAAGTGGATTGGGCCATGAACAGGGAGTGTGACGATATCCGGATCACCAGCGGTAACCTGGATAACATCTGCGCTCACCCCATCCTGCTCGTTCATGATCACCGATCGGAAAACAGTCAGTAGATCGGGATCCTGTTCTCCGGATAGGCCCATGGAGTGAGCTGTTCGGTTTACATTATCCTCGAGGGTACGCAACTGAGGAATTACGTCATTTAATCCAGCTGGCGACAGTCGGCCGTAAGTTGCCGGCGATACGGACGAAATTGCGGGCCACTCCCCCGTCTCCTGGCGATGACTAGATTGGCTAGACGGGGTTGAAAGCGTTCTTGCCGCCAGAATACTCTGCTCGATGTTGGGTGAGATGGATAGGGACATACTATCATAAGCCGGTGCCGCATCAGCGACCTCCCCATCATCGCCTGGGTCATCGTGATTAAACTCCTCGGCACCCCCTTGGGACCGTTGTCGCAGGGTTGTCGGGCTCAAGCCACTATCAGTGGACTTACAGACCAAGCCCCTACTATGACAGAACCTGCCTGGAGATAATTCTGTTATTTCGATGGATTGACCCCTAAATCAGTGTGTGTACGCACATGGAGGCTCGGACTCGATAATGCACGCGGTCTTCCGCCGCCGGCACGCGTCGCATGGAGGGTTTTTGCGGCTCCTCCATTGGCGTGCAGTGCCGAAACTAGTCCGAATCTTAAAGCTTCGTCTTTTCTGAGATGGAGAAGGGTCCATGATGATGCAATCGATGATGGAGTTGCGATCACCGGTGCAGTGTACTTGGGAAGGAGGTTATCGCGCACTGAATCGAGGGGATTGGAGACTCTTGCCTATTTGGGACTAGACGCTCTCTTCTCCGCACAAGATAAGCTCCGCTCCTTCACCAAATCCTCCACCATTTATACAACTTTTGATGGGGATATAGTAAATATCTATTACAATAGGTAGCTTTATTAGCTCGGAATTGTCAAAGCCTTTGAAAGCTCTCAGAATAGAAGTTGGCTATTGATTCGAAACTCCTCCAATCTGGCCAAATCGGTAGCGCAGGAATCTTGCCGAGTCCCGCGCACCAGGGGTCCAGGAGAGTAAATACATGAGCGCACGATAACTAAAAGTTGACCTTGCAACACCCGGAGCCTCTGCTAGACGACCCGATTCAACCAGTTTCAAATCAGGGTGGAGAGATTCCAGAGCCTCCGGGTCGTCGACAGCCCAATGAAACTGGGTTCCGATGTTGTTGATAGACTGTATCGGTTTTGTCCGATTCAGGGTCTCGAGAGTAGTAGAGTTAACACACTCAAACATCATCTCACCACCGCGGAAGTTTTGACAAAGTCGTTGTAGTAGCCGCTTCACATCATCTTCCGGCAGATAGCACAGCAAACCCTCCATCACGACAAGCACGGGGCCGTCGGTGGAGATTCCACGCATCCAGTCCTCATCGAGAACGTCAACACCCAATAGAGAATAATCGCGACCAGGCAAAGATTCAGGTTGAACCTTTCTTCGGAGCTCAATGACCTCGGGGAGATCAATGTCGACCCACTTCGTGTTTTCGCCCCATTTCACCCTCTCCATCCGGCTATCGAATCCGCATGCCAGATGCAGAACGGTAGTCCCCGGATGCTGCTGCAGGAAATTCGAGGTCCATTGGTCCATCTGGCTCGTTCGAAGAGCGACACCGGCGACCTGGAAAGGCGTCATAGCCATTTCGGTAACGTCGACATTTAGCCGCTCCAAAACTCCTTGAGCGTATGGATCGCCGAGAACGGGTCGAGCCGAGGAGAAGTCATGGGCGCGGGCAACGAGAGTAACAAGGAGGGTCTTCGCAACGCCGGTGAGATCAACCTCTTCCTTCTTGTTCGCCCCATGCTGTTCGCCCGGAAAATCGCCATGCTCGTGTACAGACATCCCTGTTGCAAACCAGTAGTTCTGGATTCGGGCTAAATAGCGGGGTTCGGGGACAGACGAGTTGAGAATGGCAAGCTCTCATGATGCGACCATGCAATGATGACAAGTGGCAGTCTATTGATGATCAAGCTCTCCCCTCCGGAGCTTATATAGAGCTGCACAAACCCCTCTTTGAGTTGAGCCAAATTAACCGAGCCACTAAATGGTTCCGGTGTTCCAACTCCCTCCATCACCAACCGCGATGTTGGGATTTGTTGGCACCAACGCGTTCTGGCATGGCCAGTGCAGTGAGCGGCGATTTTTGCCTATTTGGGACTAGACGCGTTTTTTCCACTCAAAATGTGCTTGGTTCTCCAGAACCTCCATGATTCATACGGTCTTTCATATGGCATGATAAATATGGGTTATAAGGAGCCGTGAGATTTCTCGGTTTATGGCCGAGTAATGTATTAACTGGAATATGCAGCTTGTGGTTAAGTGTGGACCTGGTAAGAAGACAATCATGCTCAATATATATAGTTGGCGAGGTAGGAAATCCTCTCCGCAGAGGGAGCAGGCTTTACCCCAAAAGATAAAAAAATGAAGAAAAGGGTTCATCCTGTTACAGGAATTAAATCAAATGATATACTAATATAAGATATACTTTTAATCGGTAGTCCCTACGCTCATGAAGACTAATCGCATGACGGAGGATGTTGGGAATCCAAGGAACCCGGCCTTTTTTCTGCGTCGCTCCTGGCCTTTGCCTCTCAATCCCAGCACCTCACCTAATATCGCTCGAGTTTCTTCCGATTCCAATTCTCTTGTCTTCACAACATATCCTTCATCTATCTTTACGGAGATTACCTCGACAGCGTGGTGCCAGCCGATCGCTTGACTCAGGATCTTATGCCGTTCTTATTTATGCGTCTGAGTCAGCTGTGCACATAACCCTTTTCGCAAACCTTGCATTTCGCACGAGCTGTCAGCACTTGGCAGGGAACACAGATCATCGGAGATTTCCATTATCTCTATCGAATCGCAGACACTGGGTGGGGACAAGCTTTTATTCTATAATGTAGGGAAAAGAAACCGATCGTTTGAAGCAATGCGAGAAACTGACGAGTGAATGCCGGCCCAGGCAACACAGTCCGATCGTCATTTGATTCCTGAGGCAACGAGTCTCCTGTCGCATTCCAACGCCACGAGCGATCAACACCCGCGCACTGTAGAGTACCGTCTCGCCGGAGTAGCCATGGAGCCGGATCGAATCGTTTTGACCCATGGCGGCAGTGGTAACGATACTCCTTTCCCCAGAGACCCTGAGTCTTGAAATACCGCCGATAATGGAAGAACGAAAGCTGACCACCTACCAGAACGACTGGACGCGGTTTCCGCTCTTCTTGGCCGGGTCTTCGACAAGGACCCAGTCCTGAGATACATGCTGATGGATTTCTCGCAAAAAGAGTACCTGGAATATCTCCAACCGTATTGGCGACGGCTTTGCAAAGCGGCTGTGCTCAATGACGCTAGCATCACGGAAGCCGACGGATGGAAAGCAGCAGCGGTATTGATGCCTCCGGGCAAAACGGTCGATAACTTCTGGACGTTGCTTCCGGCTGGGTTTCTCAATGTTCTTTATCGGGTTGGGATTTCGGGGTGTATGGTTGGTTTTCACTTCATTATTTTCTTCCGCCTTGGGTGGATTTACCTGTATTCCGGGATGTTGGGAAGAGCTGGGAACTAACATAAGTTATAGCGAATGTTGAATGAATTCGCGCCCGCGACCGATGCAGCAAAGAAAAAGGGCCTCAAGGGTGAGAAGAGGTACTACTACATTTTTGCGATCGGGACGGAGTACGAGCATCAAGGCAAAGGTATTTCATCCCTTCACGAGAAGTACACTGGTGATGTTGCTCTTTTTTGTTTTCTTGGATGCTCACAGTTTGCAGGCCTAGCAAGAGCGATCATCAAACATCACCAGGACCAAGCACGAGCGGGAAAGATCCCCGTCTGGCTGGAGGCTACCACTCGCCGTTCTCGGGAGGTGTATCTCAAAATGGGCTTCGAGGACGTCGAAACCATCACGTTGGGCAAGGGTAAAGTGGGAGACGACGGAATATCCCAGAAAGATGGACCGGGGGTACCTCTTTTCGCGATGGTATGGTGGCCAAAGCCACAGGAGCAATGATCGCGTGTTCAGATTGATGTGCGTGTTTTTGTATCTATACCACTCCTGTATTATTATCACGGGCGGTTTCTGTCCTCACCTGCTAGATCACCATTTGTATCAAAAGAAAATGTCCAGCGTATCCTTAAGCGCAATCGCAGTTATTGCTTCATCGGAATGGATCATAAATGACCTCGAAAAAGACGAATAACCCTGGCCTGCTCGATCTTCAAGGCTAGATAATGAGAGATTGCTGCACCCTCTGGCCTCTCCACCATATTCCCATCTATGGCACGGAGTATCACCATTCTCTAACAATGGTAAATCTTGATCAGATCTTGTCAAAGCACCTTAGTCTTGTCCCTCGGTTTGTGCCGATCCCTCTACTGCCGATCGGCATATCTCACCTCTGCTATATGGATAACCACCCTCCCACCTAAATGCTACGGTCGGACGGAGGCTGCAAGAGATTTGATACATCTCAAGTACTAGCAATTAGGAATTTGGGCAGGGTTACTCGATGAGATACAATACCTTCCCATAGCACCAGGTTGACTATATTTTCTGGCCTCAATCAACGCCCAAATTAATGGTCTGTGTCGTAGATTGACCGCCGAGTGAGAGACCCCTACCTAGCCTGCAGGGATCGCAACCATTATGTCGATCGTTGACAAGGCTGGCCTGATCAATTTGAGCCCTGCGGCGTCATTTGTTTTGTTTTGGGGGGTCATGCCTCTTTCCTAGCTCTTGGATTGAAACTTTCGCAATTCCACCCCTGCTTCAAGAACGTTGCAGTTTTATCAGGGGTGCGACTCCTCCTCGATTCCGGTGGCGAGACAAGAGCGGCCCAGATTATTATTATCTTGGACTTAATGCTTAGAGTGCTTACTGGACCAGGGATGGAGAGGAGTAAAGAAAAAGAAAAAAGAAAAGGGAAAACAGAAACCAGTTCGGTTATCAACAGCTATTTACATTGCATTCCATTCCAATCCGTCTGCTCGTGTTTCCTCCGTACATGGATCCAGATCCCGTACATTCACTGTGAACTGCTTAACAGCTAAGGTAGACAGCTGTAATTCATTAGCATTAACTTCCCTAGCCAGGGGTCATAGTAGGCTTGGGGGAGTAAAAACGTACCGTTGGCGAACAAAGCATACGAATCCGCATTATTTAGAGCATCCTCAGTGCTCAACGCAGTAGCAGCGTCATATCCGTATCCCAGATCATCAGTGCCAGGGCTATAGACACCAGGCGCATGAGTGAACTCGTGCAGCGTAGTCGTCGCCTGATCCTGATCGTAGCACGTGTCCGTCAAGGCAGGAAGAGCCGAGTAGTAAAGGTCACAGTTGGCAACGAGGTCATAAGCGGGGAGCGTATAAGCCAACACATTGGGCTCACAGTACCCATACTCATCTGTGCAGTAGTACTGGGTCGCGCCGCCGCTCTCGGACCCAGCCTCGTCCGCAACAGCCTGGAGACGGGCGGCGACATCAGACCGGGTAGCCTCGTCGTCTGTCTTGAAGAAAGTGGAGAAGCGGCTGTCTCCGCTGGTGGCGGCTTCGGCGGCGGCGTTGGCCAGCGAGACGGTGTTGGAGAGGGCCTCGCTGAGGGCGGAGGACTCGCTGCTGTCGGAGCATTCGACGGTGGTGCGGCGGAGGATGGACTTGCCGACGCGGCTGATCTTGGCGGCTTCGGCGCCGTCGATGTCGATGGTTAGTTCGTTGGAGGTGTAGGGGAGGGAGCCGGTGATGCGGCTGTTCTTGGCGAGGGGGACGAGGCCAGAGGAGCGCAGGGTGACAGAGCCGCCGGAGGTGAGGTCGCTGGTGGAGGCGATGTCGAATTCGTCCTCGAAGGTGGCGCCGGGGGCGAGGGTGGTTAGGGCGTCGGAGGTGAGGTCCTTGCTCTTGACGCGGAGCTTGACGCCTTGGAACTCGACTTCGCTGTCTGGAGGGTGTTAGCAGGGTTTGGGAAGTATATTGGACGGGTTGGGTGTTGGGAGTGTTAGGGAGTTAGAAGAGGGTTTGGGGTTGGACAGGGTTCGGGTCCTGCGGGGGGAGATTTACCCTCGCGGTAGATAGAGACCTTCTTGACGGGGGAGGCGTCCTTGAAGAAGTTCAGGTGCATGAAGGTAACCTCTTCGCTCCCGGTGTTGGTGACGACGGCCTTGATGCGCGTGTTGCCCACCTGGGACAGCTCGACGTTGAGACCAGGGGCGCGCTTCTCAATGGGGGTGGCGCTGATGCCTTGCATCGCAGCCAGGAGGGCAACGAGGGTGGAAGAGTAATGCATGGTGGAGGATATACACAGAGAAGGATGATGGAGAGGAATGGATGGAGGAGAAGGATGTGATAAAGCTGGATCCCTCGCCCATTTTATACTCCAAGACCAGCGACGATCCCTCCAAAGAAAAGAAGTTCGTCGCAAGTCGGAGCCAAATCGTAGTCCGTAGAGCACACATGCCCTATACAGCCTGCGATCTGCATCCAGGAGATCCGAGGAGCAGACCGTCGGGGATACGGACCAAAGAAGAAGGTGGTATTAGCACTGCAATCGTGCGGAGGCCAAGACCACTTGTCGTTCTTGGAAGGAGGTGAAGCTATTCGCGCTGCCCAGTAGCATTGCTTAACCGGCACGCCATGCCGGGCGAGGACGCATGGTGCCGGACTTGGCACATAGAATCAATAAATGATTGGGATCTGGAGATAGGATTCTTGTGTCTAGCACCCCTGCGTATAATGCCATCCGCGTATTATATTGAGGGGAACAGCCCGGCTGCCGGGCCAGCTGATAGGGTGCGAGGGATCTGGTGATGCGACCCTTATTTATCCGAATGCACGCTCTTGGCACGATCTAGAATGCTCTGGCGCGATTCGATTGGTGCCTGATAGAGTTTCAGCTGTGCTGCTGTTGGTCCCAGCGAGAGCCCGTGTTGGTGGAGGATTTCTTCCGCGTCGTGCCCTGCATATCTTATCAGACATCTCCATCTCCTCGACAACTACCGGCAGTTACCTCCTGTTCCTTGCAGCCGACTGGCACTGAAATAACAGGAGCCAGAAAGACGAGAAAGACAGTTTGAGCCCTGCCCAGGGGAACAGGAGAATGACCGGTTTTTGCTTCTGACGGTGGCTGCCCGGATGCGACAGCCACAATGCTTGGTCGGCCTTGGCCAGCATCCCAGATTAATATAAATCAGCCCGTGGCGCCGGTTGGTGCGGCGGGTCGAATATAATGATGCAACCCAAGACTTTCCGTGCTCGTCCTCCTGGCCATTAGCCGTCGCTCCCCCGCAGTTAGCGTGTGATTGCAGGGGGTCCAACTTCTGCAGATCTTCTTCAAAAGAGGACAATCTCGCTGTTCCATCGTGTTCCCCTCGATACGACTTTTGCCAGGTGGGTGAGGTGCTCACTTGATGCCCTTTGTCGGCGTTGGCCGAAATGTCCTCCTGCCTTGATTGTCGATCACTTTTTACCAGTCCATAAAAAAAGACCAACAAGACAACAACAAGAACAACAACAAAGAAGGATTGCTGGACTTATTCCTTCTTGGTTCTGGCAAGCTAGCTGATAAGGGTCGCAGTCGATAATGCGCGCTTTTGGTGTTCTCCTCTCTACCCTGCTCGCTCTGTGTACTACTCCCGCCATGTCCTCCGACGCAACATCACCAGCAGCCCCCAACCTCGAGGTCGCAGTCCTATCTGCCACTATCTCTTCCCCTCTTTCGCCCCCTATAAGCGTCCCCGTGCAGGTGTCGGTCCGAAATCCTGCTTCTTCCCCCGTTACCCTACTGAAATGGGGCTCACCCCTGGACCCCCGGGCGAACATCCTCGGGGTATTTGAGATTCGTGACACAGAATCCGGTGACACGGTGCCTATGGACGTTATTAAAATCTCCCGCAAGCTGCCTCCTCTCGAGGAGGAGCTCGTCCAAATCCCCGCCGGGGAAGCGATCGAGACAACTGTGACGCTTCCCCGTGTGTCGCTGGAGAATGGACGACAGTATGAGATACGGGCGAAGGGGAGATGGCATGCTGTATGGGAGCAGCCTCGTGAGGGGGTCGCGGCCCAGCAGTTGGAGAAACTCTCTGGTGCGCAGAGGGGGGAGTTTTCTTCCCCTGCCGTTCCTATTCGGGTGGAATATAATGATAGGGAATTGTTGTGAGCGGCTGCATTGAATTCTATACTATCCCCCACACCCGCTTCTCTATGGCTTTCTGGCGATCTGGACAGCTGGTTGAAGAGCCTCAGATCGGCATCTGCCGAACGCTAGGACTGCTGGAGAGCGGGGGAATTGTGTAACCAGACGCAGGACCGGAGTACACGATCGGCCCTGCTATTATGGGTTAGTTGCCACTGGTTATCTATTATTCTTTTATGGTCGTTGGTTCTTCTTCATAAAACTCCGTCCAACCTTAAAGAACGAGTGCCTCGGTCCACGTCAGGAGTTGCATAGGACTACCCCAGCCCATCTAGATAATAAAATCCCACAATTGCACACACCTCTTCGGTGATATTTTACTTTGCTGCTCAGATGGCTACAGGCACGAGGCTGAACATCATGGCGATTTCAGAGTTTGGGGTTGACATCCGGTGACGTCACGTCCATTTCTAGGCCACCCAACGCCTCTGGGGTAAGGTATACTCCTATCCAATCCATTAGATGGTTCCCAAAATTTAAGGTCGTGTTAAAGGTGACGTTATGCAGAGGTTCTACGTCATGGCGCCATCCAGCGCCTCATATATCCCCGTCTATTGTTGCTCACGTATACTTCGCTGCTCGAACATCCGCTGATGCTATAGCCAGTAACGGAGAATCAAAACACACGAACCAGTACGAAAGGATGAGCGATCCTGACCAACAAGGCGTGGGTCAGGTGCAGGACTTCACACCACTGAAGCCAATATGTGCTCATCTTAATGCCTTCCACATCTATGCCTCGGATCGGACCCGATGCATAGAAACGAACCACTACTGTTCCCAGCTCTCAGACGGTACGTGCCTTACGCCTCAAGACGAAATTCAGGTGAAAAATAGTTGACCTCTGTTGGATGTAGATATGCGACAATGTCTCCTATACGACTCGACGGAGCCTAACGCCCGCCTTCTTGGCATCGAATACCTGGTCTCACCCCGATTGTACGAGACGCTGCCACCCCAGGAACGGAGGCTGTGGCATACCCACGAGTACGAAGTGAAGAGCGGGATGCTGATCATGCCGTCGTCACCTGGGGTTGAGGGGACATCATGGGACATGACAGAGACGGAACATATGAAACACATTGCTCCACTCTATGGGAAGTGTTATCAACTTTGGCAGGTTGATCGGGGGGACCCGGTTCCCGTGGGTCCGCCACAGTTGATGGGGAGCTTCACGTCTGATGAGAGTGTGAAATTGGCGGAGCCGGGTGGGTTAGAGGAGCTGATGCGGGAGAGGGATGAAAGGTTTCGAGTGGACTATCGGGTGAAAGCTGAGAAGAGGAGACATATCGAGCCTGTGGAGAAACATGTAGATGCGGATCAGTTGGTTGAAAGTGCGGGTGTTTGTCAACCTTCATGAGCTTTGACTGTTGCTGGATTGTATTTTGATTTCAAATCTGGGAGTTGTCTTTGCTCTGGCCTAGGAATGAACCAAATTGACTATTGATATCTTGTCGATGTTGAAGATGGTGTGAACATAGGTGATATTAAGTATGTTTCTCTTAATAGTTGGCCGTTCCTTGGGTATTACTGAAATCACCACTGCTCAATGAATGCCTTGGTACAAGCAGCGGCAGTAGCAGCCGCGTATGCCTGCCACATCTTGTTCTTATGGCTGTCGGCATAGTCGCAGACTCCGTTGATGATGAGGACGCTGGGGAAACTGTCCCAAACACCGGCACCTTCCATCTCAAAGGCGATGATATCCTCCTCCTGGGAGATCTTGTCACGGTGCGCACCGGACTTTATAACATGGTCTCCAGAAGCGACCAGACCAATGTGGACCATTGATCAATTTTCCTGATTTTGTCAAGTACTTTTGTCAAGTACGCTGGATCAACTTTCCCTCATCACAGTCCGTGTTTATACACACGTTGTTTAGAGCAGTTTCGCAGACGGGATCCGAATTCTCCACACAATTCGCGCACACCTCACAATGTTTGGGGTCCTTATAACTGTGCCGATATGTGGCTGGAAACAACTTGTCCTCGTTGCTCCCGGGATAGGAAGTATTGCGCCCAAGAAGGAGCTGCAAAATCTTATCCTGGAAACTCGTCTGATGAATGTCGATTTCCAACTTGTGGAGTAGGGATCTGACCGACGAATTTGGCCTTCCTAGGGAATCCCGCACGCCCTTCAGTGATAATCGCAACAATGGCTTAGCCTGATCGAATGACGAAATAGTATTTTATCAAATTAGCTCGCCATTTAGAAACGCATGATGTGACTATCACGGTTGTTGATATACCTCCAGCACCTAAGATGCCCGAAAATATCAAAGAGTGGGAATGTCCCTACTGCTACCTGGCTTGTTCCCGGGAAGAATTGAGCGGAGAGAGATGGAAGTAAGTCGACTTTCCTGCCGGGAAGTTTGAGGAGCATTTCACTAAGCGCTAGAAGGCACCATCTCATTCAAGACATCATGCCCTATATATGCGTGCTAGAGCAATGTCTCAGTCCGAATACACTGTTCGAGTCGAGCAAGGATTGGGTGTATCACATGAAAAATGAACATGCAAAAAGTGGCTGGAGTTGCATGGATGATGCCCACGATACCGACTTATTCTTGCCCCAGGAAACCAAATTTCGGAATCATATGCTTAAGGACCATTCAGGCCAGTTTGACAAGGCCGATTTAGATGAACTTCCCGCAGCGTGCTATGAGCAACTTCCGACGAATGGTGGCATTCTAGAGGAATGCCCATTTTGCCCTACAGGACACCAGCTGCTCATTAGTCCCGCGGAGATCGTAAACCACGTTGCTGCTCACCTTGTTTCTATTGCCCACATATCGCTAGCTGGTCACGTAGATGGCGATGACCAATCCGAGTGGCTAGGCTCAGAAAATTCGGGATCGGGAAATTCTGGCTTACAGTCACGACGGACTAGTATGAGTGACCGGAGACAGAAGATAGAAGATTTTGATATAATACAGAGCCCCTCGGGGGTATACCCCGATATCCAGCATCCGGACTATGTGCCAGACGCGGACGATGAAACTTGCTCTGCACTGTGGAGTATGGTTCCAAAACTGTCAACCGACTCAGCATACTTGACCCTATTCTGCAGGCATTTCTAGATAGAGCTCAAGCTGGAGACCTGAATACGGGTTTGAATACCCTAGTAGCCCAGTAAGTCAACAATTCCTATCGAGTTCAAACACAGTGGTTTGCGGAATACCTGGTGCAAAAGACGGGGTATCCGTTCTAACAGGGATGATCAAATGGATGGCGGGACTGATACCATGAGTTATCCCCTAATAGACCTCATATATAGGAGTGACGATAATATCGAAATAGGTTCTCCAACGGACTCGGAGCCCGAGAGCGAGAGGGACTTCGTAAAAAAAGCGATAATCATGACTAGAGCCGGGAATGTTAGGGAATGGGTTAGAATGATTTTTGATACTGGAGCTGATATAAATCTCCTTGATTCAACATTTGCATCTCAATGGGGTCTCACGGTCGAGCCATTACCAGACGATGAGAACATCCTTATTATTGAAGTGCCCAAACCTGGGGACGCTATTCAACCCCAGGGGATTGTTCGCGGTCTTCAATGGCGCTTCGCGCGTGAGTCAGCGATGTACACAGCCGATTTCTATGTTGTTCCCGAGATGGGACGCGACGCCATATTGGGAAAGAAGACAATTTCTGAGTACCAATTGTTGATCCCCTCCCGCGTTCGTTTACTCGCTGCGTGAATCGTATTTTTCATCTCAGCTAGATATTCTGGCATGCCCCCGGCCCTTTAGATGTTCCAAGGTATTTCTTAGTTCAATACATTTTTTTCCGTGCACAAGATATGTACCACATCATGATGTTCATATTGTCTGCATCCTCCTCTTTGTGCCCGGATTATTTAATGGTTTCTATAAATAGGTTGTCGCGACACGAGTGACGGACACGCCAAGCCTCGGCTTTCTCCTTTAGGAAAATGAGCAGGGCGACCACGTGTATACCTCATTGACACCTGAATTCCAAGGCAATAAACACGACATTTCAGCAGAGAAAAATGGCTTGAAAAAATAATGATAATGATCGATAAGTAAATACAAGAAGAAGAAAAGGAAACAAGGGAAAAAAAAAAGCCTATATACAGCCACCCCCCCACGCTACGCCAACCACCAAAAGTACCAAGCCCCCGGATCCCTCCATAACATCTTACAATCCTCCACCCTCTCCGGCCTCAACAAGCCTAAAATCTCCGAAAAGCCACCCCAAAAGAGCCCTATATGCCAAAAGAAGGCAACGACCACCGCACCCGCAGCCAGGATCACCGCAATCACCATCCCCAGATAAGCGCACGTGAACGCCGTCCCACGACACAACCGATCTACGAACGAGAAGTTGCGTCGTCCATTGGTTGACGAGATCCCGGTTGCGATGCTGAAGCATATCGCAAAAAGAGCGCAGGTCCCGAACCCGAACAGCCAGAATTCGCGGGTGGATTCGTGGAAGATGAAGCGGAGGGGACCGAGGATGGTTTGGCCGATGAAGGAGACGATGCAGCTGTAGGCTAGGTAGAAGAGGAAGGGGTACTTGGTGCCGTGGTCGCGGAGGTGGAAGATGATTTGGTCCAGCGGGGTTTCTGTGGGGGTGGGCATGGGGTTTTTGAAGAGGGGGAGGTTGAGGGTGTATGTTGTCGAGAGGAGGGCGAGGAATAAGCCGCCACAGGCAAGATGGAATATTTGGTCGTCTAGGGAGGTCGTGGCGTCGCTATCGTGTTGGTAGCGGCGAGAGTAGAGGTAGATTGCGCCGAGACAGTTTGCGACAAAGGCGCTGGTGAAGATCAGGGCGGCGCGTCGGCCGCCGCGCGAGACTCGCAGGGGGACATATTTGCGGTTTTCCTCTAGGGCTTCGGATAATGGGTCGATGAGGGAGTCGGCAGAGGTTATTGCGTCGGGGTTTCTCCCGAATAGGATCAGCAGGGCGGTTTTCACCTGGCTGGATGTCTGTTCCTCATATTGATCGGGGTCTGGGGCGAAGCGGGCGGAGAGCTCCTGGCAGGCTGAAAAACCTAGGATCACGATCAAGGCGAAGAGGTAGCGGAAGATGATGTTTAGTGGCGCGAAGACGAATATGATCGTGTCCCAACTGAAATATTTGCCCTCCCGCTGGCGATGGAAGAGCGAGTAGAAACCGAGACTCGTGCAGCTGAAGAGCAGATACTTGAGCAGCAGGGCCCCGACGGATCGCTGGGCGTCTGGTGGGCACTCCACAGATGCTCCAGAAGAACCGTCCATGAGACAGCCCTTTACGTATTAATTATTATGTATTATCCCGGGTGGAGGGTGATGCAGTGTTGTGGATGAAGAAAGGAGAAGATAGAAATCGCGGAGGGGCAGAATTGATTTCTTCGATTGGCGCGTCGGGCAAAACTCCGGCAAGGCTGAATCGGAGCCTGGAGAAGCTTCTCGCCCTTGTCCCAATGCGGAATCCCGAAGCGAGTTATCAACACAGCAGGAGCATATCGAGGACTTTCGACGAATTTTCGGCTTTGGCTCTTGAGCAACCCATCCCTCGATGCCTTTTTCCAGCAGCAAGTACTCCGTCGAGTTTATGGGGTAAATAATCAGTGGTGGTGGATTTACTTAGTAAGCCAGTACAGTGCACTCAGCGCCCCGCATCCTTGGCTGTGCACCATGTATCAACAACGCCAAGCGAATCGAATAGACAAATACCATAGGCTCAGCTTCCTCGCTCTGAATTGACATATATTAAAGTTTATTAAAAGGCTTGTCCGTTCAGTTGCAACTCGACGTGACGATATAACGTGGCTGCAACTGCCGATCCTTCACGCCCTTTCATCCGGAGTGTTGACTCATCTCCGGCCGCCCCTCACCATCCACAACTATAAAAACAACTCCTCAACTCCAACCTCATTCGATCATCTGCATCAAGAACAAAGAACAATAATATTTCTACCCCGTAAACCACAATCAAGCTCATCAAAATGGCCCCCTCCCCCATCGCTGCCCCCCCAAACATCCTCTCCCTCCTCAAAACCCTCCACGAAACATCCCGTCTCCAAGAATCCCAAATCACCACCCCTTGGCCACCCCGCGGTACCCCCGAATTCGACGCCCTGATGCTCGACAAATTCATCGCCATCGACGCAGACAAGGCCGAATTCATCTACAACCTTCTCCGCGCAACCAATGCCACGACCGTCGTTGAAGCAGGGACCAGTTTCGGCGTGAGTACCATCTATCTCGCCCTCGCTGTGGCGCAGAACGCTGCCGGTTCCGGTGTTACGGGTAAGGTGATTGCGACAGAGAAGGAACCCAAGAAGGCCGACAAGGCGCGCGAGCACTGGGCGATGGCCGGTGATGAGGTGTACGATGTGATTGACCTGCGGGTGGGGGATTTGCGGGAGACATTGAAGAGCGACCTTGGGGTGGTGGATTTTTTGTTGTTGGATAGTATGTTTCCTTTCCTTTCCTCCTCCCCTCATCTCTCCACCTACTTCCTGGGGTACTCTATTGGATGGGATGACTGACGATTCTAGTCTGGACACCACTCGCTCTACCGGCGTTGAAGCTGGTTCAGCCTAGTATGCGACGTGGGGCCGTGATTATTGCCGATAATACGGTGATGGCTCACGCGGATTACACGGAGTTCCGTGAATATGTGAAAAACCCCGACAATGGTTTCCGTAGGATGGTTCTACCATTTACTGGTGGCCTGGATATGATTATCTACGATCCGCAGAATTGATGGTCTGGGATGAGCAGGCGGGGGAAATAACAATTTTGTTATTTTCGCTCGTTTAAGGATAGTATATATGAGAAATGTGAACACATCTTGACACTGCCGTCGTGGGTTCGTCTATGATGACTATTGTGATTCCTCAAGATGACCGTGTAGAAGCTGCAGATGCGGGGTTCGGATATCGGATGGCTGCACTGACTCGTGGGTGTGACCAAGAAGTGGTAGCGGATGAAACCAGTGTTAACTCAGACTTGTAGGAGGACAGGAGTGTTGAATAATATTCAGAGTAAAGTATACAACCATCTCATTTGGTTAAGTTACTCGCTCGACATATTACATTTAGGTGTATAAAGAGTTATATATCACATAGCTAGAAATCATTGCGCAGGGATGTAGGCGATTCCCCGCCCCGAAGCGTGTCGCGAACACTGGGCTTTTGCTTGTCTTCAATCTCCCCCCTGGCTTGAGAGGGGAGAACTATTTGGCGAGTGTACGATGGTTTCCGGCTACCTTCTTTGATTTCTACTTTATCCCCCATCCACTTCCTCGCCGAGGGAGCCAACCTGACCCGAATACTAGGACGAGTCCCTACGGAGCCGGACCGCTTGGCCTCTTCGAAATACTCGATCAGGAGCGACTTTTGACTGTTGTGTGATGCTCTGGGTACTGAAAGGCTATCGATAGCTCCGTGATCGGTTCTTTTGATCTCCTCCGGGGTATCGGGCACCCTATCGTTGTAATCATTCGGTTTTAGATCCCCTTCTCCGG
Source organism: Aspergillus biplanus (assembly GCA_027569045.1). Taxonomy (NCBI): domain Eukaryota; kingdom Fungi; phylum Ascomycota; class Eurotiomycetes; order Eurotiales; family Aspergillaceae; genus Aspergillus; species Aspergillus biplanus. Next base: position 305,901 of record JAPDEJ010000023.1, read on the forward strand.
TGGCAGCTTTTTTGATACTGTCTGTATCGTCGCGGCTATCTATGGTATCCGGCTCCTCATCGTTCGCAGACCCTACTTCAGCCATTACAGTGTCGGAGAGGCCATTGGAAGCTGTAGGGCATTCAGTTAGAGTTGCCAGAAATCAGATACTGGGAAGGATACTTACGGGTCTTGTCGGTTTGACTTTTACGAGACTTGTGCCTTGCGGTGCGGGTCGCCTGTTCCCTTTCCAATACTACCAGTTCCGGCAGAATTAGCCGTCTAATTGCGTCTTCGACTGTTTCTAGAAGTTTTGGGTTGTTTAAGGACGATTTCGAACGACTGTACGGAGACTTCTCTGCTGGGCCAAGGGAAGGATCCGCGTTATCCTGGGTGGATCTACGCCTGGTTGACTTCCGGGCGGAGCGAATCACTTTCTCAGCGGATGGTAATACCTGCGGGTTTGCACTATTCATGTTTTCCAGATCGGGAAGCTGATCGGGATCGGCCGTTGCTTGGACAGGCTCGGGGCTAGAATCAGGATCATCAACTGACACGTTCGCCCGCCAGGCTGCGATGTCTGCTCGAGACCTCCTGACGCGCTTTCGTCGGGTGGGGTTCTCGTCGCTCGTACTTTTAGGTTCAGGCGATAAGAAGGTCTCTGGGGGGGATTTATTCTTTTCATCCAGCGGCGGGGCTGGATACGGGGTGGGTGGTGCGGTGATATGTTCGGGTTCCGGGATGTCATCGAACGTCGATATCGCTTGTCCGATCCCTTGAGAAGCGGGGGGTTCTTCGTCCAAGGGTTCGGATTTTGGAGGAGTCTCCGTCTTCGGGGGCATATATGTCGTCTCTATCTGGGATCCAGACCGCCAGGGTGGTCTATATATTTCCGGTGCTATAGGTTGCCAGGCTGCTGCAGGAGTGCGAACTTTGTCATCCTCGCCTTTATATTTCCCCGGTACCTCTATCATCTCTATCTCTGTGAAGTTGGTGTTTGCCATATGCGCTGGCGGAGGCGGGTACGGGTAGTCACTCACGACGGTGGGCGCCCGAAAGGTATCCCCGGACAGAGGCAAGTTTAATGGCGGTCCGTACCTGCTGACTCTCGGTTCTGAACGTACTTTTTGCTCCGGGAGGTTGGTGATTTCCATATGCACTGGCGGAGCCAGGTCTGCGCCCTCAACCATAATATTGGGAACCTGGGAGGTATTTTCTCGCTCCCAGAGGTTATTCGGCGAAAAGATGGGTCTGCTAGATAAACGGCGGGCACGAGCCTCCATCTGACGTTTGGGCCCCGGCCCTATCGGTCTATCGTCTGTGCTAGTTGCATATCCTACTTCAATGGGCGGCTCCTGAACTGAGCTGTGGCTTCTAGGAGCGAAATCAGTATTTACAACTGTTCCATCTATTCCCGGGAACCGGCCCAGTTCCCGTTTCCGACGACGGTACGCTCCGTCGAAAGCGTTAGATGATATGCTGCGAAGATGGGACACCCTTGTAGCAGGGTCCGGCTTGATCTCTTTCATTTCTCGTTGCTGAACTGTCACGGGGGCCTCATATACGGTCGGGAGAACATCCGGGCTAGGGGACCGACTCGAACGGGGAGATCCGGATAACACTGTCTCCGTCGTCTCGAGGAAGCGATTCAAGGCGAAAAAGCGATCCGTTATTTGGGATCCGTTGTCCGCTAGCATGCTTGGGTCTATCTCCTCGTTATTCCTGGTCATTTCCATCTGTATCCGCATGTCTTGGATCTGGTTTTCGATGCTCCGGGACATTGACAAGTTCGAGGAGGTGTTGGCACTAGTATCAACACAGTTTATTAGCAAGGGAACTCAACTGAGGGATCTTACTGAGGATTGCGGATACGTACAGGTTGGCGGTTGCAATAGCCACATCCACTGTCAATTTATACGACGTCAGATGCCCCCTCCAGGTATTCGCTTCCTTCTCCGTAAACTGCCACCGGAACGCGGTCCATTTCGAGAGTTTCGGGGTCGATCCAGTACCCCCTTTGGTGGGACGTGTGTACTTGTTAATCCGACTCTGCAATTCATGGAAGGCGAAGAAACAGTGGTTCAACGGCTGTTGCAGGCTGTCGAGGATGGATAGAATGCTCGGTGAGAGGCTGCCATGTTGGAGGCTTTGCAGGAGGCCCTGGAGCGATGCGAGGACGAGATACAAACCCTGGATATCACGTGAGATCGCTGCAATGTGGAAAGGGGCGTTCGTGATTGCATCGATTATGTCGTAGACTTGTTTCGAGAGCGTGTAGGCATTTGCGACGATCGTGCTGACTCCCGCAACGATACTGATGGGATCCATGGTACGGACATCGATGGGTAGGTGACCCGGTGGATTTTTCGAAACTTGAAACTAGAACACCCTAGTAAACACACCGAGGTGATTTTGGTCTGGGAATAACTATGATGGAAATGTGAGGTCGGGTGTTGCGGAAAACGAGGAGAGACGGTGAGAGAGGGGAATTGAACTGCGCCTCATTTCTCAGCCTTGTTGCGATGCTCCTTCCGTAATCGAATCCAATTAGGCTAGCCTCTGCAAAAGGACAAAATGAACAGAGCCAATAGCGAGCCAGAGCTGATCGGATCAATGGGAACTCTCAAAATGCCCGCCAACGCTTGCTGTTCATCACTGTCAAGTCCGTGGTGTTCTCCCGCCATATATATATCCTCGATCCTCACCCCGCCTTCCCCGCTCACTCTCCAAACCACTCCCAAACTCCCAAACTCCCAAACTCCCGTCACCAACAACGAAAATGACAGACGGCAATAACCCACTCCCCTCCCTCCCCCAAATCAACCTGACATTCCCCTCCTCCACCCTCGCCAGCCAAGCCTTCACCTACACAAAAACCCACTGCCATGAATCCGTGCTCAACCACACCGCCCGCTCCGCCTACTGGGCCCTCGTCCTTGCCACCAAACTGCCCCAGTTCGCCAACACAACCAAACCCCTCAACCTCCACCTCGTAGTCGTCGCCTGCATCCTGCACGACATGGGCTGGGCCACCACAGCCTCCCTCTTATCCCCCGACAAACGCTTCGAAGTCGACGGGGCAAACATTGCACGCGATTTCATATCCACACATAATCCACCAGAAAACAGCGGAGAGCATACATGGACCGAAGCCGATATCCAGCGCACCTGGGATGCGATCGCGATGCATACGAGCGGGAGTATTGCGAAGTATGCGGCGCCGGAAGTAGCCTTGGTGCATTTGGGGATTACGGCGGATTTTGTGGGGTTTGGGTTTAGGGTTGAGGGGGTGGAAGGGGAGGTTATTAGCGAGGAGGAGTATAGGGCTGTTATGGGGGTTTTCCCGAGGGCGGGGTTTACTGCGGAGGGGTTTAAGGGGATTATTTGTGGGCTTTGTAGGATGAAGCCGGAGACGACGTATGATAATTGGGTCGGGGGTTTTGGAAGGAAGTTTGGGGTGGATGGGGAGGGGGAGGGGAGGGAGGAGTTTGGGAGGGTTTGGGAGGAGAGGCAGGCGGTTGGGAGGTTGTTGGGGGGGTTGGATAGGTTGGAGGGTTATGAGAAGGTGGCTGGGATGTAGAGGGGATGTATCCTGATTGAACTGGTACATGGTCTGGTTTCTGTGTGTTGAACCATCGTTGGGAGAATGCTTAATATACACCGTGAATTTAGTTTGAGGCCATCCCCAGTCAGTCTATGATCATTTACGACTCCCCTCGGACTGCCACCCAATCGTCCAGTTCCGACGCCCGAAATCGACAATTCGACAAGTGCTCGCCCATCCAGGGTCAGTCTCAGCAACAACCCGTCCCCCATCTAACATCCAGACCGAATCGCAGAAGGAATCATTCGCCATCCCCATGGAGCGTCTGTTTTTGCTCCGCTTCGACAACGGAGGCAGTGTAACCCCCCTCTCGTCAACACTATAAAGAAAACGATCGATCTCCTCATCCAGCGGCTCCTGGCCCTCGTAGCCTTCAGGTACCGTAATAGGCTCACCCTCCGCCATCCTGGACACGACAAACCCTATCCGGGGCACAGTGATCATAACGGAGCGGAATGGGTCGATCCCGACACGGTCAGTTCTCCCGGGGTCGTCATTATGACAGACGATTTCGGTACTCGCCTTCATAAAACGGTCGTCAACCAGGACGAACTTCAGCACCTTCACCAGGCCAAAACGGGTCAGGCTACGGTCGACCCTGTACCTCATAAGGAGCGCAAAACTACGCCGGTCCGGCCCTGACATTAGATAAGACTGGCCCCACGCTGGCAAGCGGAGTCCATCAATCACTTGGATGAGCTGCCCGGTGTCGCCGTTGACGACGCTGATTGCTGCACTCAGTGCCTCGGGTCCGCGACTGGGTGCTAGGATAATCAAGAGTTCCCCCCTTTCACTTGGGAGGGTGATCGCACGGCTGGCCGGGTAGTAGTTCTTCCCGTGGTACCAGGAAAGCCAGCCATCTCTGCATATGGGTAGTGAGAGTTCGTACGGCAGTCGTCCCGTGGAAAAGTCGTACGCGACTAGCACAGGCGGTGATGCGTCCTTGAAGACGAAGAAGTACGCTCTATCTCTCCCGGTGGCCAGGGCGATGTCTTGTTCTTCATTGTCCACTACTTGCTGCTCAATGGACCATATCTCCTTGTTCGTCGCGATGCATTTGACGATATTTCTATGACTGAAGCATTAGTGCAAGACCATTCGGTTAGAGGCAGTCTCCCCTGAAAGCTCCAGCGGGCTCATACCGGGAGAGGTTTGGCATTGGATGGCGGTAGTATGGCTTTCTGTGATAGAAATGTAGATAGCCTCTCTCGTTAATGGTAAGATATCTAATATCCCGAGACTCGAGAGATAAATCCCCCAGAGGAAAGGTCGAGAGACGATGCACCGACCCGTTGTCTTTGTATCCCAGGCGTTGGGTGAAGATTCCCCTGGTGGGCGTAAACCACGCTGCGTAGCCGCCGCCCGTAGCAACGTACTTTGCCTTTTCATATTGCTGAATACTTGATGGTTTACCGAAGCGGAAGTTGCTCTCCACGGCAGCTTATGACTTTGTTAGGCAAGAAGGAACAAGATATGAAGATGCGGAAATGGGTACCGTTGTCCTTGAATATTTGAATAGCAGTGGCTGGGTCCTTGGTATCTGGAGACCCAGCGTCATGGGGATAGTGAAATCGAAGCCCATGAGACACAATCCAGCCGTCCAAATAATCTCTCCAGCCCCTGCACACGCACTGGCATGCGCCAATATCCGCTACGGTGAGGCAGTCGAAAATGATTGACGCGCACTCAAAACTCAGCATCTTCAGGGGATCCCCTCGCCCCACTGTATCGATGAGTGCATCCGATGCCTTTTTGCCATTCCTATTGACAGATTCCATGGTTGATGGGAGCTTCCCGAGTGAGAGGTGGCTGGAGACGAAAGGAACGGAAGAGATGTATCGACTCTCCCGGCGCGGCTCGTATTCCTGGTCCGTGCAGCACCAGACCAATAAGAGAGGCAGGATTCATTGGGAGGACGGCTGCCTGCCGACTCCCTTGATGCCTGGAGGTGATCGGGGTGAAGCTCTGCACTCATTCCACGAGAGTGAGATTGATGATGCCAAGCAGCACTAGTTCGAAGGCGTCCATCGGCACTTGGCACTTCTGGATCTCCCAATGGAATACGAGGCTCTGGTGGAGACAAGATGAGCTATTTATTTCAGGAGGACCCCGCTTCATGTTTTCGCATTCAGGTTGATTCTGATCATGATCCACCATGTCGTGTACACTACTCTCGCTCCCATCCGAAATTCTACACTTCATCGCGGAATTCCTCGCAACAGACCACCCATCTAGTCTACGCGCATTCTCCCGCGCCAATAAACAATGCTGCGAGATCTCCAATAGGTACCGCATCCGCCATATCTCTTTCCATGCCGCGAGCCCCAAACGGCTCGCCCGTGATATCGAATTCTGGAAGGAGGCGTTCACGCGCCATGAAAGTTTCGCATACGTGCAGAAGGTGACGGTGAGTGGGCGCAGGCCCAAAAAGGAAGACGATGATTTACGTGACTGGGTAGGGGATGGTACAGTGGTTATACCGCGTCTATACGTAGGGGAGGAGAACCCGAGGTATTGGGATTGGGGGTCAATGTCGAGCCGGCACTATACGAATATGCTTGGGCTGGACAACGAGGTCAATTACGAGGGGCTAGAGGGCTGGGATCCGCTCGTGAAGTTTCTCCCACTGTTGTCTGGGCTGCAGGACCTCGTCTGGACGTCGCCGGAGCAGCTCCCGCCGTCGGTCCTAGACATGCTGGAGGAGAAGCTCCCCCGCTGTCGCTTGTCCTTGCAGCCGTTTGCGGTGCGGAGTCTATATCAAGAACCGGAGGAACCGCAGGATATCGATAGCTATGAGGATAGACTAATCACCTCGCCGTCGTTGTCCAGTGTTGTTGTGCCGGTGAACGGTATATATAGCCCGCAACAGGTCGAGTATAATCACGAAATGGTGCGTCTGATGGCGAGCGGATTAGCTCCCAGCTTGAGCGAAGTATACACCGTACAAGCACAGCCGCGGGGACTCATTTTCCATAGTATGATGACCGCTCGACGCCAGTTCCGGGACATATTTGTGCAGCGGCCCGCGGCGCCCTCTGGCCTTGGAAGGCTGAAACTTCTCAGCATCCACAAGCCGGCTGTCGATGAGTTGCGATACTGGGGGAATTACACAGACTTTAGTCACCTCCAGACTCTCCAGTTATGGCACGTTGAGGAGCCTGAGGTGTTACTGGCAGCTGCTGAATGCGAGTTCACCTCTCTGAAATTCCTCATGTTAGAATTAGTCCCTCCCCAAGACGAATTTTCCCCGTTGGACCACGCCGCCGCACGTTTCCTTGTGACTGTCCCGCCACTCGAACGTCTTCAGCTAATGGGCGCCGGGTTGGACCAAACCATGCGAGCGGTATGCGAGACCCATGGCGCATCATTGCAGTGCCTCTCCTATGTCCCCGTGTTCATCACGTACCCGCATCCGCCACCCACCACCCTCGACATGCTCCATCACATCAACGAGTCCTGCACCAACCTCACCGACCTGGTCATCACCATCCGCCGCACCAAAGGAGATGCGACCGAAGTAGCCCTCTACAAAGTCCTCGCGCCCTTATCAGCCCGAGTGGAACACCTCACCATCAACCTCCAATGCGTCTATCCGGACGAATACGAACCCACATCCGAAAAGGCAGATCTGCTCGTCAATTTCGCCGTAGACGAGACCCTGGCCAGATCGATCTTCTCCGTTGTGGCTCCTGGACCGCCCTTATCGTTGCAGTCTGTTAAGTTGCTGGTTGTGACAGACGGGGTGTGGGGAGACGCCAAGAACATAGCCAACGTGATGCGGACGGAATCTACGTTCACTCGCAATGGGAGTGGATTCGACCTGCAGGTGATACGGGGCGATGATTGCTGGCCGGACTGGAAGAAAGAGGAGAAGGTTGATGTTAAGGAGGAGCATGTGGATATGGCGGAGGCTTTTCGGTCTCTGTGGCCGGATCAGGGGAAGGGGTGGATACGTGAATTCTATAGTAGTCCATTGGCTTTGGGTGAATAGTGTACAGTTTCGTGCCCTCCCAGGTGTTCACCTTCCCAGTAGCTCATGATACCCTGGTTACTGATAGCCGGTCCCGTGGTAGCAAAAGGTCTCATCGTGGAATAATATCACATCATGATACTCGCGGCTGCGTCCTAGGACATTTACCCATCCTGTATCGTAAGCAAATCGGGAGGTCCATCTCTGCTTCGACGTGTTAAAATTGCAGTCCTCTTCCGGGATGGCAAGGGTCCCCTTATATACTTTTTCTTCCTTACCGACCCTTCACCCCTTCATACCGCTCCAGCCCCTTGCGTACCCCTGGCGAAGCTATTGAAGCGGATCGCTCTCGGGAGAGTATCGGCCCTGTCGGGGACTCCTTCGGGCTAGGTTATGTGGATCTGTGCAACCATTCCCAGTGATCCTTGGACAAATGAATGAAATTGATTGGTCGTTGTAACACCCATCATTATGAGTCATGCCGACCCAGGTTCAAGCTCTCTCTGAATAACCTTTTAGGTTTGTATGTGAAAGGCTCGAACTCCATAATCCAACACATGGTCTCGTTCTATGTCATCATATGAATGGGACGGACCATTCAGGTGGAGAGTATAAATACTGGACATCCGATGACCTCTGAGAACCCGATAAGAGCGAACAAGTTTCCTTGGGTCCAAGACGACGAGCCAACATGAATCCAGGGATATCAGAGCACGGGTTTTATGGCTTTGATGCCTGGAAAAAGTCCCCTGGCGATTACCTCCTACCCACCTGTTTCTTAGGGATTCTCCTCATTCTTACTCTACGATGGTTAAGTACGCCAAATCTACCCACAATAAATGCATACCCAGGCGACTTTACCCGTCGGAAAGCCCGGGCTGATTTCATGCCGAACGCGGGCAATTTGCTTTCAGAGGGTTTGAAAAGGGTACAGTATACATGGCATGGCCTTCTATTCGAAGGAAAGATGGTAGACCTTGAGCTAACCGTCGTGTCCCAGTACAACGGTCCATTCCGCATGTTTACTACCCTGGGGTCGCGGGTTATTCTCCCTGCGTCGTGGGCAACCTGGGTTAAGTCATGTCATGACCTGGATCACTCTGCACTTGTCTGCGAGGTATGTGGCTCTTGAAACCCACCGCGAATCCAGAAGGGCCCATGAATCTAATTGTTATATTTTGTAGGAATATTTCGCCGATTACCCGGGTATGGAAGGGCAAGCCGCTCTTCACGATCCTAGGGGATTTGTGTTCGAGGTTATCCGAACCAGGATGAACCAGAATAGTCGTGAGAGAACCTGACTATCCACTTCCTTGTCTTACCTTGGATCGAACTGACCTCACATTGATAACCAGAATGTCAAATCATCCATGACCACGTTTTGGAAGTTCTGCAGGAGATATGGACTGACCACGAAGGTCTGGTATTTGCCCGTGTGCCCATTCAAAATGCCGATCTGACTTCTCTCCCCGCAGACTGGCACAGCGTTAACTTCTGTGATTTGATCCGCACGGTCGCTCGTGTCTCCTCCGCGATTTTTGTCGGGCCCGATCTAGCCCGTAGCCCTCAATGGCAGAACCTCATCATCACCTACACTATCAGTTTTTTCAATGGCGCCCGTGCACTACGTGGATGGCCTGCACCCCTCCGCACATTCGTACACCGGTTCTTACCCGAATGCAAGATCGCCCGGGAACAGGTCCGTCTTGCTCGCAGCTTATTCAAGGAAGTCCTGGTCCAGAGGGCAGCTGCAAAAAAGGCAGCAGAGGCCGAAGGACGGAATATCGACTTTAATGACTCTATTCAATGGATCGAGGATGTGGCGAAGGGTCGTTCCTTCGATGCCGCCGCCGTGCAGTTGGGTCTTGCGATGGGCGCTCTCCACACCACGACTGAATTGCTCAAACAGGGGATCCTGGATATTTGCTCGCATCCGGAGCTAATTGGGCCGATTCGGGAGGAAGCTGAACAGGCAGTTCGGGAGAGTGGGTGGAGTACGGCTGGTTTATTCAAGATGCAGCTGTTAGATAGTGTGTTGAAAGAGACGCAGCGCCTCAAGCCTGGACCAATGGGTTAGCGCCCCTTGCCTTCTATTTTGTTTTGGGACTTTTTTACTAATTATCCCATCTAGTGGGACTGGAACGCAAGGCCTTAAAACCAGTCACCCTACCGAACGGTCTCACCCTCCCTCGCGGCACAAGGTTCGCAGTCGAGTGCTCCATGATGTCCGATCCTAAGATATACCCCAACCCCGACACATTCGACGGCTATCGCTTCCTCAAGCTGCGTCGGGCAGGGGATAATACGGCGGTTTTGTCGTCGACGAGCCCACGGCATGTGGCGTTTGGAATGGGCCGGTCTATCTGTCCTGGGAGGTTCTTTGCTGCCAACGAGGTGAAGATTCTCATCGCGCAGATGCTGCTTAGTTATGATATTAGATTGGCGGAGGGCTATCAACCACGACTAGTGCATTATGGGTTCGAGATGCTGAGTGACCCTGAGGCGAAGATCGAGGTTCGGAAGAGGGTGGATGTATGATTAGTGAAAAATAAGATCTGTTGTTTTCAGCTATTGTGAAAATACCATGAAAATGGAAGCATTTTCTCACTCATTCATTCTCGACCAATAACGGACAAGGGAGGCCCTGCATGGCATTCGAAGGAGAATATTGGGCATAAACTTGCCTGACTCTCAGCTTCATGCGAGACCTCCTGATAGGATCATTCATGGTGGTAGGTCTTGGTTGCAAGAGCTCAGCCTCTCCCGGGGTTCGTTTCTTGCAGCTTCGCTTACACATATGACGTCTATCGTCGCTTCTCCCTGGCCCCAGAGCCCTCCAGTATTTGACAAATTGAAACCCAGATATCCTCAGTGTTGCTAGTACCCAGGATTGACAGGGTGATGAAGAGGGCTTCGCGAGTATCTTCAAGGCGACTTAGGGTGGCTCCTTCCCGAAACAGGTCTTACCTCTTTAAATTCCATTGGTTCCTCCGGGGTTGACGGTGGCTTGGGTTCTCCCCCATTGGAAAGCATAGACGAGGCTTGTCCTGGTTTGCTTATATCCCTGTCACTCGCACCTGCCTCGTAGTTATTGAGTTGGTTGATCGAAGAAGGAGGACCCCGATTCCCCGAGCTCTACCCTCACTACTTGTTTAGCACATCGTCAGGACATGTCTGTTTGCATTGGGCATTAATCGTATCATGCTGAATCCACTTGTATTTATTCTGACTTCTCTTTCATCGAAGGCGAAGCCTCGCGGGTAGAAGTCTGCGCTGGGGCACCTTGGTGCACCTCTACCCTACAATCCCGGCGCCGGTAGCTCGACGGTACACCACTCAGGACCAAGAAGACCACGACGCTAAACATCTTCCCCTCGTGATCTTCATGCGAACAAAAGAGCCTTGCCCTAGCTCTTAAGGAGACCACACAGGAGGTTGAGGGGGGTTAAACTCCATGACGTGCTGTGCGCACTCCCTAGCCTTGTCGCCTCGTCGGCTCAGAGGGCGATTCCGAAAGAAAAAGCAATATCCAACACCATTAGCACAGTGGGGGGGAGCTGATGTGTCATTTGGTTTCCAATGAGGCGCAGTCCTCCCCGTATCAGGATAATAACCTGTAGAAGTAATAGTGCTGACCGCACAGCCTGATGCTTGCTTCACATCCAGCCCACCGAGCCACAGCTAGGGGGATATTTTCCCCATCTTACAGTTATTTGTCCGTTTGTTTCTTTTCTTTCTCGTACGCCGTGTCTCTCCCTTCCCACTCTCTTCCCCTGCCTTGTAGCCGGATATGTTCGTTGCCGGCACTCTTACCCCGAATGCTGCCCCGGGAAGGCAGAACAACAACCGTGGTGCTGGCACCCAGTTTGTCGCTGACAACCAGTTTTTCTGTAAGGAACGCCCCCACTAGGTCTACCAGGCTAGAACTTTCAAATATTTTGAGTACTCCTCTAATCCATTCAATAGTCGAGCCTTCCTCGCGACTTGGGAGTAACAACTCCCGTTTGCAGAAGGCTACTGAGCAAAAACGAAAAGGTTGGTGGCTCATCCCAAAATTTCCCCATCGCCCGTCAATTTCTATATCGGCTTGACAGGTACACTGACCTATGATAAAAGAGAAAAAAGCATGTCTAGGCTCTCTCTTCTTCCGTCAGATGGACGACCGAGCCAACGAGATCCCTCGTCCCTTCGATAGCACATGTGAGTGGCTATTCAAAACACGGGAGTTCCAGCAGTGGCGTGACGGCACAAAGAACCCCAACAAGAACAAGCCAGTACTCTGGATCAAAGGAAATCCTGGAGTTGGAAAGTCAACCTTGATGAAACGCACTCTAAAATACTTCCAGGAAGAATGGCAAGACACGATCATCGCATCCTGCTTTTTTAGTGCTCGAGGCGCCACTCTCGAAAGAAGCGCTATGGGAATGCTCCGCATGATTTTATACCAAATTATCGACCAGGATGAGGACATATGCGAATTATTCCTAGCCACGTATCGCGAGAGGGTGAGAAATGTCGGAGGTTGGAAGAAGTGGAAGTGGCGGGAAAGCGAACTGAAAGAGTTTCTGACCGAGGATTTTCCGAAGCTGAAACCGGGTCAGGGGGAGCTGAAGCCGCTGCTTTTAATTATTGATGCCCTGGATGAGTGCCGGCAAACTGAGTGTGAGAAGATCCGGGATATCCTTCACGAGCTCGGTACCAACGCTGCTAAACATAGGAAAGCGACTCTGAAGATCTGCCTTGCGAGCCGCCCGTACCCGAACATTACCATGCAGAAAACCCGGTGCCTAACCATGGAACGCAAAGACGGACACATGCAAGATATTTCAAAATATATCAAACAGTATATCAAGGAGAATTTGAATTTTCAATACCGGGAGCTGGAATGCGAGATCCGCCGTGACATTTGTCACAGAGCAGCGGGCATCTTTTTATGGGTGCGGCTGGTTCTCCTGGAGCTGCAACGAGCGCACGATAGCGGGAAGGCAGAGCCACGGACTCTTTCCCGGATTGTACAGGATCTTCCGCTAGAACTTGAAGAGGTCTTTATGGGCATGTTGACCCAAGGTCCCTCGGATAGGCGCGAGACCATCTGTATCCTCCGTTGGGTGTTGTTCGCCAAGCAGCCACTCACCCCACGGGAATTATATCTTGCTACAGTTGTTGGTACCGATGCAGAGAGTCTAAGGTTGTCGGATCCATCGAGCATAGCTGATGATAACATTTCTCGGCGCATTACAAGTGCATCGCGCGGCCTTGTTGAGATACGCGGGGGGAGGAAGAAGACAACCCGTCTCATCCATGAAACAGTGCGCAACTTCCTCCTAGAGAAGGGTGGACTGGCGGTCCTAGATCCCGACTTAAGCCAAAACGCAGTTGGAAAAAGTCATGACTTCCTGAAATACTGCTGTATGGAGTACCTGAGGCTACACGCATTTCCAAATACCCCTAACACAGGCAGTCTACTCCACCAGTATCCGTTCCTGGAGTACGCTTCAAGGAATGTCGTCTACCACGCAGAGGAAGCACGATTAACCCGTATCCCCCAGTACGGTTTCATCTCATTCCTAGGATCGGAAACAAACCTCGAGGGACTGAGGAATTCTCGGCGTACGCTTGAGGGTTCGGCCTTCCCTCCGTCCGCCATTGACCTTTCCATTTCGGCGCCCAGGAGATTTCACGAATTCAACCACATTGCGCTGTACTGTGGGGAGATTGTTGCCGTCAACAACCGAGACACGTACAGTACTGCGTTGCAAGCTGCTTTGATCAATGGCAACACAGAAATCGTCACGATTCTCCGAGCCAGGATGGCAGCCAGCGAGCAGACGGCCTTGGGGACAATCAACGGACTAGGTCGTCGGATAAGTTCTTTTTCTATCGACAGCCACTTCTGGTTGTACATCTTCATGATCCTTACATTAACCCTTGGTTGCAGACGGTATTTTGTCGAGGAAACCCGTTAAACACTTGTGTATACACATGTACTTAGATACCCTGTTTTATCATACCATGTAACTAGGAAATATTTTTACCATTCAATCAGCCTGGTGAATAGCCACACTCTAGGCTGGCCTATCTACCGGAATATAGCGCTCCAGCAGGGCCTTCATGGCTGACGCAGCGGTAGCAGCTGCGAAGTTCTGCCACCTCTTGTTTTTATGTGAATCAGGATAGTCGCTGACCCCCTTAATGACAATGCAGGAAAGATTATCCCACACACCTGCTCCCTCCATTTCAAAGGCGGTCAGGCTGTGCATTCTTGCAACCTGGTCTCGAGTTATCCCCGACTTGATCACCTGGTCTCCAGAACCAAGATATCCAAAGTGGATCATCGGCTCCTGGACCGCACGTCTCACAGCCAGATGTCAGATTAGCGGAAGGATACGAACCACGCCTTGTATATTTTCGGTTCGAGGTGCTGAGTGATCCTGATGCGAGGATCGAGGTTCGGAAGAGGGTGGATGGGTGATTAGTGGTTGTAGATTCAATGGATGGATGTGATGTTGAACCAGGCATACCAGAGAAGGATTATCTGTGCAGTATTACTGGGCTGCGATACAATGTCTGTGAGCCTGTTCTTTGATCGCATGACACATTTCTATTGCTGACCTAAATAATCGGGCCCTTGGTTCAGTTGATTTGACGGAACGGGGATCGCCGAACTGTGAAATGTCCTTTGTCAGGGGTTAATATATTTTTGGGGGCGTAGGCCTACGCTGTTTGCGTAATATCGGCTGTCGCGGTTCTACAAAATATAATGTCTCTATCGTCAACACGGATTCACCTGGTATCCATCCATATCTATGATGATATATATAGTGTTTTCCGATACATAGTTCCGGATTATCCATTGAACGTTTGGCTCTGAGCAATATATTGTCTCCCGTCACCCGTGTTATTATTTTGGGTGCCATGACCCGTGTTGACGTTCTGGGGGCCACTCCCCGAATTGAAAATAGAAACTCCGGAATTATCAAAAATATCATCGCCAACAGATTCGCCCACCTCCTTGATTGCTTGAAGAGACTTGTCAATGTTGGTTAAAGTTGAGTTGCCACTCCCGTAGAGGTGGCGAGCCAGGGCCTTCGCCATCATCAGAACCCTTGTCATCAGTTCTTCGGCTTTATTGCCTTTCCGTAGGCCTCGGACGGCGTCGCGGTATTGGTCGGATCTTTGCCCTTCTGTGCTCATTGCGGTGAATATGGTGCGCAGGTTCTGAGCCGCTCTGCGGCCATTTTCGACGATGGAACCTTCTGTCGAGATACCGGGGTTGACGGACTCTTGGGTGGCTTTGAGAACCGTCTTGATGAGGCTCATTCGGCTCCCGATTTCGTGGCAGACATCTGGGATATCTTCATCGCTCGCCATGGTTTTGTAACATGCGGCGACTCTGTCAAGGGCCTCGACGGCCTGGGTAATGTTGTGAGCGAATTCGGGGGAGGTGGCCATGTTGGTTTGTCTGTGGTGTCGAATGGTAGCTTTGGAGTGGCTTGGTTAGGTTCGAAACCGAAGCATGTGTTGGCAAGGAAATGGTAGGAGGAGGCAAATAACTGAGGAAGAGTCGAGTGGGACGAGGCTGGATCGATGTCGCACATATATACCACCAATGTGTCGCGACCACAGCCTTGCCACGTAGTCAAAGAACTACCCCGGTGTGCAAAATGTCAACAGCGGCGACGGCACTCAGAATAATAATACTGGTAGTGGCCAACAGTACATCGGAGGCTCACAGTATTTTGGTGGTGAGATCTGCCGCCCAAAGCTCGGCCTCTCGTCCTGATAACCGGCTGTAGATGACTCTTCTAACGGTCGCTCTATGCCACCGTCCAGACTCCAGTCCAGACAGCCGAGCGGTGCGCACCCCAATATCCGTGGAAATGAATAAATCAAACGAATACTGAGTGAATGTGTTGTTTTAGACGGACAGGTTGCCGATCCTGGCTTATCACGAGAAATGATACCCAGGATTTCCACCAATGGAGATCATTCACAGGCTCCATCCAGTCGCACTGAATTCGAAGTTGCTATAATCTGTGCGCTACGATTCGAGTTCGATGCCGTGGCGTGCCTGGTGGATGAATACTGGGATGCAGCTGGGGATCGATATGGAAAAGCCCCTGGTGACCAAAACACTTATACAACAGGTAGAATCGGTAAGTATAATGTGGTTCTCGCCCTTCTCCCAGGCATGGGTAAAGTCAAGGCCGCAAGTGCAGCGTCAAACTTTCGCTCTAGCTATCAAGCTGTCAAACTTGCGCTGCTGGTTGGGGTCTGTGGCGGCGTACCGCAAACCCAAGAAGGGAAAGAGATCCTACTCGGGGACGTAATCATCAGCCAGCAAGTAATCCAGTATGACTTGGGGAGACATTATTTCAGCGGATTCCAGATACGGGACACGCTACAAGACAACCTTGGTAAATATAACGTCGATGTATCAACTTTTCTAGCGACGTTGCAGACGCGCGTCCACTCGGAGCAACTCCACCAACGCACTGTACACCATCTACTTGCGCTGCAGCGCAAGATGGAGCGGGGTGAGTTGGACTATCCTGGTGTGCTCGAGGACAAGTTATTTGAGCCTATGTACCCGCATAAACACCCCCCTTCGTGTCCATCTGGTATGTGCCTCCAGGATCCCGATGCCGTCTGCCCTGATGCACTGTACTCCTCATGTAGCGAGTTGCGGTGCGACGAACGGCGCCTGGTACCAAGGCAGCGACTGGAGGCAAAGAGACAGCTCGCTCTCCAGAAAGAGATGTATAAAGTGCAGGAACCCATGATACATTTTGGGTATATCGGATCGGGGGACATGGTGATGAAGTCGGGGAGAGATCGAGACCGAATTGCGGGCACGCACAAGCTGATTGCCTTTGAAATGGAAGGGGCGGGTGTCTGGGACAATCTTTCCTGTATAGTGATCAAGGGCGTGTGCGACTACGCCGATTCCCATAAAAATAAGAAGTGGCAGAATTTCGCTGCTGCCACTGCTGCATCGGCACTCAAGGCCCTGCTGGAGCGCTACGTTCGAGTCGACAGATCTTATTGATGTTTAGGGCTTATAAGTCCGGTTTGGATTTGGAAGAACCAGTTCACCCATTCTAGTCATCGCAAATCATAGGCTGCCTGAGGCCATACATTTCTCTATACTGAGTTACAAAGTTTCATCGCGATAAGTCTAATACCCATCCCACCCCGACTCAAAAAGATAGAAGACCAAGAGAGGGAACAAGGTCAGCGCCCAATACCTCTTCATAAAGAAGGGGCCCCTCCGACTCGTAGGCATCCTTCCGTGGAGGACTTCCGGCCATCCGGTATTATGCTTCATTAATGCAGCCCGCAGCGTAGTGCTGTAGCTTTCCCGGTCGTTGATCGCAACAATCCCGCCGTAGTATACAGCGATATCAATCAGTCCGGTAAATGCCCACACGGAAAGGATTGCAGCGGACGGCGCTAATGCTAAAAGGCGCAGCATACACTGGCAGCCGCTGACTCGTTGGAGGATCCAGTCGGATTTTAGAAAGGACACCAGGTCATCCTGGGCTATCTTCATCGATTGCGCTGCCACTGCATGGTCTAAGAGGTACCTGGTGGCGTATTCCAGCAATGGATATTGGTCAAGTACGCTGCCTGGGTTAGCGCTCTCGGGATATTCCGGTGTCTGAAGATACGCCATGCAGGAACGCCTCAGAACGTCATGACTTTTGCCGACAACATTTTCCTTCAGATCGGGGTCCAGATCGCTGAGCCCACCGTTATCCCAGAGACGGTCGCGGAGGCTCTCATGGATGAGGTGGACTGTTTTCCTTTCGTCCCCACGTATTTCGATGAGGCCCATTGAAAGACTCGTAATGCGCCGTGACATGTCATTTTCGTCAATCGTCGATCGGTCCCGTGGCTGCAGCAGCTCTGGAGATATCCCGACCTTGATCGCGAAATATAGTTCCTCCAGAGTGAGTGGTCGCATGCTGAACAGCAGCCACTGGAACATATGGACCGTCGCACGCCGGTCTTCAGGGCTACCGCGCGTCAGCATGTCATCGAACACCTTCCCAAGATCTTCAGGTAGATCACACACAATGCGGTAAAGGGCTTCAGGGTCCACATTGCCACTGTCGTGCGCCCGCCACAGCTCCAGCAGAACCCGGTCCACCCACCGAAAGATGCCAGATGCCTTTCTCTTGATCTCCATCTCGATTTCTTGGTTCGAAACCCTCAATTTCTTCTGGATGAACAAAGAAATGTCTTTTTCGTGCCCCTCATCGTGGTCAACTTGGAGGACGATGCTTGGCCGCATACTAATGTGTGGGTACGCGCGACTTGCCAGGCAAATGTTGAGAATCACGCCGTTCGATGCAGCGTGGGAACTGAGCTCTTCCAGAATATGGACGGCGTGTCGGAACTCATCCTCCCCGCACTCGTCAAGACCATCGACAATGAACAGTAGCGACTTGAATTTGCCAGGAATAATTCCCGAGTGTAGCAAGTTCTCGCGTAGGAACTGTCTCAGCTCACACTCTCGCCACTCCCACCGCTCCTCCTTTCCACTGGCTGCGGCCTTCTTGCGATAAAGGTCCAGGAACAGTCTGTAAACATCTTCGTCCTGTACGATAATCTGATGCAAAAGCGCGCGCAGCATTCCTGTGGCGCTTTTCTCGAGGATATCCCCCCGGGCATCGCAAAAGTAAGACGCAATTATGCGGTCAGTCCATTTTTGTTCGCAATGGGAGAGGGTGTGTTTCATCAATGTTGATTTGCCAGCTCCAGGTTTGCCTTTGATCCAGAGTATAGGACCACCGCTCCTGTTCTTTCTCCTCCGACGCCACTGACGGAATTTCGGTGACTTGAAGTGCCACTCGCAGGTGTTCGGGAAAGGGGGGAGGATCTCCGCGTGTCGATAGTTCATCCGGCAGAAGGAAAGAGAGCCTAGACATTCTGCATCGTGTTGCAACAGGTCAGATGGTATCCAGATGGAACGATAATGCTAACACGCAAATACAGAATTTCAGAACCGAGCACTAACCTTCCCGCTCCTGCTCGGGCGACTTTTTGAAGCGCGGGATATAATCGCTCAGGCCCACGACTATTAAAGCAAAGTGAAAGTGATCAGCACCAGAGACCCGTCTGGGGCTCTTAAGTTAGTAAATTTGAGCTAGACGTACAAAAGTTTTGCTCCTCACTGACAAACTGGCTACCGTCGCCGCTGTTATTGTTCTGGGATCCGCCAGCTGTATTGGAGTTGCGGGTGGCCATATCCAGGCGACGAGAGAAAGGAAACGAGACTAGGTAATAAAAGGATGGAGAACCATGAAACGGAGTCAATCCTCCTCCAGTCGTGGCGTTCTCTTAAATGAAGGTGTCAGCGCAGTCCTGGGACCGTCCAGGGCTACCAACCCCTGCTGCACCCTTGGTTGATCGCGAGAGAGCCTTATCGGACCTCGCATGACACATGCGGCGCCGCCAAGTACAGTGGCAGTGCGTGTGTGGCTTTCATTCCACGAAGAGCTACGACCTTGCCTACTTGGCTGCACTGCGTGTCATTCTCCTTAGAAGCTTCTTTTACGTCCCTGTGGGTGGGTGAGGTGGGACGGTGAGTGGCCCGCTGGCTCGCACGCCTGCCTACGAAAGCACTAGCGGCGCTTTTCGGGGGGCTGTGAACAGAGCGCGCTCGAGTTTATATACAGGGTATGTGACGCCCCGGCGCGGACCGGTCCCCGTCGCGCCGTCAGCCTTCCCCATCCTCCAGGCGCTCAAGAACAGCGTGTGCTACATACAAGGCAAGCGGTGATTGAGCCGTTGATGCCCAACGTAGAAGATACGTGTGTTTTGTTGCCCTCATACAGGGGAGTGATGAGGGGTGGATGGGACTCGTGATAGAGGTAGTACCGTGAGGCTCATGTTCGGGCGCTATTGAATCCTTTTGATTAATGATCAACAATCGAGGAGGGCAGCACTCCCTCTTGGATCGCCACCATATCTCTGCATGGAATGTGAGATTGAGATCCCTTATTCTGGAAGTCTGACCCCGCAGGATAGGAGAAACGCTAACTCGGCGGTGGCCCAGGTGTGTCCGAAATGACGTATGCTAAGAACAACATGCCTATAGGAAAGGGCTGTGCAGTTCCGTTGGACACCCTTATAGGTGACCCTCCTGCTCTTGCTCCTGGACGGTGTGCTATTCCTTTCAGCCTCTCCGACTATATGGAGCCCAGTCAGATGCGGATCATGGGACCTTATTACTAGATTACGACTGATTCGCTTGCGCAGGGGTAAGAGGGCTGAAGACCTGATGAAGAGGGTGTTGGAGACCGTACAATCCCTCGCTCCCAACATTTACACGAGTAGCGATCCGATTTTCGTCACTATTCAGAGAACTATCGATGCAACGAATAATGTGGAGGAATCTGTCCCGGATGACGTTTTCGATACCAGAGACATGGCGTTCAACAATTTCAGCACTGGCGCCCAAAATATCCACGTGGGTGTGGGAACACAAAATAATAATATAGGCAGTGGCAAACAATTCATCGGACACATTCAGAACTTTGGGGTTGAATAAAAGGAGCTCTGGGAATTGCTGAAAAAGAAATGGTGATGAAGATTAATGCAGAGACGGATTATATATACCCATGTAGCACAAACACATGTATGTAGGCTGGGGCCAAAGAGCGTCTCCCAAAGAGCAGGACTTGAAATAATTATCCGAGATACACAACTCCGTAATGACAGAGTGCCTTCGAATTGACACCAATCAATCCAGCGACATCATACAAAAACCAACCTACGTCCTTCCAATGACCTATACCCATCGTAATCCATCTTCGAAAGAAGGGATCCGAATCCCACCTCTCTGGAGGGAAAGCATTCGCACACAGCCTGGCACCACGCCCATCTTCCCGATTCACCCTCAAGATCCTTGAAGAACTGCTGCACAATCCACAGCGGCGACAGCGTACTCGCTTTTATGGAGCAGCCTTGTGGAAATTGATCGCAATAAGCCATGCACCGGCAGATTCGGACCGCGAACAATTCCGCGGCGTTTTCAACGGCTCGGATAGCTTCCTGTACACCTTGGTCTGGAGTGCAGGGCCAATCTGTTAATGTGGACTCATCCTCCAGCCAGGTCCGGGGTTCGAAGGAGGTGGGCTCAGATTCGGGACTGGGGTAGGCATAGGTATAGGTACGGGAGGGATCGATGGTGGGAGACCATGGTGGATGTGCTCCGTCAATGATGGTGTTCAGCGCCCGCATGACTTCTGACGCCTCCCAGAATAAAATGAAGAAGCCCGTCCAGGATTTGAGTAGTAGATGCCATTGGTGTTTATCTGGGAACTCGTACATGTCTGGGAAAACATGCCTGAGATGTGGATAGGGGTCTATGAAGCCGAGATCGTCGTCTGTGGCGTCTCTGAGGGTGAACGGACAGTCACGGTGGGGATTGTCTAGGAAGTTGAGGTACCAGTATCGGAGCTGGGTGTATGTGGTCCGGAATACCCGCAGGAAGTTCATGAAGGTTCCCCCTGCATCCTCGTGCCAATCCGGCTCCATCAGTTGAATCATGTCACGATATTGCTGTATTGTGGGAAGTGATAACGAAATGTCCAGAATTTGCTCGAAGGGTTCTTCTCGAGGAGGCACTATGCGCCATTCAGGGTTCGCCAGGAAGGTGGCTTTGCGTCGTCCGCAAGCATCGTAGAGCTGGGTTTGGTTTGCTTAGTAGGGATTTCCTTACATTTATAGTAGTAAATATTCGGGGGGGGGGGGGTATACTTACGGCAATGGTTTTCACAAGACATAGCAGACGTGGATCAATGTGATGGTTCGGACCCAACTGCTCGAGAAGACGACACGCCGCACGGACATGAACCATCCAAGAACTAAATTTGCGCGAAGGATTATAGACCTTGTTCGCCGGTCACAATCAGTTGCCAACCCCGGACTTGGTCAATGCATCCCTGTCTTTGAGACACGAAAGGGGGAATAAGCATCCTTACCTCGAACATACTTAGAGCGGTCGCCATCGCTACGATATTTTCCGAAGTGTCCTGAACTTTGGAGAATTGCCGCACCACTTGGCCGTATGTTCTCCAGCTCCGTATTATCATGTTCTGGTCGCGGTTCTTTGTTCCGAGGAATATAAGACTCAGGGCCTCCATACCATTATCCATCAGCTTCCATTTGCCAAGTTGCAGAGGCAAAAACTCGAACCATGAGTACATCTGGTGTGGATCGATATGGCTGGTCTTTTTTGGTATATAGGCTTCGACGAAATGGGATAAAATCTGCATTCGGTGGAGCGAGGCCATAGATAGGACGCGTGGACCACTACCACGGAAGATTTCCTCAACGTCCACTTCGTCGGTTTCCGTTTCCTGGAGATCCGTACCCCGCACACCTGTACTCTGGAAATGTGTATTTATAGCCTGAAAGTCTGCACCCTGGAAATTTGTATTTTGGAACCCCGTAGTTCCGTGCCCCATAGCTTCGAACCCTGGAGCTCCAAAACCTGTATCTTGGAAACCGGGATCTTGGAACCCCATACCTTCGAACCCTATAGCTTCGAATTTTATGTGTTGGGAACGCGTATCCTGGAAACCTATATCCTGAATGATCGCATCTCGAGCGTCTGTATCGTGGAACCCTGTATCCCGGAAACCTATTACCTGAATCTCTGGATCGTGGATGCTCGCATCTTCGAGGCGGTACGAAAGGTCGTTGAAATCATCCGTTCCAAACAAGCTGGGGGCCGTGCCTGGGCCTAGGCCAGAGGCAGAGGAAGGCCCTGGCACAGTGGGCGGAACGTGGGATAGATGGCCTCTATGCTTGGGGCGGACACAGCGGCAACGCATTCGAATACAGTTCTCACATTCCTGACTCAACGTGTCGCACTACGACGTTTCAGCTGTGCGTAATCTTTCGACATCAGGCTCAGGTGAGGGGACAGGGCTGCCTTACTCTCGTCTTCTTGATTCGACACATCTCGCACGTTGTGGACTGCCATCTGTGGCGAGGCATCTTACGCTAGAACCTTAAAGATCTCCCAGCCAATCTGAGGAGTCCTATGTCCGGAAATGCAGAAAGTTTGGGGCAAGAAGCATGAATCAGTCAGATCGTAAAAGCGGGTCAATCACGGATACAGAAGAAGGGACAGGAAAACAAAACCAGACGAACTCAGCCGAGCTCAGCCCCCTAAATAGTGCCGGAGTAAAAGTACCTGTCATTGACGGACGAAAGTGGGGAAAGCGGCTCTTGTGAGACTGAGTGGGAGGTTCAAAACGCCTCTGACTCCATCCAGCCTTTGGCGCGGCCGAGCTCTTCGCTTTGACAGGTCTCCTCGTCGCCTCTAAGCCGTGAGGGGTAATAAAACGCGTTGATCTGTTTGAGTGGAGCTGGAATCCGAGATCCATGCGCATCCTATTCGTTGAGATTCGACCCTTGTTCTCGTTCCGTGCCGCGTAAATTCCGGTGAGTGCTGGGCAAATTTGCAATGATCCAGCGGCACAAGTGACTGGGTTTGGAAATGTGATCGATCACAGTTTTTTGATCATGCTCCATGTTGTTTCCGTGAGGTTCTCTTTAAGTATACCAGGTCTCGTCGATCGTTGCGAGGTTGAAAGCGGTGGCTTTTCTTGCCTTTTTTCTCCTTTGCAGGTCCTGCGCAATCCCCCTTCCGAGCCCTGACCTTCTAATATATCCTCACATTCACTCCTTCCTGCATCATTTCAAAACGAAGATCTCGAATTAATTATGGCAATGAGCGATCTGATTGCATGTTTGATGCGAGAGTCGAGACCCTTCCGAGAACGCGTGAACCAGTGGGCAGTTTCCGGTGGTTGGCGGGCCGGCCCATGACCCCGCGCCCGTTGAACTACCAACTTTCCGTTCCTCGAGCGATCGTGCTCGATGAGAAAACCGGCTTGGTCTGGGGAAGGCCTTGTTATATGCACCTGAAGCTCATTCCGTGATATCTCCCGAGTTCTCATTTGTGAACTCGATACCCCATCTATAATTGGGGATGCGGTTCCCGTTGCAACGCTAAAGCGAAATGCGCCCGACAGGAACTATTCGAATACGCTCTGGGCTTCCTCAACGCTTAGATCTCTCGTATCCGATTCGAAAGTAATTTCACGATCGCTCAAAATCATCACTGGCTGGCTGGAAATATTACCTGAGAAACGCCGGTGTGGCTCGTCCATCAACTGACTGAATACGGCGCAGCGGTTCCGCGGAGCATCTCAGGCGCATCGACGAACACAGTCCCTTCGGCGAGCTGAGACTCTCTCGTCTCAACACGATCCATGCGCTGCGTCGTGGTTTTTCATTCCGGGGGCATTCGGTTGCATGCCAGATGTATAACAAGATTCTTCGTGATGATCTTTGCGCCTTGCCCCTTCTCCGCAATTGTGATTTTTGTTGCGTTGGCGTTGAATGCGAGGCAGGTTGGACGTGCGACCGACGGCGGAGAAAATCATGGGGCCATTCATCACCCGTAGCATCCACACAAAGACCCCAAGGTAGGAAGGAGCTCCTGGTTATAACGATTTATCAAAAGTGGAAAGCTTTAGTGAGCGGGAATTGTATCGTGTGGCCTGCTAACGTGGATTTTGCAGAGCGCCTGAAAACAAGCTTTGCCTTTTGTTTACCGAATTCCCAATGGTCGAGGATGGAACCGTGACCAAATCCGGATACATATGGTGCAATGTGCATGTTTATCTTGGTCCCTGAGTAATACCTTTTATTTACCGATCTCATAAAGTTTCATTGGAGCGACCGTGTGAGGGGAGCCTTTTGAATTTTTTTTTTTTTTTTTTTTAAGATCCGTCAAGCATTTTCATAGGTTTGTTTAATTCCTCATACTTGAATTATTTTCTCTGGCCAAACTGAGTCCTTCTAAAAACATATCAAAATCAAGCGGCGCCAAGGCCTCCATCTACCTCTAACACACTTCCAGTAACATAGCTATTGTCAAGCAAGAATGAAATAGCCTTCGCAATATGAATCGGATCACCCATTTTCTTCATGGGGAACATTCCCGAGATACTTTCTTCACTGTAAGCACCTTTGCTGATCGCATCGTTCAGAATCTCTGTTTTGATCGCTCCGGGTGCGACGGCGGATATGTTCAAGCCTTGGGTTGCATAGTCCAGTGCCGCGGAACGGGTCATCGCAACCACCTTGGAATATTCGGTTAGCCATGTCGTCAGGAGTTTTTTATGGTAGGTTGAACATACAGCATGCTTGGTAGCACAATAACTCCCCGTGTACAAAATCCCATGAAGCCCAGCAATTGACGCCAGGTTCACAATGTGACCTTGCTTCTGGAGAAGCATATGCTTGATTTGCTCCTGCATACACCAGAAGACACCCATGACGTTTACGGTCCACATCTTCTCGAACTCTGTCGTGGATAAGTCGGCGAAAAGTCCGTTGTCGGTTGAGATTCCGGCATTGTTGACTGCGGCGTCCAGTTTGCCCCAGACAGCGATTGCCTTTTGGTGGAGTTCCTTGACGCCGTCTTGGGTTGAAATGTCTCCTTGGACGAAGGCTGCTTGGCCGCCGTTCGCTGTGATTTGCTCTACCACCTAGACATGGAAGTCAGTATCTTGCCCTTTTTTAGTCGATATGGGAAAGGCTTACAGCATCGCCATTCGTAGCATTACGGCCAGAAACAACAACTCTCCAGCCTTGGGATGCGAGAAGCAGTGATGTCTCCCGTCCAATACCTTGTGTTCCTCCTGTCACAAGGACAACCTTTTCCGTAGAACCAATAGTCATGATTTTGATTGTGGGTAGGAATTCAAATAGAAGATTGTAGGCTTGAGGAGAAGATTGTATGAGATTGCTTTCAGCTGGAATGCCGAATACCTCGAGGTGCCTGGGACCTTTTATACCTTCCAACCGAGTCCAAATCTGCCTCCAGTCATTCGACAATGATATTCTCAAACTGTATATCAACACTACTCCGTCGCCTGCCAGATGGAAATAGCAACGAC
The DNA here is from genome assembly GCA_027569045.1 of Aspergillus biplanus. Lineage (NCBI taxonomy): Eukaryota > Fungi > Ascomycota > Eurotiomycetes > Eurotiales > Aspergillaceae > Aspergillus > Aspergillus biplanus. The sequence goes on from JAPDEJ010000023.1 coordinate 331,447, forward strand.
TACTCCGTCGCCGCCCTTGCATGAATATCAACCACTACCCCGCAAGCCCGCCAGGATATCGGGCTAGCGGGTGCCTGGCGGCTTACAGTGGGCCCCCCGTGCACCACGAGTGTTACCACGCCAATAACATGGCCCAATTATCGTGTGGAGGACCCGAAATGGGTCTCGAAACGGTTTGAAGGGTGACAGTGGCTGTCAGCAGTGAATGATTTCAACTTGCAATATCTCCTGGTGACAACTTTCCGAATCTTCGGGAATAATATGAATTTATTAAAACCGGTTAGTTTGATTTCATAATCATTACATATAGATCAAGTATCTATATTCATATCGGAACAAGATGCTAATTGGCCCAATACCCGATGGGGATATAATTCCGCCATGCGCGGTCATTCGAGCATCAGCCATGTGGTCGCACGTAAACATTTGGGCAACCCAGAAATAAACGGAAAGTACTTGGAAGACGGTGAGGGACTTATCGCTATAGTGAGATATTCCTTGTGCTACTGGTAAAGGTTTGATCAGCCCACTGGTTATCCACTGACGTCAAGTTTCAATGGTGGGGTTCCTGATATATTTTGGCACCACTTCGAGAGACGAAAGCAAGATGTTCCGCCAGTGGAAAGGAACTAGTCTCAAGGTGGTAATAACTGGTCCGATCCTTGCATCTTCAAATATCGCCAGCCTCCAGGTGCGATCCCACTTTGGAATAGACTGGGACTAGTGATCGGTTGTAAGCGCCAAAATAAGGCATTGAGTCATCTCTTGGTTTGCTTCATCCTCGGGTAACCCCAGTCTTGGCCTCCACATCTCACCCACATTCAATTCAAAGATATTGACTGCCAGTCATGTGTCCGGAAGAAAGTAAGATTGAAGCTCAAAAGCCCGGGCCAATGGCATTCACTCCGCCGACCACAAATATTGGCACCGAGCGGCCCGGGAAGAACCCCGAGGAACCCCCGAATGGCGGTCGACGCGCCTGGATGGTGACTTTTGGGGGGTTCGCCGCCCAGATGTAAGTTACCTATTCTATCTCCATCAAATCTCACCCAGATTGACAATTGCAGGTGCACCTTTGGGTATATTACATCATTCGGGTAAGTCCCATCCTCACCACTCACACCACAAACTAAAAGCGTCGCAGAGTCTACCAAACCTACTACGCCGCCAACTTCCTCTCCGATCGCCCCCCCAGCGACATCTCCTGGATCGGCTCCCTCCAAGCCTTCTTCCTCTACCTATTCGGCATCCTCAGCGGGCCCCTCTCCGACCGCGTAGGGGTAAAGGCCGTAATCATCCCCGCCGGCCTCACCCTCGTCTTCTCCGTCATGATGACCTCCCTCAGCACACAATACTACCAATTCATCCTCACCCAAGGCATCCTCGGCGGCATCGCCAGCGGCATGGTCTTCACCCCCACCATCTCCTGCGCCGGCCAATACTTCACCACCCTCCGCGCAACAGCAATGGGGATCGTCATCTCCGGCGCCGCAATCGGGGGCGTCATCTTCCCCATTCTCCTCAATGAACTCCTAACCCGCACAGGGAACTTTGGGTGGTCCGTTCGCGCGGTCGGCTTCATCATGCTGCTTCTTCAGATCTATGCAGCCGTTGCGAGTAAGGAGTTTGCCCCGCGCCGAACCAAGAAACTTTTCCTACCCGAGGCGTTTAAAGGGTGGGCGTATGTGTTGGCGAATGTGGGGTTTCTGATTGGGTTGTTGGGGAGCTATACGCCGATGTTTTATGCGGGGGAGTATGCACTGTATAGAGGGATGGGGGGGAAGATGGCGGTTTATCAGGTGGCGGTGTTGAATGCGGGGAGTTTTGCGGGGAGGATTGTGCTTAGTTTCGTGGGGGATAAGGTGGGGAGGTTTAATATGAATGTGGTGGTTTATGGGGTGAATGCGGTGTTGTGTTTTTGTTGGACGAGGACGGAGACCACGGGCGGGATTGTGGGGTGGGTGGTGATGTATGGGTTTTGGTCTGGGGCGATATTTTCGCTTTTTTCGCCGACTTTGGCACAAGGTTGTCTTCCCACTGCATCTTTTCTTTCCTGAGCTGCAGGGTTGGGATGGGGATTGTCCGAGTGCTAACTGTGAGTAGTGTGTCCGAATCCTGGCGATATTGCGACATATGTTGGACAGGGTCTGGCGGTTTGTAGTCTTGGAGCGCTGACTGGGAGCCCAATAAACGGGGTTTTGATTCGCAATTACGGGTACCTGGCTGCGTCGATGTTTAGTGCAGGGGCGCTTTTCATTGCTGGGTGCTTCTTTGCCGCGGCGAGGTTCACGCTGGACAGGCGGCTGTTTGTAGTTATTTAGCTTCGGCAACACGACCCATTATCCTCCCATCTTATACATTTATATGGGATACGAAATATTCCCCATTGAGCAGTATAGGAAAAACGGACGATATCTGTATATAGTCCAGCATGTGTCATGATCAACTGTAGCTCCCAAACACAGGGACCCGTGAATAAAGAACACGAGGTATAACGGATAGGCTATCCGGGCCCAGAGCGGGTATCCATTGTCCAGGATCGAGTGACAATCCCGGGCAGATCACCACCCGAGATCCCCCAGAAGGCAAGATTGACATCGGCCTCGCATTCATCGAGGTCCGAATCGTGGTTGATCGAATCCATCAAACCTTGAACCTCGTATTCGACATCATATAAGGCCTCCCCCTCTTCTTTTCCTTCGTTCCACTCCATATCTCAATCACTCAAGCCTACAAAACTCTACATTGTTTATTTATCTAAAAGGTTGAGATAAGATATCAAAATGTCCCTCCGAGAAATCAACCTCCCAACCGCAACCCTCCTCCCCAGCGCCGCCATCCTCGGCCTCGGAATCTACGTCAACATCTTCCGCCGCTTCCCCATCACCAACCTCAAGAAGCGAGCTTCAAATGAAAATGAAAAATCTACCTCGACATACGAAATCTTCGTCCCTCATCCCCGCACATCCCGAATCGCCGACTCAAACGGGATGTTCGGCATCATGGCGTGCGCGAACATGCTCCCGTTCTTCCTGTGCAGTTATATGCCAATCGAGCAGAATCAGTTCCTGTATGCGAGTGTGCCGATCCGGTTCTTCTTTTCGGGGATGTGTGTGTTGAATTTGCTTGCTAGGGGAAGGGGGGGCATGAGTGAGGAGGGGTTCTGGGAGTATGTGGCCATGGCGGTTTTGGATGGGGTGGGAGCGGTGGTGCTGGGGAGGGAGTTGGGGAGGTGGGATGGGAGGGTTCCTTTGTTTGATTAGTTCTTCTTTTTTTTTTTTGGTATTTAGGGGGATTGGGGATTGGGATACTCTGCTCTTTACTAGAGATTAATTTGTTTCGTTGGTTGTATAGGATTTAGGGAACTGGCTAGGGGGGTGGGGGGGTAGAGAAGAGTAGGGTTATATTATTATGCATGATTCCAGAAGACAAAGAACAACCAGGGAACGAAAAACTATCTATAAGAAAGCAGACTACTGCTTCTCCCCCAAACTAACATCCTCCCCCTCCTTCGCCGCCAAATAATTATTAAAATTATCCAACGGCGCATCCCCTTCCACAATCTTCCACACCTCCTCCACCCTCCCTGCAATCTCCTCACTCAACGGGCCGGCCCGCAAGCTCCCCAACGTCTGCCTGAGTTGCTTAAAGCTACTCGCCCCAAAAACCAACCCATCCCCCCTCTCCCCGCTCAACGCAGAATGATACGCCACCCACCGATACGCCAACTCCACCTTCGGAATGCCTGCCTCCTCCGCAATCTCCTCCCATAGCCTCAACCCCTGCATCATACTCGGCTTATTATACAGCGAGTGATACAGCTCCCCCAGGAAGCTATTGGGGTCCCATCTCCCCTCTCCACCGGCCACCAGCTGGTCGACGCTCTTGGTCAAGAACCCGCCCGCGATGGGCGAGTAGGCGTAATAGGTGATGTTGTGTTTGCGCAGCGTCGGTAGGATTTGCTCCTCTGCGTGGCGGGCAATGGCGTTGTAGTTTCCTTGGTACACGGTGGGAAGGACGTAGTTGTTTTCTTTGGCGATGGAGATGACTTCTTCAACTTCGGAGGCGAGGAAGTTGGAGAGACCGAAGCGTTTGAATTTTCCGGATTGGTGGAGTGCGTTTATGCTGGCTAGGAGGGAGGGGAGGGAGGCGCGGCGGTCGGGGGCGTGGATGTAGTAGACGTCTACCTGTTGTACTCATTAGTTTGGTTGGGTGGGAGTGAATTGGGAGGGAGGAAAGGGGGGTACCTGGTCGGTTTGGAGAAGCTTCAAGCTTTGTTCGGCGGTTGCGAGGACGGTTTCGGGTGTGGTAGGGTCCACGTTGAATCCGCCGGGGAGCTTGGTGTCGATGGTGAAGCGGGAGGAGGCTTTCACTTGGCCGAGAAGGTCCTCGCTTTCGCCGTAGATGCGGGCGGTGTCGATGGTTGTGACGCCGTTTTCTTGGAGGATGTCGAGCACTTTGGGGATCTCTTCGAGGGAGTAGCGGGATTGGTCCATGAAAGTACCGCCCCCGAAGATGAATTGGACGTTGGGAGACATGCTAACGACTAGAGAATTGGGGTTTCTTGCTTGAGGAGCAGACGCGAAATGGGCAGGTTGTTTGGTTTGTATACAGTCTATCCGGAGGTGAATGGAGAGGTATTTATAGGGAATTCGAGCTCGTGTCCATCGTGTCAATTATCACTCCGCCTCTCCTCTATCTTGGATTAGTAATGCCAAAATTCGTGCCATTGATGCTCTCTCGCAGGATCCGACAACGAGATCCTTAACGCCGGGCACGCGATTGGTAGATTAGCAAGCAATGTTGACGTCATCCTTGCTGAGGAACACTGCTCTGGGGGTGGGAGGACGGTGGGGATAGAGCCACGGAGATTCAATTATTGGTTTATCATCGCGCGGATTGGTACGAGGACCCTCCAGAAACTTCTTTCGACCTGACAGCTTCGATCACTATTTTTCATTGGCTACTTTGAGATCAAGCTGCGATCCTGCACCGAAAATGCATTATTAATGGCCCGGAGCTAAGGCTGGGTAAGTCCGTTGTCTGCGGCCAGCCAATCAGAGACCGCTAACCGGATGAAGCCTCGCGTCAAACTGCACGTGGAAAGATCAACTCTACACCTCTCTAGCCTTCAGGGACCATCCACCTGCCTCTTTCTCTTCATCTTGATGATACGGCTGCTCTTCTACTAGTCCAAGCCTGGCAACTGCTATTCTTGGCCGGGGTGGACTTCATCCCGAGGTCTGTTGTCCTCTATCCCTCCGAGTTCACCATCCAGCCACCCGGAGTTAATGCACCAATCAACCGGAACTGACTTGCGCCTGCTCCTCGTACTGGTTCCAATTCCAGGGAAATTGTTATTAATGGCCAGAGTTTTGAGCATTGGTGTAGCTAAACGGGGAATCTATATTTACATATCTTAGGGGTGCGCCATTGTGCCTCGCTCTGCAAACCATACGCCTTATGTAAACAGTACACCTCGTCCGGAACACACTCCACACATAGAGAACGGCAATGGTCATTGCACATGGGACAGAAAAGATGCTCTCCATATTCGCTTATGAGCGCACGGCATTTCCAGCAATCGAACTCGCCCGGGGGCCGCTTCCGCAGGTCCCAGTTGTCTATGTGGGCCGGGAAATGTGAACATTCTAGTTTAGATTCCGCCACAGCGGCTACGGACACAGTTGCTGTTGTTGGATCGTCGAACAGGGCCCGGATGGCTTTCACCGTTTCACGCTGCGCGAATGTGCTCTCCGGATCGAGAACCCACTGGTCGGCAACGGAGCGGGCGGTTCGACCGGCGTTCGTGGCGCGATCGATGGTGTTGCTACCCCTGGCGAGGAGGGCGGCCACCACGTGCTGGTGTCCGTTAACCGTCGCATAAAACAATGGCGTGCGTCCCATGCTGTCTGGTGTATCGATCGCCCGTCGACGACCCCAGCGAATGTGCCGTCCTGAAGGGCATGCTCGGGCTTTTTCTTTTTCAGGGATGGGATGATACCGGCAAGTCCAGGACTCGACGGCTGTCCCGTCGTCCAAGAGAGCCAATACCATATCCAGATAGCCTCTTTCCGCAGCAAGGGCCAGCGGTGTGCAGCCATGGGATGTCTTTGCGTGCGGGTCAGCGCCCTTCTTCATCAGCGCTCTCGCCAAGTCCGCGCGATCATTCATCGCAGCCACCATCAACGGGGTTACCGTGAAGTTATCAAAGATGTTCACGGACGCATCTGCGTCTAGTAGTTTCATGACAAGGTCGCGATCGTTCCGTTGAACAGCCAAGGACAGAAGCGGAATGCCCCTTCCCCCATCATTCGGTACTGGGTCTGCTCCGAGCGCGAGCAACAGCATCGCTACGCCGGCCTCGCAATTCCGCAAGGCAAAGTCCAGGGCAGTAAAACTAGCTTCTCCGTGCTCCAGTGACGCTCCAGCCTCCACGAGTCGCCTGACAACAGCTTCGTGGCCCCGCGCCGCAGCCATAGCCAGTGGCGCCTCCCCCCAGGGCAGGAGATAGTGTACATCGGCCCCCTTCTCCAACAACATCCGCACTATCTCATCGTGCCCCAAATCCGCCGCCAATGGTAAAGGGGCATATTGTCGCGGCATCTGTGACTCATTCGGACATGCCCCTGCATCCAACAAAAACCGCACAGTCTCTATCCGAGTGGCTTCAATCGCCATCCGTAGGGGCGTATTCCCCCGGTCTGGCCCAGTGATATCAACGCCCCGATTGACCAGCAGCTTTACCACTTCGAGATTACCGCACTCCGCGGCGAAACTTAGCGGGGTCATATGTAGATCATCCAACTCGGTCAAGAACTCCTCGGGTAATCTCTCCATCATCCTCTCCACAACCGCAGCACCACAGTGCCCAGCAGCACTGCAGAAGGCCGTCCGCCGCCAGCCGTCTTTCACGGCGATATCGGCCCCGCGCTCGTACAGGAACATAACCACCTCATTATGCCCCTTCACGGCCGCTGCAGTTAGAGCCGTGATATTTCCGTTTCCGGACCAGTTGATATCCACCCCCGCATGTAACAGAAGTCGCACGATCTCCTTGTGCCCGTTTTCCGCTGCTAGAGTCGGAGCGTTGCGGAACACGTACTGATCGTCCTCGCGCTCCATCGTCAATTTGACTCCGTGTGCGATGAGGAACTGGATCATCTCCGTCTGGCCGTATTCGGCCGCTGCAAACAAAGGCGTCGTGTCTACATCGTGGATGATTTTATTGCCTCCCTCTGCAATCAGGCATCGTAGGATATCGATGTGCCCGTGTTTCCCCGTCCAGTGGCAGGCTGCAGCGCACCGGTGCTCGACTGCATATCGGTAGATGAGAGATTGAAAAATCCCATGGAAGCGGCGACAGGTGTATGTGAGTGATTTCGCGTCGTTGATTTCTTCAATGTCGATATTTCTTCCTATGCTGTGGAGGAGCTCGGTTGGGAGGTCTGCTAGGCCCATGCTTCAACCTTGGGTTTGGGCTCGCCTGTGATTTATTGTAATGTCCTCCTCTTTTATGGGGGTTGCGTGTTATTTATCCTCCAGAAACGGGGATCATCATTTTAGCCGCAGGGGTGCATTTTGTGTTTAAACGAGTGCGATTTGTGTTGAGGTGGAAGCGATGACTCGCCATAAACGGTCGAATAAACGGCCTCGGAATACGAGTTTTGACCCCTCGCTCAGCCACTCAACTGCCACACTCGCGCACGAGCTATTGGGAGCTTATGGTTGAAACGTGGGGTAACTCAGCCTGACAACATCACCGTCTTCCCCTCATTTCACAATGACGGCAAATATAACCACCCTCCCGGTCGAACTAATACTAAATATCATCCGATCGCTCGATTATCAAGGCGAGATCAGTGCACTCAGCCGGACCAGTCGCAGTCTTCACCACCGTCTGACCCCGCTCCTCTACAAAGGCATCCTCCTACGTCATGGACCGATCTTGTATATTCCGACCAACATACCGAAAACCATTCTCCGGTGGGCCGCAGCAAACGGCATGGAATCGACAGCTATCAGAGCCCTCGACGCCGGAGCGCAGCCTGAGCCCGAGCCTGCCATTCTAGCCGCCATCTACGGTCACGACAATATGATAAAACTACTCCACGACCGAGGATTCGAGATCGATTCTGACCGCTACAGCAAGGGCGAGGATTACGACGAGCGACCGGCCGCGTGTCATTACGCTGGCACACCATCATTCTTCGCCGCACAGGAAGGACACGAATCGGTCGTCCGCTTGCTACTCAGCTACGGAGTCCGGTTAAAGCACTATAAAAGCCCTCTGCTGCGGAGCGCGGCGTGGAGGGGCCATCTCGCAGTTGTAAATGTACTGCTGGATGCAGGGTGTGAAATTGACGAGCGCGATTATGAGAAAATGACGGCACTACATGTTGCGGTGATAAATGGTGAATCGTCCGTCGTGCAGCTTCTGTTAGAACGGGGCGCAGATCCAAACGTAAGAGACCGCAGTGGCCAGGCCCCGATTATAAGTGCTGTTCAAGCTGGGCATATCGAGTGCGCTCGGTCTCTACTAGAGCATGGGTCCCGTCCCCCGGCACTCGAGGTCATATCTGAGCCAATCGAGCGCCATCGGCCTGCTGTGATCAAGCTTCTCATGGATTGGGAAGATTACGGAGAAACCTCACAAGCTCAAAGGGAGCACAGTATGCTTGCCTGCCTCGCTGCCGAGTGCGGATTCCACACCCTTCTTGAGTACTACATCTCCCGGGGCTGGGATGTGATCGATGGCCCGGCTAGACGCTGGGCAGGCACACGGCCAATCTCAGCAACCCCGCTCGCCCTGGCCGCGGAAAACGGCCATCTTGAAACCGTCCAATTCCTGCTCTCACGGGGCGCCAATCCATGTGGGCAAAAGGACCGAGAAGACGAAGAGAGGCCAGTCCTCGATCCCCTCGCTGCAGCGGTACAAAACGGCCATGAAAAGGTCGTCGCCCTCCTACTCGAGCACGGATCGGACCCGAACGCCATGGACCTACTGGCGGGGAGGCCGCTCTTATTCCAGGCAGTCCCGTTTGAGCCCGTATTCAAGCTCCTCGTAGCCCATGGTGCGGACGTCACCACTGAAGCTACAGGCCTTTTCGCGAAGGTCCGCATCACAACTCATGTCCTCCGATCGGGCACCGCAGGCGAGGTGCAAATGCTGCTAGACAAGGGAGTCGATTTCAACCACACACCAATACAGTATCCCGCCATGCACAGCCCCTACGGCACGACAGACCTAGACCCACTCGAGATTCTAGCGGAGAGTACGGAAGGCATCATCAACACCCTACTGCAAAACGGCTACGACCCCCAGCCAGGAGGACTGAATGAACAGGGCGGCCTCTCACGGGCTGCCTTATTCGGCAACCTGCCCTTACTCCGGCTGCTCATCGATCGCGGCTTCAATATCTGGCATCCTGAGTGGCAGGCTGGTTTTCTGTTGCAGGCCGCCTCAGCCAGGGATCCCGAGGTCGCCGGAGCAACTGTCGACTTTCTCCTAGAACAGGGTCTAGACATCGAATCCAGGAACGAAGACGGGAATACCGTGCTCATCCAAGCTATTTACGCTTGTCAGGCTTTTAATTACCCTCAAGCTGCCCTACTCTTGATTGAACAGGGGGCGAACCCGGTCGCGCAGAGTGACTCTGGCGAATATCCACTCGTTGCTGCGAAGGCGCCGCATACGAATTACGAGACGGTGAAGGCGTTGCTGAAGGCGATAGATGAGAGGGGGATTCCTTTTGCTGAGCTGGAGGACATGCTCCTGGGGGCGATTAAGGGGGGGAATTACCATCCGAGTCAGAAGGAGACGATGATGGCGCTAAGGCATTATTATTGGAGGAGACGGCATCCTGTTCCGGGATCTACTTTACCAGACAGCAGAAATGGACGTTAGCTGGCAATTCATGGATACACCCAACTCATGCCTTCCGAGCGTGGTTAGTCGCTGTGCTGAAAACTAGATATATTCCGAGGAACAACAGTTCCAACACTCACTCCATCACCACCAAGATTGGACCATCGAGGTCAAGGAGCACCTCGAAAATACAACCAGTTCCAACTATGTAATTGGCCCTCCACGTTCAATGAAAGGAGACGAAGTGGGCCAGGAAATGAGAATACGAGGGGCTGAGAACTGCGCCACATGAGCCACACCCTCCGCGAAATGATCCCAGGATGAGATTGGCTCAGGAGGTCCAAGATCCAAGAATAAATATTAGTGCGATGTGCACTGATACTCCCGAGGGACGCTTGGGGAAAGATATGAATCACGGTTTTGCCCCTTTCGATTCCCCCCCCCCCCCCCCATCAACCTGCAACAATCGAAAGCAAAATACCTCGAAAGGAAGATGAAGAACAACCTATTCAAAGCAATGGACATGGGCCTCGGCAAGCTCTTCCACGGCCGCAAATACAACGAGGCAAAATCCAGGAATAAAAAACGGGGACTCAACCTAGTCTCGGAAAGCATCACCGTCGACAAATGGTTTGAAATTTCATATGGGTTCACAGGCCATGAAGAGTCCCTCATTCACCGATTGCGTCTGTTAAAACAATACCTCGATGGATCGCTTAGGGGCCACGATGCCCTCAATTTGATCGCGGAGGAGGGCACGGTAGCCATCATCGGCGAATTCTTCCTTGAATTATTCACACTAGTCACGCAATTCTCTGAGGTGCATGATCAAGTGCTTGATCTGTGCAGTACTATTTATGGAGATGAGAAGCTGGTTGAGATGCGGGATGCATTTGCCAGCAAAGTTCCTGAGTGGGATGAGAGTACGCCCCCCCTTAGCAAGCAACCCTTTATTTCAAGTCGTGGTTATTAATGAATGTACAGTAATGCTGCACATGTTCAGCGTCCTCCAACACGAACGCGACCCCAACATCCGCATGTGGCGCAACTTCCACCTCTTCTCTGCCCGACTCGTTCGCGCAGAACGTATCCCAACAAACATCGCCCTCCGGCATATCTCAATGGCAACCGAGAAAGGGGCGTGGATCAAAACCGACGCCCAGATGGATTTAACCCGGGTCACGGCCGCGTACTACCTCATCCAAGCTTCACCGTTGGTGTATTCGAATCCGCCACGGAAGGAAGATGGGTCGCAGGATGGATCGTGGGGGATGAGTGGGGCGGGGGCGGTCTGGAAGGGCAGTGAGGGTCTGTCTGAGGAGCGGTGGCAGATGTGGAAGGATCGGTTGGATGAGTTTATCAAGATGGAGGGGGTTATGGGGTCGACTGCGGCCTTGGCGAAGAAGGCGCCGAATGTGGACGGTCTTCCGGAGAGGAGTTTTCCGGATGTGAAGGGGCTGATGGAGGAGGCGAGGAGGGAGATGGATGCTGTGATTGGCCAGGTAGGGGAAAAATGGTGAACTTAGGGCTTATGTCTTGACGGGTATATATATGAATATCATGCTTTTATTCGGCTATCATTCTAGAGCTCAGGCTCACTATTACCTCACATTGGGCAGCTCACGACCATCTCAAATCAGAATGCAGCGCGGTCGTTCCGTGGGAATCTCCAACTGACCCAGAGCGCTCTCCAAATCGTCTGTCTCGCTCTTATTTGCCTCTTTTGCCTCCTCTGCCTCCGCGACGACCTGGTCCTTGGCTTGGATGGTTTCCTCGCTTTCCTTTGCCTTCAGAGTGACTTTCTGCATAGCCTGGAACCTTTCATGAGCCTGCTCCGACTCCGTAGTACACTTTCCGATCGCCTCCTCAAAATCAATGATGTTCTTTTGTAATGCCCTACCCTTTTTGTCAATGTTCTGCACATACTCCATCGTGCGTTCCTTGTTCCTTTCTGGCATCTTTCCCCCTGGCATCTCCCCCCCTGGCACCAGCGGACGACGGATAGGATTGCGCACCCTCTCCTCCTCCTCCGCGGTAAGTGGTCGCCCCAGGCGCTCCTGAACCTCAAAAATATCTAACTGGACCCGAAGCCTACTCAACTCCCGTTCATAATACCACCTCTCGTCCGCCCACTTCATTTTATGATGGGCCAGAATCCTCTCCTTCTCAGCCACTCGTTCCTCTGCCTCCGCCAGCCGGTCTTTCCCATACTGCACCTGATCTTCCACTGTGGCCTCCTCCCCCTTCGTATCCCGGCCCTCTTCCCCCCGGCGCCGACCCTTAATCAAATCCGTCCATTTCTCCTCCCACCCCTTCGCAGCTTCTATCTTTTTTGCAACATCTGTCTCCCCTGCAGTCTCAATACCCTTAATAACATCCACAACCCCCTCAACAAGCCTCCGCCCATCCTCATCCCGATCCCAAATAACACACCCCGCAACCTCAACCCCCTCCTCCTCCCACTCCATCAACGTCCTCCCAATCTCCCCATGTCTTCTCTCCTGTTCCTCATCGTCCAACGGCTCCCACTGTGTCGCCACCAGCACAACACCAGGAACTAGACCATCTGAGCCGGCGCGCGCGAAAACCTTGAAATCTCGGAGTGCCTGCGGTGACACCTGCGCATCCGTGGCCCGGTGGATGTAGAATATAGCAGAGAGCTTCACCCCGTGCTGGATCTCGGCGACGCACAGGTATTTGAGCAGGTTACACACGATGTCCATCTCTTCGGGGGAGTGGTCGCCGGAGAGCCCGGGGGTGTCGAAGAGGTGAACGGTGCGGTTGTTGATTGTAGTGCTTATGATTTGGATTTTCTTTGGGCCTGTACTTGATTAGCTTACTGGGATTTCGAGAGAGGAATAGTGATGAAACAACATACAGGGCTCCTCCCCATGGGTGAGTCCATGGTTGAGTGGGAGGTTCTTTCCTGTGATGTCGCAAATAAAGGATGTCTTTCCGACACCCGGCATCCCCATTACGGCGATGATGACATCTGTGCTTTTGAGCCGTGCTAGAAAGGATACGAACTGTTCGTGCGGAGTGTGTTTGAGGAGGGACTGGATGGATGACGGGTGTGGGTCGGAGGGGTGTGGGTAGGCTTCATCTTTTACGTCGACGAAGGTGTCGCGGTCTGAGCTTGATGGGTCGGCCATGATGCTTGCCATGGTATTTTCACCGTGGTGAGTGGTGATGGGTAGGGTAGAGGGCTTCGTTCACGGGCTAAGGGGGTTATTATAAAGCTTATCCTTGGAGTTGGGGCTTGTCGGTCGGAGTTTTCCTCCACCAACCAAGTCATTGTGAGGTCATCGTCGACGAAATAGGATAAAGCATAAATACGTTCCTGGATAGGTTCGACGGTGCATGCTCTTCCCATTGGGCCTGGAATCTTCTAGGCCTCCCTCATCCGGTTTTCAAAGGCTCCATCGGTGTGGTAAGCACTTCCTGCTATCGGGCAATGGGAACAGGGCGTCTACGGCAGAGTGACTCCGAGACCATGGAAAGAACATTTTGTTTACCGGCAGAATCCCTAAGGAGGCTTTCCCAGCCAGTCACAGAGTATCTTGAAGCATCCAAGGCACTCCTGTATCATCTTCTGACGCCCTTTGTTAAGCACCTTAGTACGAACCTTGTTAGGCACCTACGTACCTTTCCGAGTGCTTTGTCAAGTACCTCGTCAAGAACCTTGCCAAAGGGCTGGGTGCTGAGAAGGGCAAAACCGGTCTTGCCAACCCGGTGAGATGATACCTTCGACCTGTATGGTAGATCCAAATGATCCCAACCCAATTATAACAGAATGCTACTCGTACCGATGGAGAAACTTGGGTCGTTGGGAAGCTAGTAGAGTAGTCAGAATTGGGAATACCATACAGGACAACAACTCTATTCCAGTCCCCCCCACAAGCACCTTCAGGAGCGGCTTTGGCCTTGGAAGAACCACCCCAAAGCAAGTGCCATGGAAGCCCAGCCGAAAAGGCCGTGGCCACCAGAGCATCAACCAAGGGACACCCAATCCCAGTGAAGATATCTCAAAGTAAGGAAAGTATTCGGTACACTAGTGAAGGTTGATGAAAAAGTTATATCTGAAACTTCACGGCCAACCAGTCACGCCCAGAATCACATCGACAACCTCATGGTTCTCATGATCCTCCGCAAGCTGGACCGCAATCTTCCCCTCCTTGTTCTTCAACCGGGGATCCGCGCCCCCCTCCAGCAGCACAGCCACTACGTCACTCCGGTCTGCGATAGCAGCTCTGTGCAATGGCGTGTTTCCATCCCCTCCAACCCAGTTCGCATCCGCACCGTATTCAAGCAGGAGGGAAATCTGGTGGACGGCAAAACCCCGGATGTCTGTTCCAAGATACAACAGTGTTCCGATGTCGGGATAGACCGTATTCACATCTGCGCCACGTTGTATCAAAATATCGAAAACTTCCCGCGCAGATTCCTGTCTGTTTCGCTCCGTACTGTTAGGCTGGGACCGTGGATAATTCTGCAGTGCCCGTATGAAAGGGTTCTGTGCCATGGTAGGGCACGCCCCGTGCTCCAGGAGCAGCTTAACCGTGTCCAGGCTCATTACCTTCACGGCATACCACAGCGGGGTTCTGTTGTCATCGTCGAGCACGTTGACGTTGGCGCCCCATTCGAGTAGGGTCCTTGCGATTCCAAGTTCGAGCCCGATTGCGTCATGCAGCACGGCCGTTTTCTTCGGCAGTCCGCGTGCGCTGCGGAATATCTCGTCGATGTTATAGCCCTCGATCATGCCGCGGTCGGGAACCAGGATCCCAAACGATGCCTCGCGCAGCTTGCGCCGCCTGATGAATTCCCTGGCGACTTCGAAGCGCTGCGAAGACCGGTCGTGATCCATGTCCACCACGAACTGCAGCAGCTCATCATCCTCGCCCCGTTTCAGTAGCACGACCCGCAGCAGCGATTCCAGACTAATCCCATGCCCCTCGCACGTGGCTCCCCGATCCAGAACCAGCCGGAGGGTTTCCAATCCCCCGATGGCGCCAAAGTGCAGCGCCGTGAGCCGCGGAATGATCTCCAGCTCCCTATCCCATGCCTTCGACACCGGCATATGCACATCGGCCCCATGGTCCACCAGCCACCGCGCAGCCTCCAGATGGCCCCCCTTGAGCGCGACATGCAGCACCGGAGGATATCCCCTATCCACAACCGCGCCTCTCGAAACCAGCAACTCGAGGATATCCACCCTCCCACTCGCAGCCGCGTAGTGTATTGCTACCCAACCGTGCGACGGAGACGGCCCGCCCGCAGCCCACCAGCGTCCCTTCTCATGCACATCCGCCCCCGCATCCAGCATCTCCCTCACCACGCCTTCCGCATCCCCGTTATACGCTGCAATCTGCATCAAAGCCGTCGCCTGCCCCTTTTCCACCGTCGCCCCCCGCCCCATCAACGCCCGCACCAGCCCAAAATCCCCAAGCCCAATCGCCATCGCCAGCGGCTTCCCCCCCAACCCCTGTCGATGCTTCACATTCACATCAACCCCTTCCCTCTTCAGCAATTCCACCACCATCTCCAACGCACTCTTATTCTTCCCACTCCCCATAATCGCCTTATGTAACGCCGCAACCCCATACTCGCCACATAACCCGCCATCCGCGCCCCGCGCCAGCACCATCTCAAACGCCCACATATACCCCTTCTCCACCGCTGCCAGTAACGGCGTCATCAATCCCCCTCTCATCGTCTTCCCTCGCGCATTAACATCCGCCCCCCGCTCCAGCAACATCCCCGCCATCTCCCGATTCCCCTTCTCGATCGCCGTGGCCAGAAACCTCCTCTCAGCTCCCGAGATATCAAGCCCGCCATTCCTCGCGTCAAGAATCTCCCTTACCACAAGGACATAATTATGGCCTGCCGCCCACTCAAGCGCCATCAACATATTCTCATCCTCATTCTCATCCGTGCACTCGTACTCTAAGAGTGTACGCACAACGAGATGCATACCCCGTGACGACGCAGCTTGCAGCGCCGAAGCCCGCTCGTACGATGTATCGTCGATACCAGCCGTATCGACCAAAAAGTCCTTGGGCGTGTAACCTTTCCAGTACTCAATGTCATACTCATCCCTGACGCCCCGGGATAGGAGGTAGGATACCACGTCGTTGCGGCCGTAGGTGGCGGCATTCAACAAAGCGGATTGTGCGTCTGTTCCGCTTAGGTCGTGATTGTATTGCGTTATGAGCTTGTGGAGGGTTGCGGCGTAGCCCTTGCGGATGGAGTATTCGCAGAGCTTTTCTCTGGCTTTCGGGGAGGATGTTTCCGGGGCCCAGAGAGTGTCGCTCAGTTCTTGGTGGAGGAGTCGGCAGGTGCGGATTAGCTGGTTGATGTGGCGGGGGTACAACCGGGTGCAGATGTCTAGCCAGATTTCGGTCGGGATGTCGTGAACGGACACCATTGTACTCTACTCTGGGAGGGAAAGTGGAATGGAGAGTTTGAAGACCTTTGCCGGCTGATGGGGCGTGTCTGACCTTTATATAATTTTTTGAAGTTGACGCTAGTAATCTCGTATTCCGGGCCACCAATCGAGCCTTACCGAAATCCACCAAGTTAAAAGCAAAACATACAGTTCATACATTGCGAGATCGAGATGCATGGATAAGCACTTGTGCTTTTGTAGTCTAATGGTACTCCTGCTCGCAAAGCTCTGAGTAGAAACGAGTTTTCCTATTTTGCCCTGGTTATTCATATGCCGTTGAATCACCCCTGGTGCATTGCATACTGGTATCTACACAAAATTAAAAGAACAAGACCCCCAGTAGCCCGACAGGAGTTGCCTAGTCGCCTTGACGGCGGCGCCGTTTCACACTCTTGCCCACATGAGGGAGAGGGCTCGCTCCCATAGATCGTGAACCCCAGATCACAAAGAAATCCGGTTTGCCAGGTGCTCAGTTCTGGCAGGAGGCCAGGGCTGCCGCCTGGTATATTATTTGCGTGAGACAGAAGTCCGCGCTTTGAAGCATGCCTCAGCGTGTATGGAATAATGTGTCCTGCAATAGTGTAAGTACAAAACCCCGAAAATTTGCGGTCCTTGGAGACTTACCAACATGACGCTGTAGCCGGCGACGCGACTCCAAGCGTAAAGTGACGGGAAGTTCTTCCAAGAACATGGTCCACCTGGTCGCCAGTCGGTATTGGTAGCTCTATGTCCTTTTCAGCCTGTCATTGGACAGAGGCACTTCGCTCGAGGGGCCATCCTCCTCTTCATATGGGAGAGGGTTAGGAGCAGCACCGGGCCAAGGCGCTGCCGGATGAGCCCCGCGTTCTCTTCTTCCTCTAATACTTGCACCAGATTCTTCGGACACCATTAGAACAGAAAGCTCGGTAAGCTACTTCGCACAAGGAAGGGAGTTTTACTCAAGAAAGGCCTTCGATCCGTAGATCTGGCGGTATATCTAAGTTCGAGCTGTCGAAATTGGCCGGCAATTGACCTGCCCGGAAAGGTTCACCAGGCGTGCAAGCACGAATTGCATATCGAGAAGGTTCTTGCTAGGCAAGGGCAGTTTGTCACGAGCTCTTTCTCCGCCCGCCAATGAAGATATCCATGGCTTCGAGCGCATGAGTGCCATCGTCGTCCACGGCCCCCGTGGTGTCTTAATGTGGGCTAGGGTGAGGAGTAAAATTGCCCCCAGGCCGTTGCGGATGAGCTGCTCGTTCTGCGGCGAGCATCGCGTTGCCTGGCCAAACTTCTCTAACACGGGCTCTAGATTATGCAATCAGCCCATTCAGCCTTTTAAGCTAGTTTGGAGGCCAAGCAAGGTCATACGCAGGAACGGGGGCATCACAGCTTCCCCTTCTGGCTCCCGCCAAATCTATGCATCGACTGTGGTGAAACCCGAGTCAAACAAGTCGACAACCTCGTCCCGGGTCATCTTCCCAACTGGCTTGCTCTTCCCCTGTTCAATGGCATCATATTCGAGGACATCCCCCGCGTGGCCGGGCTTGCCACGAACCCTATCAACGATCCGGCGCAGAAGATTGCTCGCCCGATCATCCGGGATTCGGAGGAAATATCATTTCCCCGACCGTTGAAGCAACCTCCGGTTATTCAACCACGGCGCGGACTGGGCCGGGGGCCGAAATTGCGACGAAAACTGAGACAACGATGTTGGCTTGAGCAAATAGCCATTGGGAGGCGGCCGGTTGCTTACCCCATAAAACCAGGTGTATATGTCGATTCCTGGTGACTCTCTGGTCCATTGGCGCCATCCAGAGATCGCCTCATGGTCCCATGTTTGCGGGGAGAAAGAAAGGAAGGGGATAAAAAATTTTTTAAAAAAAAAGTACTTCGGGCGATGAGTGTGGGGGTAACGAACGTCATAGTATCTCTTCTGTAAAATATGGTGGGGGGCAATATTCATCGCTATTACCCTAGCCAACGATTTGCTCAGCGGCACTTCGCTCCCAATTATGGCTTTTCTGGCCAGCAGGTGCCATAGGCGTGACACCACCCTGAAAAGGGGGCCTGGAACGGCTCTGAGAGCTGGGAGACCTGTCCAAATATTTGACCTTGATATATGTCGCAATGATGCAGGACCTGTTCCTTTTTGTGTGGCCCATTCCCCTCTTTCGACCATCCAGTCAATCCAGGACTCGGGCTAGATTGTGGAAGTACTTCGTCAGCACAATGGCCAAGGTAAGGGACGGATAGGAACGGCCAGATAGAGGGTTACACTTAATGGGATTCATCTCTTCCTTGGAGTTAGTATCCCGCAGGGCATCATCGACCTGGCGGTTGCCCAGTCCTTGAAGGTTCATCAATCCAACAGTCCTGCTGAGACTGCGGTGCTGGAAAGGGTGCTTGGACTTGTCGGCGGTAATTTTGGCTCGAGATTGAAAAAGGAAAGAGGTAAGAGATAGTTGAAGAAGGAAGGAAGCCGGGGAGGGCCGAGGGCCTTTCTATACCCCAGGGCATACAGGATAGCAGTGACAGGCGAGAAGAGCCAGCTTTTCCTTACCAATGGAGGTCTATTGATTTCGCGGGCGTGAAGTAGAATATGTCAATATGCAGAGCTGGTGAATGCAAATGGAAGGGACATCGGAAGCAGAGTCACATTAGGAAGGCGCCACTCGACCCAATACGGTAGTCGGCACAATTAAACTGGGATAGTATAAGTCCTCCAATTAATAGAGCCTAACGACTCTTACTACTAGTAATTGAATAGGGCGTGACAGCTACTACAGTACTGAGTGGTGAATCTGAAACATCCTGGAAATACAGTTCTCTTTTCACCGTACATTGACCTTCCCCAAGCTGCGCCAAAAATCCCCTTTGCAAATGACCCCGGTAGTCACGCTTCCGTACGTGTTTATTCCTAGCCGTCTCAAAAATCACTACGCCGTAATTGGTGAGAAGTGCCGCGACTTGACCTATCGTCATCTCAGTAACTTTCGTTTTCCCTCTCAAGGGCAGTGATTCAACGAACAGAAAAGGTGGGCGCAACGGTTGTCGTAGTTTCAACACGCCGGATTGGACTCCGCGATCCAAATGTCCCGTGCGTAAATAGTCTCCATCGGGGGCGTATTTGCACTGTGTGATGGTCATGCAAGAGTTCCATTCCGAGTAGCCAACAAACGCGATTTCTGAAGTCGGCGGCTGTTGCAGTAACATCCTTCTCCAGCTTGCTTGGGGGCGTCCGCAGATCTCTTTCCGGTATAGCGATAGTCCGGGCCTGTATTACAGTTAACGCGCTTCTCCGTCAGACGCAAGCAGGGCCACGATTTGTTTGAAGAAGCGGATTTCGGATGGCGGGTCTTCCTACTTGCGGGTTTATGGGCTTGAAGAATAGTTTCTCCTGGAGAGGGGGCGAGTCTTTTATGACGAGATGCCAACAGCGAGAAACGCGTTGAGCAGAAGTTAGCAATGTTTGCATGTGACTCAAGTTAGGCTTCTAAAGTTGATGCCTCAGCCAACATACCCAACATCCATTTGACAGTATAATCGTGAACAATACTTTGTTCCATGATTATGTTGGTGCTCTGTATCAAGCATAGCTGAGTAATCGTGCATGGAGACTGGCATTAAGTGCAGCTGTGCTGTGCATACATTACATAAGCTAGATAAGGCCACTATGCCGGACACCCTCCGGAACTTCGCCCGGCGCCGTCGCCTTCTCTGATCCTTCCATCCTCCCCTCCACACCTCGTCGTCCCCCTGCGCATCTTTTCTTCTTCT
Organism: Aspergillus biplanus; assembly: GCA_027569045.1. Taxonomy (NCBI): domain Eukaryota; kingdom Fungi; phylum Ascomycota; class Eurotiomycetes; order Eurotiales; family Aspergillaceae; genus Aspergillus; species Aspergillus biplanus. Next base: position 351,516 of record JAPDEJ010000023.1, read on the forward strand.
CGTCAGCCATGCACTATGGAGGGCTTGTCTCATAGGCCACTCCATACTCCCCCCGAAGTTTAAACACGAAGTCATGCCATCGCAATCGCGCCCAGCACACCCCTCGTCCCCGTGTGGGGTAGTCACCGCCGATCCCTGTCTGTTCTCCGGTGGGCACTCTGGGGATAAAATATCTCCCTCAAAAAAACCCTTCCCCAGAATTTTCGCATTCCCCGTTGTCCCATCGTCTTATCGCCTTTATTCCATCCGTCAATAATCCATAATGGCCAAATCAAACGGTCGCGCGGCGGGTGAAACTCAACGACAACGACAGCAACAGCAAGAATCGCTAAAACAGGACGACGACGTCCCCGCGTGCCAGTCATGTCGCCGCAAGAAAGCTCGATGCAGTCGCGAACAACCCTGCTCCCAATGTGTCCGATTCCAGGTACCTTGTATCTACGACGACCGACGTTTGAAACCGGGTCTTCGCGCGGGCGCCATCGACCAGCTATACCGTCGCATCGATACACTAGAGAATATGTTTCTAGGCCAGGAATTCCTCTGGAAGCAGATGTGGGAGACATTACACCCGGATGCGGAGTTCCCGGGCCTTCCTGGTAAAGAAAACACCGATTCAAATACCGAGGGAGCTCCGGTCGCTATTTGCGACCGACAGGAACACCTCAAGAACTCGCTGTTGAAACTCGCAGCGACCCAGAACACTCCCGAGAGCAACCCAGAGCAACAGGCCTCGCGCCCTGCTAAACGACAACGCACCGAAGCGACCCCGTCGTCTCCTCAAGAAGAAGAGAATTTGCGGATGAGCGCGAGTGCCATCATCGACTCGGATCTTATCACCCCCCTGGTCGAATTTTATTTTCAGAATATCCACCATTGGATTCCTATACTACATGTGCGACGGTTCCGGAACCAGATACAGAGTAAGGAGGGGAGGCAGAGGGTGATTTATATCCTGCATGCTATTATCGCTGTGTCTATTCGTTTTTCCCAAAACGATCAACTGGGTGACGCGGATAAGAAAGCTCGGGTGGCGGAAAACAGTCGACAGAAGGTCATCCTATGCAGCATGGAGTCATTCTCGGTGGAGAACCTCCAGGCATTGACCATTATTGCTTTTGACACCGTACGTTGCTTATCCTCATCTCCCCTAAAACCTTCCAAGCCCTAGCCTGATAGTTTCTACAGATCGCCCGTGGACGTGGCCCATCGTCGTGGTCTATAGTTGGTAGCATGGCTCGGACCGTGGAACAGCTACAGCTTAGTGTCGAGGAAGACGACTTATACAGCCGGAACCAGTCTGGTGAGACTTTAATCCGACGAATAGCCTTTTTGAAGCCCTCAACCTGCTGGCGGGAATCGGAGGAACGTCGACGAGTATTTTGGACCGTGTTCCTCATGGATCGGTTCTGCAGTTTGTCCACGGGGTGGAACGTGAGTCTTACCAGTGCGGACGTGAAGCGTCGGCTTCCTTGTGAAGGTGCGATGTGGGAGCACGAAGACGAAGCACGGGCGCCGTATTTTGGCATTTCGGATAGCAAGGGATCTGTACCTCATCGATCGCTTCTCGTGGAGAGCCAGATCACTACAGACCCAATGGAGCGGGACTGTATTGGTGGGTTCGCCTACTGTATCGAGGCGACCGAGTCTCTGGCCTTGGTGACGAATTTCTTCCTGCACCATGCGCTGGATGTGCGAGATGTAGATAAAACTCAGCTGTGGCTGATGCGGTTCAAGGAGCTGGATCTCCGACTCGTACAGTATGTTCTTCCTACCCTTAGGATATCCTCGTTGTGCTGACCAGGCAGATGGAAACTATTCCTCCCGTCCAAGTGGCGCGAGGCGTCAACGCTCAACGCGGACGGAATCATGGATTCGAACCTCACCCTCGCTCATATCACCCACAATACCGCGGTGATACTACTCCACCAAGCCATCGCCTACCCACCCTTACACTGGCAGTCGTGTCCTGTGAAACTACCCTCCTCCTCTTCCGCTGAAACCTGCATTGAGGCGGCATCCGAAATCTCCACAATCGGCCAGCAATTCCTCCTCTGCTCATCAATGCTCACAAACCCTCAGTTCTCATTCTGCCTATTCATCGCAGGCCGCATGCTCCTCACCCACTCCAAGCACAATAATATCCCAATCCCAGTCGCCCTGGACACCCTCATTGCAAGCCTATTCGAAATCTCCGGTCGCTGGGCCGGACCCCGCCACATCAACGGCCCAGAGAAGGAAAATCTGGCCTCGGGATTCGCCAAGCGACTCGTTCACGCACGAGACAACTCTACCTTATCTCGAGGCAGCCTAGACATCCGTCAAACAGTCTACTCCGAGCAGGCCGAGGATGACGTCCCACAGCGACCAATGGACGGATCCGTGTCTCTACCTCATGTCGAGACTGTGGGGCCGGTTTACCACTTGGCTGTCACCCCAGATCAGCCTACAGACCCCGCTCTCAGTTTAGCCTTTCCCCCGCTACCACTGTCGTTCCAGCAAAGCTTCGCGTCGTTTGCCGATCCGGACCCGTTCAATCTGGAACTCGGGCCACCTGATGCACTACCCACGCCGCTCACCTCTGCGGTGCGACAACCTCCGGATCCGAATGGGTGGAATCCAATGCCTGTTCAGTTTTATCCCCGTATGCAGGATACGTATAGTAATGGGTCACCGGGGTCTGCGGAGACCTTAAGTCCGGGTCAGCGGATTAGTCGGTATGGTGGTGTTCCGGTAGAGGAACCTTCCTGATTATTCCCTTGTTCTATCATTACCATCCTTATGTACACTTTCTGGTTTATAGCCTTCGTATTACGCTCGTGTATATTTTACTCTCTTTACACCCTTTCTGAATATAGCTCATGACATCGAATCAATTACTACCAAGACCTAAACTCAAACCAAATACCTTTCCCAAATACCCTTCCCATTAAGTAGCCCATCCGCCCCCACCTAACCACCCCCTACCAAAACCACCCCATTAAAACCACCCAGCCCGTCAAAACACATACTACCACCCGTTAGCCATTCATCACCACCCACAAGTTAAATAAAAAAAATAAAAAGAGAGGTACCTGAAAATCCGGATTCTCCTTGTCCGTCAAATCCAAAAACGCATTCGAGTGTCCCGTCTCCACGATCTCAGCAACCTCGTTCTTCTTCGCCTTATTGCGCCGGATATACAAGAACCGCAGGGCTACCAGCCACACATTGAACAGCACATAGAGACAGAAATGCGCGGTGAAGCCTTTTGTATATCGTGGTGCGTCTGTCGCTTGGAAGATCTGTTGCATTTACTGTCAGCTCCGTCGCCCATATCTAATTTTTATGGAAGACAATGGCAGAGAGTGAATGATTGAGCATCGGGTTATATTGGGTTTATTGGGGGGGTATACCTGTGGCGCAGTGGCATTCCCAGCACCCCACGCAATAAACGTAATCGCCAACACAGTCGATTTCTTCGTCTGCCCGGCGACATTCCGTGAGATAAGCGAGAAAAGCAGGTTTCCTTCTGCGAGGATGAACTGCGTACAGTAGAAGGCGATCAAGAGGCCGACGCGCGTTGCAGCCGAGGGGGCGATATTGTAAATCACCGCAGTGCCTGCGATGGCCGGACTATACCCAACACGAGCATTAGCTTCACACACACACTACTTCCCCGACTGGGGATAGGGAGGGGGGAAAAGAAAAGGGAGAGGTACAAAGTCCACAAATGCATCACCAAAATCGTCTGGTGACTCCACGTCGCGAACGCCGCGCCCCCCACCATAACCGCAATCGTCACCCCACCCTGGGCAATATTGAGTAACTGCGTCTGGAGCGCCGTAAACCCGAAGCTCTGGATGATGATATTGCTGAACACGCCCAAGCCCCCAATGACAAGCGTCCCCGTTAACTGGAGGAGGACATACAACCAGGTGATGGGATCAGTGAGTGCTTCGATGAGTTGGTATTTTTTATAGGTCTTGTTCTGGATGCCGGTTTCGTTGGAGCGGACGCGCTCGACCATGAGGCGTTTGTCTTCTTCGGTGAAACAGGTGGCTTTCATGGGGGAGTCGGGGAGGTACCAGGCCAGGAAAATGCCCCAGGCGCAGGTGGCGACGCCGAGGACGAGAAAGAGGAGTTGCCAGGATTTGATGGCGTGGCCGATGTAATGGCTTGTGCCCCAGGCCATTATGCCGCCGACCTACTTTCTATTAGAGCGGGGGTGATAGGGGATGGGGGGAGGGAAGGGGGGTACCATGAGTTGGATACCCATCATGCAGTACCAGAGACTGGTGAGGACGGTTTGTTCGGATCTGGTGTACCACATTGAGGTCATGACGATGAAGGTGGGTTGCACGCAGGACTCAAAGACACTGTTGGAGTTAGTGGAGAGTTGGATATGGTGATAGAAGGGGACACACCCGAGTAGGAATCGAACGACCATGAGACCGGGAAAGTTGGTTGCGGACGCACTGCACTGGAGACGCTGTCAGTCGCTCGAAAAGTAGAAGCGCTGGAGAGACATACTGCAATGACGACACCCCAGAGGAAAACACTGAATCGGTTAACCACATATCATCCTGGAAGAGTAACTTAACTCACTTCGCAGCAAGATACTTTGCGATCGGCATCTTCTGCAGCAGAAAGTTGGTCGGGTACTCCCCAACCAGCACACCAATATACAGAATCGTGCCTAGCCAGTTATACTGGTTCCCTACCAAACCCGCATCTTCCTGGATACCCATAATGGAACTAAATCCCAGGGTCCCCTTATCCAGAGCCTGGCAGAAATACGTCTATTCCCATCCCATTAGTTTCACCCATTCCCTATACCAAAAGAAATGACAGCAGAAGAAATGAGAGTAGAGTAACTCACCCCCAACATACAAACCAAAATCCGCCCATTGATCTTCCAAAAAAGCCTTCGGTTCGTCTTCGCATCAATCACAACACCCTCCCCAGAGGTATACGCCGCCGTCTCCGCATCAACCGCATGCTGCGGGTCGATCACCTTCTCAGACATGGACATGGAGATGTTTCCCACGCGCTCATCGTGCATGGACGCAGCTTTGGGCTCGGCGATGTCGGTCATGATGCCAGAAAAAAAGATGAATCAATGGGTCATGGTATTAATTTTGTGGAAAACCCCGGATCAGCAGCTTGGCTTTAAACCAAGTGACCCTGACCTTGACCCCCTTGAGCATCCCGCTTGGTGTGTGGGTTGAGGTGCGGAGAGCTGATTAGGGGATTTGGCCGGCCGACGTTCCGTTGTTGCAGGAAGAAGTGGCGCCGGAGGGGTTCCGGGATTTAGCCCGGTACTACCAACTTTAATTTATTTTTCCAGAGCGGTGTTAAAAAAATACCCCAAGGAACGAGGACTCATGCGACGGACAATAACAGGTCCGGAAAATTGGAGAGTTAAAGCTTTGTTGGAGTATTGAGACTGACGCACACAGGAGGGTTTTTTGTGTTGTTTTGTTTCTGAGGAAGACTCCAAGGGTTTACCCGATCAGCCGAGATCCCCAGTTATATATAGCCGAACACCATCAGGAACTGGATTCAACCTAACATACTAACAAAAACTGGATTTCTCCGATGCGTAGTTTTGGAGTATTGGGGTTGACCTATCACTAATTGTGCTTTTGTACTCTAATGGTATAATCTAGACCTTTGATATATGGTAGAGAGTCACTGATCTTTTGATATTGGGTCAATCCCGTACACACTATGAAAACATCCAAATAGACCCCAATAACCTCAACTCAACTTGTAACCTAATAAGCCCAAATCAACCCCCCCCAGCTGGGATGATCATTCCCCCCAACCGCCCCCTCAAAGCCCTCCTCCTTCTGCGCCCTCGTCGTCCATGGAGCCTTCTCCTTCCTCTTCACCACATACTGGTAAAACAGCACATCCCACACCGGATTCCCACTGGTCACCCCCCTCTTCTCCTGCGAGATCTCCTTCCACGGCCCATCCACCAACACTGCCTCACACCGATACCACTCGGGATCATACGGCACCTCATGCCCCAGATTAAACTTGGCCGCATACTCCGCCCCCTTCAACAACAAATTCCCACCCAGCCCATACAAATCCACCCCCTGACTCTGTCCCACCCTGGCCGCATACGCCGCCCACCCCAGCCCACTCATCGCGTGGCTCTGATCCCGTCCTGCCTCCCCACTCTGGCCCGTCTTCGGGTGATAAGTAGCAAACACCCCCGCACAGTTATCCTGTATATACGCATCCATCGCATAGTTATACAACTGCACATCATCCAAATACACCGCAAAGCTCAATAGTGCCTTGATACTCGCCATGCCATAGTTCGCCTGCCCGATCGGTATACTCTGCCTTGAAAACAACCAGTAAAGCTGCACGCTGAACCCGGCTCCACCCTGCCATTTCGCCCCGGCCTCAACCCACCCCCCTTCCCAGCGCATGATCTCGGCTGCGTTGACGAACAGGTCCCCATCTAACCCGATCATAAGACTCCGATCCGTGCCAATGATATTGGTCAGGTTTGTGCCCCATGCATCGAGGATGGTGGTGGCGCGTTCCCAGTGCGCTTGGTCGCGCGTGATATACCACATCCAGGCGTTTTGCCAGGCGGCGCGGGAATCATGCGCGAAGGAGGTGTAGTTGGAGTTGGACCCGCGGGAGATTACGGGGAAGGGCCCTTGCATGGTGTAGTTGGATTGGGAGAAGGGGTCTGCGGAGAACTGCGTGAAGGCGGAGGACCAGGGTTCGGTGCCGTTTAGGACGGACTGGCGGGCGCGTTCGAGGTCGGAGTGCGTGTGCCAGAGGCCCGGGTGGGTGAAGTCGCCGGGGTGGCGTTTGAAGTAGGGGGTTGGGTCGACGGGGGCGATGTTGAAGACGCGTGGGATGGGGGGGACGATGCCGGGGATGTCGGAGAGGGTTGCCTGCGCCCCGGAGCCCAGGATAAGGGCGCTGAGGATGAGTTTCTACCTGGATTAGTTATTGCTGTGAGTATGGTGGGGGGTAGGGGGTGTACCTTGAGCATTGTGACGGTTCAAGTGCTATGCATGCATTGATTGACTGGGAGAGGAACCAGGCTTCGTTCTGGTGATATACAGTTGGCCTCGTGCGATTCCCCGGTATCCCCGCAAATAAACCCCGCTAAACAATCCGAAGCTTCCCCCGGTCAGTTGGGGAAAATCGTGGCTGAATTGTTTCTGGATTGTTCCTGGGGTCCCCGCTGTCGGGACATTCAACGGACCTCCCCCGATATACCTCTCCTACCTCACATACAACAAAAAACAGCATCAATAATTGAATCCACGCTCCCCAGACTGAAAGTCCAGTATCCAGCATCCAGCATCACCATCCCTCAAACCGGCACCAGCAAAATGAAACTCCTCCCCATCCTCCTCTGCATCCCCCTAACCCTCGCCTTCCAAGACCCCCTAAGCTACAGATCCATCGCCCCAGTCTACACCCCCCCCAAACCCGCCGACACCACCACCCTCCTCGACTTCATCAACTCCCGAGACGACCTCAGCCACCTAGCCGAAGCAATTACCCAAAGCGGCGGCTTCAAGGAAGCATTCAACACCCACCCAACCTGGAAATTCACCTTTTTCGCGCCCAACAACGATGCCTTCGAGCATACGGGGCGGTATTTTGAGACGTTTCGGGACACACCGTACACTCTACCCTTCACTTTACCTCTACAATATAACACTCAGGGCTGACAAGTGAATGTGGATGTGAATGGGAATAGAAAAGGAAAATGGTGGATGGGAAATACCCTAGTCCATCACTACGTCCCGAACTCGATACTCGGAACGGATGCGTTTAATGAGACGTATCAGCGGTTTCAGGTACCCTCATTCCTTTTCCCTTTCTTAATATATGGAATAATGACAAAGGTTTATTTGTGTGGGGATAGACGGCTACGCACCTTTTCGCTGGCGGACAGGTGAGTGACGGGCAGTTGGTGCTGAATCAGGTTGCGAGGGTTGTGGAGGGTGATATTCCCATTTCGCAGGTATGATCCTCACTGTTTTCTATTCGGGAGAGGATGACTAAATGCAGTGGCCAGGGCGTGATACATATTATCGATCGGATACTGGAGCCGGCGGCGCAGATTCATGAGGCGGACCTGCCGTGGTTGGATCAGGCGTTTATTGCGGGGAGCTGTTCGGATCCGTCGTTGCCGTACTGTTAGCTTAACTATGGGGTTTTGGGGCTATACAGGGCGTAGCTGTGTAACGGTAGATACTAGTATTTGGTTCTGGTAGTTGGCTTAGGTTTATTGAGAAGGATTACTCCGGTAGGTATGTCGTGGGGAATTGAAAGGGGTGATTATTAGAACTATTGTTGATATTTTCTCCTCTCTTTGCCCTGGGCAAGAGTAATCTGTACCACACGAAGATGGTCCAACGACGTCACGGACTGCTGAAGCGTTCATGTATGATTGCATTGGTACTATCTACTATCTAGACCGCTACTTGCTTGATCGAGTGTAGTTTACTCCTCCAACCTAAACACCAGCGTCTGATACGCCTCGAGAACCCCCTTCACCTCCTTCACCCTGCCCCAATTCTTCCCAGACCACAGCTCTCTCGCCTTTACCTTCCCCTCAATCCCCAATCCCAACTCCTTCAGGTCAAAACTAACCACCTGCTCATAACTCCTCTCATTAAACACCAGCACCACCCACCCCCCCTGCACCTCGCCCCCCCAAACCTGCCAACTGCCCTCAAAGCTGGCTCCCGCAACATACCTTACCGCCACCCCCAACGAATCCTGATTGACCTTAATAATGTCCTTATTAGTCAACACCGCCAGACTCTCCGTGCTGAGTCCCCGCAGATCCGCCCCAATAATAAGCGGGGACTTGAGCGCCGCCCAGAACGCGAAATGCGTCTGCTGCATGTGAACCGTCATTTCCGCTTTCCCCACTTCCAGCATGTCCATGTCCATCCAGTGGCCGGGGCTTTGGTAGGGACTGATCTCGCGCATTTTGCGGATTATGCTGGTCACGGAACAGCCCGCGTCGCCGGTGTTTAGGCAGTAGGCGGTTTTGCAGTGGCAGCCGGTTTCGTTGGTGAAGAGGGGGGTTATGTCGCCGGATATGCGGTAGGAGTGGCCAATCCCTGGACCTACGTATAAGCATTTGGGTTTGAGGAAGAGGGGAATAGAGGGAGGGAGGGAGCTTACTGCCACCCCAATGCCAGGGGAATTGATACCCCCACTCGCAAACAGAATAAAAAATATCCCGCCCGGTACGAAGGAGCGCGTTCTGCATCGTCTCGAACCGGACCTGCGGCGCGTTCGTCATGGCCTGGAACCCGCCGCAGTTGTCGTATTTCAGGTAATCGACCCCCCATTCTGCGATCGTCAGGGCATCGCGCTCCTCGTACCCCCAGCTTCCGGGTCGGAAGCCGCAGGTGAGGATTCCACTGTCGCCGTACAGGCCTATCTTCATACCCTTGGCATGTGCATCGTCTGCTAGGGGCTTTATCCCGTCAGGGAAGGTGGACTGGTTCGATTGGAGATACCCATCCGCGGTGCGGTTGTAGTCCGACCAGCCCTCGTCTAGGACGAGGTAGTTGTACCCTGCGTCCTTGAGGCCAAGAGAGATGATCAGATCGATGGTTTCTTCGATGACCGAGAGGTTGTAGTTTCCTTTGAAGGAGTTCCAGGTGTTCCAGCCCATTTGGGGGGTTTGGGCGAGGGGCTGTTTTGCCACAGAAAAGCCGGTGAAGGCAGCGAGAGTAATTAGGGGGGCTTTCATTTTGGCGGTTTAGCTCGCTATTTCCCATTGATCTCATATTGAAGCCATGAATGCAATTTTCCTCGACTAAATAACCGTGCAATGTGCTTGGCTCCGGGGTGCTCTGCGTGCAACGGACTCGACTCCGCTACTTTCTCCGTCCGGACGATTTCCGGGATTCCGGGGGAATGAGAGCCTCTTTTGCGGGGAATGACAGGAACGAGCTACAGCAAGATATTGGGTCCGATATTTGCGGGATATATTGTTGGGTAGTCACCTCCCCCAATACTGAGGCTTTAACCTTGCCATCACAGGGAAACAGGCACACATCAGCTGCCGGTCAAGGAGTTGGAATGCCGCGCTGGATTTTCTCAATATCCGATTATTCGGTACCGGAATTAATTAGGAGCAACAAAAGACTGCAAGGCAAAAACTGATCCTATTCAGAAGGGGGTGAAATTTGGAATTGTTGATCGGGGCCTTAGGCACTCCGACGGTTTTTGGGCCACATTCGAAGGGTTGTCGATATTCAACATTCGTCGTTCGGTGTCATTTTCTTTTCTTTTTCCTTAGATCCTCTAAAATCTTAGAGTTCTGGAAGGTTCCAAATAGAGACAAGGGAAAAAAAAGGGGAAGCAACAAAAGAAGACCTGGGAGCTAAGAAATACCACGTCATCCAGGATAACCCAGGCGGATTCTTGTCGGGCGCAGGTCCACCATGCAAAGTCGCGCCAGCCAAAAGCAAATACCTCACCTAAAATCGGCCAAAATTTTTACCCCTCACCAGCATTCTTGCCAGCTCGAGGTTACTGGTCCTAAAACCAGATAACTGCCTCCATTGTCCCACCTTGTAGGGCTGATCGTCTTACCTTGTGGAATGTAAGCCCTATCATGCGGCCCCAAACGGCCATACGCAACTCAAAGCTCCACCAACTGGTCCACTCCATAAGCTCAGCTAGCGTGGGGTATGGTGAGACGAAACATTAGCAACCACTTTTGAGTGCAAATCGAAATTCTTGGCGTAAGTTGAGCATCCTAAATGCCGTATTAGGGAAAGCTCATGGGCCGTTTTGGCTAATTTCGGACCACTGTGGCTGCAGACAGGCGTCGCAGGAGTGTTGGTCTATTTATTGCACCATCCGAAAGCCCTAATGCATGCTTTTTCAACCTTGCACAATTCTCTCCCAACAATGGCTCCAACAATGGGCGATCCTACTGCAATTTATCATTTTACCCATTAGTGCTGACCTCAGACAGTGCGGGTTGCAGGACAAAAAAGTTACCGAGGAGATGTTCGTACTCCGGGCTTTGCAGGCCGGCATGCCGTCTCACCGACACAGGACAGTTAGGCAACCGGAGGGCAGATACTCAGCTGCAGTGCCTCACGCTCTTCGCTTTCACATTTTTTGTTGAGAAACAACAGACACAATCTTATCGTGGTCGGGGACACATCCTACATTCTGCGCCCCTACCACGAGAAAGCGATTAGCCTAGTCAGTGGATGAGTGGGTCGATCCTAATAAACACCAGACCCAATTCCATCTTTGAATTCCACCCATAGTAGGCACTAAGGCGGCTCGGCTCTTCCGGACTTCTGCAATATGGTACCTTGGTATTGCGACCGGGGTGGTGAGGGGAGCTCTGGCATCTCCCCCAATAACATCGCTAGTCTCCGTTAGATGAATGCTGCTGCGGGGTCGCAGTTCTTCATCACCTCGCTTGACGGTCAGCAGATGGAATCCCACCTATCCCGTGCCAGGATCATCTTCCAGGAGATATGTTGAAGGACGCTAGAAAGCACCCCCTCGTGCGGAGAGCTGACCAGAATAGAAACCAGCCCTGTTAGTGGAATTCCTTCGCGGGAGCCGATCTACCCGGCCAAAAGCTACTCGTCCCGGCGCAGATGGCGCCTTCCCGCAGTCTTGTTTGCCTTGGCTAAAGCTTGGAAGGGCTTGTCCTGCTCTTGGGATCTAAGAATACGAGGATGGCCTGCGTTCACGGGGCGGCATCGTTCGTGGTGGCTCGGAGGTTCCTGGACGTATTGCCTTCACGCTGTTACCCTCGAGATGATCTTCGAGTGTCCAAAGTATCATGCAGGGAGAAAGTAATCCCCCCTGAATCATCATGATGTTGTTCGTCACCCTCCTGTAGGCACCAACGAATGATATCCCCGGTAAGGCCACTGCATCTCCCCGCATCGATACCCATCTCGTCCTGGTCCGAACCCGCCAAATCGTCCCGTCCTGCAAGACTAGGGAATATTCCCCTCACCGCTGAAATTACTCAGGATGATAATCCAAGCTGGGGGAGGAGTTAGCAGCTCTTCCCCCCTTTTCCCCTCACCGCGCCGTGCGGAGTATATAAAGGGGGATACTCGCCGGGAGGACAGGTCAGTTCCGGATACAGGATATTGCTTTCAGTTCAAGCGTCGCCACAATGAAGTCTGCCGTTGCTCTCTCCTTGCTTTCCCTCCTGCCCACTATCCATGGTGCACCTGCCCTTCCCGCGAGGGATAGTGCAGAGAATCCCCCCTTCAGAGGGTCATCCGATCTCCTGGGGTACTCTTCCTCCAATACCTTGACTGATCAGACCACGGAAGAGGTCCCGTACACTCTTGTTACCGGGCAGAAGCAAGACGCAGACCTCGGTGTCTACCTCGACTTTGAGAAGGCTGATAACCCCCAGCCTATCCGTGGCTCGCTTGGAGGAACCGATCCTGGACCTCGTAAGCTTACTCCTACCCCCTCTTACTACGCAAAGAACACGATGAGCCGACGAAATAGGCAACTACTACTACGACCGCATCAACAGCGACAAGCTCGCGCCCCCTGGAACCGATCACGGTCAGACAATCAATGCGCAATGGCCACTAGGTAAGGAGCCCTATCTCTTGACAATACGTGACCGTGCATTAATATTTATCTGCAGGTTTGAGCAAGGCCAAGTAAGAACCCCTATAGACCTATCTCCCGAAATATAACTAATACAGCACAGGCTCGGATTAGATAGCGCAGGTTGGTCCCGCCAGGAGAACACCAACGTCATGCCCGATGCCACCAAGATGGCGGGTGTGGATATGCGCCTGGAAGCTGGTGCATACCGCGAGCTTCACTGGCACGTTGCTAGTGAGTGGTCATTGGTTCTGAATGGTTCCGCCCGTATTCAGGTTCGTCACTCTATCCCATGTCCCGACAGAGGCCCTTACTAACGGAATCTCTCAATAGGCGATCAATGAGAACGGAGAGACCTTCATTGACGACGTGACCGAGGGTGACGTCTGGTTTTTCCCAGCGTGAGTCTCTTTCTTTATTCTGCTTCCCGGTACCGCGCCAAAGCTGACGGATAACCAGTGGTGTTCCTCACTCCATCCAAGCACTGGATGTCGGAGTCGAGTTCCTCCTCGTTTTCGACGACGGTGATTTCTCCGAAGACAACACCTTCCTTGCCTCTGAAATCTTCGCCCACAACCCGGTAAGGACCCGTAGTCTACCCCCCCTTTCTGCGACTGGTTTCTAATTATGTAACAGAAATCCGTCCTCGCAAAGAACTTCGACCTCCCCACCTCCGCCTTCGACGACATCCCCGATGGTGAACTCTTCATCTTCCCCGGAACCCCCGCCCCCGAGGACATCGAAGAACAAAACGTCACCACCACCGCGGGCGTCATCCCCCTCAAGGAGAGCTACTCCTACCATTTCTCCGAACAGCCCGCTCACGAAGTCGCCGGCGGTTCCGTCAAGATCGTCGACCCAGTCAGCTTCCCCATCGCTAGCCAGTTCTCCGCTGCCGTTGTCACTGTCCACCCCGGTGGTATGCGTGAGGTCCACTGGCACCCCAGCAGTGATGAATGGACATTCTTCATCAAGGGTCAGGGACGTGCGACTTTGTTCGAAGCACCCAAGACGGCTACTACGTTTGACTACCGCGCTGGTGATGTGGGGTACTTCCCGCAGTCGAACAGTCACTATATTGAGAATGTTGGTGATGAGGATTTGGTTTTTGTTGAGGTCTTACAGGCTGAGAAGTTCACTGGTATGTCTCCTTCTTGCTAGTTCCCCATCATACTACGTTTTGTATATTAACTTGGATGCAGATATTTCCCTTGGACAGTGGCTCGGCTCTACTCCCCGACAGATCGTCAAGGATACCCTGAACCTCCCTGACAGTGCCCTCGATAAGCTCAAGTCCGAGAAGCAGTATATCGTTGCTGGTTCCACTGAGACCTCCGTCGACACCAGGTAGGAGTATCGAGTTGAATTTGTGGTATAGGGATGCCGCGTGTGAACTGGGGAAGCTTTTGTTCGGGATTGAATTGCATCTTTTCTCATTTTCTTTTTCTCCGTACTGTTTATACATTTATTTATGAATGAACTTGAGTGAATGAAACTTTTCCTTCTTTCTCTTCGTTTCCCTCACTTCTCTTCCCACGCCATCTCTCGTTACCGGGACTGTTGAACCGAGAACTAGCTGAAGACGAGATTAAAAACACTACTGGGACGATCCCGTCCCTTCAGCCGGCTTACCGATTACAACACCCTGACTGAAGAGTGTGATATACCTACATTTACCCCCCGGACCCCTCGCAAACGCAAAGCCAAGAAGGAGCAAAGGCCCCGGAAGAGACAGCAGTGTCAGCAGAAAAGGGGCAAGAAGGCCACGAATCCCAACAAGGCACATCACAAGGAGGTCGAAGATGTAAGTTATTCCCTCCCACCCTGTCTTTTGGTCCATGGGCGGCAGATGCAAACCGTCCATCGACCAACAGAAGGGGTCCCTAATTGCCTTGAATGCGTTCTCAACTCTAACCCTCTGATACTAGAGCGAGCTCAGCTCATGCCCAGACTCCGACTCCCAAAACGAGAAGGAGTCGCGCAGTCCCTCTGATGATGGCTCTGACCTGCCCTATGACCCCCCTCACAAACGCTCTGAAGGTGGTTCCAGTGATGTCGAAACCTCCTCCGAACCAAACCCCAATAATTCTCCGGCGCCTTATAAGTCTCTAAAGTCTGTTAATATGGGAGAAACACCCCCAAGCACCTAGACAACTCATTTGGGGATGTTCAGTCCATTCGACAAACTCTGCACCCACCAGGTTGAATCAAAGGCAGCAAAAAAGCCAAACGGCCATAGTGTGGGGAGCGAGAAAAAGCCCAGAATGCTGCTTCTGCGTCGACTGATATGCCGACTTCGAGGAAAAGCGGATTTTCAGGACGAGGTCACTTCTTTTGATGCCCTGGAAAGCGATGTTCGAAGCCAAGCGCTCGGCAAAATGTCCCTTCAGGAAATTGAGAAAACTTTCGGACTACGGAACGATGTAGTTGATGCCTCTTTTGGGGGCGTTGAACATGGATTCGGAATGAACCCGCTTCTTAGTATGGCCTTCTTTCTACTACTAATAGTTCATTCCCTCACTAATTTCTTGTACTAATGCTGGGACTTCATATTAGAGCCCGTACTTCAACAATTTGATTCTGCGACAAAGGGTTCTCCAAGGAATGAGGCTCTTATTGGGTGGAATACTATATTTTTACTCATGATTAATGCCTCCTGCTTTATCATCAACCAAGAGAATCACTATGTTGACTGGAACTAGTATCTACCTAGATTAATATCTAACATTAATTATATCAACAGGGTCTTGACCCTTCTTGGCGATAAGCACTGCGCCACGGAACCTTACCGGAAAGCTCGATCTTAGTGTCAAAATGAGACGCCTTTCTTATGGGGGCTGCGAAGGGATTCCGGGAACAATAACAAACCCCTGATTGAATACCTTGGCATTGCGGCGCCCAGGTCGCTCCGCTGGTTCTAAAATGTGTATCAGTGTAGCCCGTGGTGTATAGCTGGCTGATCAAGCTTGGAGAATTCTCGGTTAATGAGTGCTGCGTGTTTGTTATCCTCCGAGTCGTGTTCCAAATCAGTCATATATAGGTCGTGCGATCGGTGAGCGTGGGATTTCTAGTGGGTTAGAATATTATTGCTAGGAAGGAGCCACTCATCCTTTCTGATACCCCCCTTGTCATTGAAACTGCTCTACGGGGTATAGCTTGAATCTGATTTTATAGCTCAATTATTAATTTCCCGTACTGTACTTCCTCATCTGAATATTGTCGGTTTTCCTTGGTACCCTCCTTTGGCACCATAACTGAATATGAAAAGTGGTTCGTAGATAGCATCTTTTCTTATATATTTTGAGATATAAGAAGCTTTAAATTCTCCTTCGGATAAAAGCAAGCTATGATATTCCCCGGGTTTACTTACCTGGCAATCCAATGAAGCCCGGAGTTTAGCACAAAACGCCGGTATTTGCAGCCCATAGTTGAAACCAGCAAAGTTGACCGGCTAGAGTATTCTAAAACAATTTGTTGCCACTTACTTTGGCTGTATCGAGAAAACTAGCAAACAAAAGCATGTTTACATATGGGAAATCCCTGGGAAGTACTATTGACTTCTCTATTATATTTGATAACGTAAAGTTCTGGTACTTCTGCTATATCTAGGTCACGTTTTCAGAATGAACCTCAGGTCCTGAATTTCTTAGCTTGGACCCGCATCTGTTAGACTAAGCAGTGACTTACTCCAATACTTTTAGAGGCATTTTCCCGGGTCTCTATGTCAAGAGTAAATTTTGCAAGTTCTTTCTTCTTCACTTGAAGGTTTCTAATATTCTGTGAATACGATTAGCCGCACCGTGGACAGAAGGCTTTCCAGATGGCCGGATACCTGCTCCACCGTTTTCTCCATCAGGTATCGAAAAACCTTCACTTCTCGGGTCTGACCCATCCGAACTGCTCTAGCAATTGCCTGGTCTTCGACCGATGGGTTCCATTGTGGTTCAACAATGTGTACTCGGTTCGCGGCGGTGAGGTTGAGCCTGTCTTTGGTGTAAGCTCTTGCCTTGATCGATAGAAAAATGATGCGGTAGGGCACACCCAACAGCGCCCGTTCCAATGGACATGAGTAAAACTGGCATTTTGGGGTCACCCTTAAATATTCCAAGGCGTTTCGATCGGTCCGCATAGCTCACTCGGCCGTCTATCTGAACATGTGGAACTGCCGCTTGTTCAAGCAGCTGAGAAATTGAATCCAACGTCGACGTCCAATACGAGAATATCACACTAGGTATATTAGCTAGAGAGGATTGGAGAGAAAACAGAGGACAAAAAATTACCTTTTCGCATCGGGCGGACTTTGCGCTACATTCCGTACCACGGCACAAAGCTTTGTTGAGATCCCGCCTTCGGTGAGTGAGGGGCTATCGGATGTTTCAAAACTGGTACTCGGAGCCCTCTTGATATTCACATCATCTATTGCGTTGATATCTGGATCCCCTTCCGTGGTTCTGTTGTTAGGCATGTGTGGCTGTGGAGGGGGACTACACGCGTTTAGTAACCGCCCACAAGTTGGACAGACCGAGAATTTATTTGACACGAGGTCGTTCTTTTCATCTTCAGCTGCGCAGCTTTCGCATTGAGCATCCGAATTTTCTTGGTCATACAAAGATAGCTGCGCTGCGTACGAGCAGAACGTACCAAGATTACACAGAATGCGCATCTTGAGGACTGCGATGAAAAGTGTGTTGTACTTTCTGATCGTATCTCCGCCACTGATGAGAGAGTCGATCTCCCCTCTTGTCTTCTCTAATATCCGCTCGTACAGAATTTGCTCATCTTCGGAAAATACGAGTGTCACGTCTTCTTGTGTGATGGGCGGTAGATCCAGACATGCATCCGTTCTCCGTAGACAGTAAGCCCGTAAGTAGCTTCGAAGAGGGTTCGCAAAATCGGGGCCGATTCCCGATAGGGGTTTCATAACGTGCTGAACAAAGGATCCTTTAGACACAAGTGGTGGAAGCCTGAGGAATTGGGCAAGGGAAGTCAAGTCGTCTAATCTATTCTGAATGGGGGTTCCTGTAAGACACCACCTGCTCCTCGCGTGGAGGTTGGTGGCGGACCTGAATTGTTTGCAACTTGAGTTTCGGATCAAATGAGCTGGATTCAACGTCAGCTCCAGAGCTCATGAAATATAGCACACGTCCCCGGTGGGACCCTGCGATCTAAGTACCTTCATCTAGCACGACGCGAAACCATTCCGTTTCCTGAAGCGTTCCATTGCCCGTGTGATCCGCTACGAGTGTTGCGTACGTAGTCAATACAATGTCAACTGACCGAAAGGCTTCTTTTTCTCGTGGGCGATCTTGGCCATGGAAGCTGATCCAGCTTAGGGTTCCTCGAGCGAAATGACTGACTGGTTCAGCAGATGGATCCAATAGAGAGGTCCCGGTTGTACTTACCACTCTGCCTCCGCGATCCAATTTTCAATGAGCTCTGAGAATGGTTATAAATATACCCACGGATGCGCCGAGGGTGGGGAAGGATAGGCAGGGCAGGGAGACACGTCGTAACTCACGGACGGAGGATACAACCACCAAAGTAGCCCTTGTACGCATCTTTTTACTATCTTTCCCCTCTTCATCTTTATCAAAGTCCATGAAAGTCTCCGCCATCGGCCTGGCCTGCAGGATTGCTGTTAACATTGTAAGTGTCTTACCGAGTCCCATGACATCTGCGACCAATCCCCCGAAACACCGCTGTGAAGAACTCCCGCTTCTAAACGCTTCATATAAGCCATGTATTACTGGAAATTCTGGTCAATTTTACCTACCGAGGCAGGATGGCGGTAGCTAGCTGCGCTGAGATTTCCTGGATAGACTCCTCATTTTCTCGATGAAGAATAAAGTTCAAACCCCCCTCCTGATGTCTGTACTTATTTTCATCAGTCCCGTGTTCAAATCCTCGCCGTCTCCAATTCCACAGGAAAACTCACTTTTTGAGCGGAGTAATAAGCCCAGACGGCGGCTGCCAGCTGCTCTCGCCGGTTACATTACTCAAGGATTCCAAGATCTCTCCAATCTCTGCGGAAATCCTGACTTGCTGGGACGGTGAAAAGATTTCACCTAGTCCTACCAAGCTACGCATATCCGGATCTTCGTCGGGAAAGGTAAGATACTGCGGGTTGTTGTATTCGATGGTTGGGTTCAGTACCCTTGGATGCTGGAGAAAGGTATCTATCTCTGCTAAGTGTAAAGCCACGTTGTTGGCAATATACCTAGGCCCGAAAACGTTTAATGACACTGGAAATGACTGAGATATTTGGTTCTCACTCCGGTAGCGCTTTGATGCAATTCGTGATTCAACAATGGCTTCGAATCGCAATGCGGGCATCGTACTCAGGGTTTTTAATGTCTTTGAAGTTCGGATATCCAAGATCGCGAACCGGTTTCCGGATTCCGACAGTAGAAAATAGCAATCCCCTTTTTGCTCGAGTTTGAAACATAGGAAGGTTGACGTGCTGTTGATACGAGATACCATACGCGAGAATTGAGCTTTGGATTGAACTTTTGCCGCCACATTGTGCAACTAGAACCTGCGAGTAAGATTCCATAACGGAGGGTTCTTTTAAATGAGACATACTGCACCATAACAGATATCCGAATCCGATATTCCCGTATTAGAGGAGGAGCAGCAGCCGATTTGGTCACGAAAAGTGGACAGATTGTTGTCGATATTCTCATGGGTTCTCTTTATGGAACCTTGGCCCATCGCATAAATTTAACCAGATAGGGTCTTTGGATGGGGAAAATTCATGTGATTAATGGGAACCTCAATTCAGTTGGCGGGTTGGGAATTAAGTAGGGATATGGCCCGTTTTTGCACTACAAGGCGACCGCCACATCGATTAAATTCTACCCGTGTTTCCGCCCTGGGCGGGCTTTCAAAGCCTCCTTCATGTGACTCGTCCTGTCGCCAGGCTGACTGCTAAGCCACTTGGAAAACGCCAAGAATGATGCCCAATCGTTGGAAAGGACCGTGCCCAACGCTGAGCCTCATGGCAGAGGGGGAGGAGCCAGCCTTGTTGTAGAGAAAATACGCCTTGGCTTCACGATATTATCGTGGGAACCCAATTCTATCCAGCATTGTGCAGCAACGAATTCCTAACCTTACTCTTCATGGTTATTAATTCGAGAGATTTCACCGCCATCGTCGAGGAAGTGAGGTGATGAAAAAAATTTACTTTTCTACATCCTAGCAAAATGGTCGCACCGTGTCCTGGTAGTTTTGAACGGGCCCTCGATAAGTTCAAAGCGTCTCTTTCGCCGTCCTTGAGCCAACAGTTTTCCATTTGTTCCCTAGAAGATGTCCGCGATGTCATCCGTGCCACACAGCAACAACAGGGGAAGGAGGGCAAACTGCGTTATATGCGCAGGCTCGGGTCTTTCCTCGAGGCAATGGAGCAGTTCGGCAAAGTTGTAGAGGTCTTTGTCAATTCAAGTGAGATTTTATGCTTTATATGGGTAAGTGGAGTCGTAGAATCCCGTCTTAATACTTAAGCGCTCATATTTGTCAGGGCCCTATCAAATTCGTGCTGCTTGTTAGTTTTTCTATCGGCGTTATCCCCAAGACCCAGGAAAAACAAAAAAATAAAGATTAACACTATATACTCAGGTCGCAAGAACCTATTTGAATTCTTTCGATAAGATTCTGGACGCTTACGGCCAGGTTGGGGATGCAATACCCGGCTTAATACGATACAAAGCCACTTTTGAGATGCATCCAAGCTTAGCAACCGTGCTCGAGGACTACTACTCAGATATTTTAAGATTCCATGAAGCGGCGGTTGCCGTATTTGATCGCCCCAGTATGTTTTCTTTGGCGTAATTTTGGTGAAGCTAATCAGTACTAAAACTATCCAGGATGGAGGGCATTATTCCATTCAACCTGGAAGACGTTTGAGACCGAGTTTGGCCCCGTGCTGCACAGTCTGCAAAGGCGGAGGGACTTACTAGAAGAGGAGAAAGCGTCGGCAACTCTCTACGGGGTTGAAAGAATACGTTCGGATATCTTGGCTATGCACGAAGCCCAGAAGAAAGATATGGTACAAGGTCATCTCGAAAGGCACAGAGTGCGAGTCTCTTTTATCAAACAAAAGCTACAGGCACCAGACTATGAGATTGATCAAGAAATGTCCACGGAAGACAGGCATGGCCACTCGTCAGGAAACTGGATCTTTAACGACCCCGTGTTTCAGTCTTGGTACCAGATCGGCCAGCAAGTGCATGGGGTTTTATATGTCAACGGCATACCAGGTGCAGGTTAGTGTTCGTAATGGGTAAAACGCCCGATCATGGCGAACTGATAGTTACTAGGAAAAACCACCCTTATTTCTACTATTATTGAAAGGCTTATGGACGAGAAGAGCTCCGGGGCTAGCCAATTTTGCATCGCTTACTTCTATTTCAAGCATAACACGCCAGAAAAGGAAACATATAACGGCCTCCTCCGAGCCCTTTTAGAACAGTTAATTAACCAAGATGCAGCCATGTCTGACCATCTCTTTAACCAAGTTTCAGGAACAGAAGGAGTAAACTTGCGATCGTCGAGGACTTTGCAAACTCTAGTCAAAACTGCCTTAGAAAGCTACCGGACCACCTATATTGTTCTTGATGGCCTGGATGAGTGCACTGGGGACGAGGCAGCAAAGACTGTGGATTGGTTCCTTTCACTCGTGGGTGGTCCCCTAGTAGGCACCAACGCTATACTACGCCTGATGTTTTCTGGTCAGCGCGACGGGGTGTTGGACAAGCTACTTGCAACATATCCTTCCATCCCTTTGGAGACGAACGGTCATATGGAGGATATTCGTCGGTATTGCGAGCGGTTTTGCCCGCAAATCCGACAGAAATTTGGAATATCATCATCAATGCAAGAAGAAATTGTCTTGAAAGTTACCCAAGAGTCGGATGGTATTTAATCTCCGAGTACCGATTATGGTCGATTCGAGGGTTGACGTCGGTCATAGGGATGTTCCTGTACGCACGAGTCGTGCTGCAAAACTTGCTGGATCAAACAAAACTTACCCGGCTGAAGGAAGAAATCAGCAAAGCGAACTTTCCCAGGGGAATAGAAAAGGCGTAAGTCCTAGCCACAGCCCGAGGCAATCGTTGCCCCTCAGCCAAACATTCTGATGGAGCTCTCCAACTCTAGATACGACAGGGTTAGATATCGAATATTCGAACAATCATCGCTCCCAGAACAAGAGGATGCGACGAGAATATTGGGGATGATTTTATCTGCCAGACGTTTAATCAATTGGCGGGAAATCCAAGCTTTTTTTTGCATTGATCCAGCGAAGAGCGAGGTTGATTATGAAGGAAGACGACTCAGAGTCAGTTGCAAAGAGCTCTGTGGTTCTCTTGTTGACGTGTATAATGCTCCCACCGGAACCACGGACTCTGAGAGTATGATTAAGATCGTCCATGAAACAGCTCGAGAGTAGGTCTTTCTCCCTAGGAAAGTAACCAAGGTCTAACCCGCGAAGATATCTCATCAGAAAGAAAGTTCTTGACACGAGTCTTGAGAATGCCAAGCTTGCGATTTTCTGCTCTCAGTACCTTTTATCAGCACCATTTTCCGAGGGTATTCGCGAAGAATATCTAGCAACCAATATTCGCATGGGTTATTATTCGTTCCAGGAGTATGCTGTTCAATTTTGCTACGACCATTTACGACAGTGCGTCGTATCACGCCCAAACGAAACTTTATTCAAGGAAGCCATGCACTGCGCCCAAGGATTCCTTGATTCCTACACCCTGTCATCCAGTCCTGGAAAAAGTGATAATGTCCGCCCCACCGAGGAGGTTGCCAATGCAATTATTGCGTTACCGGAGGACGGAAGAGAGAGGAATAGCCACTGGAATATTGAGCTTCGAACAACAGTGATTCGAGATGCAATAAAGACTTTTCGTGACCAGCGTTATAGAAACCCAACGGAAGGTGAAGATCCCTTCACCAACCTCCACGGCCCATGGGTACCTTTTAAATGTCCGAAACCATGGTGTAAGTCATTTATAGGAGCGTTCAGCAGTACGGTGAGTCTCAAAGAGCATATAAGGCGCCATGAGCTGCCATTTTGTTGCCCGTATAAGTCCTGCTTTGCGTTTCAAATCGGGTTTGATGCTCATTCAAAATTGGAACAACATAAAAAGCACTACCACGCTGAGGGTGAGGCCATTGAGTTCCCTATGGCTATTCCTACGCAGATAAAAAATAAGGATGGGCCGGACCTTTATTGCGCTGCGAAATCGGGCCAGTTTGAAGTCTGCAAGTTGTTGCTTGACGGAAAGACTAATATTAATGATACTGGACGCGAGGGACACACTGCACTTCACGCGGCAGTAATAGGTGGTCATGTTGATATTGTTCACCTTCTTCTCGATCAGGAAGAATGCGATGCAGATAAACATGACTGGTGGGGACGGTCCCCATTTTGCTATGCCTGTGCGCTCGGACAACTACAAGTCGTCCAGTTACTTCTTGAGACCGGCAATGTCAATGTCAATAACCGTCCGATGGTGGACCCTGAGTCTTGCAAAAGCTCGTTTGGCAGACTAACGCCACCCGGGTATGCCTGTATCGAAAGTCATTTTAGAGTCGTGCAATATCTTATAGAAGAGGGCCACGGTCCAATGTTCGATGAAGAGGTGTTGGGAAGAGCAGTTGACCTGGGCCGCAGCACCGTAGTCAACTTCCTCCTTTCCATTGGAACCCTAAACATCACTACCCTTTCCCCTGTCTTCAAGGCCCTTCGCAAGGGGCGGCCAGCTATTTCAATATCGATTTTAAAATACATGCACGCTACAGGGCTTTGTGTTGATGCTGGTGAGACTGTCTTTATGCAATGCATCGACCTTGCAAAACAATACAAATGGGATAATGTTCTTGATGCTATCGAAAAACTTCGGCAAAAGGTCATTAAATCGGCTCCTCAAACATTTAGGAAAGATACCAGTGACTGACCGTCTATAGTAGGTGCCAGATTCCGATGTCACTCGCCCTCTTTAAGCTGACGCCGCCTACCTAAAGGGGAATGCCGATTACATTTCCACGACCCTCACATAACCCATATACTGACCTGGGACGGTTAGTTTCAATCCAAATTACGATACGCCTTTCAGCATAGAGGAGGACACGCTCGCTGTGCATGTGTCGTTCTTTTTATCTATCTATAGGGTGGAATCTGTAAATATTGTTTTATTGGGTTGCTCTCTAGGATTCCTAGCTACAGTGTGTGTAGGTGTGTGGTCTTATGCGAACGCTACACATGCTAGTCCTGCTTCGTCATCCATACTGTATCCATAACTATCGTAACTCCCCTCCTCATTACTTTCTTCTCTCTGACCTCGAAGAATTTGCGCTATAACGACGCACGCAGGCTCTACTTTCTTGCAAAGCACAATCAGAACCTCTTCTCGACATCTTGCAGACGCTATCCATCTTGTTTACATTTCAAATCCAAGTCTACAGGATAATCCAGCTCGCAGGTTATTGTCCCAGTCTACCATACTCAGATGTACTACACTTGTTAATGAAAGTCTGCATGAACTTCTGGCAGAGGGGCACGATTTTACGATTGACGTGTGCCATAAAGTTGCTACACGGCTCCCTGTAGGTGGTAAATGTTTTGACTTAATGAAGGAAGATATCGATCATTGAGATGAAAGTGAAGGACCTGGAGATAGACTGCCAAAGTGGGTAAACTCATGAGGGAAATCGCGGAGTGTGTCTTGCCACATACTCGAGCGCCAGTTTGCCCTTTTAGGACCTCTGGACTTTTTCCCTGGCAGTTTTCCACGTTTGCGCCTCCACGCACCACATTTCAGCAACTTCCTTTTGTCGGGAAACGGATGGCAAATATTACTAACAACTTCCGGTTGCAGTACGCTGGATTGTACCCCCGTGGCTAATGCTCAGGGATCGTTATCATTGACCCCCAGTCCAACATAAACACCTTCTGGCAGACAATACTAAGCTGAGTCCACTGCCCCGTCTGGTTAGGACACCTGAAGTAAATGAAACCATTAATGCTTGCGATGATCCAGACCCCACTAAAAGCCGGTTCAGATACGTCATTCCAACTCACGAGGGCTTTGCCCTTCTACTACCCAAGGCTCGCTTATCGTGTTGTCCTAGTCACTACGACGTTATGTCTGTTAACGTACCGCTCAGGTTCATATAGAAGACCAGTAAGCTTATTCTGGACATGTGCAGCGTTGCAAAACCTACTAGGATTCGGCTCGCTAAGGGTACGACTTGCGAGATGGACTCGGAATGTTCTTATTGAACATATTTTGATCACCGGGGCTGTACGTCGCTCTCATCGAAAGGCACCATGATCCTAGATGCCTAGGGATTGGTCCCTGAAAACTAAGATAGAATAGTCGATTTCTACCACATGGGCCATCCTGTGGTTTGCAGACAGAGAGGCAATGGATACCCTGCTTAAAGCTGACTGGGCTGTTCTTGTTGCCATGGGCCACGACTACGCACAAGTTTTACGACCTTGTAACCTTGAATCCATACTGATTATTGTGCTTCCGCTGATAAGAAATAAAGCGCCCTCTCCACGTGAAAGGTCGGCCAGCGACGAGGAGGAAGGAGTGAAGGAGGGAGATGGAAGCCGGGAGAGGAAAATAGCTACAAATGTCGCGGCAAGAGCCCAGACATTACAAAGACCCCGCTGTGATATCGGTATCAACACACCCCTCGTTCCAAAAGAGGAACAAAGCTGGTACTTATCGAAAAAGAGGCACAAAGAGAGTACGAGGAGGACAGCTCTGACACAAGTGACATGCCAATATCACTACGCTGAGGGCAGACTTTCATCGCAAGCGGTCCATGTCATCGATGAGAACCCGAATAAGAACCTGACTATGAGGTAATGGGAGGTCAATACCTTGATTGCAGAGACTACCTTCGGAGGAGTAGAAACGGAGAGATTGAATACTTTGTCCGAGGGAATACCCAAATATGTGATCGAGTAGAGTAACAGTTGTGGATCCGATGGTAATACCATTTGATAGATGAGGGTTCAAGGAGACCCCGATATCGTATGGAGCTCCTCTTAACCTTGACTTTATTTGAACATTTAATTTAATCACACCGTCAGCCCCATCCACGCGTCGGCCGTGGTTGTCCAATTCTTCCCGTTGGGTCGAACTCAGACTTTCAACTTCACTCTCACGTATCTCTCCGGCACCATGCTCTGCCCCTGATTCCCACCTAGCCACAAACGATAGATTACCTGCGAAACAGCCTATTTCGATCATCACTCACGCACATGGGCGCTGCTGTAAATGGAGCTCGTGGTGGGAACCGGCCCAACAGCAGCATAATCCCTCAGCCAGCAAGTTCCAGGCTGCGTCGACGGCAAGCGAGACGACCAAACTGCCCGCTTGCACTCCTTCATTTCACCACAGGCGTCGATACACTCCCGAGGGGTCTTCCGGTGGAGTACTTTCAGGTTGCGACCGCCGTAGTCATCCACTATGAGCAGAGAATCAGTTCCCGGTAGCTGGTAGAGAAAGGGGCGGGGTGGCATACGTTTCTTGCAGTAAATCTTAAAGCTCTTACCACCGCCCGCAACATGGGAATAATTATCAAACGGACAAATTCTCTCCAACTGGCCCAACCGATCAAAATAGTCCTGGCAGTTTGGCCCAGGGCACGGAGGACATTCATCCTCGTCCTCGTCGGGCCACAGATCGTCAGTTCCGCTGGTTCCGCCCTCAATGCGCGAGGTCATGTAAACCATGCGGCGATTCGTTGGCTTCAGAGTCGACGACCCGAAATGGTAGCAATATTTGCCGGTGTCGGTCTTTTGTCCGACCCAGAGACTTCCTTTGCAGCCGTTGCTTGCTTTGCACGTTAGGGCGCATCCTTCTGGGGTCATGGCGGGCGCGACAGTCCGTCGTCCATTGGGGCTCATGTCGCAGTGGTATTTCACGAAAACGCCTTCTGCGATCCTTTCTTCCTGGCTGTCCTTGTAGGGGCAAACCTCGTCGTAGAGCCTGTGTGCTTGTTCGGTTGATACACCGTAGGCCAGGCCAGAGAGTAGCGGAAGATACCGTATGAGGGAATGGATCCGCATGATGGCAGCGTCGGAAACAAGAAATGAATAAATCGGACGTTGAAACGACAAAGCGAAAGGAAATTACTCTGAGAAAGTTAGGGAATGTTTGATGGTTCCTCACCACAAGGTAGGAGGCAAGCTCGAGATTTATACTCTCGGCCACGGAAAAGGCGAGGGCTCATAGGAACTCCTATCCAGCCTCTATGACATGTCTCTTAGGGGCTGAAGACCTGCATGCAGATGCTCTGGGTACGTAAGCCCCAGAGGAATACCAACTACTACTAGCGAACTGGGCCCTTGCAGTAGCGGTAAAGGATAGAGATGTGCAGTGAGATATAATAATCCACTGGTATGATGCATACCCATGCATCCATTGTTCCGACATGGAAACAGTAAGAGTAGCGATCTGCCGTACCTTCATGCTCGGTTCACTCTCGTCTCGCCTCATATCCGATATTTATTCCCTTTGAAGGAGCTCTTGGCTTCGACCCATCTTCAATTCATCATGCATGATGGCTCACAGATCCATCCACACCGTCGGAAATCAGATCCTCGGGATGCTAAAAAGATATTATTGCGGCCGGAGCTCGGGGTGCTGATCTCCTATAATTAGGAATGTAGGGTGCTCATTGTTGACCCTCCGAACGAGTAAACATAAGTACGTTCTCAACGCATAACTCCGGCACCAAGTAAACTCGACAACCAAGGCCACAGGGAGCGAACCAGATCCTGCGACATATGAGCCAGTGGGCTGAGCTGATTTCGAATCCCACTGAAAGCTCGTTTCACCAACGAATTGGGTCACCCATTGAGGGGCTCTTATTGGCTACCGGTGACAGAGCTCGTATACGCAATGGGGGTGACATGCCGCCTCTTCGCTCCTCCCGCTTTTTATGAACAGTGCCTCCCTTCCATCATCCCGCCTGTCAAAGCGAACCGCCACAATTTTCAACCATGGACAAGCTTCCCCGAGAAGTTCTGCATCAAATCCTGGACAACGTGTTCCCAAACAGCTTGAGACAATGGCAACTTCTCCTCGTCAACCGTGACTGGTTCGCCTACGGAATCACGCACATCTGGTCGCGGGCGCGAGCTGACTCCTTCTTCGCCGTCCCCGAGCCCCGCCACCAATTCTACGCCAACCTAATCGCAGATCTTAGAATCGGCCCTGACAGAACAAAAG
Source organism: Aspergillus biplanus (assembly GCA_027569045.1). NCBI lineage: Eukaryota > Fungi > Ascomycota > Eurotiomycetes > Eurotiales > Aspergillaceae > Aspergillus > Aspergillus biplanus. Next base: position 379,397 of record JAPDEJ010000023.1, read on the forward strand.
ACAACCAGCGGCTCGTCAATTTGAATTTCCCACGGCTGATAAAATACACCTGGTTGGCTGGCGAGAGCTACCATGCCCCGTGTCAACTCTCCAGCCCTATCTGCCTCCAGGATTGCGTATCCTTACCGTCAACCACGTAGACAGTCCCGATTTACTCCCTATCTCCAGAACCACTGTCGCGGGCTCGAGGAGATTAACCTCACTCACTACGCCCCAGTGTTCCCGACCCCGGATCTCAATGCCTGTCTGCGCGCCCTCCGCTCATTACACACAGTTCGCGTGCAGGTGTACGCCCCCGATGTTGATTTCAACCCTTCCACCCTTCTCGCGCTGGCGACTCTCCCGAGACTGGCCGTGCTAGAAATCAGCTCCGAGTTTGCCGATCAGACCGTCAACCATGCCAACCTCTCCAGCCTAGAATCACCTTTCCCGGCCCTACAGGAACTATCCCTCTCAGCCCGCGTACCCGCAATCCCATCCATAACCAGGGCATTCGGAAAAGTCCCCCGCTTAAAACTCCACATCCACGGCCTCGTCGACCCCGCAGACGCACACGGGCCCAATGCGCCGAACACAGCCGCCAACGCCCTCCTCCACCTCTCTTCAATGCCCTGGCTCCGAGAACTGAAACTAGAACCGACCCGGCAAAGCAGGTGGAGCTGTGAAGCGCCGGACTTCCTCCGCCTGGCCAGCTTGACGAATCTCGCAAAGCTGGAGTTTCACACGAGTGGACAGGTCTCAATCGAAGTGCGAGGGTTGACGGCCGCGGACATGCGGACCTTGTTCAGTGCTATGCCGGGTTTGAGAGTGGTGGATCTTCCGGCATTTGGTTGGGAGTTTGGGAGTGCGTCGCTGGCTGCCCTGGGGCAGTCGTGTCCGTTATTGGAGGAGTGTCGTTTGACAGGGGGGAGTTTTAATATGTTTCAGCTGTGTAATTATCGGGCGCCGCTGTTTCCGAGGGTTGAGAGGCTGAGTCTTTGGGAATTGGTCTGGGAGGGGGGGGTGGATCCCCAGGCAAGTGGGCCGGTGCTCAATAGTTCGTAAGTGATTCCCTCCATTTTTTGGCTATGACGGTTTCCACTCTCAGGGGGTGTAAAGTTAGAGAGACTGACTGTGTTTCTTGGGGTTAGGCATCCTCGCGACCACGCGGTACAGATCGCGATGCACTTTCCAAAATTGGGGGTCGGTCAGCCTTATTGTAGGATGGGGTGGCCGGGGCATGTCTGCAAGGGTGAGGATGAGGATTGGGATAGGGATGGGGATGGGGATGGGGACTTGCATGCCGGCCATGAGTTCCAAGCATGCGTCCTGGGACGTCTGAAAAGGATGCAAACTGACGGGTTGAAAGAGTATTAAAAAGCTCGTCCTATATCAGAATGAAATTCAATCACCGGGACTGTAGGGCAGGGAAGGCCGACAAGGTCCTATTTTAGACATAGTATAGAGGAAGTGTGCCATCACTCATGGTCTCTCGTTCATTAATCTAAGAAAGGCTCTGCCTCCTCTGTGCCCTCCTTAAGCTCCTTGCCGCATCCCGACCGATACACCGCGAGAACAAACAGCCACCCCTGCGCAAAAGACAAGATCGTATCATCCACCACCAACCAGCCATAATCCAGATAGCGCATGAGCCAAATAGGGAGAACATTAGTTGTATCATCGGAAAAGTCCATCCAAACCACCCTCCACCTCCACAATACCGCGATCACACGGAACAAAACAGCCTGTATCACAAGGCCCGGCAGACTAACTGCGGGACTCCCCCCACCCCGGGTTTGGCGCGCCTGGCAGAAGAATGCAACGAAACCAAGGACCGTAATCAGGGGCTTGACAACTAGTTCATGGCCGAAGACCAGGCCTGTTATGATAGTCACTCCTTCGATTTTACCGATCTGGTCCATTCCGATCGTCAGGTCTTGTACTATTGGGAACATGGCTATTATGATGAAAAACACGTATATGTTGATGTAGGTGCGGCGGGAATGGCTTGGGCTGTAGTAGAGGCATAACACGAATCTAGGCAGAGGGTCCATTAACGCATGATGACGGAGGGGATAAACGAGGAGGCTTACAGAATTTGGAACATGAGCCATTGCACGGTGACATGGGTGAAGTTGAGCCAGTCTCCTGTGGAGAGGGGTTCATGGGTTAATCTACTACCCGGGTCATGCACCGCCGTGACGAGGATGAAAATTGTGAAGTGCTCTGTGGCGACCAGAAGATTGATCAAGACATAGCTGAGGGAAATGCCTGTGCTGTCTTTTGTGGACCGGAGAGTCCGTAGCTGAGGGAGAAAGGAGACAACCATCAAGACGGTTAAAAGGCTATATGGGTATCAGTGGGAGCCATCTTGGATGATATCAGACAGCCTTACATTCTCACTGAGTTCGGAAGCTCGTAATCCGCCATTTTAGCTTTTTTTTACGGAGGTCGATCGGTTTATTTTCTGGCTCTATTTTCCGGGGGAAGAGGGGGGGGTTAAATCAATACGAACGGGGCAGTGCTTGCTCAAAGCCGTAACCAGGCGTCCCATCCAATCTATCTGGCCGACACATTCCCTGTTGAACAGAAAGCCTTCATTGGCCCCTCAAATAGGCAACTATCATTCGTTTTCGAAACTCGTATATCAAGCAGGGGTGAGGTGCAGCTTTCCTGTGGTGAGAAGATCGTCGTCCCACAACTTCAACCCCCATCCACCTCTCCAATAATTCTTCGACGAGTAGTGATATCCCTTTAGACGACTTCTAGTGCTGGAGAAGAGAGATTGTTCATATTACATATGGATAAATCCCTCTACTCGACGCGACGCTACCTTTGCAACATTTTACCAGGACTTGGGAAAAGGCAGAGACGTATCATCGTCAACAGATGTCTAGTATGACCTCGCTTGGTATACTCCTTTTCGCTCTTCTTCCAGCGAAACCAGTAGATGCTGCAGTGACGGATCGCCAGCAACCTGCTCCATGGTTTTGCCCATGCGGAGCGCGAAGGATTTTTCCCACTCTTCGCGTCGATTCCACTCTTCCCTGCGGTGGTCAATATCGAACGTCTCCGGCACTGGGGTGAGTAGTTGGAGGTCAGTATATACCACAGAGGGCGTCCTTAGAAACAGATAGGCTTTAATCAGAATGTGAGGTTCGAAAACCTTACCTTCTTTCTTATCCTCCTTTTTCCGGAATCTTTTCCACTCCGGCTCCGGAATCATGAGCGTAGGCAAGGCATATCTGAAAAGGAAAGGGTTGAGACGGGCGCAAATGTGGCGCTTGTCTGGGCTCGAGACTTGGAGAACACCGGAGTTAGATTGGAGACTTATGTGAGTATAGGGATCGCTCTGCCACCTACCGATCTCCATATTCTCAGTACCCAAACTCGCAGGATTCATTAAGAAATAGGAAGGCTGAGTAGAGCCCTCCTCAGCGAATTCGCAATCAACGACGTAAAAGCGAATGTTTTTCCATTGACGGTGTAGACTCTTGTCTGTCCAGGCCCCACAGATGTATCCACGGCACTGAACACGCTCCCCAGTCGGCATAGCGAGTGTTAGACTCGACTCAGGCGGGATTTTGTGGAGTGGCAAGCTCTTCCAATCTGTCCACGCAGATGAGACAAAGTTGAGCCCGCCACCATCGCTCGCGTGGTCCAGTATGGCATCATCAGCAGGAATGCCGTTGCAGAACCCAGTCACTTTGTTCGCCGTTGCTGCGCTCTCTCGTTCGACGCCTACCCGCCGAGGTAAATACCACACCGGCACCTCCTTTAGCTCTGGGGGCCTCAGAACACAAAGCCTCTTCTTCCAATCAAGGATGCCATGGCTCCGGTTCGCCATGGCAGTCATGACCGCGATGTATCCAAAGTACGTGAAGCCATTGCGGTAAGCCCTGGACTTTTGAAAATGCCGGTACGGGACAAACGGGACGGCCGTATGGATCCGGTTTTCCCCAATTTCCTCGACTGCATACTGCATCGTTTGTGGCTTTTGATACTCCTCGTTGTAGCATCTCTTCTTGTCGTCCTCGTCATACAGAACTCGTCCCTCGCGCTCCTTATAGAAGGCAATAGCTACCCAGCTGGATTCAGGCGTATATTCACCTTCATCCGGAAGGGAGAGCTTCAGAAACCTCGTCACTGTATCTCGTGGCACCCTTGTATCATCTTGCTGAAATTCACTACTGGATGTAAGCAACGAGTCCGTAGCTGCAGGAGAGAGCTTAAGATGTTCATCGAGAAAGATCCAGTAAAGATGTGCTTTTGAGTTCTCACTGAGATACTTGCAGTGATCCAGGAAATGCGGGGTACAAGCTTGATTTATGCCAAGTAGTATACTCCAATCGCCAGTTTCCCGACTCGACTCGAGAAACTTCCATAGTTGGGTGCCCTGCAGCTCACTGCAAATATCATCCCGGGACTTTGCAGAATTTTCTCCGTCCTTTTGGTAATCCTCAAGGCAAGCCTCTGAAATCAACGGCGTGATATTCGTCTCGGAAACAATCACCGTAGCCGGAGCGCTCGGGGTAGGATCCATAGGAAACGCATGAGTCAAAGTAACCTTTTCCCAGATCCCAAGATACATTCGGTTGTCTTCCCAGAAATACAACTCTCCGGGTGTATTGTGTTTGGCGAGCAACGCCTGGGCAAATGTGGGGTTGGACCAGTTACCCAGGATGGAATCCTCAGTGTCACGCCGAGTGTCTATTCTGTTGAAGCGACATTCTTGTACGAACACTTCCAGCTCATTATATTTCTCCAGCTCCAAGCAGCATTCGATGAGGTCATTTATGAATGCGTCTGTGTTGTGACGGTTTCGCATCTCCCTGTTTAACGGTAATCTGAGTTGAGCTCCACAGTAGGTCTCCAGAAAGTCATCGATGAAGCCATTCAATTTATCATGCCGTTCCGTATACACTTGCTGGCGTCTGTCAATGGTCTGTCTGAATATTGCCTTTGCTTCCTGGACCATATCATGCGCAAGGAGCTCTAGTCCGACCAGGAAGCAGTAATGGAGGGTCAGCTCATTCCACTCCTCGATGCTCTCCATGTATTGCTGCATAAGTGACCTCCTTTCTTCCCACGTCACGTCCGTTTCTCCTTCACTATTTTTCTTCTCCCATTCTTGATTCGACTCAAGGGATCTATACTTATACCAAAAGGGTTTCTGGTTCACATCGCCGTCGTATACGTATGACTTTGCGAGATACCCAATCAACGGAACCGTGTGCGGGTGCGAATCACCACAGACAGACCGTAGTCGTCGGAGCAGTCGAATTCCCACCTTCTGTCCTTTCTCCGAACAGTGTGGGAAAATATACCCCAGCACGTCCCGAAGAATGCACAGCTCATCCACGGACTCTGTTCCGACCTCTCTCTCGACAACCTTCAGCAGAAAGATAGCCTCAGCGCTATCGAACTTATCCAGAGTGGCCACGATATCCGGATGGATTTCATAGTAGACTTTAATCAGCTGCTTTCGGATAAATTTCGAGAATGGGACTTCACATGGATCATCCATCTCTGCCTGGTACGGCCTCAGGCATTGCTGATGCAGTCGTCCATATACGAGGATCGCCTCTCTGAACTTTCCTTCCTGGCAGAGTTCACGAGCTTTTTCAAATTCAGTCACCAGGCGAACTTGTTCAATCGTTTCTTCCTCTGACATCTGGTGATGGGAATCGTTCCAGCCTCGCTTTTCCAGCGCGTGGTTCCAGATAAATGAGTCGCTGCCTGGCCACTTGGCGAGGCAGGCCTTGAACCACTCCAGGTCTTGTTTCTGACTAGCAATAATGCATCGTCCTTGATCAGGAGGCTGGGTGTTATCGTCATTCCATATCACCCATGGTACAGACTGTAGCATGTCCTGTGGGAGTCTCGTCGGGGAAGACATGGTTTGCACGGTTGATGCCGTTTCACGATGAAGTTCCTGAGAAGACATTTTACACAAAATCCAGCTTTAGAAAGTGCGATGTCTTCATGTTGTGAAGAGCACAGCTGGTGGGGGTGGCTGTGTTGCCTACTCGTATTGGTCTTGGGTATCGATCGCCGGCTTTGGTTCCTGGGCGTTCGTCTCATTCTCATGTTTAAAGAGATCAATCCTCGTCCCCAGACACAAGATGAAGAATGATTACGGAAAAATGTGGTCGGATAAAACGGAGTTTATTGATTTATGTGCTTAGATTGTACGTCAAATTGTCTACTGCGGATGGTGCGTTCCAAGAATGGCTTTAAATATATATTGTGTACCACGGATTATAAACAGAATGACCGTGGGGGCCAGTCTCGCACAGAAAAAAAAAAAAAAAAAGGAACGGAAATTTGAGCATTAATGTAGGAAAATATGACGAGTAGCACCTCCTGAAACCTTTCAAAAGTTCGAAGTTTCTGACTCTATATATTTCACTTGGATGGCGAAACTCATGCATGGAATTGTGCACATAGCTGAGTAAAGGATCATTGTCCGACTTGGTGCATTCTTATGCTATGTATCTGATTGGATCGCCTCGGAACGGGTGAGATCTCCGGTTGGTATGGTTGGTTTTGAGTCAAACTCGCCAAGACATTCAATTGTTTGTTGTCTCCGATTTGTCGAGCTTTCTTCATCTCTGTCCGGATTGTGATGGGCCATATGCCATCTCTTACGCCGTATTAGCCACCGCTTCTGATTCACTCTAAATTAAAATCCTCGGTTTTCTCGGCCTCCGTACCAATTTGGTAATCAGGAGATGCCCATGGTTAATGGATTAAGTTACATTGAGCGTACCTTGGGCCGGAAAGGGATTGTTTTGCTGGCGATGGGAAACCAGGAAGGTGAATCGAAGCTCTGGCACTTTGCTATCCATAAGGCCCCTATACTGCCTGAGACAAAAGTATAATTACAACATATGAGAAAAATGAATGTAAAAGTATATATCCAAAAGTGGTCCGAACAGGCCACTAAACCTCCCCTAGACATCAATCCACCTTCCCATCCAAGTCCTGGTGATCTGTTTGGCCTCGTCGACAAGGCCGAGTCCTGGTGGAAGTTCTTGTTAGTTTTGATAATAGTCTTAAGCAGTAAAGTAGTGTAACATACCAAGCAACAGCTGAACAGTACCACGAACAGAAGATTCGAGAGCAGATGAGACTAAAGCTTTTCGTTAGGGAATCAAAATAAGAAATATTAGGATAATGATAACTTACTCCACGAATGAGTGTACGACGTATGTTCACCAATAAAAATAATCTATGTGAAGTCAGCCATCCTTCCCCCGCAATGAAAAGATTCCAAAAACGTACGTTATTCTCAGTCTGGAAATAAGCCGGTATATACAACTGGTGTTGTCCCACACTTGGGAACGCCCATGAACCACCAGCGTTACCTTCTTCTTCTAACCAACAAAGACGCTTAAAGTTGCCAGTGTACTCCTCACGGGCGATCTCACCGTGCAGCTGCACAATGCCATCGAGAACATATGCAGCGTGTTCATCTTCGGGCGTGGAAACCCAACGCTGACCGTAATCATCTTTGTTGTAGCTGCCCAGCATAGCAGCAGGACCGGAGCTATTCATGTTGAAGCTGGGATAGCAAATGTCCCCGAGACCAGGGATGTCTGTTACGGTGTTGCACCCTCCGAAGATGGGTCGGTCCATGTGCTCCCAGAAGCGGGATTTGAATTCCAGGGCAACCTACGCCATCATGTTAGGGCTTACTGAGAAGAGATGTGTTAGAGGGGGTATACCTTGCAAGCTGAAGTATAGGTGAGGCCGTGAATGGCGTGGTTTAACGTGGTAGAGAACTGGGGAAGTTTCCATTTGCGGACAACGGTGAAAGGAGCAGAGATGAAAACGTGATCGTATTTCGCACTCTGGGTGTTGCAGTCTGTGTAGTGGTTCTTCCAGGAGAGCGTCACCTTGTTTTCCTCTTCGCAGTAGTCGACTTGCTGGATTTTTTGGTAGTAGTCAAGATCCTTTTGAACTAGGGGGAGGAAAGCATTTGGTAGACGGTTCATTCCTGGGCGCCTTGGTTAGCTATCGCCCTTACTGTGATCCAAGGGATATGCACGTACCTTTGTCGATGGTCAACCAATCGGAGGCAGAGAAGAAAAGGTTATCGTATCTAACTCGTCAGTCTGGATATTTTGCCCTGGGAAATGGATGCGTACAGATTGACCCAGAAAGGAACGTTGGGCAGTCCAATGCCATTGGCAAGGTCAGTCGTGTTCAAATCATATCCCAAGAAATTGAGGATATAAGCACTTTGGGACCAGGTATCTCCCTCCATGCCGTGAACCCCCCCGTCTAGATTAGCAACACGTCAGTAAGCGAGATTTCAATGTTGATAATGTCTATGGTGAGGATGCATAAGCGTACCCAAAAACTTCTTATGCGCTTCGTAGATGTTCTCCACTACCAGCTTCATATTCTCTGGGTTATAGTTCACCTCATTCAGCTGCTGTGTAAGCTTGTCCAGCAGAGGAGTATGTATGGTAGGTGCGCCCAAGGAAGGATCATTCGCGACATCCTCGACGGTGGGAATGGAGCCATCGGGCAAGCGCTTATTTCCAATGAGCGATCGCGAGTTATTATTGAGTTGAATAAATGGGATCCAATCAACGGCAAGGGTCTCATCATGTTTATTTAGCTCATTCAACGTCTTGCCCAGTTGAAAAACGATATCGTGGGCGTTGAAGTTTAGGGTTATGGTCTCGTTACCCACGGGGAAATGTGCCACAAGAGGAATACGCATGGCTCCCATTTCTTGGTACTGGTATTTTGATGCGGGCTCTTCGAAGTATTCGGTACGAATGCGCCTGTTGATGTTAGCTTGGGCTTCTTGTATCTTCAAAATTGAGAGAGGCGTTTACCCGCCAACGCGTCCGGACGACTCGGAGATGTGAATATTGTTGAAGCCAACGCTATGCAGGAGGAGCTAGAGAATCACAACAATTAGCTATAAGTAAAATGAATACCCGGGAAGAGGTGATAATACATAAGTCATCAAGCCAGAGATACCAGCGCCAACAATTCCGATCGCTAGGAATAAACGTCAGTAGCTAAATTCACGTTAATTTGATCGACCTGGACTCACATTTGCCCTTTGCCTTTTTCACATCCACAACTCCAATCTCCTCATTCTTGAGAAGCTCAACACCGTTAAACCAAGGGCCCTCCGCATCGATGCCAGATTCGTTGTTCATGGCGATATTGTCCCTCTTGACTGCACGTTTATTTCGTGCCTCGTTCAGGCTGAGCGGTTGGGTCCTTCCCAGCAACTTATCCGAGCCATCCCAAGCCGAAATACATTCACCGGAAGGTGCATCTTCTGGGATAACCCACGCGAGTCGGGAATGGTCATCGGGGTCAGCGCCAGACGCCGCCCGGGCAATGGTGTGATGGGCGTCTATCGGACTTTGGCCATCACAAGGTCCGTAGGTGAAGGTGTGCTCGCCAATCGCGGATCTGCGATACCCGAGGTTGACATTGACGATGTTGGAATCGATTCCGTTTTCTAGGTAAATGCCAATGGGTTCAGGAGAGCTAGCAGCCAGGGCTACTGGGGCCAATTGGGCGACCCAAAGTGACCAATGCATATTGGAGGGCTGAAGGGCAAAATGAGAAGTGGTTAGGTGAGGCAATTGACAGTAGAATTTAGTGATATCCAGAGGAGAATTTTGCATCCCATTGCAGATTCTTTCTGCTTTATACATCCCAGACATTGCCTCGTCCAGCCTATCCGGAATCCAGAGCTCAGCCCCTGCTGCTAAAGTACCATAATAGCACTACCTACAAGCCTTTCGGAGACTTAGCGACAAAATTCTGCCATACGGCCCTACGGAGGGCGAGGTTTGGTTGGTGGCCTGGGACTTACGGCCGTACCTCAGGCCTGCTCCAAATCCCCGACAATCACCGTTATCAGTCGCGGCAAAGACCTAGCGGTGCACCAAAGGGTTTAATTCGCTGAGATGCCACAGGGCTAGCGCGATAAGTCCACTTGGCTCCGCTGAACTATGGTACGGTATCTCCCGTTCAGTTGCTCATTTCAATACGCTGCTCAAGCCACGGAGGATCTCAGTAACATATTTCCTAGTATGGCCAGATATATCGACTAATCGAGATTAGTATGATTAAAATCAATACTGTATTCGATGCCTTTATGGCGTCTCAAAGTGCATGTTGTATCTTCCGTCGAAGTATGCGTTCATATCTTGTGGCTGTTGTGGAATAGCATATCACTCTGATTGGACGGACCTACGATCCGTGCACCATGAACAGGCATGATGCTCTTGCTCGCAAATACTATGAGTACCTACAGTTTCGTCAGTCAAAGTATTAGGTTTATGACTCACAACTTGATAAAAGTAGTGTTCCATAGAATTGGTCGACCTTCCTTTCCCTAAGACCACAACTATTTCTTGCAAAATCTACGCTTTACAAATCTGTCAACTTTGCGAACTACCAAAATACCACGTTCTACCGCCTATAGGACCATTTCTGACCAAAGAAATCCACAACATTTCATACCAAATGAGCTCCGTCGACCCCTATTTGCGGATACTCGAGCGAATCGCCGACCAAGTCCGCGGTGACCCCGAGTACGCTGCATTGATCAAGCAATACGAAGAAGCGATGCAGGAACCGCCCAGCGAGCGATTGGAAAACATGGAGTTGTGGGATGTGACAAGAATCTTGCACTTGGTGAGAGGCAAAGTTGCGAACACCGTCTGGGGTGATGACCAAAGCAAGCAATTAGTGGCCCCCGATCATAACATCCCTTCGGCTCGTCCCATGGTTGGCTTTTTGTGCTGATAACGTGCCGAGGGCTTGTCCTTGAGAGCTTCCAGCGGGAGACCAGAGTATTACCGCCAAAGGAGGTTTGCGCGAGGAAGCGTGGCCGCATGGTCTTCTCTAAACTCCCCTCCAGACGTATACCGGCGTCCCCATGGTCACTCAATGGCTCCTCTAGAAGTTCGGAGTTCGTGCCAAAGAAAGATATGGCCTTCATTAAGAACCGACTCGGGACCATATTTCAACTGACCCTGGCACATGTCCGTGATACCGTCGCAGCCCTGGATGATAACAGCGTGTACTCGCTGGAGAGTATGTACTCTGTCCATTGGCAGGGAGAGAGGGAGGTTGAGGTGCCTATGAAAACAGGAAAGAAAAAGTGGACATTAAGTGGATGTGCCGACTACGTCCTTTCGTATGGCAGTTTTGAAGAAACGGAGAAGATCTGCATTATTGTTAAAGCGAGGGAGCATGGTTTCTCATCAGGAGGACAGAAGGAAATGCTGGGCTGTATGGGTGAGATATCAATACCCATCCTATAAATCATTGTGCGCCTATTCTGATCTCTGGTAGCGATGGTCCAGGAACGCAGACGGGCATTGGGGAAGTCCCCCATGCCGATTTTCGGCATCGCGACTGACTCGTACGACTTCCACTTGTATGCGATGAACGAGACGGGCGTTGTAAGTATTTCTGCTCTCCGGCTGGTTGTTTGACCGCATTGTATCTAACAATAACATACAGTATCAGCCACGCTGTGCCACGCTTGGGCAGAGTCAAGACGACGACCTGGAGGTTATGTCCTACCTTACGAGCATGATAGCGATGGCGGCCACGCAGGCCCCCCCAGCCCCAAGTAGGGACGACAAGATGGAAATCCGCCGATAGCTTGTACGCATCTTTTCGGGATATTGTTTCATGGATGGGCTTTCCGGAATCTGGGCACCGTGGAATTGCAGGGGTTGGTTTGGGGAATTTTTGAGGCCCTTTCGGGAGGTAGGCATATGTATTTCAAGACATTTCAACTGCGTTCGAGCGCGCATTGCTTTTCCTACAGATGAATAGCCCCAAATCTAATAGGAAATCAGAGAATCAACTTGGTGTTACTGTTGGGCTCCTGTCTGGAATGCCGTGAAAGAGAGTAGAATAAAATAGGGTGCATGTACGGTCCGAAGGAGTGGAAACCGGGGCGTGAGGTGACTCGTAGTCAGGGCAGCACCTTCCCAAAATGACGCACTATGGTAGGAGAAAATCACCGTGCAACGCTAGACAGACTTTGTTCCCCCACCTTTGTGGCTTCCCACTGTGACGAACCATATTCTTCAGTTTGAAGTATACCTTCATTACTTTCCTTGCCCTCATTCACTGCTTCCTTCCCCGAAGTTAGGGAAGGATAAGCTAAAAGGTCTCGCGCACCATTCAGCGATCAAGCCCTGGGAAGCCCAGAGCAAAGTGAAGGAATTGGAATGCACTACACGGTAGTGAGCAATGCCCGGTAGGTGTAATGACTCTGCAAGAGGTGAACAAGATTTTCCAGTCACTCAACCATGAAGCTGGCGGCGTCGCTTAAAAGGAGGACGACGTGCCAATCCCTCAACTCCCATTTCTACTTCTACAGGGGGGGGGGGGGGGGGGAAATGCTTGGTCATATGGGTAAGATTCCACAATAATAATACTTGAGGGCGCTATCATCTGATGGAAAGACGGTGTATCATAATAAAGGCAAAGAATCTTGGAAAGGTCAAACCCTTGGCCATATGGGTGAGACTTTCTATTGGTGTAACGGAACGGGAGCTGACAAGCATACACGCCCATGACACAGGGGGTTATTAGATTGGCTCCTTGAAGGAGCGCTGTTGTGGGGGTAGGTCCTATGAGCGGCGCGGGGCTTCAGCGACTGATATGCGGTGAACTAGATTCTATGGATCTAGACAGGCGTGTGGACTCGTTAGGATCAACTACAGTAATAACAGACAAGACACTTCCTGCTCCGCCCACAGCCTCTTCTGGCCCTCCACCGCCGCCTCGTCCAAACCGCTCCAGCCTCCAGAATAATACCATCCCAAGCATACCTAGGCAGCTACAGATTTCCCTTAATTGGAAAGTGGAACAAAAGAGGCAGAGTGCTGCTATGCCCCAGCATCTCGCTCTACATTCCTGACTTTCGCCGTGGAAGTGGGTGTGCCTAAATCTGCCCGAAGACTAGCCCTAGATGTTCGAGGGTGGCTCGAAGCACACGGCTTTGTTTGCCCACCGTATTACGGCCCCGAACTCATGTCGAAGCAGAGGAGTGATGGATCTTTGAGTGGTAACAATACTTCCCAACGACATACGTGACTCTGTCATGGGACACTGTGGCTGCACGACCGCCTGATATGCCTCTCGAGAGGGATTTAATTATATCCGACCAAATGTTAAGAGGAATGGACCTACAGCCACAGAAAGAAATTGGCAGCAAAACGTTCAAAATTAGCAGACGCGCCGACTATTGTGTATGCAGTGGACAAACTCATCTGGTGGAAACTCAGTGTGTAATTATTTAAGCTAAGCCACTTGGGTCTTACTCAGGATACCTCAAGGGAGATGGGTGATGCTGTTGTTATTTAAAGAATGTGGGCGATGCCCCAGAACATGCACATTATAATATTCGAGTACCGCTAAAAAAAGAAAAGAACAAACTGTGGGCATCGATTGCATTGTAATTTTAACAGATATTATCATGCAGTCGTTTACTTCTATATCTGCCTCCACTGGCTGTGCGGTCGATGTGCCCAGCCTATCTTATCGGCTATTATCGCCTCAAAAGCAAGCTCCCGTTTTCCCCTCCTCTTTCGCTCCTCAACACCACCATGGCAAGCTCCAACAGACCCCGATTCGCTGATGTATCCCCTCTTCCTCTAACCCTATCATAAAAATATAACTAACGATCCACAGGTAGCGGTAACCTTCACCGCAGACCAATTCCAAGGCATCTACCGCGGCAAGAAATACCATGAGCCCGATTTCGAGGCCGTGCTGGCCCGCGCCCAGGAGTACGGCTGCGAGCGCATCATTCTCACCACTATGACCCTAGCCGGCGCATACGAGAACCTATCCGTCGTCCGTCAATTCCCGGATCTCTGCACCATGACCCTGGGCATTCATCCGTATCATGTTAAAGATCTCTACCCGGATCCTCCCACCCCTGCCCTGCCAGAAAGTGGGGAGGACAGTCCGCACGAACCGCCAGAAGAACCACTAGCGCACCTCCGACGCCTCTGTCAGACACTCAGGGATCTTAACCCGTCGCCATTGGTCGCATGGGGTGAAATCGGGTTAGATTATGATTACCTTGATCGTGCTGATAAGGAAATGCAACAACGGGCGTTCCGGGCGCAACTGGAGCTGGCCATTGAGATGGAACTTCATTTACCACTTTTCCTACATGCGCGGGCAGCATGTAAGGATTTTATTGAGATTATTGGGGAGTATTTACCTCGCTTACCGAAAGGTGGGCTGGTGCATTCGTTTGTTGGAACGAGGGAGGAGATGCAGGCGTTGGTGGATCTGGGGTTGGGGGTGAGTGTGAACGGGGCCAGTTTCAAGAGTGAGGAGAGCCGGGAGATGGTGCGGCATATTCCGCTGGAGAGGCTACAGTTGGAGACGGATGCACCGTGGTGTGAGATTGATGGGAAGAATGAGGCGATAGCAGCTTATTTACAGGGGGCGAGGGAGTTACCGCCCTCAAGAAAGCATGGGAGGTTTATACGGGGCCAGATGGTCAAGACGCGCAATGAGAGTTGCACGATGGAGCGGGTCGCGATGGTCGTGGCGGGGTTGAAGGGGATTGCCGTGGAGGAGGTGGTAGCTGCAGCATGGGAGAACAGCATCCGCATGTTCGGGTTGTAGACTCGACATCTGTCATCCAGTCGGCTCTTGTTATCAGATGAACTCCCTGATCAATTCGATCTGATAGGCATTTCTATAAAGCTAAACCAGGGTGCGAATCCCGCTTAGGCGGATACCGGAGCGGAAACGCCATGACTCATGTACCTAAAACTCAATTCCTCGCCACGTTCCCCTCCATCTTTTCAAAACTCAAATCCCCCCATTTTCCCTCTTCCCCCCCGTCGATCAGCCTCAAATTCAGCAAGAAAAAAGAGAAAAGATGTTTAAATTGGTGATTTTTGACTTCGATGGCACCCTCTTCGACTCCTTCGACGCCATCGCCCAGTCCATGCGTCTAACCTTCCAGTCCCTGCTCCCCTCCCACAGCCCCTCCCCCGCCGACCTCGACGCACTGATCTCCCTCGGCGCTCCCCCCGAATACACCTTTCGATCCCTCCACCCCGATCCAGCCTCCTTCGACGAAACCGTCTGGATCAAGAGGTACCGCGAAATCTACGCTGAACATGGCCAGCCCCTCACACGCGCCTACCCCGCGGCCCTGGAGGTTGTGCGCGCCGTCCGCGACGCCAACATCCCCGTCGCAATCATCAGCAACAAAGCGGCCGTTGCGCTCCGGACCGCATTGGCCAATAATAGGGATATCGGGGCCCTGATTCCAGAATCATTGGTTATCGGAGATGGGATGTTTGGGGAGAAACGGAAACCAGATCCCGCGGGGTATAAGGATATTCTCCTGCCGAGATTGAAGGAGCTATATGGGGAAGGGTGCATGGATGGGGAGGGGGAGATATTGATGGTCGGGGATACGGTTACGGATATCAAGTTTGCGAGGAATATTGGGGCGAAGATCTGTTGGTGTCGGTTTGGGCAGGGGAATCGGGAGGCGTGTACGGCGCTCAAGCCGGATTTTACGATTGATGCTTTGATAGACTTTTTGAAGGTTTTGGATACACGGGAGTAGATGAATATAGATATAGAGATGGGTTAGATGGTGGGATTTCTTTTTAGCGCAATGTCAGCTTGATATATTTGTTTTGCTGCTTTCGGTTTCGCAACAGCGTTTCTCTGAATTTGAGATGATGTATACCATCCGGGTGATCCCTCAAGCGTGTTGTCGCTTGTTGAAAACAAGCCGATATGGTTCGATAAATAGGGTAAAAGCGTCCAAGCAACCGTTTACCAGCGCTGAGCCATCTTCGCCCGCGGCAGGAGTGATATCATATCGAGTAGCTAACGTAGCGACAACCGCCCGCAGCTCCATCATGGCCAAGCTTTTCCCAATACATGAATACCGTCCTGAGAAGTGGTGAGTACAAAATAAACCCTTGGGAGTTTTGGAGAGATTACTTACCGATAGAGAATGGAATAAAAGCATTCTTGTCACGAACAAGCTCGGGTTGTGAATACCATCGTTCGGGAATGAACTCGAGCGGTTTTCCATAGGCCAGCTCACTCCTTCCTAGGGGATGGTAAGGCACCGAGACCGTCGTGCCTCCAGGGATAAAATGATCGCCAAATTTGATTCCTTCCGGAGGTGTAACGCGGAGCACACCAGAGGGTACAGGGGGGTGTAAACGAAGGGCCTCGTTTATGATGCCGTTCAAATGACCTATGTCCTGAAGGTCCTGGTTGGAGATATTTGGTTTGCCCAGCATAATGGGATCGAGAACGGAACGAAGCTTCTGGAGTTGTTCGGGGTGTTTGGCGAGATAGTAAAATATATGCACCAGTGTCACAGCGGTAGTATCACTTCCAGCGACGATAATAAGTCGCGAATCGCCCGACAGCCACTTCTTACCCGCGGCAGAACCTTTCGACGAGGACTCCGACTCTTCCAGGAGCCATGTCATCACGTCTGGGCTTTCTGGCTTCGTCTAGAAACAGGAGTTAGAATTGAACTAGCTTTCTGATAAGGAGGTGACTCGGGTGCAGACCTGTCTCCGTTGTTCGACCTGCTCATCGCACCATTTCTGAAACATCTTGCTCCGATGCAGAGCACCCGGAATAGCCTTCAGTATAGGGGTAAGCCAAGGAAGCGGAGTTACAACCGAGAGGTTTTTCTGGCCATGATGCAACATATCGATAGCAGGGTGCCCTTGGCCGCTCTTCAGATTATCAAACGATTTCCCAAACGCAAGCTCCCCCATTACATCGAAACTGAAATAATTGAACACCTTCGAGATGTTAACCTCTTTGCCGATCTGTTTGTCGATGAAGTCCGCAAGTTGCTGCACATATACGAGCTGTCGCTTCTCGAAATCGCGTAACGCTAAATTAACCAGTTTAGCCACGCGGTCAAACTTCTAATAGGGCAGGCAAAATTAATACCCTTGGCTGAGAATCCACGGTCCCAAATTCGCCGTCGGGAATCATGCAAGGCCTTGTCTCTGGTGGTTTGGAGGGAAAGATCTGGACGGGCCATGTCGTACCATGGCGCTTTTTCACAGCGACTCCGTACGCCGTAGATTTCTTGGACTGCCGCTGGATGTAACACGGAGATCTCGTTGGGCCCTGATACCTCGACGTTCATTAGCTTCCTCCATCATTTATATTGTAAAGAGTCTCATACCGACTCGAACCACTGGTCCGTATTGGTTGTGCCACTGGGCCCGGAGTCGGAAATTGGATTCCTGTGTACACACGTATGCGTGGTAGAGTTTCGTCACTTTGGCCCAAAATGGGCCTGGATAGCTTCTCAGGCGGTGGAAGAGGAGGCGGTAGGTGACAATGCTTATAGTGAGCGCAGTAACATATGAGCTAGTAGCTATCCCGATTAGTTGGATGGCTGTAGCAGCATCCACGTCGTGATATTCCGTCAGTCCGTAAAAGGATAACAAAAGAGCGGAGACGGCGATGGGAATGATGAAGGGTCCTTCGCGATGGTGCTCTCCATGGATGAAATATAACCAGTGAGAGGATAGGCCAGCTATCCCCCCTAACCCTGCCAGTGAGGTAAATGTGATCATATCTCGTGAAGAGACTGGAAGAAGGTTCGGTTGTTGGTGTCAAGAGGTGGAAGCAGTTCAAGCATGAGGATACTTATATATTTTATTGGCATCTCCGTACTCCGGGCGGGGAAATACTAAACTTCGTTTTAAAACAGTCCACTTAGGTCAAGCTCGGCAACAAGATGAGAAAAATAAAGTGTATAACCTTAAACTGAAGCGGGGAATGAGGGGTTGGACCAGTCAGAGCAAGGCCAGCCCTTCCCCAGCCAAGGGGCGGTTCCTTCTAGTCGTACGACCATAGGCCTTCCAGGAGAAGCGGACCTCGGCCTTAGTAAATGTGGCTGTAAAGGTAATGCTGCTATACGATATCCATGCATCCGTTGGTTGTTTATCGTTTGTGCTCTGTCCTGACGAAGGTCCGATGTTCCCTACACGAATAGCGATCCAATTCGGGGCAATAGATAGCCACCACTCAGACATTCTTCCTACCTAGAATGGGGGCTAAACGGCTCATAGCATAGCTTCTGAGCAATTGCCCTTACTGCTTGTCACAGCGTTGCCAGGAGTCTACCGGCTCAGGTTATAGAATGCCGAAATTATGGGCATGATGTATAAAAATGGGGCAACCCCTCACGCGGCTGAGCCGGCCGTAATCGGATTTCTCGGATTACTTGGTATTGATACAGGGCACTAACTCGCGCCAATCATATTCCGAGAAGCTCTGGAGGCCCTCAATCCGTTTGCATCTGGAACTATGTAACCGACATTTAGCGTAAAGTTTAATGTTGACAGAGGAAGGCTTGTATGGTGGGTAGAACGACGGACATGTAACTATGTGAACCGTAATACCAGTCGCCTACCACTGAATATACAGTCTGGCGACACATAACAATAATTAGTTACCCGTCTATCAGGATTCCTATCACGTACATTCCACCTCGCAAACAGTTGCTGCTATTTCAATAGTCAAAAAGATTGGCGCAGCGAACGCCCTTCGAATCCTACGCTCGCAATGCCTCGCCCTCCCCATCCCAACAAAAACGTTCACCGGGCAAACCATCATCGTGACAGGCTCCAACGTCGGACTCGGCCTAGAAGCAGCCCGTCACTTCGTTCGCCTTGACGCCGCAAAAGTGATTCTCGCCGTGCGCTCGTTTTCCAAGGGCCACGAGGCCGCGCGCTCCATCGAGGAGTCAACTAATCGCCGCGGTATCGTAGAGGTATGGGAACTGGATCTCACGCGGTACCAGTCCGTCGAGGCCTTCGCTCAGCGTGTTGAATGTCTCGAACGTCTGGACGTCCTCGTTGAGAACGCTGGGATTTTCGTGAATCATTTCAGGATGGCGGAGGGGAACGAGAGTTCCATCACTGTGGATGTCATCAGCACACTCCTCCTAGCCGTTATGGTTTTGCCGAAGCTGCGGGAGTCAACGGTGAAATGTAATGGGACCTCGGTTTTGACGTTTACGGGGTCTTTCGTTCATTTCCTCACTTCGTTCCCGGAGCGCGAGGCTCGTGATATCTTTGTATCTTTAGCGGAGAAGGATAAAGCTCGGATGGATGACAGGTAGACCGTCTACATTTATTATTATTTCTCTAGAGTGGTTCAACTGACTCCTCATCGCACAGCAGATACAACGTTTCAACTATGATTCAACTGCTCCTTGTCCGTGAACTAGCCGCCAGGGTTATGGACTCAAGGAAGATGGGTCGAGAGATGATCAACACAGTTAATTGTGTCTAACTAACATCTCATTCATGCATCAAGAAACCCACACAACTCTGACAGCTCAGACTTAGACATTATTAGCCTTTCCAGTGTATCACAAGGCTAAGCGCCCCTCAGCCTTCCTTCGGCGGGAATATGGCTCTGCCTCGGACCGTGCTCCTCGGTTGCTTCTATGGAAGGACTTTGGATGCGGAAGTCTGGGATTGGGGAAAAGTATAAATTGTTAGCCCTCCTCATAGCTACTAGATATTGGTACACCCACGCCACAACCCGTTTACAGATAGCTCCCACATCAAGATCCAGTACTCAAGCCCTCCTCCATTCCATCCACCATGGCGGCTATCAATACGAACCCAGTCCCATTCTCCGAGCCACCCTACCTGCGCGGCCTCCCCTCTCCATGAGCGGTTGATGATTACGGTTGGTGTGACTGGTCAGGCTCGTTTTGCCTTATCCACTGTGTTTAGGTATTGTATGAAGCGGGAAGCATTTGGGAAGACCCTCATGGGCCAGCCGGTTCTTCGTTACCGATTAGCTAAGGCTGGGGCGGAGCTGGAGACCATGTGGGCCTTTGTCGAACAGATCTTGTATCAAATGTGTCACTTGGGCAAGGAGGAAAGTGACCGATTGTTGGGTGGGGTCGTGGCACTTGCTAAAGCGAAAACGGGCATGGGCCTCAATGCATGCGCTCAGTGTGCAGTACTGCTCTTTGGTGGAGCGGGGTTTACTGTCGGTGGCCAGGGAGTGACCAGCTAGACCAGTTATGCTCAGTTCCATCTGCAGACCAAGAGACCAAATGAAATCAATGGATTGTATACTTGGTTTATAAAACTGAACGAACTCTACCACCATCGACTTGCCCACTTTTCTCTTCGTCCAATTCACTCTCCGTCCATTCCCACAGATCCCTGGCCAGCCTAGCATCCCGCGTATATCCACTCCCCCGACCCATTACCCCCACCGGCTCGTAGTATTCCCCAGACAGCACATTCCTACCCGTAGACGCCCAAAGCTGATTCAAAGCCCCCGTCTCTACATCCACCGCCGTCAACCGGCCCATAACCGCCCACACCCACCTCAACACGAAGTTATGCGACGCCATCGTATTGCCCAAGTTCGTCCTCACCATCCCAGGATGTACAATCGGCACCTTGATCGCCGGATGCCGCCTCGCCAACTCCTGTCCATAAAGGATATTCGCCAGCTTGCTCTGCCCGTATCGATTCACCGTCGACATCTCCTCCGCCCTATCCTTGAGTGTTTGAAATAACACCCCGCCCTTCGGCGCATAGTTATGTGCCGCCGAGCCCACCACGACAACCCTCACATCAGATCCGGGGCCCTCCTCCGCCGTCTTCAAGAGCGTGGGGAGTAGCTCATGAATCAGTAACGCATGACCCATATGATTCGTCCCAAACTGAATCTCATACCCATCCTCCGTTGTGCCAGGCGGGACCGCCATGATCCCCGCGTTAAGGAGGAGGATATCCAGCCGCGGGCTCTGCTCGGAAAAGGTCCTTGCAGCACTCCGGATCGAATCGAAGGACATGAGGTCCATCTCGAGGACCTTGATAGGCGCATTTGGAACGGACTGTCTGATGTCTGTGATGGCTTCGGAGGCCTTTTGGGGGCTGCGTGCTGCCAGCCATATCTCGTGGGGATTATGTTTTGATAGCTCGAGGATGGATTGCTTGCCTAGGCCGCTGTTGCCGCCGGTGACGAGGATGACTTTGCCGTGCAGGGAGGGGATGTCCTTCGATGGTGTGAATTGAATGCTTTTGCTCGAGCAGGGGCCCATTGCAAACGACAATTTTTGGTATTTAATCTAGCGATATGGTATTGGTATGCGGGAACGGGTCGGTCCTGAAGATATATATTTCCGATGAGGCAGATGGATCTCGAGGTTGGTTGAAGGGTCACCTTTGAACATAACTGTTATATAATTGGCGGCTACTCCTATACATCTAGGAAAGATGTTATTCGTGCGCTTATTGGATTGGGTTAGTTCAATAGGCTATTGTCAATCCTGTTTTTTGATGTGAGGGTCAGCATTAAAGTTCCGGATCCCTTCATTTCCGGCATCCGAACCATTTCCGAGCTCCGGGGAAAATAATGGTTCGGGAACAGCGGCGAGAATCTCCCGTTAAGGGGCCACGAACATCAACTCACTAAAAAAAAAAACTAAAAAAGGTTAGTTTTTTTTTTTAGTAAGGGAATAGGGGGACCTGTGGGGTTACCGCGGTTGGCCCATACCGTCTCGATGCAGTGGAATACGTAGACTGGAAGCCTAGAGGAAGGCTTGTACCACGAAAAGCCGGAGAGAAGAAAGTATCTCGGGGATAAAGATGGGGCAAAGTTTAATGCGGACAGCGCATTAACGCGACTGGAACAAAACCTAGTTTGTGGGCCTGGGGAGTGACCCATGGATTCGATGTCAATGTCCCAAAATTGCTAGATTGCGTGTTATAGGTACCTATGAAGAATTGATTATCAGGATCGGAGGCTTGCTCACGGTCACCCCGGCGTCCAAGTGCAATAGCCTAAGAGTATCTATTGAGAATTCACGGCGTGTGGGATCTGTATGACATTCACCCTAACATCTACCACAAAGCCAAAGATTTGACGACATGGGCGAAGCGTGGAGTGGACTGTTTCCTCCGCCTGCGCGGTTGACCGAAAAACAGCTGGGAGACGAGTCAGGGAAGGTTCGCCGACATCGTTTCCCTATTAACCACATCCTATTAACCCATTTTCAGGTCTTTATCGTCACCAGCGCATCGAGTGGCATCGGGTGTCATCTGGCGACCATACTCTACCAGCACAATGCCAAAGTCTATATCGCTGCCCGTTCGAAGGCTAAAGCCTCTACTACCATCGACAAGATCAGGGCTCAATACCCTCATTCCCATGGAGAGCTGATCTTCCTGCACCTTGACCTCAACAACTTGACCACGATCAAGAAAACAGCGCAGGAGTTTCTGCAGAGAAAGTCGCGACTCGATGTCCTCTGGAATAAGCCGGTGTGATGGTGCCTCCACAGGGTTCTAAGACAACTCAAGGCTATGAATTGCAGCTAGGCACCAATAATCTTGCCCCCTTTCTGCTCACCAAGTTACTCCTGCCGGTTCTGCAAAAGACAGCTCGCATAGCTCCGAAACACACCGTCCGTGTCATCTGCCTTCCATTCTGGGACGGCGCCTTCCTCATCGGTAATGCTGCATCTACGGGAAATTGATTTTTCCAGCTCGGACAGCGTGTTGATATTATCCGGGGGGGTAAGAAAGCACTGGCAAGTGCCCGAAAATGTAAATTTTATTGCAAACATCATAATAATACAATTCCAACAGGGTATCAAAAGGTTCAGCAACATTACACCCGGTCATCGGTTTGGCATATGACCCGGGAGCTCATGAGGAATCTGCTGCGCAGAAAGTTCCATTCGGAGAACACTATCCTCAAGCTCAACCTGCGTTTTGAATGGTAGTTCAGCCGCACCGCCAGACCGCGCATTACCCCCTACGAATGGTTCAGCGCTGGCCTTCCGCCGCCGCCGAACGAGAAACCACACCAGGCCAAGTATGAATGCTGCTCCAACGACACCCCCTACGACGCCACCAGCAATGGCGCCCGTATTGGTGGAAGACCCCGAATCCGAGCCGGATGGCAACGTGCTTGGTGGTAGTTGTGCGGATTCATCCACGCCCGCGCCCGTGGGCGATGGTGTCGGTATCGAGGACGATGAGTTCGAGTCTGTTTCGTTGCCTACAACAATTCTAACGTCAGCTCGTTTAGCCCGCTAATCTCTCGCTCCACAGAGGCAAAGGCTCACCTCTAGAAACCGGTGTGAGGTCAGTCGTCTCCGGACCACTCGGATATTCCTCAGCGTATGCACACCCCACGCCACCCGTCGCAGTCCCATTCGAGAGCGTTAGATCCGTCCTCACGAAACCTTGTGTATCGCTAGGGCAGCAGAAAAGCCCATCCGCATCGTACAGATCCCACGTCACATTGTTCGCGCAGTGCGGGTCTTCATAGATGGGCGCGGAGCAGTCGGAGTCTCTGGGGCAGCAAACCCCTTTCGGACCGCATACGCTGTCTTTGGTACAGCATACCTGCCAGGGGTAGTATCTTTGGCCGCAGTTTTGTTCCGTCTCTTCGTCGCAGGTTCCGTTGCGGCGGGCAGCTACGCCGTAGGGGGGGCCATAGTAGGACATTCTGCGGGAGGGAAGTTGGAGGGGAAAGGAGAATATAAGGAGAGGGGTATGATGATGAAGTGTTTCTGCGGGGAAGAAAAAAAAAAGGAAGACGAAAGAAAAATTTAACGGGCCCAGGCGCCAGGGGCGGCGGAGCTGAATGGCCCCCAGAGGCTTTAGGGTTATGTCGAATAAGGTAAGGATGATCGCAGGGCCAGGGGACTTCCCCGCCAATTGGCAAGGATGACGACCTGCCAAGGGCGTCTGCAGTGGAGTGTGGAAGATCGTCAAAGTCCTCGTTGTTTCGAGTTAACTCCCAGAGGAAAGCTAAGCTTAATGAGTGCCCCGTCTTGCGATCATCCCGTCCAGGCAAACACACTTCCTATTCCACGCTAGGTCGCTCTTGCAGAACGAGCCATCGACTGCATTGTGCCATGAAACCGTATATCAAATACTGACACTACACTTCATGAAGGTGCTTTCTGTTCACCGTGGGTATGACAACGGTCGAATAAGCCTAAGCTTCAGGGTCCCCAAGCAGAATACGAGGTTGCAGAAGGGTACGACGGATCTTGCCCCGTTGAAAGTCGGAACACCAACCGTCCGCCCTTGCATTTAACCGACCGAGCTAAG
The DNA here is from genome assembly GCA_027569045.1 of Aspergillus biplanus. NCBI lineage: Eukaryota > Fungi > Ascomycota > Eurotiomycetes > Eurotiales > Aspergillaceae > Aspergillus > Aspergillus biplanus. Next base: position 403,543 of record JAPDEJ010000023.1, read on the forward strand.
AGTGGCTGTGTGGAAGATCGCGTGTCCAAATACCCTCCTTGTCCCAGGTCCCAGCACAACCAGGATTGGATCAAAATAGACCCTGATTTGTGGTTACAGTCGGAGTTTAAAATCTCTTCCCTCTCTCGGAAAAAATCAAACCCTTCCTCAAGGAAGGATTCAATGTCGTTGTCGTGTGGGCAATGCTATAAATATTATCCGGCGCTCACCAGTGAAAGAAATCACAGAGCACTGGACACCTTCAAATCTTCCGGTCTTAGTGGCGAGTAGTTCCTCATTCTTATGGTGGGAGACTGGTCCATCTTTGTAGTGAAATTGCGCTAGAAAGGTCTTATCCTCCGTGCTTATTGTATTTTTGTGAGTACGCCTTGGAAAAGTAATACTTTGTTATTCTACCAGGCGATGTATATTCACTATGATGGATCCCTTGAATAATGGGAGGATATCGCGGAGGGCGCTTCCTCTTTTTTTTTTTTTTTTTTTCGGTATAAAACGAGGGGTCTAGTCCATACAAATCCTGCCCAATGGCTCCGTCCAACTGGTACTTCTCTCCAACCTGTGCCTCGAGCCATTCTTTGGTATCCGCAATGGAGCCTTGCATCCAAGATATCCCCGGCCGACCGATTTCCTGGGCTTCAACGCGATTATGACGGACAATGTTCCCATAGTCATCTAGAAACAGAAGCCACGGGCAACCCGTCTCCAAGGCCTCCCGATCAACCACAAAGAGAAAGCTATCGGTCGCGTCGCGGAGAATATCATAAGCTCCAGCATACTCGTAGAACCGGGCCCGGTCCTCCGCCCACTTCTCGGGTTCCCTATCCCGCACTCTAGCTAGCGTTTCCTGTATCCCCAGACGATGGGATTTCACTACCTCGAATCGCGCCTTTTCATTAGGACCAATTAATTCGGGCAGGACCTCGAACACCTTGTCCCAATTTTAACCGAAGTTGAAACTGCGTGGGTCATTGAGAAGTCGCCACCACTCCTCATCACTGTCAGAATCTCCTCTAAACTCACTCCCGACTTCCATAAATTCCCGGAGGCGTTCCTTCCCGTCGGGATGCGTGTAATCTGTGCACAGGATGGGGGGTGTCGCTTCCCGCTCCATCCAAATCATATAGGCTATGTGGCGTAGCTTTAGGGATCGCCACAGCAATAAGATGGTCTGGATTTCGTCCACGGTCGGAACGCGGGTGACTGGCAACGTGCTGCGCGCGGCGTCGTACCCATCGGGGATCGAGGGGAGTTGGCTGAATGCTTGAACCAGGGATGCTCTCTGCTCCTCATGAGAAAGGGAGGGGGACTGGTCCCAGTGGCGCTAAATGGATGTCGAGTTAGAAACAGACTCTCTGCCTTACCAACACGTAGGTACTAAATTAACTGCCAATTAGGTACTGTTCAACGGGAAGAGCGCCCCATTCTGGTGTGACATCTCCCTGGGGGTCCATGCTGGGTTCTTTCCCCTTACCCCCTAGTTCCGTGATTCAGGGAATGACGAAATATGGCGGGGTTCGTGTGAAGAAGGCAGCGCTCTTGGTGCTGTTGGTGCTGTTGGCAACCCGACGAATTAGATCACTGATCGGCAAAAGAGGTTCAAGCTGTTGGCAAAGGATCATGAGCCTACCCGCGATCGCAAAATACCTTTAATATTTGTGAGGTCTATTTAAATCCGTCGACTAGGAACGGTTTGCTGGATGGAACAGTGATAAACGTGCTCCATTACCAGCAGATCAAATATGCCAAAATGCAACGGCTATATCCTCTGATAGTCACACGGCATGGCTTTCACGACTGCTTCTGCTTAACCGAGCGCCATTCGACTAATAAACTTCCCACCATCGTCGTACAAGCCAATGCAACAGTAAGGTACCAAGTATCAGTCAGGCTCCGATCAATACCACCCAACACCCTATCCCACTGTCCCACAGGAACAATATTCTTAATATCCCCCAGTCCATGCTCTGCGATAAACCCCGGCGTCAACCCCGGTACGACATCCTCCAAACTCGACGACAACTTATTGGTGAAAATAACCTGCGCAATGGCGATGAACACTGCCGGACCCATACTCTGTCCAAACAATATGACCCCAGTTCCAATATTGACATCTACGGGACTCAGCGTTGTCTGTACGGCTGCCTGGGAACCCTGGAAACCAATTCCCCCACTGAAACCTGCGAATCCAGAATACAAGATGATCTGGGCAAGGGACGTATCGGGGCCGTATGTTGTCATCAACCCTGCTGCGATTGGCATGCATATGGAGGCAAAAATCATAAACGGGGCGTAGTAGCCGAATGTCGTGGTTCCGATACCTTGGATAAAGAGCCCGAGCATCATTCCCAGGAGGATGGGGATCATTAGATACCCGCTTTCGCTGGGGGTCTGGCTCATTGTCAGTGAACTTGATTGCAGTGATTAACTAGACTGAGAGGTCTTACCTTGGATCGAACAACTTGATAATATGTTGGTAGGTACCACTCCAAGACATTGGTCATCGAATTAGTGCATGTTGTGAAAATGAAACCCGCGATGACGCTTCGGCTCTTAATGATGCGGAAGGGGAGAGCCGCGGAGTCTCCTCGTCTGTACTGGTTGTAGAGGAAGGCAGCCAACAGCACCGCAAAAACCACAAACAGTCCAATTACCCTTCCATCCAGCCAGGGGTATTTTGTTCCCGCCCACGAGAGCGCGACGAAGAGGACCGTGAGGGACGGAATAAATAAACAGTTGCTGACGAGGTCGAGTTCTCTGATTTTCTGGGTCAGTGTCAGGCTCTCATCCCTCAGAGTCTTTGGATCAGAAAAGAGGAACATCATGCTGGCCAGCGACACGGCGCCAATTGGCAGGTTTATCCTTACATCAGTCAATACTATGAAGCCAATTTCACCATCAGAGTGTTTCAAGAAGAGCATACCAAAAACACCACCTCCACCCCAAAGACTGCGTCAATGCACCCCCCACTATCGGCGCCGAAATAATAGCCAACGATTCCACACACGCTAGCAAACCCGCAAATACAGGCCGTCTATTGAGCGGCATAATCTGCACCAGAACAGCAAAACATCCAGACAACTCTCCCGCGAATCCCAGACCCGTTACCGCCCTCCCTAGAATAAACATGGTAGATGAAGCAGCCGTCGCACAAAGCAAAGACCCAACAAGGAAAATCACATTGCTCAGCATAAAAATAGCCTTAATAGAGAAAAGCGTGTAAAGTTTCGCAAACCCGAATTGGAACGCACAGGTGCAGAGCCGGAATGCGGAGGAGTACCATCCTACGTCCGCGACCGTGTGGAAGTGGTTCGTGATGCTTGGGACGGCGGTAGCGACGATATTGGCGTCTAGGCCTCCCAGGATGAGGGTCACGCATAGTGCGATGATGGTGAACCAGAATTTGGTGCCTGTTGGGTAGTTTGGTTCTGGTTCTGGGCTGGATTCGATGTTGAGGGGCGCGACTGCTTGTGCCGAGGTTCCTGGTGATAGATGGATTTGCGGTTGCTCTTGCTGTGGCTGCAGGTCGGCGAACGATTCACCCTTCAGGGACAGGACCTCTGTTGCTGTTACTGTTGTAGTTGCCATTTTGCCGGACACTTGAAAAGAAGTCTACGAGGAAAGAAGCGAGAAGAGGACGAGAAGAGGACGAGCATCTTTTATATTATTCTCGGACATGGTGGGGACCAACTCCGGGTCTACTCCGAACATCTTCTCCAATGCCGAACTGCCTGTGATTCCGGTCTCACTAAGAGACTTATTCCGCCGCACTCCGGCATATTGGCCTCATAATTTAGGCTTTGCATTCCAAATAACCTGACAGGCGGAGGAGAAAGCTTGATTTCCTTGGTATATGATGGGTCCGGACTTTCTAGTTAGAGTTATAGTTTAGGCTTTCATTTCCGCCGTTCCTTGCGTATATCTATCTCTTGCCATTGACTTCAGGCCAGCGTCACCCGGCAAAACCCTAATTCGGCCCACCCATATATATATCTTCATAAAATACAATCTTAATATCCTGTGCTTGAGGAGGATACCCATAGGCTTTACCTTTTAGTTCTTTGTATTTAATTTAAATTATTTATTTAAATATAAGTTAATATATCTAAGTTTTATTTTAAGTATAAAATCTGGCCTTAATTATAATATAATCTAAATATAGCCTTAATTACTATACTTATGTAATAGCTTTATTATATAACATAATCCACTACCGAGCAGCACACACCACTGAGCAGCACAAAATTTCGACAATCCAACCCCTTTTTCTCAATTGCTTCAAAACCACCATTTTTTATAATATAATTTTAAAAATAACCTCTAATTCTAAAGAGCGCTTATTACTTGCTTTAAATATATATAAATCTGGCCAGATTAAAAGTATACAAGCCACTGCAGCCACATATAATATCTCCTATTAAACTCTCTTTTATTAAAATAAAGAATAAAGAGCATATTAAAAAGCTACTTCTAATTATTAAAAGCTAAAGAGTACTAAAAAAAATTTATTAAAGCAATAAATTTTTAATATAAATAATCATGGCCTGCCTCCTTTATATAATAATGTCTCTAAAATGGCCTCTCTCCTATTATCAGACCACAAAGACTTATTCTTGGGAGTTAACTGGGTTGCTTACTTTATTAGCAGGCATAGTGATCTTGCCTCTAAATATACTTAAAAATATAATTATTAACAGGCAAAATGTAAAGATCCTGAGATTATAAAAAAATAGTTTAGCCTTGTTTAAAATACTATAGCAAAATATAGTATACTTAAACAAGATATCTATAATTTTAATAAAACAGGCTTTTAAATGGGAGTTGCTAGTACTGCTAAAGTTATTACTAGTGCCCATTATCAAACTAGCCGTGTACAAGCTATTCAACCAGGAAATCAAAAATAAATAATAGCTATTAAAGCTATTAATTTAACTAGATAAAGTCCTCCTTCAATGATTATCTTTACTGGCCAGATTTATTAATCTCAATGATATCAACATATATCATCTGATTGGTTAGTTGGAACCAGTTCTAATAAATGGACTAGTAATAAACTATGTCTAATATAACTTCAAGAAATCTTTAAAAGATATACTGCACCACAGACAGTTGGAAGATATTGTCTTTTAATTTTTAATAAACATGCAAGTCATTTATCTACTAAATTTAACTTTTTTTGCAAAGATTATTAAATTATTTTTTTATATTTACCTCCTTATTCCTCTTATTACCTACAGCCATTGGATGTGACTTGCTTTGCTCCATTAAAGCAGGCCTATAGAGAGCAAGTACAATATCATATTTAAAATAATATTAATTATATTAATAAAGTAAGCTTTATCATGCTTTATCAACATGCTTGAAAGGCTCTTTTATTATCTAATATATACAAAGAATTTGCAGCTACTAGTTTAATTTCATTAAACCCCTAACATGTGCTTGATAAGCTTGATATTAAATATATTATATCTTTTTCTACAGCAAATGCAGAGCTTTCTAGCCCTAAATGAATTAAGAAAACACCTTATATAACTGGAGAGGTTGAAAAGTAGATACAGCATATTAAAAAGCTGCTTAATCAGCAGTTAGAAAGCTCTTTAAATTAAACTATTAAGTAACTAGTTAAGGCATGTAAAGCTACAATGCATAAAGTTCTTCTACTTTAACACCAGGTTAAAGAAATGCATATTATTTAATAAAAAAAGAAAAGAAAGATGCCTCAACACTTTATTATATCAGGAGAAGTTCTTACAGGTGCTTAAGACAAGCAGCTTGCTAAGAAAGCTGTACAGGCATTAGCTTTAGAAGAAGGGAAGCCAGCACAGAAGAAGCAGGCACCAGCGTGGTGTAGCAACTGCGGTATTTAAGATTATACTAGAATTAAATGCCCTACTATGTCTACTAGCTAGCTAGCTATTTTATATGTAATATAATTAATTATTTGTGGTATAAATGGCCATTTTTCGACCGGGGGCCAAGGCAGCTAAAATTATCGAAATTTTGTGCCGCTCGGTGGTGTGTGCCGCTCGGTAGTGGATTACGTTATAATGTAATTCCCCACCGACCCGTCCACCACCACCAACCCGTCCACCCCCTCAAAATATCCCCAACGCGTCATAATTGCAATTATTCAACCAACCACCATGCCACCAAAACAGCGTCAAACCCGTTAAAATTTAGTTGAGCAAGAGAGGAGGATCCAAATAGCTATACAGGATTTAAAAACTAGTAAAATTCTATTCCAGCGTTGAGCGGCAGAGATTTATAATATTCTATATTTTATTCTTTAAAATTAATTAAAAAAATAATATAAATCATGTGTTAAACAATGTGTCAATGGCCTTAGACTATTTAATACTTAGAAAAAGGTCTTGATAGCTTAAATAATATTATTAAATATATATGGCGCCTTTTCTAGGTTATCTTATATATAGAAAATAGCTGCTTTAATTTTTAACACCAGTAATCTCTCTATACCAGCTAGTATAGAAAAGAATTAGTGTACTAAATTTATTAAATACTATCTGGAGTTAAAAGCATATTTTACACGAAGATATAACTATTTACAAGCTAAATATAAGAATTCAAAGATTATTAAAATATGGTTTAAAACACTGAAAAAGATCTAATTTAATTATAGGATTCTAGATAAAGATATTTATAATTTTAATAAAACTAGCTTTATAATAAATTTAATTACAACTGCTAGAATAGTGACCAGGGCAGAGATGTTAGAGAAACTTTATTTTATTTAATCTAGGCAGCAAGAATAAATAATAATAATTAAATATATTAACTCTATAGGTTAGTCTATTCCTACAACTATTATCTTTAAAGAAAAAGTCTATATAGAAGGATGGTTTGAGGAACATAACTTACCAAGAGATTAAAGAATTAAATTAAGTGTAAATAAATAAATTACTAATAAGATAGATCTTTAATAACTTTAAAATATCTTTTTTCTAGCTACTGCAAGCTATATAAAGGGCAGATATTAACTACTTATATTAAATGGCCATGAAAGCCATTTAACATCCCAATTTAACAAACTTTGCAGTAATAATAATATTATATTTATTTATATACCTGCTTATTTATCTCACCTTTTGCAATTACTAGATATTAGTTGTTTTAGTCCTTTAAAGCGGGTATACAGGTGTTTAGTAAAGTATAAAATATAGCTTGAATATAATCATATTAACAAACTAGATTTTTTAAAGATATATTTAGAAGCTTGCCAGGAGGCTTTTAAATTTTAAAATATTTAAAATAATTTTACTGCAGCTAGTATTTATTCTTCCAAATTTCAGAGAGTGCTTGATAAATTAAATATTATATTATTAATATCTATATCTTTTTCTAATTATAGTAAACTAAGTATAAGCTTCTTAACACTAGCAACACCTTACATGGTCTGTTAATTATAATAACAAGCTTCTTTAATTAAAAAGCTATTAAAAAATGGCTCCCAAAGTTCTTTATTATCATCAAAATAAGCGTTGTAATAGCTTATAAAGGGCTGTAAAATAGCTATTTATAATACTGCATTGCTAGTAGAAGAAAACCACAAACTTCATGCTATAAATAAGAAGAAGATAGCTAAAAAGACTAGATCTAAGCGCCAGATGACTTTTAATAAAGACCTTATTATTTAAGAAGGCAGGGATTTTATAATATTAAAAAGAAATAAAATTATAGCTGAGCAAGCGCCCTCTTTGAGTACTGGTTCATTAAATTTAACCGCGCTAAAACATGCCCTATCAAAGTGTTCTGGATGTGGTATTTTAGGGCATTAAATAAATTAATATCCTAGAGATTATGATACTAATATTTAATTAATATAATTATTTTTGGGTTATTAGAAATAGATTCAAATTGTAGCGTTGGGGATATTTTGAGGGGGTGGACAGGTTGGTGGTGGTGGACGGGTCGGTGGGGAATTACGTTAATAAAAGTAGCTCTTAATTAATCTATAAGTTATATTACATGTACTAGGATCTGGGATTATATATTAAGACTAGGTAAGAAGTTAATTAACATAGACAGCTTACAGTGAGATTACAGAGTTAGACACCTCAGGCAACTGGAGTGTCGTAACACTAGATAATCAGGATGCTAATAAGCCTTTAAAGGTATCTTTCAGGTTGCTGAGGGATCTGGTGATGGGGTTATTGAAGAAGATAAGGTTGTATTCTGGGTAAACTATGTAGGAATATTAGATCATGGTGGATTTAGCTAGTTATATTATTAATGCATTACTATCAATAATACCATAATTCAGGATCTGTCATGAGAGAACCATTGAAACACGAGTTTCCATGCAACCAGGATTGCCATATTTTCACTACCAGTGGGAGACTTGATGGAAAGCCTATTTATGCTCTCCTTCCTCCTGGCCAGCCGGGAAAATGCTAAATGGGATCCCGAACAATGTTGATGGAAGGAATGGGAGTTGAAGACGGGGATCCGGGGTATTGGTGACGGTAGACATCTCGAGGCGGGGACCAGACGTCTATTTACAACAAGGCGGAGAGGAATGGGTATGTTGGTATGGCAGTATTTGCACTTCCTGAATTTTTAGCTTTGAACGTTTGTCACTCTCTTACCGTCACCAGAGGCGCAATGTCGGGATATTTCCTCGCAAATACTGGGCTCAAGGACCAGTTTTCTTCTAAACAGACATGGCGCACAAAGTTCGGATTTATAACCGTATTACGTTGGTGGTCTGTGACCATAAGGCTTTCGGACGACGGCCAATTAACACAAAGGTAGCGGCCAAAATCGTTATCGAATTCTTCGCGAATACGGCTGATACTGACGTGACCGAGTACCATGGCATTCCGCAGTCGAGGAAATTGTACAAAGTCAATATATATCGCATGTGGTATTTCGTTTTGAATGTCCGTTGGTTGCAGCCATTCCGGGACGTCGTTGAATGTCTCCAAGGAAGGGAATAAGCGGTACTATGAACCAACGTCAGCAGAACCTTCTACCGAATGATTTTAGGACTTGCTTACGCGCAAAAGGCGATAGGCTATGATGTAGACCGCGGATTGGAGGATCAGGTTATCCGTATTCGGACGTCTTGACAGTTTGTGTAAAATCTGCGAGATTGGATTACGCGGTTCTCTGATACACAGAATATCGGCCAGGTCTGGGGTCGGGGAAGGGGCCGTAGTCGGCGCCAGGTGCCGGTTGAACTTCACCAGGTTGTCAAATACAGTCTCCTCGAAACACTGTGAATACGAGCTGTGTATTTGGGGAGTGCAGTAGCATTCAATGGTCCATTGCCTGCACTGTAGTGGTGGCGAAGGCGCGCGAGAGGCATGTCCGATTTTATTATCGGCTAGCCTCGGCTGGGGGTCGCGGTCTGTAGGACAATCTATACCTGTCGAGGTTTCCAGCAAATCAGTAGTTGGAGCACCTGCTTCTGCGCTACCGCGAGGATCTTGGGTTAACGCACGGAGGCGCTGAATCTCGTCGCGTGCGTCCTGTAGGCTGCTTTCCAGACTTTCTACATATTCCTTTTGCTGCTCTCGTTTTTTCTTTTGCACTTCCTTGTCGAGTGTCCGTTTTCTCTGCAGCTGCGATGCCGTCCTCACCCGTTTCTTTCCGGCCGTGTTATGCTGAGAAGCCATGGCCGGTTGGGCTGGAAGCCAAACCATAAAGCCGGTTTTCTTTCTTGCTCACGGTATAGATCTTCGAACGGATGGTGGGACTCTCTGTAGTAGCAATGGTTGTGGGCTGCGTGATGTCGAGACGGCTTGGAGAAGTCGGGGCTGGTTCGGTTTGGGGAGAATCCAATTATTGGTCAGCATCTCGCCATTTTAGCTTCCTGGAGCATGCGGAGTGGGAAAACCGGTAGATTGTGATCACCCGACAACCTAACCATATTAGGTAAAATGTGATCCCAAGGATGTCACCAATGTACTTAACAGCCAGCCATTTATAAGCTAATTAAATAAAAAACTGATAATTCATCATTATCAGTAAACACCATCTTATTAAATAGCTATCTATTATATAATATAGCAGTGTTTCCTGATAATAACTGACCATCAGTTATTTGTTTAAGTAGTGTTAGGATACACACCTGGGCACGTGTAAAAACTAAGCTAGACCATTAGGCCACTATGATCAACCTATTGGTTGATCATGCCCAGGTCTCATACTCATGGTCACCATGGTCCCTAACATGTATCGAGGTTGTTGCGTACGCTAGGCGACGGAGAGAAAAACACCGACCAAAACCGATATACGCGAAGGAGAGAAAAGGAAGAAGGGAAGATCTAGGGGGAATGAAGCCATATAAATGTGTCTTGCCGGGCAGAAACGGCGAGGAGACATCATATATTTACTATCAAGTTCTTAGGCGTCAATCACTACACAAGCTAATTTTGATAAGACTCTCCTACAGCATTTGCGAAAAGAGGGAGGGATGTCATATGATACTACATATACTCCTCAATTAACCATCCTGCAGACACATGCACGTAAAATATAAAGAAGAGAGCCTTGCTCCAAAAAGGGCCGCTCGGGAAGATCTGATTGGCTACACGTGATACAATTTCTTGTTTGAGCTCCGATGTGCATTGGTCATTTAGTACGGGTACTGCTCATTACTAATTTTTCAGGTTTCCGACGCAATTGAAGGATGAAGCAGCACTGTGCTCGCCGGATTGGTACGTCTGGACTCGCGGATACATGCATACGTCCCGTTCCATCCGGACCCCGTATCGATCTTCGCCCCCGGAGGCACGCAGCGTCTCTGGCGCCTCTCCTCTCTCCACCCAGCTCACCAGCTCATCCATCATATATCCCGGCGCCGGCCCGTTGATAAAACTGTGTTCGGCCCCAGGCGCCAGGAACAGCCGAAAATAGTCATGGGCATTGGCATCTAGTTCCAGCACGCGGTCGTAATAGTTCACCGTGCCATTAAACGGGATGACTGGATCCCGGAGACCGTGCCAGGAGAGCAACTTTCCACCATGTTTACGGAACTCGGATAGATCCGGATCACTGGTTCCAATGACCGATGTGTATTCATTGACTGAGATGTGGAACAGCGTGTCCCACTGGGAATGTGTGAGCGTGCTGGGATCAAATGCTGCATCCTTCATCAGGTAGTTCCGGATCCACGAATCAGGGATCCCGAACGGCAGCGGACGGCAGGTGCCATCGTCACTGCATGTGGTGAGAGCGATCCCGCTCAGGTCCGCATCCTTTGCAACGCCAAACCACTGGGAGTTCCCCTTCTCATTTCGAGGCCCGTTCCAGGCGGCGTCGGCCACGTCGGCCGCAGCACTGGTAACGACGGATGGGGTGCCGTCGCACTCGAATGGCTTTCCAATTAGACTGCTCGCCGTGAATGTGCACAGGCCTGGGAGCGAAATAATGCCATCTAGGGCCCCATCAAGATCATCACATGCTTCAATCGCGGCTTGCGTGATGGCGCCCAGCTCGCACGGAGGCGGGTAGACCCCTAGCTGATTCATCACAAACTGTGGCCAGTACGTGGCCATGATCATCTTATCCCAATTGATGGCGGGGAAGATCGCAGCAATCCCATCGAAGTCGCTCGGGTACTTTTGGGCCAGCATTAAGCCCTGCCGACCTCCAGTCGAGCATCCAAAAAAGTATGAATGATGCGGAGGGACGGCGTAGTAGGCTTCCGTCACGGCCTTTCCGATCTCACCCATATCGTGTATCGCAACCGAGGCAAAGTCGACTAGCAGGTGCCAATCAACATTGCCCGGGCTTTTCAGGGCCCATCCGGTCGCATCGCCAGCCGCAACAAATCCGTCGCTAGTGTGGCCTCCGTCTGTTGTGGCAACGGCATAGCCATCCCTAAGGCCAAGGGACATCCACAGATCACCGACGGGCCCTCCTCCGGTGACAAAGCCGCCTCCACCGGTGGCCTGAAATCGACCGTTCCACCCGTGAGTAGGCAGAAGAACCGTCACGGTAACCCTATCATCCCACCCGGGGTGTGTGTATATCACAGTGACATTGCAGAAGCTCATCGGTGCTGTCACCGGCTCTGGGATGATGGGCATAGTGGGAGGGAAAGTGAAGTTCAGGACATATGTCGTTATCAGTTCGATGGTCTGCAGGCCATATATATCCGGATGTGGGATTCTGTTTGTGCTGCATAATTCGGCTGCTGTCGCAAGGTGCGGTACGATGAATCCGTTAAGCTGTTCAGCTTGGCCGTGGCCCAGGGCTGGGTCTTGGAATAGGATATTTTCTTCCTGTGAGGCCAGCACGTTACTGGAGACCGCGAGGAGGTGGATCAGCCAGTTCAACATCGTGCTGGTTGCTTGGATCATGTCAGGTTTTACGGTGTTATTCACTGAAAAAAACAAAAAGGCGTGAAAAAGCGTAGCACAATGGGTTGTTACACTATCGTCTTCGGGATAAGAAAAAAACGAGAATCATTGAGGCAAAAGAATATTGCGGTCCTTTATTGGCAGTGACTTTCTACCACTCTCCTGGTCGCTACCGAACCTTCTTACCGAGGACAGAGCTGGGAAGAGCAAGGGACACGGATAGAAGAGCATTCGAGTTCCGGTGAAGCCTTTGAAGTCAACCCCCTTGGATGTATCTGTTGCCGGACTGCAACTGGGATCCATGGCTTCGGAACCCCGATAGCCCGACTAGACTAGCACAGGACTAAACAGCAGCGGGGTAACAGGAGGGGATTGGAGCTGAGCGGGCCCATGCCCTCCACACGTCTACCGGTACCCAATGAGCGGGTGGACGACGTCGTCCACCCTGCGGCGAACCCTGTAATTATGCATCGGCTACCTTGGGCTTGGATCTCCCATACCCCGGATTCTCCCACTCAACAGCACTTGGCACTGGCTTCGGATCGGAAGTTGAGCGATCCGCACTCATTGTCCGCCTGGGTCGTGGAGAGAGGCTTCGTATACAGCCGGGGACACGGATAGAGGGTCAGTGCACAAACCAAAGCTTGAATGCTGCATGCATCTGAATCGTGCTTCTGCATCGCATTTGGAATACCCCTGTTGATCCGGCTGTGCGATTGCATCTCGAATAGAAAATGTTTCTGTAGCGAGGCTGCTTGGCCGCAATGGAAAAGGCAATTCCTACTGCAGGCCCAGTATGAGATATATTTTTCGCAAAAAAGGGGATTTTGATTACATGCGATGTCAGCAGCATGGGAAAGGTAATTTTCCTGTGTATGGGAAGGCGTAAAGAATATTGTTCGCTGGGAAGTCAAGGACATTGGAGTTATTTGCTCGCCTGCATATATATTCTACCCTAATCGTAGCCTATTTACGCACTATGTCGGTTTTATAGGCCTCAGAAACCGACCCAAGCATACTATCCAGGTTCTCTAAGGGTCCGCCTTGAAAACCCGCCTGATCCACGATTTCTTAGCGTTTATCGAGGCCAATGCCACTGCAGCTCTCTTGCCCTCTCTACCTGGCATCTCCATCTCAAAGCCGTGAAAGGCGCCCCTCCAGACGTGCAGCTCCGCAGAGACACCACACTTCCACAACAACGAGGCGTACGCAACTGCCTCGTCTCGAAACACCTCCGCCTCGCCCACATCGATAAAAGTTTGCGGGAGCCCAGTCAGGTCCGTCGCGCGGGCCGGCGCAACCCTATAATCAACCTGCTCCGGTCGATCGTGCCCTAGAACACAGTCCCACGCCATGCGATTGGTAACTCCATTCCACGGACCGACATGCTCAAACTGCTGGGTGGATACAGTTTCACCACGGTCGTCGAGCATCGGGCAAAGCAGCACCTGTGCCAGAAGCTTCGGGTGCTGACTCTCCCGTGCCAGCAGTGCACAGCCAGCTGCAATCGGGCCGCCACCGGAGCCTCCCAGGATCATGATTCGGGCCGGGTCGATGCCCAATGTGGCGGCATTATCTGCAACCCAGACGAGCCCGGCGTAGCTGTCGTTCAAGGCCGCGGGGGCTGGGTGCTCCGGTGCGACGCGATATTCCACGCAGATTGCGACAATGTCGATCTCGTCGAACAAAGAGATGATGCGATCCACGGCGCTGAAACGGGTCCCGGAGATCTGGCCCCCGCCGTGAACGATGTAGACCGCTGGCCTGGAGAGGGCTGTAGATGATTTGTTGGTAAACACGGAAAGCACGACGAGGCCTTCTAGGGTGTCCACGACATGTTCCGCATGTTCCATATGGGGAAGTCCGGCAAGGGCGGTATCGAGGGAAAACATGTCCGACACTGTTCGAAGTTTTTCGACCGAGCTGAAGACTGACATATCCATGGCTTCGACCTTCGGTTGCAGCATTGGGTCGTAGGGCGGCCGGGGCATGTCGGCCGGTGGGTTGATTACAGACATCGCGAAGTTGAATAAATGTCGGTGATTGACTCCAGTGAGATAACGGTGGTCGTGGACGGAGGCAGGACTGGGGTTTTCGCAGCTTCAATAACTCGCTCCGTGGCGCGCGATCTATATATGTATATCTGCTATTGGCTGGTAGCCATACAACACAACTAGGCGCGGGGCGTGGCCTTCGGGTCCCAAGCACCCTGGAACCGATGGAATCTGCCGCGGTGGACGACGTCGTCCAGCCCCGAACGTTAGATCTCTCTCCACACTCTCGCCCGGACGCCAAATGGACCATCTCAGCGCTTCCCTGAACTTGTCAGGCAACCGAGGCCTCCGAAACCCCGGAAAAATTACGTCGGCCCAACGGAGATTGCGGGGGTGCACGAATCAAGGATCTCCGGATGCTTGAGTTCCGATCCAGGCAGGTATACACCGGCAAAGGACATCTATATCATGACCCAAGCTGCAAACAAAGCTGTCTCCTCCAGCATACCAAATCTACCGTCTGGACAACGCCTCAAATTATTGCCGCAATGTCTATCACTTCGTTCACCACCCCTCCGCCAAAGTCGGACAACGATAACTTGCCGCGCCCCCCTTTCGACCCCGCCTTGGAATCAGCAAGAACCTTGCCAGTTCTGCGCCCAGAAAGCTTTGCGACAGTTGAAAGTCTCCGCGCACAGCCAGATACCTTCACAGTGGCAACCTTTCTTGCCAAATTCCCAGATCTAGTTCATACGGAGTACACCATCCCAGGGCCTGCGCCATCATCCCCCGTTACCATTTCGGTCTTCACCTCTCGCACTTCAACTCGGACCGATCGTCCTGTGGTCTACAATATCCACGGCGGCGGACAGATTGCAGGCACCCGGTTTGCGGCTATCGAGGCCGTTGCCGGCTGGTTCCGCGGACTGGATATCGTCCTCATCACGGTTGAATACCGACTAGCCCCAGAGCACCCTGCCCCCGCAGCCCTGAACGATAGCTATGCCGGCCTGACCTGGGTCGCCGATCACGCCACCCAGCTCGGAGTGGATCCGGGGAGGCTCCTCGTCCTGGGAGTCTCCGGCGGTGCACCCCTCGCTGCAGCATGCGCCATCCAGGCCCGGAATCACCAACATCCCCGGCTATGCGCACAACTACTGTCAACTCCCATGCTGGACTGCCGGGTGGACTCAGTGTCGTCTCGTCAGTACGAAGAGGTAGGGCACTGGAATGGGCGGACAAACCGGATGGCGTGGGATTGCGTGTTGGGTAAGGGTGCGAATAGGAGGGATGGTGTTAGCGAATTGGTCTCACCGTCACGGGCTACCAACCTGGCTGGGGTGGCTCAGGCGTTTATTGATGCGGGTGAGGCTGAAGTTTTTCGGGATGAGGCGGTTGCATATGCTTCGGTTCTGTGGGAAAGTGGTGTATCGGCTGAGCTTCATGTGTGGGCCGGAGCTTGGCATGGGTTTGATGTCCTGGCGCCGGATGCCCCGGTGTCCAAGGCTGCTACTGCTGCTAAGATGGATTGGATACGACGGGTGTTATTGGAATAGGGAAAAGAACCATGTCAGGTAGTTTTACCGTCAATTAAACTATATTGCTGCGGCAGGGAGCAGCTCTATTTTTGAAATACCTTTAATCCCACTCCCCTAGTTCACGCCCACTACCTCTTGCGACTGACCAAATGCTAACAATATATAACTGATTGTCAAAATCACTCTGAAAAATCCGTATCACACAAGTACGACGATGCCTGGGTGATATCCCCCCCAACATATCGAGCCACCAATGGCCACTGACAAAGTTCTCGCCTCATCAACGTAGACTGCGTGGCAGGATCCTTCCATTCGGCCTTGAGGGTCTCTGGAGCCCTCCCCTCTTCCACCCACGCAATCAGGCTGGCCAGGACATCGCGCGGATAGGGAGCACTGGAAATAGACTCCCGACAGTGCGCGACCCCAGGCGCCTCAAAATAGCGATAGAAATCCGCGGCCCCAGGGTCCCTTTTGAGAACGGCCTGGTAGTAGTCCGAGGTCCCATTGGCGAAGATAGCCTCATCCGCCAATCCATGCCATGTGATCATCTTTCCGCCCGCTGCACGGAACTCCGAGAGATCGGGGTCCGCAGTGCCAATGATATGATCGTATTTGGTGGTGGATTTATCATAGAGGGCATCGTAGTCTTCCAGGGAGATGGTAGACAGATCGAAATCGCCGTCGTTGAGGACAAAAAGCCGTAGCCATTCCTCGGAAATCTCAAAAGGGTGGCCACGGCAGCGTTTGATGCCGTCATGCGTCGCACAAGCCACCCGCGGGAGAAGCCAGAAACTCGCATCGACGTTCAACCCGTACCATCTCCAGGAATGATCCTCGGGGCGCGTGGGCCCGTTCCAGATCTGCTGGGCGAGAATCGCAGCCTCCTTTGTAATAGTGCGAAGGACCCCATCGCAGTCATACGGCTGCCCGACAACCGAAAGCGGATTGAACTTGCATTGCCCCGGAGCGGAGACCAGGCGGTCCTTGACCCCGTCAAGACCGTCGCACGCTTGTACGGCGGCTTCTCGCAAGGCATCAAACTCGCATAGTTCTGGGTACACTCCCATTTGATTCATCACAACCTGCGGCCAGAAGCCAGCCGGAACAAATGTTCCCCAGTTAATAGCCGGTGCGGCGGCCATGATCCCATCAAAGTCGGTGGGAAAGCGTTGCGCGAGCATCAGGCCCTGTCGCCCCCCCGTCGAGCAGCCATTCCAATACGAGTATGCAGGTGGGGTACCGTAGAACACCTCCGTGATGGATTTGCCGATGACGGCCAGTTCGTGGAGGCCGAGCGACGCAAAGTCCTCCAGAAGATGGAGGTTGACCGATCCGTCCGCGTTCAACGCCCACTCGTCAGGGCCACTATGGGCCGGATGCCCGCCATCTGTCACGCTAACCGCGTACCCCTGGGAAGCCCGAACGGCAAGACCGTCTGCGAAACCGGTCATCCACCCTCCGCCGCTGGATGCTTGGAACCTTCCGTTCCATCCGGTTAGGGGGAGCCAGGTCTCGACACGGATGGCATCATCCCATCCGGGATGGGTGTATGTAACAGTCACATTGCAGATATCGAGACCGGCAATGTTAAGGGGCGTTGTATCCCAGAATTCTCCGGTCGAGGTCGAGTAGTTGCGAACTTGCGTTACTGTCATGTCTAAGATGTTCGTCCCTGGCACCTCGGGTGCAGTAATCGCAGCACGCGAGCAGATGTAGGTTGAAGAAAGGGGCATCATCGTCCCTGGCGCGTTCAAGTCCCAAATGTCCATTTTGAAGGGGCAATACGGTAGTCCACTGGTAGAGGAATATCGGTTCCGCAGGAGCTACGCATAGTAGGAGGATTATCCTCTTATATTCAGGGACAGACGGGTGCAGGGTTGGTCAGACAATCGATGATCAGCGCACGTTCCGAGAATATGTGCCGGGATCGACGAGGCGCACTACTAATAACGAGCCTTCAGTCTGGCCAGGCACTGGGGAAGTGGATCTTTGACCCCGTTATCCCGGCAGCGGACGACGTCGTCCAGTTTACGGATACAAACCACCCGGAAAGCCAGATCGTGGCACTCAATATCTGGAAGCATGGCATTAATAGTTTACCCTGGATAACGACTGTTTCCACTAATGCATGCAATTTTCTGCGTCAATAGAGAACAGGTTCCGGCAGCGGGAGCACCATTGGCGAGGGCTCCGTAGGGAAGTACTGGGTAACTGCCATTACATGCATAATCAACCCGGGCCTCCGCTAAACTGGTCCTCTGTATCTCGAGGAAGCTGCTCAATCTGCACCAGCCATCATCTCGATTTCTACACTCGGAGACACTGCGCCCAAGGGGAATCGTCCGCCCATTCGGGGGGAAGCGGGCGTACCGCGTTTCACCACCATATCTTCGTGGACGTTGTTGTTCTCGCCATTACACTTACTACAGGACCACGTGCAGCACGTACTTGTGTAAAGACTTAGTGTCGCTCATCTCGTTCTTCATCTCATACCATCCGGCATTACCCTGCCCCTTCCATGAGATTCGACCGGTTCTCTAAATGTGTTCTAAAAACTATATGCTACCTCAAGCGGACCGGACAGCTATGCGAATGGTTCACCAGGTTAGGGGCGAGGATAGGTATGAGTGACAACCAGTCCAACAAAAATTCGAGGACGTGCCGTTCCCCCAGCATAATATTCATTAGACGGATAGTAGTAGATTAAGCCACTTGGTGGGCCTGCAGTGGGCGACGTCGTACAGCCAGCCTGGTGCAAATTTAAGTTGACCAATCATGACGAGACTGTATTAAGCCGAGACTATGACCCGAGCCTGTTCTTGATTTAGAATGACCAAGAGGGGTTGACAAATACCGGCAACCCATTTGGTGGATTGCGGTTCGCCTGTTATTCCCCGGCCCCAGCATTCGCTCCAGCCATTCTCTGGCTAGGAGTCGGATCGCAGCCCAGGCTAGTTAGAGAATTTCGTAGGTTTCCCCCGGCTTTGTGGAACGCTCGGATGTGTATACTTGGGTATTAACGAGTGAACAATTAAGTATACATATACATATGCCTCCAAGCTCACTGGCACTACGTTGGGCAGGAAAGGCGCCCGACTCAGTAAGTAACACATAACATGACCCGAAAGGCGGACTCGGGTTAAGCGTAGTATCAAGTGTATGCCTGCTAATTGCTCATGCATGGCTACTTATCGCCATTCATCCAATACGAAAGAGTCTAGGATCTTCGGGGCCATGGCCATGGCATCGGTAGTATGCGGGTTCCCCTCAGTTTGTCGGTTCCACTAGTCCTCCGGAAGATCTTGTTCGATGCCTCCCTTCCGGCCGCGATGGTTCCTTTTGTCCATGCATTCTCATCCCCAATTCACCCCAAGCAGAGTTTAACTTTAGCTAGAGGCGTTAGATTGCGTGCGCCACATGCGGAGAAGAAGGGGGGGGGGGGGGGAGGTATGTTGCTGGGTAAGCACTACCCGGATCTTAGGATCGGCAAATCCCAGAAATGCTAGATGCATCTGGATTCCGACGTGGGCCTAGATCATGGAAGCTCCCCCAGCAATCCCCTGGTCGACCCCGGATTTTAGGTCCCATGGAATCCTCCACTGATGATAAAAGACGACTCTCGCATCCCCTGAAGCTGTGAAGTGCACTTGCTTGATTCCTCAAGATCCTTTATCGTTCTCCCTTTCCATGACACTTCTGGATAAGAATCCACCTCTCGACAACCTTATACTGGCTTCTCTTTCGTTTTACCATCATGATAGTTCACGCCGAGAAGGAAGAGGTCCATCCGAAGCAGGACCAACCTGGGGAGGGGCCCGACTCTGCGCACACAGAATTTATTACCGATACGCAGGAGATGGGCAAGTTTCAATGGAACTTTGACGTGATGAGCAACGTCCTCTCCCTATGCGTCATTATCTTCACCAACTCCTGGGCTCAACTAGTCCCTACTTCTGCCATCGCTTTTATTGCCGCACGCTTTCCCGAAGAGTCCTACAGCTCAGCCTGGATTGCCACCGCGTCAACTGTTGTGCCAGCAGTTGTCACTGCCCTTATTGGGGATCTCTCAGATATTTTTGGCCGTCGTGAATTCCTCCTGGTTGGTTCTCTTTTCGGCATTATCGGAATGCTGGTCGGCGGTCGCGCAACCAGCCTGATCAGCGTGATTGGCGGCCAGGTATTGAACGGCCTCGGGATAGGCTGTGGATACCTGGCCATTCCTCTCGTGCAGGAAATCGTGCCCAGAAAGCAACGCCCTGCGGTTACCGCGCTGACTACGCTCGTTTCGTCGGGATCTTTTATCGGAGCACCTATTATCGAAGGTGTTTTGATCGATCGAGGCTACGGCGGTCCTCTTGATGGGTGGCGCGTGGGCTTTTATACCGGTGCTGCTTTATATGCCCTCGGCGCAGCGGGCCTCGTCCTGTTCTACCGCCCCATGCCTCGCCCGAATCCCGAAGGCTTGACCACCCTGCGGCGTCTTTTCAAGGTAGACTGGCTAGGAATTGGCTTAGCCACCTCTGGCCTTACGATGTTCCTCGTCGGTCTAAGCTCCGGTGGTAACCCGGATCCGTGGACTACTGGATCAGTCCTGGGCCCCCTGGTTCCTGGGGCCGTCTGTCTGTTTGTTTTCATTCTGTGGGAGTGGAAAGGAACGTCATCCGGCCTTGTTCCTCATGCCATCTTCCAAGATCGGAATTATTCTATTACCCTCGTGATCCGTTTCGTTGGTGGTATCGCTCTCTACGGCGGCCAGGCGTTTCTCCCACAGGTTCTAGTGTACGTCTTCGAGACAGATAGCATCAGGACAGCGGTCCAGCAGCTCCCGTTCTCAATTTCCACCATCCTTGGTGTCTTCGTAGCGGCGGCCCTGATACGATGGCTAAAAGAAGCCAAGTGGATCGTTGTCGTCGCCATTGCCCTCATGGCTCTGGGAGGGGGTTTGGCGGTCGTCGTGAAGCCGGGTGTTAACTTCGCCGTTTGGTTCTTTCCCTCTGTGCTTATGGGCCTTGCCATTGGAGCAGAGGCATCTCTGTTAACGCTCATTGCCGGGCTTGCTGTTCCAGATATGTTCATTGCAACCGCCACTTGCATTTCAACGGCAACAGGCTTCCTTGGGGGCTCCCTTGCCACGACTATGTATGGTCAGATTTATCGGTCCAAGGTCAGCAAACTGCTTCCCCAGGCAGTGTCTGACGCCGCCACAGATGCAGGGGTTCCGGCATCCAGCGTCCCTCTGCTGATCCAGGCGTACGCTTTGGCAGATCAGGCTTCTCTCGCTTCGATACCGGGCACTTCTCCCGCCATACTGGCTTCCACCACTTATGCCGCAAGAAGCGCCTACGCGACCAGCTTCTCGTATATTTGGTACACTCTGATCGCTTGGTGCGGTCTATGTATCATCTTTGCTCTCATGTATCGCTCTACTGGGGCGTACATGACAGATGCAGTCGCAGCACCGGTCCGACCTCGCAAGGAGCGTGAGGCCAGTGCTGAAAAGGTTGTGTAATCAATCGGCTCCTTTGGGTAATTTGGGCTATCTGCTTGATGGCGGACGAGTATACAGTCAGGCGCATACAGGTCACACTTCTTGCACCAGAGCATTCAATTAGAATAATTTTGTTAAACTGCCTAATTATGTTTCCTTGGGAATCCAAGTCGCTGAACTTAGGAATTTAATAATATTCTAATTGTCGATTACGAAAATTGGAACCTGGGCTTGCGCTTTGGTCCCCTCGATCAATTGCCAGTAGAGGAAAAATAAAATAGTAGGAAAATAATTAATAACCTGTAGTGCCTTTCTTCTAGCCATATATCTCTGGGGGCTATGGTAACATTCAATATATCGCGAAACATCTAATATATCCATACTCATCCTCGGCTACGCATCCAGGCCCGAACACATCTAGAGAGTAGCCGATCCCCTCGTTTACAACTCAGGACCTGCCTGCTTATTCGACTTTGATTTCTCCTTTTGCTCAGCCACAGTGTCGCGTAGAAGACTGCCCAATATCGGAAGTTCTACTGTCGCGCAATCAGATGCACAGAGGTGGAGGAACGTATCTTTTGGGGGCAGGATAGACACTTTCTGATGCCGATGATTCCTGTTTTGGTGTGCTTCCACTTGGTTCCAGCTTGGCTTAGCCAGCACTAAAATTTGCCAAGTATTGCATCGGTGTAAACTAAGTATAGATATATACTTTTATGGTAGGCTGGGGTATGCAAGGCAGGTTGTGTACAAAGTAGTCCACTATCTGTAGTGATCGGATAAAATTAAAATGATTAGTGCTTTACTCTTGAAAAATGGAGGCATGACTTGATAACAGTGGATTTGGGGCGAAGAATTAATAAGAAGTGGTAGAGAGGAGAAAGAAAAGGATAGCATACATGACCCACGGGTGTGGTAGACGCAGTACCGAACATTCTAATTCCCGGCATAACCTGACTATTGATTTTGGACATCTGCCGTCTGCCTTGGTGAAGTAGCACCATCGTAGAGACCATTGATGCAAGGTGGAGAGCGACCTTCACTGGCAGATGTTAATGCACATGATCAGAAGAAAATTGCTTCAGGAATACTAACACTTCTTGGACTTTTGGGTGGACTGAGAGTAGAACTATGACCAGGGAAGGGGGTGTGGCTGAGACTACAGCGTGGTTTATATACCTGGAAAATAATTGAGATATCCTGCACGAGCAATGTGTAGCCTGTTATAGGGTTGAGATGTCTAGACTGTCAGTAACACGATGGAATGAAACAGGGTTGGAAAGGTGTGTAGCACAAGAGGTATATTGTTAATCTCTCCAACATCCACCTCTGAGCGGCTCGGTGAAACGAGGCCGAGGTGCAGTCAGTGTTACACGCCTGATCAGTAATAGGTACTTTGGGCATGGAGACCTATACCTCGAGTTTTTGGGCACCTGAAACCAAGTTATGCTTATGAATATAAGTACTTTATGAAAAATGCCCCGTTTCGGCATGTAGCATTTTCAATACAGTAGTACAATATCGTTAATGTAGATTTCAGGTAGCTTGACAATATTCCTGGCTTGTTTACGAAGACACGTTCTGTATTGCGTGACCAATAGTATATTTCGACGTTGGTTACTCCTATTTAAAAGTACGGAACTTGACACGGGTCTCGAAATGCCTTTCCCAGATTCGTGCAAGGGCCAGCCGGCGGATAGACAAAAACATTCTTTCTAGACTGGCTAAATGCAGTTACAAGCAGCTTAATTTCTTTATCTAACTTTCCAGGTGATACCCCTGGTGGAGAAGCATTATAAAAATCAGGATTAATATAAAGAAATACATTCCCGCAGCTTGGCAAGCTCTGTTCTAGCTGGGATATGACTTTGATATAATTTATCAAGGGCTGCTTTGTAAAAGTAAGCTAATAAACTATAAGATAGATATTAAAGCCTATTATGTCACAGGCTTTAAACACAGATGGCTAGAAATTTATAAAAACGGATTTAATATCAGCTATGTTAAATATATGTGAAAAGAATAATCTATAACCGCAGTTCCACCGGCAACTTTAGCATCATGGGCAGTTATGAATGGGGATTATGTATGCTGTTGATGGATGTATGAAAGCCTGTATCTGTTCAGCTGTGTTGGTGGAAAGGCACAACTCTGTCAATCTGAAATGCTTGGATGTTTGTACAATAATGTTCACTGGACCAGGTGACTGAATGGTTCAGAGATCTCAGCTGTGCTACTCACCGAGAAAATATTTTGTCCTGCTAATCACGCATAAAATAAGGGGCAAATATGGCCATCAGACAGGTTTGGGTCCGGTGTGAGATAGTCATTAACTGCCACAATGAGTCTGGAGAGTCTGGAAAATTTAGCCAGGTGTGCCTCCAACTAGAGTATTGGGGTGAGTCTCGCGGAGAGGAGGGGCTGCTCCGCGACGCTCTCTTGGCTGTTGGCTTTTTTCACCACTAAATTGATCAGAGTTCATCTTCTTGGTAATTACTTGAAGTGGTCTGAGTAGCAAAGGAGGCCGAGCACATGTTTTGATGCCGAAGTCCCTGCTTCTAGAGTACCCCTACAATGCCATGAACTAGCAACAATAAACGAGAGCGCCCCATCTCCACGGTGTCACTCCACTTGATGTAAATTTCGGTCTTGCCATTGGACCTTGTATCTGTTCTTTATCGCGTCAAGACCAATGCGCTGGTTTCCCTCACTCTACAGAGGCGTGCCTATCCCTCCTTGTTTCATCACTTGTAAAATCGCCCAAACTCCGACGCTGTCTTTTCGATGCTCCCAATAGTGATCCAGGAATGCAGCGTAACTATATATATGACTTGATTTTTTGGATATCCAACCGCGGGTGAAAAGGTACACGGCCGTATTAATCCAAGCAATCAATGGACCTTACATCTCCTGATACATCACTAGCCCATATAGCCCTTGGGTAGTTCATTTGGTATTCTATGCGCGGCCCTACCATAAATCCTGTCCTTTCCGGAGAAACGCCGTAAATTGTAGTCTACATTCGACACTCAAATCTACAATCCCTTCACGCTAAGCTCCTCCAGCCTAGCTTATCGCCACGAGGATCTCACCTCCTTGACACGCACTTTCACATCACTAGTCTCCCCTCCAGTAGAGAAGAGACGACCATACACAGCATCTGTCGAAGGGAAGATCTGGCTCGTGATCGTGGCTTCGCCGTCACCCCCAAAGACCTCCACACTGGACCAGTCTAGAAACACGCGCAGCGACACAGTTCCATCTGCTGCGGCGGACAACGGCGCACGATATACACTCGCGAATGTGCCATCAAAGGACGAAGCGCCGGATCGCGTCCGGTCGACAAAGACCTCCTGCGTGGCAAAGTCGTACCCGACGCGTGTCTCATGGCTATAGTCCTTGGTTGCGGCGACAGCAATTCCGAAGGTCGAGCTCCCCGTCTGGGCGGCCTGCTCGTCGCGGGAGAAAGTCAACTCGATCTGCAGCGCCTTGCCAAGACGTCCCAGTTCTCGGACCTCGTCAACACGGCGGAACGTAAACACCCGCCCGCCGTGCGTGAGGGCCTTCAACGTGCCCGCGGGCTCCTGCACGAGCGTGGCCTGGCCATCGATGGTTTTGAGCGCCAGGTGTCGCGGGAGCGACATCGCGCTGCGCCACGGGTCTGTCGGGATGGCGCCGCCATACTGCCAGTTGTTCATCCAGGCAATGATCGTCCTCTGGTGGGCTGGGAGGCCGTTGAACCCGAGCGCCGCGTAAAAGTCGGGACCGCGGTCGAGCCAGTTGGCAATCGTGTCCGTTGCGCGTGTGTTGGAGAAAGAGATCTGGTCCACGTTGATATGGCCCCAGCCGCTAGTCGTGTTGTCGAGGATATCAATCACGCCCTGTTTGCCTTGGAGCGCGGCCACGTCCCAGCTTTGCCAGGTGAGGCCGTCGCTGTTGGATCCGGCGGAGATATACACTGTTTGCCCATCGACTTTGAGCTGGATTGCGGTTTCATTGGTGTTGCTGCCACCTCCGACAAGGAAGTTGATATATTTGTGCGAGATCTCGAAGGGGCGAGATGTGAGGGTACCAGTGGTGGCGTCACCATTGATGAACGAGTTTAGCAGCTGCTCCCCAATGAACCCGGTCACCGGATTCTGCCCGGCCAGAGTGCCTTTGGCTGGGGACGCGTTGGTAAGATTGCCCGTGGCTGCCCATCCGCGTGCAGCCAAGGTCTGCTCGCCTTCAAAGTCCTCGAAAATCACGCTGTCTTTCGGTCCGTTCCCGTCATGAACGCTGTCCGCATCCGCCGTAAAGGTGGTGCCGTTGAAGTTCCCGACGATATACTGTGTGCCAGAGCCCACGGTTCCGGGGGGACCGCCAGGATTAAGGCCGAGCATCAGGACCCATTTAACATAGTTGTTTCTGCCATCCAGCGCCAGTGGGAACAGACTCGGGCATTCCCACACGCCGCCGACCGCGTTTACCGGGCCGAATTCACTAGCCAAGTCCCAGTCCTTGAGGTCCCGGGAGGTGTAGATCAGCACTTTATGCAGTTTTGCAAGGCTGACCATGGCAATCCAGCGGCGAGTCTTGTCATGCCAGAAAACGCCCGGATCTCTGAACTCGAGGTACTGGTCCTGGTATGGAGCAGGAGGCTCTGCAATGACGGGGTTCGCGGCGTCGTACGTGGTCCATGTCATGCCTTTGTCAAGGCTATAGGCGATGGACTGCGCCTGGGTATTCTGGCGGACACGTTTGCCGCTGGGAAGATCCTGCTCAGTCGGGTACTGCTCGAATTAGTCTCTGCTCGCGCAACTCCGTGGCCACAGCTCACTTACATAGGATGTATACATTGCCACCCAGGGCGCCTTGCCCCTGCGCCCAAACCCACTGGTATTGTGCTCATCGATGACAACTGTTCCAGAGAAAAACATCTCGGTGATGTTGTCCGGGAAGCCCCTCGCTAGAAGCGCAACCGGGTGCTCGGTCCAGTGAGTCAAGTCTCTGCTAGTTGCATGGCCCCAGGACATGGCGCCCCAGGTCGTGCCTCCCGGGTTGTACTGGAAGTACAGATGATAAGTACCGTCATCGTACACGAGGCCATTTGGGTCATTCATCCAGTTCTTCGCAGGGCTGAAGTGGAACTGGGGGCGATACACCTCCGTATAACTCTCGCTCGGCCGCGCGGTGACAGCGTGCGGGGCCGACATTGCGAGCAGAAGCAGATGGGCAGGATTGGTGAACTTCATCGCTGTAAGCTCTGAGTGAGCGCGAAGATAGAGACAACAGTAGGCGCGTGCTGATAGATATTTTGTAATGCGGCTGTTTGCCCTTTATAGGTCCTTTCGAGTGGCACAACTGACGGCTGCATGCGATGCGTCATGCCCAGCCAGCCATCGCGGAGAGACGCAGCAGCGACCGACATGGCTGATTCAAGAACCCAAATTCACAACCTCGCCAGAAGCCCATATTCTCCGCAGCGGGGCGCTAGGAAGCCGAAATCGCGCATGGGGTATTGTCTAAACTCGGGGATTGTGGGGTCGGTCAAATTAAAATAAATGAGCCAACGTGGCTGGCAGACTGCGTTCGTAAATGATGAGGATCGCCTGGTGGGGGCGATTCGCGGAAGGCATCCGGCTCTCCGCGATGTGGAGCGCAGGATCGGACCGGAGATGCAGAGCGACGCCAGTGCCCCAGGTCGTCGATGCAGGGGTTCCTTATACCCCGTGGGTGCCCCTGTCGATTCGCGGGGAAGTAGTAGATCGTTATTGACAGCGAGGAATGAGACTCAACCCATTTGTTGTACCCGCGTTCATCGCGTAGGCCCGCGTAGTATGAAGATCGTTGTAGAGACTGCCTTTTGCGGACTTTCGCACGAGGGATATAAACATCTTGGATAGACGAGAAACGAGAATACCAGGCCTCACTCTTCTGTCTATCGGCTGTTCCGAGTGGAAACGCCTACCACAGCTAATGTCTGGGGAAACCTAAACTGGGGTCATGCAACGAGCACCGATCTAGTCCAGTGGACCGATCTTCCCCTCGCAGCAACCAGCGAGAACGGCACGCAGGCATTCACAGGCACCAGCTACGACGATGCTGACAACACATCGGGCCTACTCTCTTTAAGTTCGTCGCGATTAATCTAATTTATTAGGTTGATATATAACTTCTTAAGTTATCTACTTGACTACCAATATCACACCTGGTAACACCCGCCCTCCAAGGCTCGTTGCTCGAGTACCCAAGTCTCTACGGCAACTGTACAGCAGAAGACATCGAAGAGGCAGCGTCGGAGACAGAGAGCAGTGCTTACTGGTTGCTCTGCTAACAAACAAGAACCCCGGTGAGCAACTTGCCCATCTTAGCAGAAAAACCCACTGACCCATAATCAACCATGTTTGGGCTGTTTTGTGCTCGTGTGATGAATCTGTTTCAAAAGCAGGGCCTACATATTGGCAGAATATGGGAAAGATCATCCGGGGCACAGGTGAGAGTCGCTAGTTTCGATGCTAGTATAGACTACAAATTCAGTCCCAGGTTCGGTGAACCAACTGAAAAGTAACTTTCTGTGGCCGTATCGTATCCATCACCAGGCGGCACATTACTGAATAGGCCACGAGAAGCGACGGCGCAGGAGTGGCAGACATTTGAGTTTCTCACCAAACGCCTGAAAACGGTGAAGGTCTTTTGAACCCTTCCCTACATTTCCCCAAACGGCGCAGAGTGTAGCGCAGTCTGTCGGGAGGCTAGATCTAGATACTAAAACGCCGGCTGATTCATCAGTCCAACCAGCAGCAGTAAAACAACAACAGTATAACGGGTAGCCTTTGGCTTTGGAAGCTCTATGGAACTATACAGAAAGTTTATTTCTACGCTCCTTCCCTTGCACGAATCTTTGTGAATTAGTTGGCGGGGTGGATGGTTTAAGTTTGGGGGACCTTTGTCGGTCTGCAGTGCCAGCTCCTAAAATGAAACAGAAATTGTCAATAGCTGCATCGTTGCCTCTGCAGGGCCAAGGGAACCGCCAAGGAGTAAAAAGTGAGCAGAAGGTCTGAGAAGCCCAGATAATTTGTTACGGACCTTCGAGAACGTCAAGTACGGTCAACAATTTGCTCGCGGAGACCAGGCTGCCTCCGCGGCGAAATAAGATTAAGCAATTAATTTGAGTATCGGCAGCCGTGAGCCCCTCCCCGCGACTTCTGCACCGATTCTGCACGATCCTCCAGGGGTTCCCCACGGGGATTCCTCATGATGACCATGGCTATACCGAGCAACTTTGTCACACCTGCCTCCAGGATCGTTGTGGTTTCCGACCTCCGCGAATTTACATGGCATGCCCAGCCAGATAGATGAGATGCCCCCGCAGAATGTCGCGAAACTGCCCCCTCCACCTTTTCCTCTGCTGGGTTAGACGAACGCCACTGGGGCAACATTGTCACACCAAATCTGTCACATGTTTCGAAATATGAGGAGCCTTGCCGAATCCCTCCGCTTTTGGGCAACATTGGGGAGCATTCGCGGATATTTAGAGTAGAGACTCGTGTAGACGAAAAAGAGAGCGTCGGTGAGAATTTAAATTTTGGGAATACGAATTATCTCTTGACGATACAGGAAAGGATGGTGAGGACTGAAAAGTACGAATCCTGAAAGTATATAGAAGCCTGCACTTCGCCGCGAACTTGAGATCTTTCGCACTCACAGTCAGCATCTTTTTGTCACTTGCCTCTCTATTCAGATACCGGATGTATCTATCCTGTTAGGATGGTCTCTTTTTATGCCACTGCCCTGGCTGTCGGGCTTTCCCTTCTTCGGGCAGTAGGTGCACAGACATACAATGAGCTCTACCGACCTCGTTATCATTTTACACCCGAGAAGAACTGGATGAATGATCCAAACGGTCTGCTATATCATAATGGCGTGTACCACCTTTACTACCAGTATAATCCTGGTGGGAGCACCTGGGGAGCCATGTCATGGGGGCATGCGACTAGTGATGATCTGACCCACTGGGAGCACCAACCCATTGCCCTGCTGGCGCGTGGATACCCAGATAACATCTCCGAGATGTTCTTCTCTGGTTCTGCGGTCGCCGATACCGAGAATACGAGTGGGTTTGGTACAAATGGAATTGTTCCTTTGGTGGCAATGTACACCTCCTACGTGAGTCCTGTGAGCTCCTGGCTTAGCATGCGACGCACCGCTCATAACTTCCGCTTAGTATCCTGGGTCACGCAACCTACCTAGCGGCAAGTCAGTCAACGGTGGACAACAAGCTCAATCTATTGCGTACAGTCTAGACGAAGGCATCACTTGGATAACCTACGATGCTGCTAACCCCGTCATTCTGAACCCGCCGGCGCCGTACGAGGATCAGTGGCGGGACTTCCGAGACCCATTTGTATTCTGGCACGAGCCAACAGAGAAATGGGTCTCAGTTATCTCATTAGCTCAGCGCCACAAGTTGCTCTTCTATACTTCGCCTAACCTGAAGGAGTGGACCTACACCAGCGAGTTCGGCCCAATGAACGCGGTCGGGGGCGTCTGGGAGTGTCCGAGTCTCTTCCCGCTTGCCCTCGATGGAAACGAAGGCGAGGTCAAATGGGTTGTGCAAATTGGACTCAACCCCGGCGGACCCCCTGGAGTTGTCGGCTCGGGAACACAATACATAGTCGGCAATTTTGATGGCACAGCATTCGTGGCGGACCCCAGCATTCCGCCTCCATCTCCAACCTCCACATCCGCGTCGACGCCTACTAGTACTGGTACCCAGACAACTGCAGCGGATGGAGATATTAGATTCCAAGATTTCGAGGGCACCGCCAACTTTGCGTCTCGCGGCTGGGTTGCCACGGGGGGGTTAGTCGGGGCTGGACCAGCCCAGGGGACTCTTTCCGGCCAACAAACCGTCTCTGGATATGCTGGAACTGGCCTGGTGAATACTTTCTTGAACGGAGACTCAACCACCGGGACACTTACCTCGCCGTCCTTCACAATCACTCGGCCGCTGATTAATTTTCTGATTGGTGGCGGTAACGCACCAGGCGCGGAATGCATCAACTTGAAAATCCAGGGGCAAAGCCAAGCGGTGCGTACTGCCACAGGCCGCAACGAGGAGAGACTCCTGCCACAAACTTGGGACGTGACTGAGTACATGGGCCAAACTGCCGTCCTTGAGATCGTGGATCAGCAAACGGGCGGCTGGGGACATGTACTCATTGACGAGATTACCTTTTCCGGTGATGCTACCCCGCAACCGCCCAGTGGTGGTGGCGTTTTTGATTTCAATGGGACCGGGACTTTCGCGAGTTATGGATGGACGGCGACCGGGGATCTGCTCGGGAAGAGCCCGGCGCAGGGCACGCTGCCGGGACAGCAAGTTGTGACCGGGTTTTGGGGAAACTTTGTCAACACCTTCTACGATGGTGATGCAACGACCGGAACTCTGACTTCGCCCGCCTTCACAATCACCAAGCCACGGGTCAACTTCCTTATTGGTGGCGGGAATGCTCCAGGCGTTCAATGCGTCAACCTGAAGGTCGGCGGCCAGGTGATCCGCACTGCTACGGGCGGCGATAGCGAACAGCTGCTGCCAAAGAGCTGGGACGTCAGCGCGCTGATGGGTCAGAGTGCCGTCATCGAAATCAATGATCTCAGTACGAATGGCTGGGGGCATATCCTCGTGGACGAAATATCCTTCTCGGATACATCGGCTGAGCCGCGAGGGGCCACCTGGATGGACTGGGGCCCTGACTACTATGCTGCGGCACCGTTCAATGGACTTCCCTCTGCCGACCGCACGAACATCGCCTGGATGAATAACTGGCAATATGCGAGTAATATCCCTACCTCTCCATGGCGCAGCATGCTGTCCATTCCTCGGAAGCTGTCACTTAAGACCATCGACGGATGGCCAACACTCATCCAGCAACCGGCAGCCGACTGGGAGAATCTCCAGACAGGAACGTATTCCGATGCTCTGAACACTGTGGCTGAAGGGAATCAACCCATTCCGCTCTCGGGCAAGTCCCTCGATATCACCGTGACGTTCTCTGACCGGGACTCGGTGTCTTCCGCGCAGTTCGGCGTCTTACTCAGAGCGACCTCTGACCTGACCCAGCAGACACGAATCGGGTATGACTTCAGCACAAAGAGGATGTTTGTTGATCGGACCAAGTCTGGGAATGTTGGCTTTGACGGGACATTCTCCAATACTTATTACGCACCTCTGGCGCCTGGCAGCGACGGCAAGGTCACTCTGCGCATCCTCCTTGATTCTTCTTCGGTTGAACTCTTCGGCGGCCAAGGCGAGGTCACTTTGTCGGCGCAGATATTTCCCCAGGAAACAGGCATTGATGTCCGGCTTTTCTCAACTGGGGGAAATACAAGTGGGATCACGATCAGTGCAAAGATTCTAGGGTCCGCTTTTGATCCGCCGACCAGCAGTACGACCAGCACAGCCAGCACAGCCAGCACAACCAGTACAACTCTCAGCACAACAGCAAGTACGACACTAAGTACGACTGCCACAAGCACAGGAACTACCGTCCGCCCGTCCGCTACTGTCCCCGTCGACTTCCGCCCTGTTTTCCACTTCGTGCCAGAGCAGAATTGGATGAATGAACCCAACGGCCTTATCAAAATCGGGCCTACCTGGCACTTATTCTTCCAACATAATCCGACTGGGAACTTTTGGGGTAACCTAAGTTGGGGCCATGCAACGAGCACGGATCTGATATCCTGGACTCACAAACCAGTTGCCATCTCCAGTGCGGATGGAATACAAGCCTTCACCGGGACTGCCTATTTCGACCCAGAAAATCTTTCGGGACTTGGATCGCCATCAAACCCGCCGTATCTCGCGTTCTATACTGGTTACTTCCCCTCGACTGGGGTGCAGGATCAGCGGCTAGCATACAGTGTCGACCAAGGCGTTACATGGATCAAATACCCAGGCAATCCGATAATCTCGAAAACCCAGGAAGAGCCCCATGATATCACCAAGGGTCTGGAAATCCGGGACCCGAAAGTCTTTTACCATACCCCTTCAAGCAGCTGGGTAATGATTCTCGCACACGGCGGCCAGAATAAAGTTACTTTCTGGACATCGATGGATGCAAAAGCTTGGACCTGGAGAAGCGACTTCACTGCCAGTGACATTCCAAACTTACCCGGAGGAATCAACGGGTGGGA
This sequence comes from Aspergillus biplanus, assembly GCA_027569045.1. Taxonomy (NCBI): domain Eukaryota; kingdom Fungi; phylum Ascomycota; class Eurotiomycetes; order Eurotiales; family Aspergillaceae; genus Aspergillus; species Aspergillus biplanus. Next base: position 436,067 of record JAPDEJ010000023.1, read on the forward strand.
AGTGCCGGACTTTTTCGAACTCCCGGTCAAAGGAACGACGCAGAAGAAATGGGTTATGATTATCACTCCTGCCACTGGGTCCCCTGCTGGCGGCAATGGTGTCTTCGCACTCACGGGCTCTTTCGACGGTGCTGTCTTTACGGCTGACCCCGTTGACCCCGGCGCATTCTGGCTCGACTACGGTCGCGACTTTGACGGGGCCCTCATTTGGGAAAATGTCCCTACTTCGGATGGGCGTAGGATTCTCGCGTCCGTGATGAATAGTTACGGTGGACACCCTCCCACAAACACCTGGAAGGGAATGCTGTCGTTTCCTCGCGCCCTAGAGCTTCAACTGTTTAATGGCAAGCTGCGATTCCTGCAACTGCCCGTGGATGAGATCAGCACGTACGCTTGGCCCCTTGCAAGTATCACGAATCAAATTATTGCCCCTGGACAGTCACTTCTGTCCGACATCCATTCCCGAACACTCGATATCAACATGTCCTTCACCCCGTCCCCGGGCTCTACGCTCTCACTCGCTGTTCGCAAGGCAGGCTCTCAACAGACTGTGATCAAGTATGTGCAGAGCTCTAAACAACTCTCGGCTGATCGCACTACCAGTGGGAATATCTCGTATGATTCCGCAGCTGGTGGGGTCCACATGGCTACGGTGCAGCCCGGTGCGAATGGGGAGGTACAATTGCGTGTCTTGGTTGATGTATGCTCTATTGAGGTCTTTGGGGGCCAAGGGGAGGCGGTTATCTCGAATTTGATCTTCCCTGACGTGTCCGCTGATGGTGTGTCTCTGGAGGTCTCTGGGGGAAGTGTGGCCTTGGGGTCGGTGGAGGTGCGGGAGGTCCTCCTTTGAGGTGGGAAGTACTAGGCTAGATATTTATGTTGTCATTCCCGTGGAATGTGAGGTCACACATGTAATCGCTTTCTTTTGTCCCTTATTCTGCCTTCCGTGGGGCAAGGCGATCCGCTATAGCCTTTTGCTTATGAGTCGTATCATGCCATTCATGGCTGAGAGACCGGCTTCAATACATTTACTCATGGGCTTATAAACATGGCTCTGCTCCCTGATAATAGCCAGTTCTCTTGTGGCCTCCGATATTCGTGGCTAATTGGACAACGACGTATTGGAAGATAACAACGTATTGGAAGATATGAGGGGTTCCATGCGCCAAAACATCGATTTTATATTTTCCCGTGTCGTGCCGAGACTGGATGCGCCGCGTCAATTTCTATCTGTCGAGTACCGGCATGATTTATACAATGATAGCTTGGCGTCAAATTGAATCCATATTGATTAATTGTATGTATCTTCAAATAACTATCTCATGTTCTCATATCCCAGCGAATGTGATCATTAACCTCATACATAATCATACAATCACCCCTTTAGTGGTCCCTGAGACCCAGCGCGCTCTTTGCCTTGTCTCCGCTATAGTTCGGGTTACTATGGCGTCCGCCCGAGTTTAAGTGTATAAGGTCACTTACATTGTCTGGCCGCTACCGCCGTGAACCTGCTGGTCCGATTCACCACGGGCGCTATCGAAAGCGCGCTGCTGAGTGGACTTGTCCTTGTCGCTCTGCATACCGCCAGCCAGGCGGTCGGTGGCGTCGGTAAAGGTTTCCTTGATCTTGTCGGTAGTGGACTTGGCGGAGTCGGGAGTCATCTTCTCCTCAGCCTCTACAAAGTTGGCAATATTAGCATGTGTTCAGGTTTAATCGGTTGTTTTGCAACGTACTGGTAGAGAAATCTTTGCGGCCGGTGTCAGACATGGTGGATTGTAATTGAGTGTTGGTGTTTTGAGCAGTTGAGTAGTAATATAGTAAGAGTAGGAGAGTTTATTCTGATTGAAAATCGTTAGGAAGACTATAAGATAAATGTCGATCTTCAAGGCAAATAAGTACAAGGAATTTATCTAAATCAAGGATATCACACACACAGGGTTCATGGAACATTCCAGTATAGCGACCTGTTATTCTCCGCGCCCAGGATGTGCAGGAAAGGATAGATAACTGGTGGTGTAGCATAGCACAGGAAGAGAAAAACCCAGGTGTGTCCCGCCGCTCTGTCCAGCGCACTTGTTGACTTGGCCGGCCAGCCACGCCCGCGTCGATAACTGCGATACCTCAGGACAAAGGCCGTTTCAAAGAGTACGGCTACCAAGGCTTTACAAAAGAATCGAAGCATTGGGACCGTCCGGTTCCCAGTGATAACCCAAATCCCGTAGTCAACAGGGAGATGAACAACGCCAGACAACAAAAAGATGCAGCACGTCCAGAGCAAATCATGGATTCTGCCCCAGGGTTTAGAGATACTCTTTACAATAATGGTAGAACAGTCGATGAGGGGAGGGCAAATCAACTGGTGCCAGAATTTCCTGTCAAGATGTCAGTTCCACGCCGTTGCTGGAAAAATGTCTCTTCAGGGTTACCCTACCCCCAGAAGCCTCGGATTGAGACAGATTCTCTCAGGCTTCCGAACATTGGCGGCCAGTCGTTGACGCGGGTCTCTCCCAGCACCACGGCCGCCACCGAAATCAGACTGTCAAAAGTGTCTAGCGTGCAGTACAAGCCAATCCACACTGCCAAAACTGCGAGTACTCGTCCCAGAAGTTGTCGAAAGGTTGCCCCAACCAAAAGGTACTCGGTGCCAGGACCAAACACATGCTCCCACTCCGGCGTGCCTGCTTTAAAAATGTGGCGCCCAATAAACCACATGAACTCCGGGATCAGGGCATTCCTAACATAGCGGGCAAATCTGTACTGGAAAAATTGGGCGCGGTTGAAGGTTGGGGCCGGACCGGCTTCGGTGGAGGAGGGCGGACGAACCCCTCTAATTTCACGGATGACTTGAACAAATATGCCCACCCACGCTCCCCATGGCAGAATCATGAGGGATTGTGGCACAGTAACGTCCACACCCCCAGTCAGCAGTAGGGAGTGGAGGAGGCGAAAGCATGTTCCGGGGAGGATAGCACCGGCGAGGGCCTGGGCGATCATAGAAGGGAACAAGTAAAGTAAGAGATGCACTTGGTGTATGGCCAGGCACACTAGGAGAAGAATGCCGAAGCTCCGTTGATGCGATCCCCTGGTTGTGGAGGAAGCAACCAACATTGTCAGTATCAATTGCTCAGCCAGCCCTACCCCTACTGAGACGATTAAAAGCCACGCCAACATCTCTTGCGCGCAAGTCTTTCTTTTTTTTCTTGTTAACCAGTTATCCCGCTCCCTATGACCAGTCATTCATAAGCGACTGGTGCGATGAACTCCTTATGAGTGATCTTGATTCGAAATTGGAGAGAAGGTTGAAATACCCTGGTATTACAAGCACAGTACACAAACGCCGTTTTTTGCTTTTTTCCTCCCTTTTTCCCGCATTGCCCGAAAATGGCAACTGTGATAATTCTGCATAAACTCTATCATTACCCAAAAGGCAAATCCGGTGTTCAAATTCTTTGCGGTTGGAGGTTATTATCTGGTTCTCTGCGAGCAGAAAACAACCCCATATCTGGGGGTTTGTCTTGACCCACCAATTTTATTGCATCAAGCCATTTCAATAAATCACCTTCCTTGCAAAACAGCGGAACAGCGGTAGAAAGGATGGCTGCCCTCCAAGATCTGCTGTTGGCTCCTTTGCTGATGATTCCCGCACTGGCAATCTCAGACGCCGCTACTTCCGTCATTGACCAGCTCTCCACCGTTGCAACCGCGATTCAAGTCAACCAAAAGGCCATCGATGGATACCAGGGTGGTCTGGTAGCGGCAGCGACTGTTGGCATGCGAAATTACGATACATGGAGCACTCTGAGGGCTACAAATAGTGACCTCCAGCTGGGCGATGGCCTTCTTGGGGATCAGGACTCGGAGGCCATCTTCCACCAGCTTTCTGAGTTGAGTCAGAGTACCATTGGCCTTATGAAGGCGTACCAACAAAAGGTTTTAGTGGCCAAGCTTCCCTCTACTGTGACCTTTTCGGTGGTTCTCTATCGCCTATCTAACCCACAGTTTGTGCTTAGGAACCTCTAATGCGACAGGCACGGGTGAACTTTGTCGTTCCGATCGTGATGCAGGCTCTCTACATGGAAGCAGACACGTTGCGGATGACAATCGCGCGTTCTGCCTCTTCGAAGTACACTTCATCGTACGAGGATATGCGAACCGAGTTCACCACGGCATGGGGCACTGCTTTTGATGCTTACACAACGAATTTGCCGAGCAACTCTGCAGCGACGCCCGCGTACGGTGCCATGTTCCGCCTCATACAGCCATTTTTCAAGTATTTCGCCGCCTACTAGTCTGGGACACGGATTCATCCAACACAGATTCATCCAACACAGATTCATCCAACACAGATTCATCCAACACAGATTCATCCAACACAGATTCATCCAACACAGATTCATCCAACACAGATTCATCCAACACAGATTCATCCAACACAGGTTCTGAAATCGCGGGACAATTAAAATACTAAGATCGGAACTTGGACTTTTTGGTGATTGAGTGGTATACGGAGGAATGGCGGCAGCAGCTAGTGAGGGAATACTACGTAGCAAACTGTTATTTAGTTGTTATCTAGTGAAGCAGATGATTATGACTACATGGAGTATAATGTAGAATTAGGTTCCTATATCTTGCGATGTATAGCAGTATACAAGGTGAATCCAACCAGCCATTAGTATTATGTTATTTCCACCCGAAGACGCCACGAACATGAGGAAACCCAGCTGAAATGGCCAGTTGGGCCCATAATGCTGGCGAATCCTACAGGAGAATAACTCGCTCGTGGGAAACACCCAATTAGGGCCATGGTCTATGCAGATCTGGTGAGAGGAGGAATGCAGATCGCTGGCAGAGATTATTCCCCCCCGACCCCCCCAACTCTGTCAATCTCCCAAGATATCCAGCGAAGTTGAGCCGATTCATCGCAACAAGATAAGACGTGGCCCAGTATGAAAGTCCCAGGAAAGTCGTCCCGGCCCGCCAAACCCGAATATGGCCATATCTCGCGCTGGCTCGACGAAATATTTGCAATATATCCCACTGGAAAAGCCCAGAAGGTCCCAATACATTCCAAGCATGATCCAATACCGCATCTGTCCGCATGGCATCTCCAGCGCTGGGTGCTCCTTCATGCTTTCATCCCATTAGTCTTTCACCAGGCTTTGACGGCGTCCACAGGGCTGAAAATGGGCTCGATCACCGCCTCCATTTTCTATAGCATTGAACTTACATTGATTTCGATGCGCCAGATACACCTACTCATCCGACTGGGCCGTAGATACGGGTTCTTCGACGGCGAACAGCATCTGCGAGACAGCGTGGCTCGTATCGGAGGAGTAGAGGCAGTACTGGCCCTCATTAAAACATCCACCCTTCGCCCGATCCTCATGGTCTTTCTCCGGTACAACCGCGACGCGACCCCTTTCTCTCTGAGCTGGGGTTGGCTCCCCCTGGAAATTGGCCTTTACGGCCTTGTGGTCGACTTTTGGTTCTACTGCTACCATCGAGTCATGCATGAGACGAACCTATGGGCGTATCATCGGAAGCACCATCTTGTAAAACACCCCAGCCCACTGCATACACTGTACGCCGATGTCGTGCAACAAGTTTTGGATATCGCGGTCATCCCCATTCTCACACTTGTCACCCTACAGAAGGTAGGCTTACCGATGGGTTTCTATGAGTGGTGGATTTGCCAGATATATATTGTCTTTGGGGAGCTTGCGGGGCATTGCGGAGTTCGCGTCCATGCCATTGCCCCATCCCCGTTCAGCGGGTTACTAAGCGTTTTCGATGTTGAAGCATCTTTTGAGGACCATGATCTACACCATCGCTATGGTTGGAGGAAGAGTCGTAATTACGGGAAGCAGAGCCGCTTGTGGGACCGGATCTTTGGTACTTGTGGTGACCGCGTTGAGAGTCCGAAAAACAACATTGATTACTCCAACCCAGCCACGTTTCCGGTATTTTGAATCTAGATTGATGAGGATTTCAAATCTCTATGGGTATCGGGGACGTGAGAAAAGGGTGAAAATATGCTGATGGCAGTGGCCGATTGGAAACATACTTTACCTTCTATATTTTGTATTTCTAGCTTTCTAGCATGCCTATGTAGTAACTCCTGGCTAGTCGCTAGAGACTTTAAAAATATCGGAAAGTGAGGCTAAAGAGAGCTAAGAAAGTAGGATGGACGGAAAACGGCCCAAGTTCTATCTCGTTGGTTTGGTTCTTGGTCCAACCCATGGATACAAAGCCCCTAATAGCTCTTACTTCGACTGTTTCCATCTAACTGTTGAGCCAGGACCCGCGACATCCGTTGAACACGACTCCTCGCAAACTCATCGGGGTAATGGCCCTCCAACCATAATCCAAGCTTCCCCTTTGATTCCTTCAGGCCAGCGGACCGAGAGCAGTCGAAGTTGCCCCGCACGCAGTACAGCCTGAAATTCTCAAAGAAAAACGAAACCAGGCTGTTTTCGCCTGCCTGCTGCTGGCGTGCAATCCGGTCTTGTAGCTCAAGCGGTGTATGGCGACGGACAAAGGCCGCGCTTTCGTGAACCGTAAGTCGGGCGTACAAGTCGCCCGTGGCATGAACAATCCCCACTGTTTCCATGGCCACATGAGCCAAACAGGTGTTGGCAACTAGATCAACGGGTATCTCATCCAGGTATGAGTCGCCGGGAAGCTCGCGAACAAGCCGTTCAAGTCCGTACTCCCGGCTGCTGACAAGCATCTGAAGACCGGAGTAAAGAGGTGTCACATTGTCCACTCCATAAGAAGGATATGGATCTTGGATAGCAGGGCTTATTAGAGAAGGGCGAATAACCAGTACTGAATACGGGAGAGTGTCGGTTTCATTGAGAATGGCTCTCTCCGCGAGATATTTCGAGAAGATGTACGGGTTTGGAAATTTCTCGCTGAGCGGCGAGGTCTTGGACTCCATGATGGATGAAATTAGGGCATTAAGGTCCGTTTTCCTGTCTATATCCGGGTGTAGGGAATATAATTCCTCCTTAATGAGAGTTTCATGGACGAAGATATTGACAAACGCGCTAGAGACGTAGAGTAATGTCTTGAGCACACGGAAGCTCCTGAGGGTGTCAAGGAGCTGAAGAGACGACAGGCAGTTACTCTGAACAACCTTTGGAAGACTAGTGATAATGGACGTCTCTGCTGCGGCGTGAAAGACAACAGTTACTTGGTCCTTGAGACGCTGGAGATCCAATTGCTTCATACCCCAGTCGGGACGATCAAGGTTTCCCACCACAAAGTGAACCTTGCGTGTGTCTAGGATTTCATCAATATGCTCTGGCATCAATTGCTCCAGCCTTGTAACTGCATGCTGCACCGAGTTGCGACAGAGCACAAACACCATCCGGGTAGGCAACTTCACTGCAAGCTTGTAGAGTATACAGGCGCCCAAGAAGCCCGTGCCACCCGTGAGGAACACGGTTTGCCCTGAATACCAGTCCGTATTATCAGCCATTAGGCGTTTAGAGAAGAAAGTGAGATCTGTATGTATAACAAAAGCTCCACCACAACTCAATCCAGAAGAGAAATATTCGTCTCTTGGCACTTGGGGATGGTCAGAACTCTGTGCAACCTCTGGGCAAACTGTGATGTCCGTGACCATGTGGCTGGCTGATCTTCCAGGCTGCCACCCCCTCATGCTCAACGTCAAAGATCCTGATTTTAAGCCCTTCCTCATTTTTGATGTTTTTTCTTTTCTTTTTTTATTGGTTCCCAGTTTGCCCCGGAATCTGGGGGGAAAGCTCGTGTGATTATGGCAGTTCCGGGATGAGCACACGCACAGCAGCCAGAACCCCGCTTTCTTTGCTTCTTCCCCGGCGCAAAAAAGGGCCAACGCAATAACCAAGAACAGCAGACCCTCAACAAGCAAAGGAGAACTTGCGGCCTCTGGCTGCATGCATGTAAGATTGACACGAGCAAATCACACAGGAGACGCTGCTTGATTGGACAATCGGAGACTGGGCCTCCGTTTCACCAGTTCCGCAGCCAATCGTTCATGATTCCCTCAAAGCTACTCGAGCCACTATTGAAGTTAGCTGTTCGATCTCACCACGGCCGCTTTTCCAATTTTGAGTTGTGATGAGAGTTGTCATGACGGCGTCCCTTCATGTCAACATCTGGAGAGTGTCCCACGTGAGAAACTTCGGGAAACAGAGCTGTAATACACGGTTAGGTAGCGTATTGTATTCCCCAGTGCCGTACAGTAAATATGGCGACGCACTGGTAAAGGGGATATGCAAGGCGAGGGGGATAAATAGCGGGCAAGGACAGCACTGTTATGATCCTCAAATCAACTTTGTACGTATCAGGCCACAAATGGGGCTCATCGATGATAAGTTCCCTGACAACGCTGGTACCAGCCAGAGCAACATGAATACCGACGAGCCCATTGCAATCGTCGGGTTGGCCATGCGATTGCCCGGCCAGGTCAACTCAACCGAGGAATTTTGGGACATGCTCATCAATAAGAAAGACGGTCGGTGTGCGGTTCCCTTGGCGAGGTACGATGCAGAGAGTATCTTTGGCCCTACAAAGGGGCCAGTGGTCGGCAATTTCCTCCAGGAGGACCCGGCGTGCTTTGACGCACAGTTTTTTTCCATTTCAGCACAGGAAGCAGCACAGCTAGATCCACAACAACGTCTTCTACTCGAAGTTGTTTGGGAATGTTTAGAGAATGCGGGAGAAACGAACTGGCGAGGGACCGACGTCGGAGTCTACGTGGGAGTATTCGGGGAAGATTGGCTGGAGCTCAGCCTACGAAGCCAGCAGAGAGCAAGCGGATATCAAGCCATTGCAACAGGCGGTTTTGCGCTGTCGAATCGTATATCTTATGAGTTCGACCTGCGGGGTCCTTGGTAAGGAAATAGACGACAAAGCACAGCCTTCACGGGGACAAGGCTGACTCCTCCTTTCCAGCATGACCATTCAGACGGGCTGTTCAGCGACATTGGTAGGACTGCACGAGGCCTGCCAGGCACTCAAATTGCGCCATTGCTCGGGGGCCATTGTCGCCGGGACAAACCTGATTGTTACCCCAACCATGACAGAGTCACTATCTGCTGCCTCGGTGTTGTCGCCATCAGGAACCTGTCGGACATTCGACGCCAACGCGAACGGCTACGCCCGGGGTGAGGCCGTCAATGCAATTTACATTAAGCGTTTGAGTGACGCAGTAAGAGACGGGGACCCAGTTCGTGCCATTATTCGATCTAGCACCGTGAATTGCGATGGCAGGACTATAGGCATGATGAACCCGTCATCCCAGTCACAAGAGGTATTGATCCGAAACGCCTACCAACACGCCGGCCTATCGGGCCAGTACGACCAGACGGGGCTCTTTGAGTGCCACGGGACGGGAACAGTCGTCGGGGACTCTGTGGAAACAGCGGCTATAGCCAATGTGTTTGGCGAAAAGGGGGTGGTTATTAGCAGTGTGAGCCAACCTATATCTACTATATTGCACAGGCGACTGAATGAAAAAACCAGGTCAAACCAAATTTTGGGCATTCTGAAGGGGCATCGGGGGTAACAAGCGTCATTAAAGCGGTGCTGACCCTCGAGCATCGGGCCATCCCCCCAAGCGCTCATTACGAAACGCGTAACCCGAATATTCCAGTCACTCTGCAGGTCCCAACAGCGCTTATCCCGTGGCCCCAGAATCGGCTTCCTCGTGTGAGTATTAACTCGTTCGGTGTGGGCGGCACCAACGCGCACGCAATCTTGGACGCTGCTAGCAGGACTATACCGCAACGAGAGGCAGGAAGTGGCGGGGATCATCACTCACAGCTGATTATCCTATCAGCAAAAGGTTCTGGGAGTTTGCGGGACCGGATTGATACCTGTATAAATTATGTTAACAACCATACCAATGCCCTTTCAGATATCTCATTCACGCTGGGGGTTCGCCGAGAGCATCTCTCGCATCGCGCCTTTGCTATCGCCTCCCCAGACATTCCGTTGGAGATATCAGCTTTCGAGACTGGTTCTACCCGCTCTCGAGCCCCGGTTGTTACCTTTGTATTTACAGGCCAGGGTGCCCAGTGGGCGGGCATGGGCCGCGAGCTCCTGCAGACCGACATTCATTTCGCGGCGGCCGTCGGAAAAATGGACAAAGCACTGCAGGAACTATATATCCCCCCGAAATGGTCCTTGAAAGGTAGGCTTTCAGCGCTTGTTTCTCTATAATATATCAACAGCTAATGTCTACATGGCAGAGGAGTTGGGCCGCGACCCGATGGATTCCCAGATCCACGAAGTCGATCTGGCCCAACCGCTGTGCACTGCCCTTCAAATCGCCCTCTGTGACACTCTAGCGGCCAGGGGAATCGTACCAGAGTCCGTCATCGGACATTCAAGTGGGGAGATGGCTGCCGCGTATGCCGCGGGTGCTGTCAGTGCTGCATGTGCTATTACCACAGCCTACTATAGGGGGAAGATGGCTGCCTCCCAAGATGGGCTCGGCACAATGGCCGCCGTGGGCCTCAGTCAGGACCAGGCTACTGAATACCTGCAACATGGCGTAGTGGTTGCTTGTGTGAATAGTCCTCGTAATGTGACTCTTTCGGGAGATAAGGAAGGAATGCAGGAAGTTCTTGCCAGGATCAAAGCCCAATCTCCGGATACCTTCTGCAAGCGGTTGAGGAATTCCGTCGCCTACCATTCACGTAAGTCAGGGAGGACAGCTGTTTTACCCGGTTCAATACTGACGGATATGGCACACACAGCACATATGACACGCGTTGGAGTACAATATGAGCGGGCTATCACCCCTCATATAGCCCATGGCCCGCAGATGCGGCCGATGTTCTCTACACTCACTGGTGACATTATCACAGATCCAGGCCAAATTGATGCCGGGTACTGGAGGCGCAACCTGGAATCCCCTGTTCTCTTCTCCGCAGCCGTGCAGACACTACTCCGACAAAGCGAAGTCGACCGTGTGTTTGTTGAAATCGGCCCTCATTCCGCTCTCGCTGCCCCATTGCAGGAGATTTTCAAATTACCTGGTAAAATCAAGATTCCAGCATATATCCCAACCCTCATCCGAAACGATAACGACTGCCGATCGCTTTTACTCACCACCATGGGTCGTTTATTCAGTCACGGTCTTCCATTAGATATGGGACATATCTTCCCGCAGGGGAGAGTTCTTACAGACCTACCGCGTTATCCCTGGCAGCACGATAAACAGTATTGGAAGGAAAGCAGATCTTGCCGGGAATGGAGGCTACGATCCACTGATCATGAACTGTTGGGCTCTCGTATTCCTGAAGCAACGACTCTGGAGCCCAGCTGGAGGAAGATCCTTCATCTAGACGACGTGCCCTGGCTAACAGACCACGTAATTGCCGGCGAGATAACATTCCCAGGAACCGGGTACGTCGCCATGGCCGGGGAAGCGGTACAACAGCTTCAACCTGAGGCGTCCGGTTACTCTATGAGAAACGTCCAATTCAAGGCAGCTTTACTTCTCGACCCCAACCAAGAGACCGAGATTCTAACCCACCTAAAGCCTATTGAAGTAGCGGACGGTGTGGCCTCCAGCTGGTATCAGTTTACCATCTCAGCCTACGACGGATCTGGCTGGATACTTCACTGCCAGGGTCAGGTACGCGCTGGACATGAGCAGCCACTCCAACCAAAAGCCATCCACCCACTCCCTCGCTCGCTGCCTTCCGCGAAGTGGTACCGCATGATTGAGAAGGTTGGAATGAAATGTGGGCCAACCTTTCAGGGGCTCCGGGATATAACGGCCGACCCTAGATGCCCTGCTGCCGTGACAACAATCACTGATCCCGACGAGCTTCACACAAGAAGAGGTCGGTATATTCTACACCCGACGTCTCTCGACCAATGTCTTCAGTCGATCGTGATTGCTACTACGTCAGGACTCCTTTCTCCAATCGCAACGGCACTACTACCTGTGGCAATCGAGAATATTTCCGTTTCATGCAGGAGTCCCGCCATACAAGTCGCGGCGAGTTCCCAGGATGGACCGCGAGGCCATTTCGGTGAGGTAACTGGAATGGATAGAGAGGGGGTTGTATTAACGATGAACGGTGTATATATGCTTAATGTTGGGCGCCCAGCATCGTCTAAAGCCCCTCTTCCCCTTGTCTCGCGGATGGAACTGAGGCCGGACATTGACCTGGTCAGTCCAACTCAGCTTTTGCCTTCACCAAGCGATCGCGATGGGGCACACGACTTGACCAAGTTGACAAATTTCCTTTCCCGTCTCTGCATATTAGCAATTGCTCGTCGGATAGACGTTGCGTCTAACAACGCCATCGAGCTCGCCAAGTGGAGATCATTTATTCTCGAGCGCAACGGATTCACATCTGACCCGACCGGCACTAAGTTGGAGCGCTGGGTAATGGCGACCGACTCTGGCGATCCTTGTATTCGGATTACCCAGGCAAAGCTCCGCGCCATGGCTGCTGCCATCGGTGAGGACGAGCAAAGGACGTATCGCGGGTGGCCACGGTGGGAGGCACTTAGTTCAGACGGACTTGAAGACTTCGTACGCCAACTGATAAACGACATATCCACGCTGATGCGCGCTCACTCGCCACTTATCGAGTGTTTAGCACTGGCGTTTGAATATGGTATTGGTTTCGCGAATGGGACACGATCACCAACTCTCCTAGGTCAGACAGATTCCTTGCTAGAACCATTGTATGATATCTGTGTCCGCTCTGTGGACTGGAATACCTTCCTCAGCGTGCTTTCACACTCCAATCCGGGCTTGCGCATTCTCGAGGTCGGGGCTGGTACAGGCTCTGCAACCCGTGAGGCTTTGAAGAGCCTCAAATCTAGGAGCGCAGCACATATGTATTCCCAGTACGTGCTAACCGATGTTTCCGGGGCCAGTGTATCTGCCGCCCAGGAGAGGTTCAAAACCGAGGCCAATATGGAATTTAAGACCCTCGACATTAGCCGCAACCCCGAGGAACAAGGGTTTGACCAGCACAGTTTTGATCTCGTCATTGTCTCCTACGCCCTTCATGCTGTCCCTTCTCTCCAAACCTCCCTAGCCCATATCCGAAAGCTATTATGCTCTCAGGGTCGACTACTACTTCACGAAGCCACGAACGACATGGAGTTTTTCGACCACATCATGGGTACACTCACAGGATGGTGGTTCAACCAGCCCAATCGGCCTCTCACATCCTCAGACATCTGGGACCAGGAATTGCGCACGGCTGGGTTTACCGGAACAGATGCAATAGCATCAGATCCTATCGGTTCCATCAGCATCCTCTCCAGTTCCAGCTACCATCTCCCCCGTCTGGGGGAAATCACAATCCTGGCACCGGCAGATTCACATCCACCGTGGGTGGAAAAAGTATCCACCCAATTCGAAAAACAAGGTTACACTGTGCAGTATACGACCGTCGACAACCCTCCAGGCCAAGGACAGTTTGTGATCTGTCTCCTGGATATAGACACTCCGTACCTGGACCCGATGACTGAAGACGAGTTTTCCACATTTCGCAAATATCTAATTGCAGCGGAGGACACTCGACTCCTATGGGTGACGCAAGCAACGCACCTCACGTGTGAAAATCCGGGGTTTGGAACTATCCATGGCCTAGCTCGCTCACTGAGGCAAGAGATGGAGTTAGATATTTCTCTCTTGGAAGTTGACCGATGGGACTCTAGGACCGCCGGGGCCATCGTGTCCGTGTGTGAAAAGATTCATGCTGCTCGGGATCGTTTAGATACAGACCAGGACTACGAGTTCGTGTTGGTCGATGGCGCTGTTCACGTCCCTCGATCACATCGTTCAACGTTCCCGCAGGAGCTATCATTCATGCCGGCTGCCGACAGTCCTCGGTTCCTAACTATCGGTTCAACCGGGCATCTAGACACAGTGCAATGGGTGCCTCTTCCCCCCGTTGCTGCTTCCTTGGGTTCTGGAGAGGTCGAGGTTGATGTCGAGTATGTGGGATTGAATTTTCGGGTAAGGATCCTGACAACCGGCAGAGGCGGCAATAAGGCTAATGAGCAGTAACAGGATCTACTCGTTCTTCTAGGACACCTCGGCACCGTCAACGAATGTGGTCTCGAAGCAAGCGGGGTTGTCCGCCAGGTTGGGCCCGGTGTCACAGAGCTCAAATCCGGTGATCGAGTGAGCATGATCAACAGTGGCCTCTGTCGCACACGCGTGCGACTGGATCATCAATTGGTGAGAAGAGTCCCAGATGGTCTCTCGCTGCAGGATGCGGCAGGCATGGGTGTGGTATATATGACTGCTCTCCATTCGTTGATCAACGTCGGAAATCTTCAGAAGGGACAGGTAAGTCGATAATACACGGGTTTTCATGTCTGTTTTTTTCTCGCAACATTGAGTACTAACACGCAAACAGTCTGTTCTGATCCACTCAGCAGCAGGAGGGCTAGGTATAGCTGCAATTCATACCTGTAAAATGATCGGAGCCAAAGTACGTAGTTTACTGCTCATGGAGGCGATTGTTCAACTTCAATCATACTAATACTGCCAACCCCCAGATATACGCTACGGTGGGAACTCCGGAAAAGCTTGAGTATTTGGTTGAGACATTTCAAATACCCCGGGAACAAATTTTCAACTCCCGTGATAACTCCTTCCTGCCCGATCTTATGCAGGCCACAAATGGCCGGGGAGTTGACATTGTGTTGAACTCACTGGCAGGGCCCCTGCTACACGCGAGCTGGGAGTGTGTTGCTGCTCATGGCAAAATGATTGAGCTTGGGAAGCGCGACTTCTTGACCCATGGAGTTCTGAACATGAGTCCCTTCATATCAAACCGGACTTTTGTCGGGGTAGACCTCATGGGGGTTCTTAAGGAACGGCCAGATATCGGAGAACAGTTAGTCATAATGGTTCCATGATTCATATCCCGTCCTCTAACCCGACATGCAGGATCCATCAGATATTCTCCGAAGGAGTCAGAAACGGTTCCGTCACGCCTATCAGGCCTGTGCAAGTCTTCGACGCAGCCCAGGCCGTGGATGGACTCCGATATCTACAGACGGGCACCCACATGGGAAAGCTGGTGCTTCGAATTCCATCCGATAATTCAAGCTCTTTGACATGTACGCCTACGCGAGCGCTGCCCACGTTCCACTCAGATCGTTCTTACTTGCTAGTTGGGGGCCTCGGTGGAATTGGCAGCTCTGTGTCCAGTTGGATGGCCAAGCACGGGGCTCGTTACTTTGTCTATTTGTCAAGAACCGCCGGCGAGCTTGAAGATCATGTTTGCTTGATTCGTGAGTTGGAGGCACAGGACTGTCATGTCATCTGTGTCAAGGGCACTGTCACCAGTCTCGCTGATGTTGCGAACACTGTGTCCCGTTGTCCCAGGCCGCTAGCTGGTATCGTACAGATGGCCGGAATTCTCAAGGTGAGCTAATATCGTGCCTCGGCAAATAAATAATTACAGGGTCTAATCAAGCTCTCGTCCAGGACCGCACATTCCCCCAAATGACCTACGAGGACTGGTCCTTAGCACTTGAGCCCAAGGTCACAGGGACATGGAATATCCACCACGCGACAAAAGACCTCGCCCTGGACTTCTTTATTATGGTCGGCTCTATATCCGGAACTGTTGGTGTTGGTGGTCAGACTAATTATGCAGCCGCAAATACATTCCTTGATGCATTTGCTCAATATCGGCGTTCAAACGGCCTTGTTGCATCAGTGGTGAACCTGAGCCTGGTCGATGACATCGTTGGGATAGCTAACCAACACCCCGACGCGCGTGATATGGCGATTCGCTCACACACACATACGTTGTCGGAGAACGATGTTCTTCATGCCTTTCACCTTGCTATCCTTGAACCCGAGCAGAAGGCCGCAGGACGATGCTCGTTTTCGGTCGGTGTCGGACATGCCAACCCTCCCGTGGGCTCGCTCTCCAAGTACATGTGGGGTCAGGATGCGCGATTTAGCCTTCATAAGAACCGCCAGCTCTCCACCTCAGCTGGAGGTTCTGAAGAAAGAGAGAACAAGCTGAAGGACCTGCTCATGCAGGTTGAACAGGAGCCTACCCTTCTCAATAAACAGGGAATTGTGGATGCTATTAAGACTGGGATGGCAAAGGCAGTGGCAGAGGAAAGTGCTGGGCATCGGGATATGGATGCGGAGCAACACAAGGCCTTGCAGATTGATTCGCTGATGGCCGTCGAGATTCATACCTCCCTCCGCCGGTCACTTAAGCTGGATCTCCCAACTCCTGAGATTATAAATGCGGGCACGGTCGGGGAGCTGTGTATCCTCCTGATATTCCATCTGAGACGCAAGTATAAGTTAGATGATGCTGCGTTGGCGGATGCTTGATCAAAGGTCAGGTGCAACATAGTCGAGAGTTGGGTGTTTAGCGGACGATAGTTTTGTACTTAACTAGATAGCTTTTGCAATTGGTGTTAAGGAGAGAATTAGTTCTTCGAATTTGAGGTTCTCTCTCACTGCAGTACAGCTTTTATGCTACTTATAGGGCAATCTATATCAGTGTGATTGCCTGCCTAGGGCCGACGTCCGATGGTTTCAGCCTGTGCGAAACAACGTCACGGAGATGAAGTAAAGGGATTAACCCCGGTACCCATCCCATGATGAATTCGGAGATTTAGCGAATCGCATTAGTATGTCGGCAATTGAGGACAACCTTAATTCACGAGGAAAGAACAACGTTGGGGGAGAAAGCCATCCTCTTGGCTGGCTGCAGTTGGAGGTTTATGGGTTCGGCAGTACTTGTCGGCAGCTAGAAAGACACCTCGTCCACCTCAAGATACACGATATTGACCATTATGAGCGGCTATTCAATCGCCACATCCCGATTCCTTGATCAGCGCGTGTTGGAAGGTGAAAGTTCGCGAAACAGAGAAAGAGGAGCCAAAATAATCCCACTAGGAAGGCGGTATAATAAATCCGAATTTTTCTGGCTGTCCATTTGTTCCAGAAGGCGGTGAGAGTGTTGACACCCCAGGCGCTCAAGATTGATCCAGTTAAGATGCATATTTCCACGCACCTTGAATACTTCGGTCATCCATCAGACAACGTATTCATTCAGACAGCTTCCATTCCGGACCAGGTCCAAAGTAAATTACGGGCTGGGATAAATAAGGTTCAATAGTACTGTCCCTCCACATCTTGCACGAGCACGACAAAATGGGATGGGGAAGGGCTGACTGCATATGCGAGCCCCGAAGCGGCCAATGATCACCGCATCCCAAAAATATGGCAATCCCTTTCAGGGAAAAAGCCAGGACGCTGTCAGCTATTCAATATTACCGCTAGAGCACACAGCCTGAAGCCCATTTGTTCTTACTACTGGAGTGCCAATCGGCACGTATTTATGGTATCAGCCCATCTGGCAGGTCCCCAAAGGCGCAGTTTCCGGATCCTATGCTCAGGTATGGTGATGCCGCAGATCTCTTTCACTCTCGGAGGAACATGAAATACGTTCAAGAACTAGCCAGTGCCCTTTTCTCTAATGAGACTCATAGTCAAACCCAGATGCAATCTCACCTTACCGTTAACATTATTTCTCCAGCATGAATCGTGATGTTGCAATTATTGGAATCGGCCTGCGCCTGCCAGGAGGAGTCAGGACTCCCGAATCGTTCTGGGAGATGCTGCTGCACAAGAAGGACGGTCGGTGCCAAATTCCTGAAGATCGATACCATAAAGACGGGTTCTATAGTGCATCCAAAATACCCGGAACAATCTGCATGGAGCACGGTTACTTTCTTCAAGACACCAACCTAAAGCACTTCGATGCCTCATTCTTCTCCATGAGCAAGAAGGAAGTCGAATGTCTTGACCCCCAGCAACGCCTCCTTCTTGAGGTCGTATGGGAATGTATGGAGAATGGCGGACAGGCCAATTGGAGGGGTACTGACATCGCCTGCTACGTGGGTGTCTTTGGAGAGGACATGAATGAACTGTCAACGAAGAGCCCTCTCGCCTCCGGTACCTTCCGTATGACAGGAGCTGCGGACTTTGCCATCTCCAATCGGATTTCGTACGAGTATGATTTACATGGCCCGAGGTTTGTCTTCCCAGTAGCTCAAAAGTAGAAACGAGGCCGGTCCCGGGCCGAGTGCTGATCGTCAGCATGATAGTATGACAATTCGCACGGCTTGTTCCTCTTCCTTAACCGCCCTACATGAAGCATGCTGCGCCCTTTCGCGGGGAGAATGCCCAGGAGCCATCGTAGCCGGAACGAACATCATCATTAGCCCAACCATGACTATCGCCATGAGTGCGCAAGGAGTCGTTTCACCGGACGGAATGAGCAAAACCTTCGATGAGTCCGCAAATGGGTATGCCCGCGGTGAGGCTATCAATAGCCTCTTCCTCAAAAGGCTTGATGACGCCCTTCGAGACGGAGATCCAATCCGCGGGGTCATCCGGGGAACTCATGTCAACTGCGATGGGAAAACTCCGGGCCTCTATCACCCTAGCTCAGAGGCACAGGAGAGACTCATCAGGCGGACATATGAAGTCGCGGGAATTGAAGATATCACCAAGACAGCGTTCATTGAATGTCATGGAACAGGGACTTCGCTGGGGGATCCTCTAGAAGTTACAGCCATAGCAAACGTCTTCGGGCACGGCAGGCCCTTTATTGGATCGGTACGAGAATCTGACCTTGCGTACTAAGACTGAACAGATGACGACTGAAGCTGAATCCGGTCCCAGGTGAAACCGAACGTGGGTCATTCCGAAGGCGCTTCAGGCATAACCAGCGTTATCAAAGCGGTCTTGAGCCTTGAAAATAACACTATCCCGCCCAACATCAACTTCAAAAAGCCTAATCCTAAAGGTACATACTTGACGGAAAAGCGTTGTCTACGGGAGAAGATAGCTAACTGGGGATTCTACAGCACCTATCGGGGAGGGGAAACTGCAAGTGCCCTTGGAGGCGACCCCCTGGCCCGCTGGCAAGGCAGCCCGTGTCAGTGTTAATTCCTTTGGACTTGGAGGATCTAACGCACATGTAGGAGACGACATGATTCCCTCCTCATAGTACGCACGAGCTCCGTATCTGATCCTGTGATTTAGGTGATAATTGATTCCGCTGCAGATTTCCGAAAAGCTCGGTTCGCCCAAGGCGCCCGCAGTGGGCCCACCGCTCCCCGTCTTCTAGTGCTCTCTGCGAATAATGCCCAAAGCCTTTCCCAGCGAGCGATAGACATATCTAGAGCTTCCCGAGACCAGAATATCCCCCTGGATTCGCTTGCCTATACACTGGCATCAAGGAGGGACCATTTAGCCCATCGCACGTACTACATCGCTGACCAGGATGAGAAATGGGAAATGGGCAGCTCCCGAAAGTCCTCGACAAGCTCGCCCAGCGTTTGCTTTGTATTCCCTGGCCAGGGGTCACAATGGGATGGGATGGGTCGAGCTCTGTTTAAACAGTCAACTGTATATCGTGAGACCGTTCAAGGTCTCGACACCGCGCTGCAGCGACTAAACAAACGACCTAAATGGAAATTAGCGGAAATCTTTCGGGGGGCAAGACGAATAGACTGGAATGACCCTGAGTTCTCCCAGCCCTTAATCACGGCCGTCCAGGTCGGGTTAATCGATGTGCTTTCTAGCTGGGGCATACACCCCAGCTGCCTGGTAGGGCACTCCAGTGGCGAAATCGCTGCCGGATATGCAGCTGGTGGTCTGACTGCGGAGGAGGCGATAATTGTCGCCTTCTACCGTGGGCAAGTAAGCAAGTACGATACACAGTGCGGTGCAATGGCAGCCGTTGGGCTTGGAAGGGACGATATCACCCCCTTTTGTGAAGCCGGAATCGCTTTGGCCTGCGAGAATAGTCCATGTAGTGTGACAATATCTGGGGATATCAGAAAGGTGAAAGATACGCTTGACCGGATCTCCCAGTCAAGGCCGGGGGTATTCACCCGCCGTCTCCAAGTAAACAAAGCCTACCATTCAGGTGTGTTATGATGATTGTTTCAAGGTCTTTTTTTATTGACAGCAGTCTCACGATTGTCAACAGATCAAATGCTCCCCGCGGGACCGCAATATGAGCAGGACATGGACCCTTATCTCCAACCCAAACCACTGCGTATTCCCTTCTACTCTACGGTCCTCGGTCGTCTCCTCCATGGTGGGGATATGTTGAGTGCCAGTTATTGGAGAGAAAATCTCGAGTCAACTGTCCGCTTTCACCCTGCAGTCAAGGCTATGCTAGAAGATTATACAGGACATGACCTTGTTGTCCTGGAGGTCGGGCCCCATTCTGCGCTGGCCGGTCCTGTGTATCAGATCCTGGCAACGGTCAAATCGGACAGCTCTCGCTCGTACTTACCGACTTTGAAACGAGGCAAAAATTGCTGCTACTCGATATTAAAGGCCGTGGGTGAGCTCTGGGCTTTAGGCCATAATTTCAATATCGGCACCGTCAACCCACCCACGCAGACAATCACTAATCTCCCATTATATCCGTGGGGGCATGGGACTGAGTATTGGCATGAGGACCGCCTAGCGCAAAAATGGAGGCGTAGACATGCTATCCACCACGAGCTGCTTGGGTCTTTGACATTAGAATCTACCGATATCGAGCCGTCATGGCGAAATATTATCCGATTGGACGATGTCAAGTGGCTAGCTAGCCATCGGGTTTACAAGGACATTGTCTTTCCTGTGGCTGGATACATTGGGATGATTGGTGAAGCCTTGAGGCAGCTCAGTGGCATGAAAGACTACACAATCAAGCATCTCGTGGTCAACAACGCACTAGTTATCGAACCATCGGACTCTGGTATAGAGCTATTGACAAGTGTTCGCCCGTCCAATCTTACTAGCTCAGCGAAATCCAGCTGGTATGAGTGGTCAATTAGCAGCTATAACGGATCTTTGTGGACCGAGCACTGTGCCGGGGTGGCAAAGCCTGGCAATCAAGGGTCGGGAGAGATACCAGCTGATAGTGAGGATAATGTTCGCCCCGTGGGAAGGGATTCGTGGTATCATAAGCTAGCGAAGATCGGGCTCAACTACGGCGTGCACTTTCAGGGACTACACAATATAAATGCCCACCCTCTTGATTATCGCGCCACAGCCCATGTCAACTGCTGTTCAAATTCCCAGTCATTATACGCACTTCATCCGGCGAGTATTGACTGCTGTTTACAACTCTTCACTGTCTCTGCGGCACATGGCCTCACGCAGAAAATCCTTAATATCAGCCTCCCCGTGGCTATTGATCACATCTACATCCACCCTGCTCAATATGGCCTAGATGCGTCCGCAAGAGTGGAGACAACTCCAAGAGGTGGGCTCCGTGGGAATGTTATTGGAAGTTCCGGAGACCAACTAGCGATCGCAATGAGAGGCTGTCGCTTCGTTTCAATAGAGCAAGGCGATGAATCCAGCGAGGGGTTAGACAGTCTTTCGGGAGCTCATCTTGAGTGGCTACCAGACTTCGGCCTTTATGCCGCTCATAAAAAACTGTTGCCGATGCGGGATACCCGAAGACAAGGAGAAATGGATCTTTTCGAGAACTCCTGTGACATTTATATTCTCTCTATCGTGGACATACTACCATCCATTCACGTTCCTCCAGAGTCCTATTTAAACAAATATGTATCGTGGTTACGGAAACACCACGAACTTATTGTCAGCCAAAAGCACCGGCAATGGGACCCAAGAGCGCTTGAACCTCTTTTAAAGTCGGTAGAGGGCACCGTGACGGGTGATAAGGAATCCGACGGCGTTCTTTTCCTGCTGAAAACCGTCTTTCGCCACGTCAGAGAGATTTTGTCCGCGCAGATCAATCCCCTCGATCAACTAGTACAGGAAAATGCTCTGACCAATCTCTATAACTACTTCCAGAGGACCATTGACTATTCACCATTGTTCAGGGTACTAGGTCACTCTAATCCGGGCATCCGAATATTGGAAATTGGAGCAGGGACTGGCGGATTCACTACAGAGCTGTTAAAGGGTCTTGTAACCGCTCAGGGATCTTGCCTCTATAGATCCTATACGTATACTGATGTCTCGGCGGGGTTTCTTGCCCCAGCAATGGCGCGCTTCAATGAGTATGCGGATATTGAATATCGAGTTCTAGATATTGGCCGAGACCCAGTGGAGCAAGGGTTCTCTCCAGACTCCTTCGATCTCGTGGTCGCATCCAATGTAAGGAATCCTGCCACACTCCCCAAAGAACACACGGGCTATATAGTTAACAACTATATTTAGGTCCTGCACGCCACGGAATCAGTACGAAAAACACTGGGTCATGTGCGGCAGTTACTGAGACCCGGAGGATATCTCTTTCTCCAGGAGCTCTGCCCGAGTAAGTTGCTATCAAGGCTTCTTCTGCTTGCTGATGTACTAACCCTCACTAGCGACGAAATGGATTAACTTTATCATGGTCAGTTAAGGCCTCACCATTTGCCCCTTTGGTGTTCTCCTACGGTGCCCTAGGCTGATGCTGACATGGTGTTACAACAGGGGACCCTCCCTGGCTGGTGGCTTGGTGGGAAAGACAACCGGCTAGACGAACCCTTCATTAACCCAGACAAGTGGCAGAAAGAGCTGCGCCGGTCAGGGTTCTCTAATTTCATGGCGCTTGTGTATGACAGCGAACATCCATACCAGCTCAACGCAAACATGCTCGTCGAACGTGTGCCCGACACCGAGATTCCGACCCGCCAGGTTACCCTTCTCTATGATACTGAACTCTGTCCGTTTGGCGCATCTCTTCAGGATCTTCTCAATTCAAACGGAGTTGAAGCAATTAGTCGAATGCTTACGGCTGATCTTACGCTTCCCCCGAATTCCGATGTTATTGTGACCATTGATGTCGAGAATAATGGTCCTTATCTGGATGATATCACTGCTACAAAATGGACGAAGCTCCGCGATTGGATAGTCAACCTCCAGTTGACGACCGGAGTCCTGTGGCTGGCTCGGTCGGCCCAACTTAAATGCATCGACCCCCGCCACGGATTGATGCTCGGGCTGACAAGGACTGTTAGCAGGGAATGCGGTATTCCTTTGCTGACCTTTGAGCTAGATCGTTTGGATCAAGATGCACTACATCAGGTGCTCAATTTGTACCGTCGAAATCTTCAGAACCCGCTCAATGTAGACCCCGCCTTCCCTAAAGACAGGGAATTTATTCTTTTCGAGGGCGTGGTTCACACAGGAAGATTTCATCCGACAATGCTACGACCCACTGAGCGATTGCCTCAAGTTTCTAGTGCTAGAAACGCTGGGGCTGCACTAGCTCTTGGTCAGTACGGCAAGGTTAGCTCCTTATCCTGGCAGTCAAGAAATGTAGATGCTCCCCTCGGAGACCATGAAGTTGAAGTACAGGTTCACTTTGCCGGTCTGAACTTCAAGGTGGGTTTTGACAAAGTCCTACTAACTCTATTTTCTTCCCTAATACCGATGTAGGATGTGCTTCTGGCCCTCGGAATTGTCGATGGTCCAAAGGACCAACTAGGACTGGAGGGGTCAGGTATTGTACTCCGAGCCGGGACGAAAGTCACCCATGTTAAGATTGGGGACCCGGTTTTTGTTATGCGTGCTGGATGTTTCTCAACGGCAGTAGTCGTTCCAGAGGACTACTGCGTAAGAATACCTGAAGGCCTTACATTGCAAGAAGCCGCTACCATGCCTTGTGTCTATACCACAGTTATCCACGCATTGATTGGGCTGGGAAGGCTGGAGCGTGGCCAAGTAAGCTTCGAGGCAACGCCTTCTGAGAGAGCAATGCTAATTTGATCAATACAGTCGGTCCTTATTCAGTCAGCATGTGGAGGCGTGGGATTAGCCGCCATCCATGTTTGTCAATCTCTTGGTGCAGACGTACGAGTCCTTGAGCCCCAACGCAAGAAAAAACAAGACTAATATGGCTGTAGATATACACGACCGTGGGAAGCGAATACAAAGTATCCTACCTCACAAAGAACTTCAATATTCCACGTTCTCGTATTTTCAACTCCCGAGATACCAGTTTCGCCGCGGACTTGATGTGCGAAACCAACGGGCGTGGCGTGGATGTTGTGCTGAATTCCCTTTCAGGCGAGTTGCTCCATGCAGCATGGGACTGCGTTGCAGAATTCGGAAAGATGCTTGAACTGGGTAAAAGGGACTTCTTAGGGCGTGGTTATTTGCAAATGTTTCCCTTTTCAGGGAACCGGACGTTCCATGGAGTGGACCTGGCCACCTTATCCGCCAAACGGCCGCTCGAGGCCAGGAGGTAAGTTGAACACTCTAATCCAAATATTAGGAAGGTCTCCTGCTAATCATAGCCAGACTTCTTGAGCAATGCGCGGAATTCTACTCACTTGGGCTGATCCAACCGATCCCCATACAGGCTACGTTTAGTCGAGACAATATCCACGAGGCCTTCAGAACCATGCAGAAGGGGCAACATATTGGTAAAATTATAGTCGACTTGCAGAGTGACGCCTCAAACCTATCCATCACGCCTATAGCAAAACCCACTCAGCTGTCCTCGGATGGAAGCTACCTTCTCGTAGGGGGGTTAGGAGGGCTCGGAGTTTGTGTCACGAATTGGATGATTGAACGTGGAGCAAAACATTTCGTTTTCTTGTCCCCTTCAGCCGGACAAGATCCCAAGCACAAGTCGTTTTTCCACGAGTTAGAAGTGCAGGGATGCACCGCTGCAGCCATCGCAGGCAGCGCTGCCGATCTAGACGATGTGAAAAATGCCGTTTCCATCGCTTCCGGTCCGATACTTGGCGTCATCAACATGGCGATGGTTTTGAAGGTAAAGTCCCCCAGAGCAACGACAGACATGTCCAAACCATAGGCTCATCGCCCTCTCAGGATAAATCACTGTCTCAAATATCTTATGATGATTTGATTGATGTTTTCCGGCCCAAGGTTCAAGGGACATGGAACCTCCACCGGGTTTTGCAAGGCGAGCCGAACCTTCAATTTTTCGTGCTGTTCAGTTCTATCTCTGGCTTGTTTGGGCAAAGTGGCCAGGCAAACTATAGTTCAGCAAATACCTTCCTCGACTCATTTGCTCAATACCGCCATAGCTTAGGGCTTCCGGCGTCTGTCGTAGATCTCGGGCCCGTTGGAGACGTCGGGTACCTTGCTCGAAATAGCAGGCTACGGCAGCGAGTTTCATCACTCGTTGGGAGCACACTTGACGAACGGGATGTTCTCGCAGCCCTCCAGATTGCTATCGATATCTGCCCACCTGAGATACCCCAATCACAGGGGCCGGATGGGCAGTATATCAACATCAACCAACATTGTCCAGGGTTCAAATTCCCGGCACAGGCGGATATTTCTGGCGGTTTACCTCCCTGGTGGCACGGGGACGCCCGTATGGGGCTGTACCGAAATATCAAGGCTGGCATTAAGCAGCGAGTAAGTGATGGCTTTGAGGCCACCACTACCAACGATAGCCTCGAGCAGTTCATTGGGGCCGTGGTGATCAATCCAAAGCTGTTGTCTGAGGCCTCTAGTGTGGATCTTCTCACCAAGCATATTGGGGATGCGGTGTGCGTGTTCCTAGTGTTAAAAAAGGAGGAATTGGATGTCCATCAGCCATTGTCAGAGGTTGGCCTGGACTCCCTAGTCAGTATCGAGCTCAGAAATTGGTGGACTCGAGTTCTCAAGTTGGAAGTGAGCGCATTAGAGATTTTGAACGCGGGGACTACCCACGGACTGGGGAGGTTGGCAGTTCGACAACTTAGGGAAAAGTACTCCCAGGAAGAGGACAAGGATTTGCCTAACAAGGCTCCTTAGTCAAGATACCATTGGTCTTATTATTTAGGATACTACCCCCTAGTAGTGATGCTAATGCAATTTGAGTTATTGTTGTGAATCCCGTCGCGTCTCGCACCCAAACCAAAACAACCCATCTTGGAAGGCGGTATGAAAATGCCGGGAGAGTTTTAGGTGGACTCTGCCTTCTTTAATGTGTAGGCGGTGGATATCTTGGTATCTTGGCAGTCCCTGCGAGTTCAAATTGGGATGCCAAATTAATCGAACTCGAATAGCTACAAATCGCTCCTTCCTATCACCATTGTTCCTAGGTGATACATAGCTTGCATCAGGTTCCATTGCAAACAGAGGTACCTGGGCACGTTATTTGCGTTTGCCATGGTTTCTGCCTGTTCGGCAGGGTTGGCAGGTCCGGATATATATCTCCGCCTCCGCTCCCTCCCTCACATACCCAAATCGTCATCTCTCCTCACCTAAAATGAAAACACGAAAAACAACAGAAGCTGGAAGACTAACCTCTGTGTATAGTTTGACTGATAGGCCGGATAGGTCTCTCTCCCGCACCGCTGTCCTCAATCCCTCAACCATCTCGATCGGGCCGCATCCACCGATGCCAACCTATTCCTGTGAACTACACCCTGAGATGCAGTTAGAGATAAGTTGTCTGATACCTGGCCGCCCTTTCTTTATGTAAAATGCATCATCGCACGTGACTTTGGGGCTTGTTGACTCCAACAAACCCATCTCGATATCGCTAACACTGGCTGGGCTTGCATCAGAAGACATCGGCAAGGCATTGGGTTTCTCCAATGAGACCACATCTCGGGTGACATATATGGAAACATTGATGCCACTACTTTCGTAAAGCCTGTTCGAACCATTTAAGTGACTCTAGAAATAAACAGTTAGTTCACAACGAATCTCTACTAGATGTGGGTATGTGGGTACACTTATGAATAACCAAGGCCAACCCCACTTCGTTAAAGATTCTTTCCCAAAATATGTTCAAATTATGTTTCAAGTATCCAAATATTAACATAAACATCAAACTAAATTTGAAACGTTAATCAAGAAACAGTGCCTTATTTGTCTCCACCCACTCTTCCAATCCCATCGAGGCCTTCCCCGTATACAATTTCACATTCTCGACCCCGACATCATAGCATGAGCGATCCGTCATCTCATTGGAGGTGATCACAGACTTGGCCACCATATAGTCTGCCAACACCTTGGGAATTCCCGCCTGAGCATACTGCTCCAAAGCCTCCTCTTCCCCAATGGCCGTAACCTTAACCTCCTTCCCAAGAACACCCCCAATGATCACCATAGCCTCCCCTTGCGGAATAACCCGGGGCCCATACACATACACCTTCCGCTGCCCGTTCTTTGGACCCTCCACCAAGATCGTCCCAGCCACACGTCCCATATCGCCAGGCGTGATACAATCAAAGCTGAAACCCGGCGCAAAGAGCTTCACCTCACCCTCCTGAATCCCTTGTTTATACCGGAGCAGGTTCGTCGCGAAACCACCCGGCCTTACCGCGACGTAGTTCTCCACACCGAAAACCTCATCCAGAACGATCTCGACTTGGGCGTGGATATACGGGATGATTTCACTGGGGACCACATCTCTTGGTTCACCGTGGATGGTGTAGCTGCTCAGAAAGACGATGAACTCGATACCTGCCCCCTTGAGCGCTGTCAAGGTACCGCGCATATGGTCGGAGCTGCCATGGGCGAGATACGTGAATGCGCGCTTTGCGCCTGATTCTTTGACGGCTGCCGCGACGGAGTCGGGGTTGTTCAAGTCGGCTTGAACCCTTTTGAAACCGCCAGCTTGTTCTTGTTCTGGGGATAGGCCCGGGATGGCCTTCGCGGTGTCGCGCATGGCGAGGAATACGGTGGCGCCGTGCTCTTGGGCGGTGCGGGCCACGAAGGAGGCGACGCTGCCGGTGGGGCCGAAGACGATAACCGATGACATTTTGTACGGTAGAAGAGCTTGAAACGATCACGATACTTCAAAAATAATTGGGATGAATGAATTGGATGCGAGTGGATTGACGGAGTGAGTTGGGCTATTTGAGGGGTAGTAGAAATTGGTAGGCCGGCTTTAGAGGTTATCTCCGTGGCACGGGTCGCTGTTTCCCAAACGCCGAACCGAATTATGAACACACTTGATAATATGAAGTGGAGCTAAATATTGCTTACTAGTTGCCAATGACGATATGAAGCTTATTTGAGGCTTCTTTAAGCCTCATCTAGATGTTCCCGCTAGGGTCGGGGTTTTCTTGAAAGAGAAATCGCCTACCGGTGTTGGATCTCTGGGTTCTTCTGTTGGTCATTGTGGCGTGTGGGGAATATATCTCTGGGCCGTGCGCCAAGAAAAATCTTGAAAATCTGCCACTCAAATTAGGTTGATGATATCATGACCCTGCATGGCATTTAGCGGTTGATGCAAGAGGGAACACCGGGATATCATGATGCCCAATTACAAGTCGCTCAGGTTGAATTGTTGGTGATGTTGGTGACGAGGCAGCACTAGTTCAGGCTTCCAGGCAGGCGATAATCAAAACAAACCAAACAAACCCCTTTCTGGTCTTCCGCGGCAGCCGAGTTCATTCATTTCCCGTTCACATCCGGTCAAGAATTGACAAAGGACTGAGGAAAATGGGTAAGTAGGGAAATCCTATTCCGAGGAAACAGAAGCTAACATGATGCGACAGGGTACGTCGAGGTATGTTGCGACCGTGGCGCGTACCCGGTCTGAAACCAAGCAACTCGAGATTTCGCCGCTGACAAAAGCGCCACGTCTCCTTTACTACTGGTAGATTCGCTGCATACTATGCGCCACAAGCTTTAATATCGCTCGCATCCGAACCATTGATGAACCCAAAGAGGCCGCACGGGCAACCTATGGCCCCAGCGGGAACAGTTGGGTGAAGGCGTTTAAAACCATTGACGAGCCCTGTACTACGGAGAGCACTGGATGTGTCTGGGTTCTGCGAAACGACTTCGAGATCCAGTACAACCTTTCTTGGCCGCATATACGCCATGATCAATTTAATATTGCCTTTGAGGACTATCATGCCGGCCGACGCCCAGCACTGGGAGAGCAGATACCCATAACTGAACGGCTTGAGCGGCTCCCCGCGCGGGGGTGCGTCATCCCAGCTCGAAACCTGGAGCATGTGGCTGGGCCTAAATGTGAGAGTACGAGCGGCTACCTGGGGACCAGGATATCGGCTGAGGAGATGGTTGCGTGCGGCACTGTACAGTGTCTCGTGGCGAAATCTGCGGCTGAAGACTGGAAACCCGAACCGGACGATGGGGAGATTGAAAGGACGAGTGATTATTTCCTGACGGGGATTAGCGATAGTATGCCGGATCTGGAGTGTGGGGGGCCGACTGTCATCCCCGCCAGACATGGGCTTACCCATGTTGATGCAGGATGCACGGATGTGCGTATCCCCATTCCCCATTTCCTGTATGTTTCTGGTTGTGGATGAAGGGCATGGTAAAGAGGTTTCATTTTCCTTTCCTGGAGCTAACTATTGCGGTCACCCAGATGCTGGACGAAGAGCAAGGCGCGCCGTTTCACCCCTGGTGTTTTGGCTTATTCCAGCTCCTCTCCCGCCAACGTCTTGGTTACGTACCGGTAAATGAATTGATGGAGTTCTTGCAATGTGGGGACTTTTCAGAATGTACTTTCGAAGACGAGTTGGACGATGACCTCGCAGACTGTCTAGATCAGTGGTGGATGCACAACCCTGGTAGCGAATGGCTTGTCACGAATCCCTATTACGTTCCGCGCCTCCGCAGCATTCTGGAAGCTGCTATAGATACCGGTCCGGATTTCAACCCTCAAACCAGCGCGTTTGGCACCTCTGGACTCGAAACTGAAGGATCAGCCCCGGACCTCTTTTCGAGGCTGCCCCAGGAACTCCGAAACATGATCCTGAATGACCTCAGCGCAGAAGATATTGCGTCGCTGCGACAGGCATCCCGCACATTCTATGATATCCCGGTATATCTCTGGCACAGCTTAATTCAGGAAGACATGCCATGGCTGTTCGAAATCTGGAGCGACGAGCCACCGTATTTCTGGGCCACGGTGACAGAAGAGGAAATCGAGAAGAACAAGGTGACTATCTGGGAGGAGGACCAGTATACCGGGGAGAAAATTGTCACTGGCCACAGGATCAATGTGGCGGACCGTGTTAAGGAGTGGACACTGCCCAAGCCACCCGCGACAACAACGAACTGGTTCATGATATACCGGGATGTGAAACGGGAATTGCACGAGATCCGAGGACTGCGGAACCGTAAACGTCTCTGGACGTCTCTCGGTAAGCTGCTCGATGATCTGATTCGGATTAAGATTCAGCCTCAGGGAGATCGCTAGTCGAGCGCCCATCTCTAACCCAATACACGTCGTCTAGACGATAGTCTGGGTTGATAGAGTAGATATGGTAGGGCTGGAATAGATCTATACTCGGCTTTCGAATGAATTTTATGATCAGCAAATCCATCACAAAGTTATTATAGGAGCGTATGCCATTGGGGAACGGGCGGCTGTGCTATATACGGTCGATCATACGATGACATGTCGAAGCGTCTTTCAACAATCAATATTGAGGCAGAGGCTTGTTTCATGTTGTTTCAATACTACGGGTTGAGACAAACGTACAGAACATGGGGGGAAGTATGAAAAATATTGCGTTCTGTCGTCCCCTTTGCTCATTGACATACTCCATATATTCTTACATGACCGTGATTGAGGGGAAACAACCGTTAAACCAAAATATCGGTCGCGATGTCAAGGGCATACATAGGCAGACTGATATGGTCGAAGAATCTCATCACGTTGCCGGAATGTCGTCAACCCGATGCAGCCTAAATTATCATAAAATCAGCCCATGCTCGGAAGCGGAGATAGAGTATAGGACCCACGACACGTTGTAAATTCGAAGCCCCTCCGTCTGCGTTTTCGATAATTTGTAGTCACTGATGTCAATGTAGACTCCCAGAAGACCACTTGCAGGGATAACGATCGTGTGTCCCGGCCCTGGATCAAGGGAATATCTGAATTCCGACATCGGCCCTCCTTCCAATAGGTGCCGCCTGCCGAGGGTGAGGTGGGAGCTGAAAAGCTCCTCCAAGGTCCAACTAACAGGGCCTAGGTCCTCTGATGACGCAATCTTCAAAAAGGATCCCAGGTCCCGGGGTATCCCAACCGCTCCAGTCGGATTCCCCGCATCGCGAATGTTGCGCCAGTACGAACTGTACGTGTTGAACAAATAGATGACGACGCTGTACCTGGCCGGGGCAATATCGGTCAGAAGGAAAAACAGGGCGCGCCGCTGCTGTGGGACAATAGGGATGCAGCTGTGGGATGGGAGAATCCCGTTCGGGGTACCCCATGAGGAGCTGACGCCGTAGACCTTATGATCAGCTTTATGGTTCCCATGTTTCTCCTTGAGGCATGACTCGTGGAAATCAAAATCGCTGCATATCAGGCAGCGCAGCCGGTCACCCTTGGCCTCATCCTGACCAAAAGATACCTGGCAAATATCGCAGTGGGAGGAACCTGTGTTTTCCTCCACCTTATAGCACCCGATCCACGGACCTGTTGCCCGGATAGGTGGCCAGGATGAGGTGTCCTGCGCGGATGTCGGCTCTTGGGTACCGCACAGCGCTTCGGTGCTTGTGCTGCCTAATGATGGGCTACCTGGTGGAGATTCTTGCCCAACGTGTGGCTGGGATTCCTTCGGGTCGTTGTCGCGACGTGCCAAACGACTGTTGATGCACTCCGCATGGTCCTGTTCATGCAGGGAGAGTCTACGTTCGAGGGTCTCCTCAAGTTTCTCAAGTTGAATGAGGTCGTATTCGGATTCTTTGCCCTGTTCGACTTGATCACTCCCATCAGGCTTTGACTCTTGATTATTTTTATGGAGCCCGTTAAAGATTTCTGTGGCGTTCTTGAGGTCCTCCTTGATCCACTGGGCCACGGAGGGGTAGCAACTGCCTTGACCCTTTTTCAACTTGACCATGGAGGAGTGATCCCCTTGCACGCTCAGGGTGTGCTTCTCCCGTTCATGGCGGAGGACGGCGGAGGAGTGAGGCACCATCACCACCGAGGCCCCCTCGCGCACCCATTTACCTGTATCGTTCTGCCCCATGGGTGGGATATTAGTTAAGTGGTCCACGTTGGTTGCATCGGCTTTTTTACCTTGGTCACGGTCTTAGTGGCTTGACTCTCATAGAGCGAATGAATAGCAAAGGGGGCGTCCCTCAAAACCCGCATGAATCGCCTACTGAGACTGGTAATGGTGGGAGAATCGCGGTTCAGCTCTTCGACCAGGGTCTGAGAAGGCTGTCCTTTTACCATGCTGGGTAGGGAGCCATTTGTCTCCAGACCGAGATGGGGCACACCGAAAAAGACCAGCGAGCGTATCGGTAGCCGGTGTCGGACCTCTTCTTCCAGGTTCACAATGAACTGCCTGTCGGTTAGGAAAGGAACCTCTAGCCGTAAGGCTTCACCAACCTCTTTAATTATTAGCCCCCCCAGACTGTGCCCCTAAGACCGTAAAGCTCAGTACCCATTTTTCCAGCAAACTCGAGAGACTCACAATTAGAATTATGGGTCGATCCTGACACTATCGGACCGTCAGTACAAGCAATAGCTGAAGGAAAGCCTGAAAGAAAGCTTTGGCTTACGGCTGGATTGCTCCGAATTGTCAAGAGGTCATTCATAAATGTATCAGCATGGTCAGCGAGAATACTCTTCGGTTGGTTACTCCCCTGCACCAGCGCACGGTATCCATATATCAACACTCGTGAGTTGGGAATGGTAGACGGAAGAAAGTCGCGAAGCCACATGCGACTTGGACTGCTGGCCCAGGAGCCAAAGGCATGTCCTGCCAGCCCAGTCACAGCAATTATACTACCAAGAGATTAGCAACACCTTGAAGCCATACTCGATCCGAAACCTACTCTCCGCTCACATCCCGTTTGGGGTCGTTTAACGGAGTGAAGCCACTGAAGTCCTTGTCAAGCTCAATATCTGCCGACCATTCGTCGTCCAGCATCGGCTCCCGGGGCTCAGGAGGTGAAAAGAGAATTGTCGCCGTGAGGCTATCAGTACCATCCTCATTATGATACCCATAATTCATGACATCTGGGACTAAGCTTTTCACTGTGATGTACGGCTGATCAGTACTGGAAAAAGCATCCTTCACCTGCTGTTTGTTCCAGCTCCCTGGGATCTCTTGAACGCGGTATGTCAGCGGTCGGTGGTTGGGTCTGTCCGCAGGTGTCGACATCTCGAAGCCAAAGGTGCAGCAAAGGAAGGAAACGACGGAGCTGGGAGGTTCAAGTTGTTATCTGTCGACGAGGCTGAGAGAAAACAGCGGATTTCAGTGTCTCGTATCCGAGCGGGGGTACCTTTTGGAAAGCGGCTGTTTTTGCCTAGACTGAGGGCAAGGCTGAGGATTTCCCTGAACTGCTGACATACGTCTGGGCCCATCTAGAACGGCCACAGCTTCCCCTGCAAGATCGCTGATTGGTGAATTGAGTGCTGGTGGCATGGGATAACCCTGCAATGCTTGTCCCAACAAGAGCAATGAACTGCAACAGTTGAAGCTGGATGGCGTTTCGTCTGTCACGCGCATCGGGACTTACTTTTTTTCCCCCCCACCCTACGAGCCACCATCCTTTGTCACAACAGAGAGTGCTTTTTCCTGTCGGAGGGGAATGGTGTCTTTGAGAGATAAACTCGCAGTTCCTTTCCTGCTGTTCGAGCGAAACATCTGATTTGGTCTTTCGGGAGGCAAATGTCCCCATGCCTTATGTAAGTCCTGACCCTTGACGGATAAACCATCGGTTAATCATAAAGCATTTGAGGGCTAATTATGTATATTTGATAAAACAGTTAACACCTCCCTTTCCAGATTCTGCTGCGAAATACCTCGCAAGCTCCAAAGGCTCATTGGGAGACGAACCGTTGCTTCCCACCGTATTTCCGGAGTCGACATCGTTCGTCGCCGATGACCTGGATGTCTCCCGATTGAATGCCCTTCACCCTCACCTGTGGTATGCCGGTCGTGAGAGATCTTCCCGTCCCTTACACCGACAACGAATGATTCATCGGGAGATTGTTATTACCGAACAGGCAGACCTTCATATGGTGTGGTACGAGTCGCGATTCTTCGTCAAACCTCTGCCTGCATACCTCTTGGACTATCAATTTTGGGAGACGAACATCCAAGACCCCAATGTCCGCGCCTTGGCTTGCGGGTTTCTCCTTTCCTATACCTGGCTAATACGATACCCAAGCGACCTTATCATTGCTCGAGAATCTAACCTCCTCCCCTGGGATATTGAATGGGCGCAATGGGCTAGTTTTGTTAGAGAGACGCGAAATGCAGGCCACATCGACGACAAGATCTTGTCCAACGTCAACAGACGGTATCGATATGGCGAGCTGCGACTTGGTCGCCTCAATACCTTGCATCGGCTGAACAATATCACTACAACACGTGAGCTGTATAAAGGGTATCTGCCCATATACGACCAGTATTCGGCCTTTTTCGGTCGCAAGTTGGCCTGGACCATCGTCGCATTTGTGTATATTAGTACTCTTTTGACTGCAATGCAACTTTGTCTGACCACGACCCGGTTGGGCGACAATAGAGACATGCAGAATGCCTCCGTCGTCTTCGGGGTCTTTGCTATCTGCTTACCTGCAGCGGTTGCGGGAGTTGCGCTCGTTGTGTTTGTTTTGATATATGTGGCAAACTTCCTGCGGGCAATGCCCATGGATTCCAGAAAGCCTAGTGCCTCTCAGCGTCGCCAATAACCGGTAGGGCGTTTATACCTGTTACTGCCAGAGGATCAAGGGAATGTGATAGCATGAACCTGGTCTTCCAGGCCATAATAAGGTCAAGGTTAACTCCGAACATGCAAGGGCAAAAGACCACTGCGTCTGGGTCGTATTATTATCATTCCACAAACCAACTGTGTCAACATCATAAACAGAATTCGGTTTAGTTGAAGAAATCCCTCCCATCGCCAAGTCCCCCATACCTCCGATCATCCCCGCAGCCCCCCGTTCTCCTTCTTGAACATCGTGAATGGTACGCCAACTCGATTAAGCACCTTAACCTCGCGTGGTTTGAGGTACATTGGTACAGTAATATCATTGTATTCTTTATAGTATGGTTTAATAATTTGGTTCTACTGGCACAGTTAGTCCATCTCCATCACAGAGCCATGTTTTCTCATCGGTAAGTCAAACCTCTATAATCCATCCTGTGGACCTCGACCTGAATTCATAATTAGCTTGATTAGCTTGATTGAATATTCAGGTAACCCTTGTGACCTAACCAGTTTTCAACCCACGAGATTGTCCCCGGATCCTCAGGTGACTGGTACACCTCGAAGAATGTGCAGTCGGGCTCCGCAATAACGTGTTCGTAGACGGGTTTAAATGCGTCCCAGAATTTTGGGGCGTCCGAGGGGTCGATATAGACCGTCATTTGGATGGATATGCTATCAGAAGTTGCCATGATTGCAGGTTTGCTGGGTAATATGGGGAGGATGCGGGCCAGGATTTTGAGTGTATCTGTGGCTAGGTATCGAGAACTCCTAGAGAGTCTAGCTAGGGGCTCCTTTATATATTTCAAGGCTCTCAAAACCATGACACACGGAGCTCTTTGCCGTTATGGCTTTGTAATAGCCAAGCCGAAGTGAATACGAGGGAATGCCGGAAAGGGCGCCCGACATAACGTTATGCCCCAAGATTATCACCGATACCGGGGGCCAAGTAAAGGAGCACTACACTCAAATTCGGCCCTCCTGACCTCATTCCTCTTCATATCGAGATTATGCACATTTGCCTTGCAGTTAATCATGGTCGCTAGCATGATGGTGCTAAATTCTCACATATGCGACCCTTGCTTAAAGGGCCGGTAAGTCTGATTTTCTTTGTTCCTTCTTCCCACAGCTTAGATCCAGTACTTCCGCCATATTTCAAGCTTTTCCACACTGCCCATCCACTGCTGATATCTTAGTCGTTACAGTAATCGGAATTCTTTGTGGGCTTGCTTACTTGAAACTTCACATTCATAACGCGAGAGAACCCCTCACTTAACTGCGGCTGCTCAAATCTATCCACGAGATCGCGGAAGGAAGCCCAGGGGAAAACCTTTCGCCCTTCATTATTGACCTGATGGCGTGCGATGGTTAGAGAATCATCCCGATATAAAAACAGAGGTCCGCATTGAAACGCTCACTAACCACACCACCTGCAAATGCCCGGACGGCATCATTATGGAGGCACAGATAAAAGGAGAGGTCGAAGTATATTGCTGATACTTGGCTGTTGTGCTTGGGCGCAGTGGCCAGCCAAGGTCTGCGATCTTGGACTGTGGAATTGATATCATCTGAAAATGATGTCAGTGGGTAAAGAGCGAGCTAGCCGGACGTATCGTTGTAGAGATTAATATACCAATGACCACCTATAGGCCACCGATTAGTCGACGTTCAAGAAGGATGCGGAGATGGCCATTACCCGGGGTCAGACTCACTGGAATTCCCTGACTCAGAGCATTCTCCATTTCCTTTATGCAATCCTCCTGAGACCCGAGTTTGTGCAGCGATATATGACGATACCCTAATGGACCAAGAAACTTGTTATAGAAGTATGACTTTCCAGCACCTGGCGCGCCCACCAGAACAATGACTGGCGTTTCCCGACATTCCTTTAGCAACAGGTCCAATTCTTCGTTTGCTGGAGTATCACCAGTAAAAGAATTTGACTCAAGAGTCCTAGGAAAGAAAGAGGCAGGGTCGAATTCATGACCAGGTGCTTCGCCAATAAGACCCAGGAAGAATTCCTCGGGTGTATGAAATCCAACTCCGATATTCAGACTAAAGTGAAAGTCGACATCTGTATGGTCCCTCGCTCTCCCCGCAGCGTCTCCTACAAAATATGACCCTTCCCGATCAATCTCCCGCGCATTAGTCTGGTAACCGTGGCTCAGGAGCTCCCAGATACCGGTTCTGGGCTTCCTCCACTTATCGTTCCCACACGCTGCATAGACAACAATTGGTATGTTTAAACAATCACATATCTGCTCCAGTTTCTGTTTAAACAAATCAACTGCGGGGGTCACATTCCCCTCTTCATCAGTGAAACGCCCTTGGTTCGTGATCACTCTGACCGTGAATCCTTTGTCATACGCTTCGCGAAGCTTGGATGGCACAATTTCGTTCCACCAGGCCCAGTCATCGGGGCTCTGGGCGTAAAGCTTCCCTGACCGGGTTTTAATTATGGTGTCATCCTGGAAAGTTCGTTAGGGCTTTTTTGGCTGTAGTTACGGGGCGACGCACCAAGTCAAATGCTGCGACTTTTACGGGGGCCTTGTGATCTCCTATCTCTTGTGGTTCGTGGGCCGTGGTGAACTCCCCGATCAAAAGGGAATCTTGCATTGACCAGTTCATCATTTCATCTGGTTGTGCAGGTTCACAGTTAGTGTGAGAGAAGGAGTGATGGCTGCCTAACGGAAAGATATCCGAAGGGGCACATGTCAGCAGCCTTGGCATTCAGGCTAATTGGGTGAGGATAAGAGGGGTTCAAGACTCATAGAACAATGAAGTTCTTGTTTCTTCGCAAAAGAATTGCTGGCTTTAAAAAGCCAAATCATATGCTAGAATTAGGCTACAAATTCCCCTCCCTATCACCCAACAGTTCAAACTCAACTTTTACCGTCACCGTTACTCAAATAGTTCGCTCCTCGACAGTTCGCCGCAGAGGTCCAAGCAACCTGAATGACCTCCCAGTACTGGTCCGGAAACGTCTGCATATGCCTCACATAGCCACTTCCCACAAAGTTCTGCCTCTGCACATTATAACCCGTTCCGTTGCCTCAGTCATGTTGTCTACCACTTTGTCATACGGTACGATGCGGTCCTCCCGGCAATACAAATAAAGTCGTCGAGCCTCTGTTGTTTCATACTCCACATTAATACCCAGGCTGACACTGAACACAGCAGCCGGTTCTATTCGAACAACCCACTGGAAAAATCGAAAGACACAGAGAAAGATCGCCCACAGGAACTGCATTACGATGAAGGGCAGGCAGGCCACGCGCGCTGTGCCCATGGCCATTGAGTAGGACCAGGTACCTAGCGTTTTGGGTGTCAAGTACGGGCATCCGGGTACAGAGTCAAGCACGAGGAGATAATGCGGTAAAGGTTGATTGTGAATTTCTCGAAAGTCGTATAGTGTGGATGCGTAGTTGATGCCCCCTGCGTTCGACATGGTATGTACTAGAACAGGGTCCGTCTGACCAGGGCGTTCACTTGGTACTTTGCTCTCTTGGCTAGGAAAGATCGCCTTGACCACTGGTATCATGGCTTTGGTGCGTTGCTTGAGGGTGCTGCACATTGCTTTGGCAATAGGGGAGAGGACGACGATCTGTGTTGAATGAGGGTAGAGGGCCTCGTATCCAGCGGCGTACTTCTGTACGTTCCGTGGCTGGCCATTGCCCCAGCCGTGTATGAGGACTGCGCGTGGGTGATCGGGATATAGATCAATGGTACGTTCGCCATCCTTCAGTATAGGTACGCGAATGAACACCTGGTCAGAAAGGGCCGTAAAGCCAGGGATGGAGTATTGTCTGCCCATGTTGCGCGAGGAGGGTTCGTTAGACGTGTTACAGGGAAGGACCAAACTTGAGTATAGAAAGGAAGGGGATTAAATGTTCCGGAAAATGGTCTTTGATATACTCGATAGACAGCCAGCTATCTCCCACTGTCCCCATTGAACCTCTAAATGTATACTTAGTGATTACTTGACTGTGAAACCTCAAGACTGTATGTCGCCGAATCCGGAGCGTCGGGATAACAGCGAGTACTAATTGTGCCACCAGCCTCCAAGGGAATGACTACCCCAAAAGCCTCGGACGGTTCGCCCGGCCTCTCATGAATAGGAATAATGATAAGTCAATATCCTGCACTTATTCGCCTCCAGGGAGTACACCCAGTACGTGGTGAACGCCGTTTCCCTTTTGGATCCTCGCATTGTCCTACACCCACCGCGACGACGATTGATGTCAGTTCGAACTATGGAGATCAGGGTACAGCATATCCTGAACTTGATTCCAGTCAAATCAGTGCCATCCCTGGTGATTCATTCTTTGTTCCACTTGTTGGGAAATTCCAACCTTTTCGGGCAAGGGACACATAACTTCTCCATCCTGTTGACACTAGCATAGGTGCAACTCATGTCAAACTTTAATCACAGGTCCATGGAGTAGGAGGACTTTGTAAATCGCGCATTTCCTTCAGCTGATTTGGTCCAACAGCAGGCGTTCGCCTGGGGACTGCGCTAGAATCGGCGTTCGCCGGCCTGGAGCATTTGAGGATTATATCAGGTCATTGGCCCCGGACTACAGGGATTACTATCGACTAATCCAGATCATAATCCCCATTCCATCACGAAAGGAGTACTTCACCCTGATGCATATGTAGAAATGAGAAAATGTGATTCCTCTTATCTAATCAATCTTATCAATCAATCCCTCCCACGTGGGGCTGCTTATGTAACTGTTATTTTCTCCCCCTCACCAATCCCAATTCCAATTTCCTTCGCCAAAAATTACCCAATTTTTCATCTCTCTCCCATTTCCTCAGTGTAACAACAAGTATGAATCTCATCTACAGACAATCTCCCCTTTACCGTATCGGCGTTGACGTCGGGGGCACCAACACCGACGCCGCCATCCTAGACGTCAACAGCGCCCAGCCATCCGTGTGCGCCTCCACCAAAACCCCGACCACAGCCGACATCACATCCGGCATATCCACCGTGATTGAAAATGTGCTCTCGGACTCACAGGTCGACCGGGACGATGTCCTGAGTGTCGCGATTGGGACTACGCATTTCGTTAATGCGATTGTGGAAGCTAATGCGTCGCTCCTTAGTCGGGTGGCTGTTGTGAGGCTTTGTGGGCCGTTTACGAGGATGGTGCCTCCTTTTGCGGAGTTTCCGCCTGTTTTGAAGGGGATAATGGGTGGGCCAACGTTCTACCTTGATGGTGGTAAGTCTCTATCCTATACACTATCAACTCCCCATCCCTTAGGTGTACCTGGTAACTAAGATGACAGGCCTTGAAATCGACGGGCGCGAAATTGCACCACTAAACCGCACCCAGATCAAAGAGACCATCACTGCCATCCAAAAGGCAGGCATAAGGTGCATTGCCCTTGTCGGGATTTTCTCCGCAGTCGACTATAACGGTCTACATGAAGAATCATGCAAGGAGCAAATGCTCTCCCTGGACCCGAGCCTCTCGATCGTCTGCTCACACACAATCGGCGGGATCGGCCTACTAGAGCGCGAAAACGCGACAATCCTCAATGCGTCCATTCTCCATCTGGCGCGGAACACGATCCGGTCGTTCCAGGATGCGATGGCCCGTTTAGAGTTGAAGTGCACGCTCTATCTTACGCAGAACGACGGGACGTTGACGGATGCGGCGTCTGCAGCTGAGGTGCCGATTCGGACGATTGCGAGTGGGCCGACGAATAGTATGACGGGGGCGGCGTTTTTGGCCTCCTTGGATAAAGTGCGGGAGGGGACGCAGGTGTTAGTGATGGATATTGGGGGGACAACGAGTGATATCTGTGCGTTGTTGGGGAGTGGGTTTCCGAGGCCGGCGCCGGGGTTTGTGGAGATTGGAGGGGTAAAGACGGTGTTTTCGATACCGGAGGTGTTATCCATTGGGTTGGGGGGTGGGAGTGTGGTCCATATTAATGGGGAGACGGTCACCTTGGGTCCGGAGAGCGTTGGACATGAGTTGATGAAGAAGGCGTTGGTGTTTGGGGGGGATGTGTTGACGGCGACGGATATTGTGGTTGCGTGTGGCAAGGCGGATATTGGGGATAAGAGGAAGGTGGAGGATTTGGATAGGAGGGTTGTTGATGCAGCAAGGAAGGAGATTAGGAGGATGTTGGAGGGGGGGGTGGATGAGATGAAGATATCGGAGAAGCCGGTGACGGTGCTATTGGTTGGGGGAGGGGCGATACTCCAGATGGATGACTTGAAGGGCGTTGAGGAGTGTGTGATTCCGCCACATCATGGGTCAGCGAATGCAGTGGGAGCGGCCATTGCGAAGGTGGTCGGAGAGGTCGATGTCATTGCAGTATTGGCCAATCGTGATGAGGATGAGGTCGTCGAGGAAGCGAAGAAGAGGGCGATCCAGGCGGCTGTGGCCAAAGGAGCGGATCCAAAAGATGTGAAGATTGTCGAAGTCACCAAGATACCACTCGCGTATGTCACCGGCAAGGCAACACGGCTCATCATCAAGGCTGTTGGGAGACTCTCCACTGAGCCTGTCAAGCAGCCCCCTCCCGTACCAATCAGTCTACCCATTCACAGCAATAACAACAGCGGAAGGATTATCAACCGTACACCATCCCAGAGCCCTGTGGGCGATCCCCCCATCGACCTAGAGACCTACCGTCCCGACGTCCGCCACCACATCTGGTATCTCTCTGCCACCGACCTCGAGTTCATCGCCACGGGCACCGGCGTCCTCGGCACGGGAGGCGGCGGACCCTCGCGACTCCAATACCTAGAATGCATCGACATCCTCAAACGACCCGGCACAAAAGACAAAATGCGAATTATCCCCCTATCTGCCCTCAACGACTCCGACACCATCGTCTCCGGCTCATGGTATGGGGCACCTAGCGTATCAGGAGAGCGTATCCCTGCTGGCCACGAGCTCGCTACGGCAATGGAAGCCTGCGTGCGACTGACAGGCCAGAAGGTGGCCCACGCCGCCGTAACCGCCGAAATCGGTGGTGGGAATGGCATGTCCGCGCTCCCACTAGGTGTCGCGAGTGATATTCCTGTGGTGGATGGGGATATGATGGGCCGCGCCTTTCCAACCATGGCACACTGTACGTTCTCCCTCATCTCATCCCACATCCTTATCCCTCACTAAGCGATGATTACAGCTCTACCACTCGTATACGGGGGATCCGTCCTACCTATTGCCGTAGCAGACGGGAGAAAGAACGTAGCCGTCGTCACAGTACATCCCCTTTACATATTTTCATTATGGATGCATACTAAAAAGTTACGGATAGAACGCCGAAAACACCCGCCGCATCGAAACAATGCTCCGCTCCCTCTGCGAAGACATGGGCAATCAAGCCGGCGTGTCTGCTGCCCCTTTCGCCGGCGCAGTGATCAAGAAATATACCGTCCCCAACACCATCTCCCAGGCATGGTACATTGGGCGTGCTATCCACCGCGCCCGACGATCGAAATCTGATATCATCCAGGCAATTGTATCTCCTCTTTCCCCTTCCCTGCTGTTCCCCATACCGTTAAGATGAAGATTAATATAAAACAGTTCGATACATGCCCCGGGAAACTCCTCTACAGCGGCAAAATCATCGACGTCACCCGCGACGTAAGCAAGGGGTATACAATGGGCACATGCATCATCGCCCCACTGTCCAAAGACGAACGGGAGCGAGATACCTTATCAACTTCCCCCGCAGAGGCACGCTACCTATCCATCCCTTTCCAAAACGAGTACCTATACGCGGCGTTTAGCGACCCGCAATCCCCCCCCGATATATCCAAACGGGAGGTGATATGCACCGTTCCCGATCTGATCAGCGTCCTAGGCCAGGACGGAGAGGCGCTGGGGTCGCAGGAGCTACGGTATGGGCTTAAGGTACATGTGATTGGGATGCCGGCGCACCCGTTGTGGGCAACTCAGGAAGCCCTGAAGGTGGGTGGGCCGAGAGGGTTCGGGTTTGATATGGATTGGGTTCCGTTGGGGGGGTATAGGGATGCTATTGGGGTGGGAGAGGAGTTTAACCCGTAACGCCTTAGGAGGGTAGGGATTTCAAATAAAGCTGTGTATGTACTGGCGGGTTGTGGTTTTCTGGTTGAGTCGGGTCAAGTCTATCCCGCATGTCGATCACCATATACCCCACTATCGCTAGCTCAGGGGGGTAAAATTCTTCTTTCTTTCCCTTTTTTTGTTTTTTCTTTTCAGATTTAATAAGGTC
Source organism: Aspergillus biplanus (assembly GCA_027569045.1). Taxonomy (NCBI): domain Eukaryota; kingdom Fungi; phylum Ascomycota; class Eurotiomycetes; order Eurotiales; family Aspergillaceae; genus Aspergillus; species Aspergillus biplanus. The sequence goes on from JAPDEJ010000023.1 coordinate 478,914, forward strand.
CAATGTCTTTGTCCGTCCTCTTTCACAGGGAACTACCCTGTTGATGTCTCCGGATAATGGCGTACTCCCTCTCCATCCAAGTCTTCGGTCGCGGTGACACCACCGCGCGCTCCCACTGGGCCTTCCTCATCCACAAACCTGGTGAAAATTACGGCGACCTACACGAAGTGCAGCTGATCGATCTACAAAGACTCTGGTATGAGTCGACTTCCCGGGAAGGGACGGATATCGTCACTCCGCACACCGTGGGCATGTGTAGGATCGCACGGTTGGATGCGCGGCAGCGGCTGAAGACGAAGAAGGTGATTAAATCCGAACCAGCCCCTAGAGATGGGCGGAAACGGTGTCAGGATTGGGTGTTTGAGACGTTGATTTCGCTGGAGGTGGAGGAGTTGGTCAGGGCGGGGACGGCGGAGAGGTGGAAGCGGCGGGTTGGGATGTCGGCAAGAGACCTGGCACAGGATTGTGCGGGGGATTGGATTGGGTTGGGTTGACTTTCGCTTTGTTATCGATTTTGTATGGAGCTTGATGGATTTGATAAAATGTTAGTAACAAACTTTCATCATTCTCTCGTCACTGCCGACATTCATAAAACACCAACTTCAGGGTCTGTCTAGGGGCCATATCATCAATTCCCTCTATAGTCCATCAAGATGGCTTCGACAGCAGAAAGGGCTAGTTTAGCGGGTGCAGCAAAAACCCATATCCCTGGCTCCATGTTTAAGGACCAAAATGCCTTTCTGTCTCATATCATTCAAGAGGTCGTCGAGAAGCGAGCGTTCCGCGATGACCTTGGCGATTATGTACTCTACAGTGATATCGATCCGTCCTGGGTTGAGGGCACGGTAAATGCGTTGGAAAGATATAAGTGTTTGTATGCTTTTGTATCAACACCTAACACTGACACTACCGCTACCACTGGTGGCCATCTTCCGCAAAACTACAACTAACTCCTGCCCCAACCTGAGATAGCAAAGGTTATAGTCCACATTCGCGGATCTTTCGAGTAACTGCCATGCCTACACCTCTTCACAGTGCTGACCAGATATGGACAAACTTTTGTCTGGATGATTGGCGCGCGTCTGGTGTGCTGACAGAGGAGGAATATCACAAGATGAGGAATTCAGGAAACGTCAGTAAGTTGTAATCCCACCCCGTCCATTGACTCCGGAAAGCAGACTAAGATGAATAAATAAAAGATTATGCCTTTCCCGATGGGCCTTAGGTGGGCGGCACGGAGGCTCCTAATTTCGCCCTCCGCCAAGACAGCGACCAACTACCGAGAGTAGTACTGGAGAGTGGATGGTCAGAGTCCCTCGAAGCTCTTCGGGCGGACATGAGGCGCTGGCTAGTTGGGGGTAATGGGGCTGTGAAGGCGGGCATCGTCGTCAAGTGGTGGGGATCGCAAACCACCAACCGTGTCCACGGTGCGGCGGAACTGTATACGCTTGACAGAGCTGGGATGCCACGTCTCTCCCAAACAGAGGTGAGCCATATACCCCTCTAAATCCATACACCTTCTCTCCATGAAAGCACAGATGTTCAGCGAGTACATTGTCTAATCATGTATGGCAATTCCTAGACAATATTTCCCTTGTCTCAAATCGCCGCACCAAGCACCCAGGCGATTCTACTCAAGCGGCGGATGCTGTTTGGTACTTGGGTTGGTACCGGGTCAGGGCATACGCCCGACGACGTTTTGAGCCTGAGCCTTGGTCGTTTAAGGGAAGCAGCGGAATCAGAAATGGCCATAATGGGATATAGCCCGCAGACATGAACATTACGGATGGCAATGCGTGGTGCAACAGTCATGGAGGATTTGATGCAAGTCGATTAGATCATGATATTACATTATTTTCCCATGCATTCAAACATTCACGCCAAAGAGGCTGTTCATCCGTGTGATTGACCCCGGGGTCAATCACTCAATCCGGATCCTCCCCGCTGAGTCTGATTTCTGTATAGCAACGCCCCATGCCATATGGCGCACCCACCGAGCCAAGAAGGACGATAGGGCTGGGTTGCCCCATTCAACCCGTCGAACGCGATACAAACCCTCTCATTTGCTGATCGTCCCCCTTGGCGGGCGAATACGGGCGCAGCTCGGGCAAGTCTCGTATCGTCATCTCATTCCACCCCACCAACCAAGGAAATCCGCTGGGCAGTTTAAATACCCAAGCCAACCACACACAGATCCCAATCACTATTTCTTTTCTCACTCATCCCGATGTCACCATGGATAAAGAAACATTCAAGAAAGACAATGACAGCGATACCTCCAGCATCGACACCATCATCGCCCCCCCAGAATACTCCGAGTACGCGCCGCCCCGACCACCCTCCCCGGCACCAACCTACCACACTCTCGACATCAATGGCCCAGACGAGAAACATACCAGGACCCCCTCCGTCCAATCCACCACCGAACCATCCGCCCGAGAACCCAGCGACAGCCGCCTAAGCAAAGCTTGGAGCTCCCTCAAAGCAACCGGCTACTTCAGCGTCTCTGCGGGCTCAGCGGGGTTCACGGCGCTCCACCACGCCGCCCGGAGCGGAAAGGTCAGCGCCATCCCGCGTCTCACTAAACAACTGGGTGGGTTGGATATCGACATTCAAACACCGGCGGGTTGGACGCCTCTGTACGTGGCGATTTGGTCTGCGTCTGAGACTACGGGGGCCCCTACGGTCCAGGCATTCTTGGATGCGGGGGCTGATCCGACACTTCCTGGGCCGGAGGGGTGGAATGCGCTGCATATTGCTAGTTATTGGGATCGAGTCGATATTATTAATGTCCTGATGCAGGGGAAGACAGGGCTGGATGTACATGGTTTGGCGCCGGATGGGCGGACGGCGATTGAGAGGGCGGCGGAGAGGGGACTGGAGAGGGTAGTGGAGCTGTTACTGACTTATGGGGCGGCGTCGGTGCATCCTGTTGGGGTTTTGTGGGATCGGACGACCGCGTTGCATCTTGCGGCGCATGCGGGTCATGCGGGGGTGGTTTCTATATTGATTTCTTGGGAGGGGACGGATTGTAATGTACGTGATCCGCAGGGCTACACGGCGGCTGATCGGGCGTTGTTGGGGGATAAGGGTGAGGCACTGCAACGGCTGCTTGCTGTGGGTGCGGAGGTTACGGTGTCTGATATGGAGGGGGGGGGTACGCTTTTGCATCGCGCGTGCCGGAGTGGGTGGCCAGACGTGGTAAAGGCGTTGTTGGACATGGAGGAGTATCAGTCCGTTATCAATCAGAGGACGAGGAATGGCTTTCCTCCGTCGTTTGTTGCGGCCTTGTTCGACCAGCGGAAGGCTCTGAGCTCGCTGATTGCCCAGGGCGCGGATTTGGGACTCCTCGTTGACGGGCTGAACGTTCTTGAGTACGCGGTAAAGTACGGGAAACGGGACGCTGTTCGGGCTCTAGTCGGGTCAGGACAGGTGAATTCGGAATTACTCGACTCTCGTTCGTTCGACGGAGACACAGTGCTGCATCAAGCGGCAATAGCAGGCGATAAGGACGTACTCATCATGCTACTCGAGGTCGCAATGTCGTTGAGGGAGGCAACTAATGCGGCCGGGAGGACTGCCCTACATCTGGCATGCGAGCGAAACAATCACAGGGCCGCATGGGCACTCATGAGAGCCAAAGCGAACGTCTACGCACAAGATACGGAGGGGCTCACGCCATTGATGTTGGCAGCACAGAGCGGCCACTGCCGCGTCATAAAGACCCTCGTATCCAAAAAGCAGAACGACCTCCAAAAACATCTCCCTATCGCTGGAAAACTGCCACCAGTCTATGAAGACACCCTGGTGCCGTTTCTCTGCGGATTCAAAGATCTCAGGAACGACCCGCTATTAGGACGACCAACTCTCCGATACGCAGTCCGTGTCGGACACATGGAAGTTTTCAAATACCTCTGTGACGAAATCGGGAAGGAGGAGAACCACAGCGAGTCGCTCAAGTCCACCAACATTCGCAGGGCCATTAATCGCATCCCCGACGGAGACAGAGACGAAGACGGCCGCACCCTGTTAGAGGTAGCTTGTGCCAACAGCCACTGGGAAATGGCGCGCATGGTAGACGACTACCTGTGCCGCGGCATGAGGGACCTCGTTACCAAGGCCGTCGAGGAGGGACGCCGGGATATCATGGAATCCATAATCAAGAACGGGAGCGAGTTAATCAAGGGAGACGTGGAGCAGGACATGCTTTACACGGCTGCTCGTCCGGACCGGGTAGACGACCTGCGGTTCATGATCGGCCTTGGGGCGAATATTAAGGGCAAAGAGGGAGCCAGCACAGCATTATGGTTGGCAGCGCTTCTCTGCAATACAGGTGCAGTGCAGATTCTACTAGCTCATGGTGCTGATCCGAACGTGAGGGTCTCGGATGGCGTAAGCCCATTGATGGACGCGGCGGAGGTGGGCCACGCAGCTGCCATTCCACTGCTGTTGGACCACGGGGCGAATCTGGAGTTCAGGGATAAGGACGAGCGTACGGCGCTCCATCGCTCCATTAAGGGGAAGAATTTGGATGTGACTGTGGCTTTACTTGAGGCGGGAGCCGACGTGCATGCGGTGGATAAACATGGTCAAACTCCGCTTGCTGTGGCTGAGAGTTGCGAACATCCTTGGGCCCAGGCTGAGATGGCGGATGCGATACGGGACGTTATGGCGCGGCAGAGCCCGGGAAAGTCATCGTTTTGATCCTGATGTACATGTATAGTTATCCGGAGTCTCCTCTGGCCTCTGCAGACTAAATACAAACTGCACACTATTGTATCGAAGGATAAAGCATGGAGAAGCCCATCGCTTCGGAGGAACAGGTTCCAGTGAACCCCAACGGTGAATATCAAATACAAAGAATTGTCCATTTACAACTGGCATACCGCCGTACAGTGATCTGCAGGCTTAACCTCAGCCATTTGGGCTGTGCTTTAAAATATCCCGAGTGACGCCTAATAGGCGAATACGCCCTTGAGCGTAATTAGCACTACACAGCCAAGGCCATCTTCCGCGAACCCGCTTCAGCCCCGATAGATTCGGTCGATCCTTTTTGACGCATCCATTAGAACAAATCATATCGAGCCATCGTGGACGGCCTATTTTGAATACGCTCTCTCCAATACGACGTCCACTCGACGACACGCTCCGACTCGGATCCTTGCCAATCGTTCCTTGGGGAAGCATTAGACCCGACCATCGAGTTTCAGGAGTTTTCTATCAAGGGGCTAGTATAAAAGGCCTCTTCTGCACTGTTCATCATCATTAATATCTTGCCACATTCACAAAATTACCACTTCCATCTCCAAGGATTTATCCAAACTCATTGCCCGAGATCAGCTCGAACCTCCGCCAAACATGCATCTATCCACACTTGCCCTCTTCCCCGCCCTAGCCGCAGCCATCGACTACCAGATCACCCACTGGACCTGCACCCCGACCCTCGATCCCGGCGAGGCCTTTGAGCAGGATAGCAACCGACGATTTGGCGAATCCGGCTGCGCCGGTTATAACCTTGAGGAGACCGACGACGGCGGGTTACAAGGCAAATTCGATGGAAATCTCGAAGACGACGGCTCATTCAGCTTCGCTCAAGGTCCAGATGGCATATACCGTTTCCTGACATTTTCTCCCGGCGCCGAAACTGTTCGGCTCGGTACTTGCCAGCCCAATGGCCATGACAATGATACTTGTCAGACTGCTGCGGCGGCTTGTTCCATCGTCGTTACCCACGACTGCACTTATGACAGTTAGACCCGCCAAACATGGTCCAGTTGATTGCAAGCCGTTGGGGAGTTTTGATTAGGCGCGGAAACGCAAGGGTTTCCTACAGGATAATAGCGTGCCAAATACCGCTCATGTCTTTGGAGAATAGTTTAACCTAACTCCATTGAAAATCTGGGTGGGCGGAGGACTGGACTTTCTCTTTGAAGGTCCGAAGATTCTACTTCTACTTTTCCTTTACCATTTCTTTATTTTCTTAGTACAATCTTTATCATACGCCTCACAGTCACTTGATCTATCGAAAAAGACACTAGTACCAATAGATATCTACTTGGGGTGATTAGAAACAGGTTCTTTGGAGCGAGGAAAAGGCCCACGGAAGAAATAAGCAAGTGCAATTCATGGAAATACTATGGAGTAATTCTCCGCAATGAGTAACCGCAGGGAGGGTGATTTTCCATCGATTAAAGCGTGTTACTGCAACCATATCCCCCATGACCACTCTGGTAGGAACCGCAAATTGGACAGGCATGATGAACCATGACCACGGAACAGTTTCGGTATCCAAGCACATTAAAAAACCTATCCATTTAAAACAGATATTGAGTTGCCGCTCATGCAACAGTCTCCTTTCACTCGAACCCAGTCTATTGATGGCCACGTAGCTACGCAAAAAAGACCATTCGAGCTTCTAACTAAGCTCAGACTTATCCTGTAGGTCACCAAAGGCCACTTCGATTTCATATTCAAAGTCACGGTCATTTGGCCACGCGGCATTCCCACTTCTTTTGATAATAGTTGAATCGGCTTTCTGGGGTTTAGAGTGGCTTCGCGAATGTGCGAATCAGTTATTTCGTCCACATAGCCATGGCTAGCAATATGGGTCTCCTTTGCAACCATTTCTTCATCCTTAAAACAGAATGATAAGTGCTGGCCCTTCAGGTCCTTTTGCGGCTTCCCATTCTGCATGATAGTTGCCTGTAGGCCGGATCTATCAGTTTATATAGAATTAGCGTAATCCATAGGGGTTGAATTGCCTGTGCATGGAATCTTACCGGATGAGTATGGCCTTGGGATATATCTTGCGTGAAGTCGCAGTTTGGTATGCAATAGTCATGTATTGGAGAATCGATGACAAGCCATCACCAGTGACAAGGGGGCACTAGTGATAGGTGAATGCCATCTGAGAGTGACAAGTGACTGCCAATGACCAACCATTGGCAGTAACCATCCATTATTAGTGACTGGCCGACATCAGTGACTGGTGGGCATATAGACTGGCATGACAATTCCCTTGGATCAGTTGCATGCATGACTCCGGTCCATGTTCCAGGATGGGCCATGCTATCGTTGGACAGTGTTACTAGCTACGTATCGTACAGCCAGACCTCAGTACTCGCCGTCTTCTGAGGCTCATTTGCAATGATTGGCGTCTGTGCTCAGGGGACTCCGCCGGCGCTTCGGCAGCTCTCGACGGTGACGACGCGGACCACGCAACTAATCATTTCCGAGTGAATCCCGCCCAAAATGAAATATCGAGGGCGCACACTTAAACGACGATACGCACCCAATAATTTATTGGTGTAGATGAAGCTGTATTGTGGGGGTATCATTGAAACATAAATACCCAAGAAGCTGGTAAAGAATACCGGAGTTTCCTTGTTCCCTCGCCGTGCTTGTGTTATTCCCTTGTTGGATCTTCCATCAACATCGCACCTTCCTCTTCTACCTTTCTTCCTCCACCTTCCCTTTTCGCCGTTCCTAGCATCATGGCTAATCGTGCCTCCAACTCTCTTTTACAATTCCTAAAGATCAAGCCATTCGTACCCGAGCTATTCCATCGACAGAAACCCAAACAGCGACGCTTTCACCTATCTACCACCGAACCATAGCGACCGAGATGGAGCCCAGCCAATTGGAGTACAAATTCGTGGAGGAAGTCGAACGCTTAGACTTGTATGTCCCAGGAGACTATCATCCCGTCATGTTGGGTGACAAATTCTGCTCGGGTCGATATACAATCTTTCATAAACTCGGATTCGGTCGGTCTGCCACAACCTGGCTCGCGGAAGACAGGGAAAAACGACGCCCCGTTGCCCTGAAAATCACCATGGATGAGGCCGCCGACCGCATTCACAAAACTGATATCCTCTCGCAACTAACAAAGGCTGAATCTAGTCTCCCCAGAAAAGCCATCATCCAAAAACTCTTCGATTCCTTTACCATTTCCAGTCCCAACGGCACCCACAATGTTTGGTCACCGATGCTGCAAGACTCAACCTGAACGAAGTGAAAGAGTTCCCGTGTCATCGACTTCTTCAGCTTCCTGTAGCGAGGGCGATCGCCGCACGGCTTATTCTCTGGGTGTAATTCATTCATTCCTAAGGCATTGTTCATGGGGGTAAGTGGACCGCACATATCCAAGCCACTTTCCCTGACAACACTGACACCACCCACAGATCTCCACCCCGGCAATACCCTTCTTCAGCTACCCCCTGACATGAAAAACATGACTTGGGAGGAGCTCCGTGGTAGAATCTGGGAACCAGCCAATGAGCTCGTGGCCCGGGAGGACGGAGCTCCCCTTGACCCCGGAGTGCCCACAGAGCTTGTCATCCCTATATGGCTAGGCATCGATAGCGATAAGATGACCCTAGCGGATTCCCCCATCATGATTGCCGACTTCAGCGAATCCTTCGGCCCCCGGGAAACAAAACGGTACGCTGCTAATACGCCGCTTTTGATTACACCTCCTGAATCCCGCTTTGCCGATGCAAGGGATCTAGACGAGCCCCTTTCGTTCTCGAGTGACGTCTGGACACTCGCATGTACGGTCTGGGATCTCTTCGGCTACAGGCCTCCGTTTGAAGGCTTCCCCCTCTCACTGGACAAGGTTACAATGGAGCAGGTCGAGGCCCTTGGAAATCTTCCCGATCGATGGTGGAGTGAATAGAAGAACAGGAGCCATTGGTTCGATGGAGATGGCCGCATGCATGTGAAAGAGGAGCTCCGGCGGCGGTATTTCAATACGCATCGGGACTGGGATACACGCTTCGACGAATACATCCGACAACCACGGGAGAGACGTAGGCTTCAGTTTTTTTTCGGCAGAGGAAGAGGTGGATTTCCGCGCGATGATGAATTTGACCCTAGTTCTTGAGCCGAGCCAGCGGGCTACGATTGACCAGGTTGTTGAATGCGAGTGGATGCAACGATGGGGGTTACCGGAGTGGCGGCGAATGCAAGACGCGGTTGGGATGAGCTCTTAGAGAGGTTCGTGAAAACATTTCTCTTCTTCGCACCGGGCATACTGATGTTCCAGATCCCCTGCCCACTGCTGTGTCGCTCGCGCATCGTCCAACCGCACCGGATTCACCACCTCTTTCGTTCCCGCAAACGCACCCCCCTGGATCCCCAAACAATACACCGTCCCCCAGGTTCGCGGGTCAAAATCCAAGCTCTCGCAGCTCTGATAATGCTGCAACCACGGATTCAGGTCCTCAAACTCCGTCCCGTTCAGGATATCTGCATACTTCTTTTCGATTCCCGAGCAGGTATCCAGGTGCTGCAACTCATGCACCTCCCCACAGGAAAACGGAAGGCAGAGTATCATACCCTCTCTAATATACGCGCACCCCGGCATGGTTTCTTTGTTTGCTTCCCAGAGGCCGTGAGAGGGGATTTGGTGGGCGAGGCAAATAGAGTTACACGTGTCTCCCTTCTGGACAGTGTAGAGAGTGTTTGCACACAACGGCTGGGGCTCAGCGGGCCAGTTGTAGGGCCGTGGCTCAGGAGGGGGCCAGATGAGCGACCGGATGTAGATGACGAGTTGGATGCAGAGGTAAATGGTGAAAAGGAAGTAGATCAGGGCGCGGGGGCCCGTGGGGATACCGCGAACGCGTGGCACGGATCTAATTATCTGCTTGCCCATTTTTTAGTCGTTCAGTATTTGACTTTTGGAATCTCAACGGCCGAGAGAAGGGATCCAGAGGCTCATTTATATTTCGGGGACACACCTGGAAAGCGAAAGACGCTATTGAGACGCGGCTCCTTGGCGAACCAACAGTGGAGTAAATGGGTCAAATCAGAAACAATCGCCGAAGCGAACTGGTGAACAACGAATCAGGGGAGGTAGTCCAATATTAAAAAGGTGGGTTGGTTTGGTCGTGATTAAGCTATCTCGAAGCTATCCAGGGTCCAGCCTCTGACGCGCCGGAGCTGCCGACGCATCTTTCTTTCTTTCTTTCCGCTCTCTCCCTCTCATATTTCCTTTGCAGACTTGATCTCGCCCCTGACAATCGTTTGACTCTAAACATGCCGCCAATAGCGCAGCCATGGGTCCCCTCGAGAAATGCTTGCTGTTCGCCATCCTCCTCACCTTTCTTGGTATGAACGTCTACAACGAGACCCCTCATCAAGACAACGCCCTTGAAGGCTCTCAATCGATCCCCTGCAGTGAGCACTGGCCATGCCAGACTGGCTGCTGCTCGCAAGATGGGATCTGCGGCGTGGGCCCGGATTTCTGCAGCCCTGAGACATGCCTTGACTGTAATCGTCGCGACAGACGACGCTGTGACGGGTTATCGAGCATGAAACGGCTGGTGGGCTACTACGAGCTCTGGACTCTCGATCGGCCCTGTAACCGCGTCTTTCCCAGTGCAGTGCCCTTTGTGACATACGACCAGGTGAACATCGCCTTCGTGACCATCAATCCGGTCACCTTCGAACTCAATCCGATCCCCCAACACCATGCCGACCTAATCGAGGCATTCAGATCGCGCATGGTTCTCCGCGAGAGCCCCCAGCTCTTCATTACCATCAGCGGACTGACGCCCCACGACTGGAGCATCCACAACGCCTCCGTCTTCTCTGAACTCGCCCGCTCTCAGGAGCATCAGCGCGCCTTTCTGCGGTCCGTTATCTCCTTCCTATCCACCTACAATATCGACGGCGTCGACATAAACTGGGAGCATCCAGACGGCTTCTCAGAAGACTATGACAACCTCCCCACCCTCATGCAGAACATTAAGGCCGCTCTCCTCACGACCGGTGGCCGCTACGGCCTGACCATGACCCTCCCCGTCTCCTTAGACGCACTCCACAATTACCCCCTCCGTCGCCTCCCCAAATACGTCGACTACTTCAACCTCATGCCCCTCGATCTGCACTCGCAGCTTCGAAGCAACGACACTTGGTCCGGAACCTCCCTCGCCCCAGCTCTGTCCCTCGCCGACGTAGAGGCAGCAATCACCCACCTGTGGCACAACTACATTGGCCCCGAAATGGTCAACCTCGGCCTCCCACTCTATGCCCCTTCCCGGGTCCCCGCGGACCCAGAATGCACCGCGATGGGCTGCCCTGCAACCTCCGGCGCCGTCCCGGGCTTCAGCAGCAACAAGCGCGGAATGCTCATGTACTCCGAGATACAGGACCTCATCAACCACGAAACACACCAGGTATACCATAGTCGTGCTCATGCCAGACACGACTGGGACGCGCGGGCCCTGCAACCCAGTGTGCTCGATCAGGATGCACAAGTCCGCATTACGATGAATGAGGAGCAGTGGATCGCGTTTGACGATCAGGTAACCCTACGACGGAAGGTCGAGCACGCGGGCGGAATCTACATGGGCGGAGTGGCGGCTTGGGCAGTTACCCACGATACATATCGCGGGGATTACGGGAGGGCATTGGATGCGATCCTAGGCACAAGGTTTAAGCGGTACAATCTTGGTCTTCCGCCCATTATCAAGCTGCATGATATATAGGACATTTTCTTTCATACGACCTCAGAGTCATGTACTCTTCAACACCCTTCTTTTCAGCCTCTTATACTCAGGCCCGTCCAGATCCATCGACCGCAGTACACCCCTCGTATGATCGCCCGCGACATGCATCACCACCTCCGTCTGAAGCAAAGAGACCTTCAACGTAAACCCTTCCAGCCCACTCAACACCCCAAACGCCTCCTCTACCCAGCCCAGAAACTCAGCATTATCACTGCCCTCATCCCATCGTAACACAATCTCCACATCCACCATCTCCAGCCTCGTAAACACACTCCCCATCGTTTTTATCCCCTTCGCGATCTCCCTTCCGGCGCCTTGATGCCCTCTTCCCCCCCGTTTGGGCATACTAAACCCCAAATGCACATACCGCACCCGCCCCAATCCCTCTGGAGCAACATTCCTCACAAACAACCCCAACATCTCCACCCCAAAGAACGACAACACATGGCGCCCGTACAAATCATCCAGTACATCAGAATAATACCGTCGACTAACCAGCAGAAGATCCAAGTACGAACCAGGCAAAGTCACAGGGTCCGCAAACCCACATATCAGTTCTTTTCTTTTCTTGTCAGTAGTACCACATCCGAGAGACAACGCAGACTGATTCAAATACCACCCGCCGGAAAACAAAATATGGCGGAAGATGTCGCTGGGGAGGTCACTATCCGACCGAATGATTTTATTTTTCTGGTCCTCGGTCTTGTGGTTCTTCTTTCCCCTTTTCTTGATTGGTTGGGTCCATGCTTTGTTGTATGTGCCTATTCGACAACGGAGTCTTGAGCCATCGAGTTCCGGTTGGAGGATGAGACGGGGCGGGAGGATGAAGGCGAAGATTATCTGCTGGATTTCAGCGGGGAGGGAATGGAAGTTCGTCACTGTGGACTCTGCAGTTGAGGGTTGATTAAGTTCCGAGAGAATGGGCTTTGAGGGTGGGAGTTTCTGGTATCGGACGCGATATCGCTGGAGAGAGGTGGACCAGAGGCGTTTCATGAATGGAAGGGCCAGATGTCGGTCCAGGTAGATATACAATATAAGGATTGCGGTGCCCGCGAACAGTCCGACAATTACGTCGCCTACCAACTGGAGGGGCCCCTTGAGTTTATCTTTTACACGCGACCATAGTGAAGGTGTCCTTGGGGCCATATTTTGTGTGAGGACATGAGGTTATTTGGAGGTGTCGGTGAGGTTGAAGGAGCTCGTGTCAACACGGCAAGGGCACTTTTTATTGGTTCGCGGTCGGCAAATGAGATAAAGTTAAGGTAAAATAATTTCCAATCTCACTCTCTGCCATCTCGAGGCTGTTCAGGCAGCCTCTTATTTCGATCTTGATGACGGCCGTATTTCTGCCTTGCTGCTCACCTCAGCCATCTTCAGCTTCTCGCCTGTCGTAAATGAAGTCTTAACATGGGCTGTTATAGCTTGTTTCCTTGGCTCCTCTTATCGCCGACCGCTCTTTATTTCCGTCTTCCTGGATCGTGCCATCCCCAATGCCGAGTCATGTCCACACTCTGACCACGGAAATCTTCAGCCCTCCGATTCTTCCCAGATCATCAGAGCTTGTCACCTGGTAACGAAAATAACCAGAAAAGCAAATTGCCCTGAATTAATAATGAGTCACGGTGAATCACACTAACAGCGACGTCATTCCGAGAAACCTTAAATTTCGGGCCATCACACCCAATCCGGCAGTTTATGAGCCTGAGGCTTCAATTATTATGATCAATCATCATCGAATCTTCCAGCCAAAAAATCCACTCAAACACACACCCAAAAATGGCGCGAGGGCCACAACCACAAGAATCTCCGCCCTCTTGGCAAGGGACTCAGCACTTTTCAAGCTTTCTGTCATTATTCGTGGAATCCACCCTGTCACGGGGAGCCGTCGCACAAAACCCCCGACCTCAACCCTGAGGCCAAATCCACTAACGGCATATCGGAATACTTTTTGACCGATGAAAATCTCATGCAGAGGTTTCAGGGAAGATTAGGCAACATTGCACCACGCGGGACGCGATTGGCACCACGCGCCTGCTGGTTCCCTGCTCCCTTGCTGACAGATCCTCGTATTGGGCGGACACCGCCAGCCACTGGTGTGGCCGATGGCACCAATCAGAATGTCGGCCTGGCTTAAGTCCGTGGTCCGAGAAGCAGAATGCGATTGACTCAAAAATTTTCAGGCGTTTGAGCCCTTGTGAGGGGTGTGATTCAGAACTGGACGAGTCGGTGTTGGTTGTATCCGTGAGCCGATCGCCAACTTTAATCGAAATTAAAATTTCAAATCTGATTGATCTGACAACCTTTTTTTTTTCGGGCTGGATGTCGTTATGTTTTCTTTCTTATAAAGGAGCTGGCCTGACGTGAGAAGTCAGATATTTTCCCCCAGATTCCAACTCCACAGCTTACCCACGTACCCACACCAAGTCTCACTTGCAGTGAAGGCAGCCACAATGGAGTCGTCGAATATGTCAACCACCAGTACGAAAAATGCCGATGTCGACATCGACACCGAAAAGAACCCGAAGGAGGAACTTCCCGAGTCCACACAGACAGAGTACCCCAGTCTGTCGAATGTGATTCTCATTATCTGCGGGTTGTACCTGGCTGTCTTCCTGGTGGCGCTCGATCAGACCATCATCGGCGTCGCAATCCCCGAGATCACCAACAAGTTCAAGAGTATCCAGGATATTGCCTGGTATGGAAGTGCATATTTTCTGACCTCGACCGCGCTGCAGCCGTCATACGGTCGGGTGTATAAGATTTTCAACGTACTGTCCCTCTTTCTACCCTCCCTGGGTTCAATTTCGTTCGGGGTAGTGGTTAATTAGGTGTTAAATAGGTCAAATGGAGCTTCCTCTTCGCCGTCTTCGTGTTTGAGATTGGATCGCTGATCTGCGCCGTCGCTCCATCGAGTACGGTGCTCATTGTCGGACGCGCCATTGCTGGTATTGGCGTTGCGGGCATCTTCTCTGGTGCGATGGTGATTATCGCTCTCTGCGGTACGTTCCCTCTCTCTTTCCTCATATCCAGAATAATTCCTAACCTAACTCCTTGACAGTGCCACTTGCAAAACGACCCATGATCTTCGGCATGTTCGGCATGGTCTGGGGAATCGCCTCCATTGCTGGTCCTCTCCTCGGCGGCGCATTCACCGACAAAGTCTCCTGGCGCTGGTGTTTCTACATCAAGTGAGCCCTTCCCTCCCCCCTTCTCGGCCTAAGAATTATGTTAATGAATGTAGTCTGCCAATTGGCGGCATCTCCATCGCCGTCATCGCCTTCGTCCTCCGCCTCCCCGAACGCAAAGAATTCAAGGGTACCCCGATCCTCGAACGCATCGCCCACCTCGACCTGATCGGCGCCTCCCTCCTCATCCCGGCCATCATCTGCCTCCTTCTTGCCCTCCAATGGGGTGGGAACAAATACCCCTGGTCGAACAGCCGCATCATCGGTCTCTTCATCGGTTTCGGCCTCCTCACCATAATCTTCATCTTTTCGCAACTCAAGCTCGGCGATCGCGCCACCCTCCCGCCCCGGATCATGGCGCAGCGCTCCGTGATCGCTTCGACATCGTACGCTATGCTCTTCGGGGGTTCTTTTTTTGTACTGGTGTACTACCTTCCCATCTTCTTCCAGAGTGTAAGGGGCGCGTCGGCGATGAAATCGGGTATTCAGCTACTACCGCTTATGTTGGCGACCGTGGTGAGTTCAGTGGGGGCGGGAATATTGGTGACGATCTTTGGGTATTATACCCCCTTCCTGATTGGGAGTACGGTCCTGGCTTCAATCGGCGCGGGACTGGTGACGATGTACTCGGTTGATATTCCCAGTGGGAAATGGATCGGGTATCAGATTCTGTTGGGAGCCGGGGTGGGTGCGGGTTTCCAGGTGCCAATGACGGCGGTGCAGACCGCGCTGAAGAGTGAGGATGTGCCCGTCGGCACGGCGGCGGTGATGTTCTTCCAGACATTGGGTGGAGCGCTGTTCATTGCCGTGGGACAGAGTTTGTTCCAGAATGGGCTGATCGAAGGGGTCGTTAAGTATGCGCCGAAGGTGAATCCAGCGGACATTGTCAAGAGCGGCGCGACGGAGATGAGGCATGTGCTCGAGTTGAAGCATCTCTTGGATCAGCTGGATGGGGTCATTCTGGCGTATTTGAGTGGCTTGAAGGATGCGTATCGGTTGAGCTTGGCGCTGTTTTTGGCGGCGCTCGTGGCCAGTTGTTTCTTTGAGTGGAGGAGTGTGAAGGATGGGGGGGCCGATGGCAAGAAGGAGGCTGCGGTGCCAGCCTTGTAGTTTTGCCTTTCTCTATACATCGTTGGGTCCTTGGTGTACGGTTATAAATTTTAATAAGAGCCTATATATTGCTTGGAATTAGACACTCTACTCTTGCTTTTATCGTGACTTCCCCTCTACATCCAATTCTCAGCATACTCCCACGATAGGAAAAATCTCGACTTACTCTCCCAGACTCACGTCATACCAGGCACGGATTCTTTTTCCCCTGACCGATGATCTCACCAATTCCCAGAGCAGCATCCCAACCACTAGGGAATCCAAGCTCGGTCCCAGCCCACTGGTAAAGCTGCAATAGAGTTCAGGGTTCAGGCCCGAGTCAGGGACTCCTGCGCGACACGAAACTCCTTGACTCGTCGACATCAGCTTTCTCCTTTTTTTCGTCGTCCTTTGGCTCCCGTTGACTGGTTTTTCTTCCGTTTGGCCAATCATAGTGGGTGCCTGAGTGGATCAGGCACCAATCTCAGGCACTTGCGGGCCTTCCCGTGATCGCGCTAACCAAAGGCGGACGGGCCGAGGTTGCACTTGGCGCCCAAGTGACATAAAAAAACCCTCTCCTCTCCTCCCCATCACCACCTTCTCGGCTGTCAATGACGCCTTGAGCTCTTCAGGACGATGGATCTTATCTGCAGCTCACTCCAGGACTGGGTGTCCTCCCTCACTTGGACCAGGTGGTCTAGCCCAACAGATAGGCAAAACGTAGAACGGAATATATATATGGAGGTGGCTCCCTAATCGACTTGGCAGTGATTTGAGAGAAGGACCCTTTCCCGCCTTATTCGTCTAATATCGCATAATGGCACCCGGGTACCAGACCCTCGCGGCCTCACTATTCCTCTCCTGGGCCGCAACTAGCCACGCTTTTGACGACGGATCCCTCGCAAAGCAACTTATCAAGCGCCAGAGCGGCACCGTCCCTCTCGCCATCGATCCAGAATGCACAGACTATTACATCGACAATGAGGTCGGCGACGCGAACGTCTGTGTGCGCCTAGAGGGCGGGTCACTGGTCGTCACATTCCCCTACACCGGCAACGTGCAGAAGTTTTACCGATCTGCCAGCGTCTGGTTCGGTCCGGAACCTCCCTCGACCACCAGTCCTGACGCCTACCCGTACAGTCTGAGCTCGGGGAACTGTGAGCTCCAGGGCCCTCAGGCTGAATGCACCATTAACTACTCGGACTTGACTACCGACCCCTGCGTGGAGAAGCATTGGTACTATGTCGCGTATGCGGTGATGGCCGGGCGTGCGGCCAACGGCTCCCTCGGGCTGGAGTCCAGTGTTGGGACTGCGGGAAGTAACTGTATCGATGCCAACTGTGACCCGTGGTACAAGTATGCGTCGTTCGACTTTGACTGTAATCCGCACACCACGACTTAGGGCCCGCCAACTGCTTCGATTACTCGCACGACGAGAACCAGCAAAGATGCTGTGGCTACATCATTGCCCGTGTCATCACCTTCAGTCTTACCAAGTTCCTCCCCGAGTGTGAGCCCGAGCAAAGGCCCGTCGCAGCCTCCATCTAAGTCCCCTTCCAAGTCTCTCTCCAAAACTCCGTCGAAGTCTCCATCGAAGTCACCGTCCAAAACTCCCTCGAAGCGTCCGTCCAAGACCCCATCGAAGACCACTTCGAGGACACCGTCTCCAACGCCCGGCCCGACCGAGATCACTATCACGGAGACGGTGTGTCCAACCGATTACTCCGTTCCCTATGTGGTAGAAGAGGTAACAGAATGGGTAACGGGTTACAGCTCCACTCGTAAAGGCCCGGGGGTGGAGTAATGCTAATTGTTGGCTGTTGACAGCCAGGATCTGTACTTCTTCAAGACCAAAAATTATTAATAATTGTTTTACTGGTGGTAAAAATGATATTAGCAATAATAAAAGTAATAATAACCTTACATCTATCTTTGTTGGTGGTGATCCTTCGACTTCCGCTTGGGTTTGGTGATATAAATGCGGTCGCGATAGTTTGGACGATCGCGTCGATCGCAGTGGAAAAGTACGTCATAGAAATGGTTCTTCTTCGACTTGACCGCGCAGTCCCGTGTCGCGAGGGGGTGGACTCCGGACCTCTCTCAAAACGTTCATCCGTGGTTTCTGGGGAGAAAAGCGGAAAAGGATCCGACCGCACAGTCAGAAAAGGGGCAAGTCTGACGTGATGTGCCCCGCTCTAGCGACGAAACATCCTCTGCCGTCAGAATGCTGTTGTGATGTGCTCACTTCGGAGATTGGGGGAGCTGGATCCTCACCAATGGAAGTCATGGCGATGGAGTGTTTGCCAACGCTAGAAGTTTAGAACCTCCATGGGACGAGGGGTCAATGCGGGATCCCATGCCGACGCCAAACCAGTCGGAACAGTTGGCTGAATTATGCCTCGGGCGCTTGGCTGGACAAGCTCTCTCGGACGCCACTAGTCGACGCCTTCGCAAGTTCGCATTGCCAGGGTGTCTTGACCTGGACTGTTTTCAGTGTTTTGGGTGTTGACAAGGAACGGGCGGACGCACCGATCGCATTTCAGCACGGCAATGAGGACGTCCCGGATCCGCAAAGCCGATTCGACCTGTCCACCGAAGGCCTTCATATCGTGCATAATTTTTCAGATGTGGGCACTGCTGATTGACCCCGGAGAGTGAGGAGAGCATCCCCGCCTGGGTCGTCCGTCCCTCCTGATTCGTCTCCACTTGGAGTCAAAGTTCAAACCAAAGCGTATGAAAGAGGTCTTGTAACTTGGACGAAGATAAACTGTGCCCCGTCTATGTAACCTGGGGTGGCATGACAGCCTCTGAACCAAAGCGCACAACAGCAAAACAGGTTGAATCACCCGCCAGTTGGCAGAATTAAATTCGCGGGAAATCTTGGATTTCACGAATCACCAGCTGACGCCGAGTAGTTTTACCCCCAAGAACCAGGAATGGCTGAAACAATTTCCTTCGCTTACACCAAGCACCTCTCTCAGTGGGGAATCCTCTCACTCGCAGGCCATTCAGGTTTGGAGGCTGGCAAGCAGTTGCGACGATCCATGCTCCCCCAGGAAATACTCTGAGTTAATCCCACCACCTCAGCCAATGGGGGAAATTCAACAATCCGTGAACACGCCTGGATGACGACTTGCATCTGGCCCCCAGTCCAGCCGACACCCAATGTAACGTATGCGCATTTTTGGGATCTTCCACGCTTATCTCCCCACGCCCCGAAGGAAAGGTATATAAGAGGGCGGGTCCGCCTGTCACCCTCACTGGTCAATCGTCCTAGCTAATCTGACTCTGGAGGATCTTGCTGTCAACCTTCACCGTTTGACGGGGTAGATGCACGATGGGTTACGTCAACGGTAACATTTATGTTATCACGACCATTGCGGTCATCGGTGGTGCCTTGTTTGGTTTCGATATTGCGTCGATGTCTGCCATGTAAGTTACTCATCCCGGTCTCTGGAACCCCCACCGGGGACTCTCATCCCTCTTTAACTTCTCTTTTCGTTGGGCTCCGCTAAAACCTTCTCTAGTCTGGGTACCCAGCAGTACAAATGCTTTTTCAACCAGGGAAAAATCGAGAACGGGAAATGTGCAGGACCAACCTCGTCCACACAGGGAGGCATCTCAGCAGCGATGCCCGGCGGTTCCTTTGTCGGGGCCTTGATGTCCGGCATCCTGACCGATAAGTTGGGTCGCAAACGTGCGATCCAGGTTGGGGCCATTATCTGGTGCATTGGTAGTGCGATTACATGTTCATCCTTCAGTATTGGCCAGCTCGTGGCGGGCCGTTTCATTAATGGCATCTCTGTCGGGATCTGCAGTGCTCAGGTACCTGTATATGTCGCCGAGCTAGCCCAACCTAGCAGACGTGGAGCAGTGGTTGGAGCACAGCAATGGGCTATTACATGGGGAGTAAGTCGGCGCTCTTGACACCCTGGCATGAATACGGATCTATTGTGAACCCACTTACTAATATGTGCTCAGATTTTGATCATGTTTTACATCTCCTATGGCAGCAGCTTCCTCGCAGGCCCCACTGCCTGGAGACTCCCTTGGGGGCTCCAAATGATTCCCGCTGTTTTCCTCTTCTTCGCTCTATTCATCCTCCCCGAAAGTCCACGATGGCTTGCTAAAAAGGATCGCTGGGAGGAGTGCCATGAGGTCCTTGCCCTAGTTCACGCCAAGGGTGACCGAAGTGCCCCGTTCGTCCACACTGAGCTGCGCGAAATTCGAGAGATGTGCGAATTTGAGCGAAACAATAAGGATGCTAGTTATTTCGATTTGTTTAAGCCCAACATGATCAACCGGACGCATATCGGCATGTTTACCCAGATCTGGTCCCAGCTGACTGGTATGAACGTAATGATGTTGTACATCACCTACGTGTTTGGCATGGCAGGTTTATCTGGAAATGCCAACTTGGTCGCCTCCTCCATTCAATACGTGATCAACGTGGTCATGACCATTCTCGCATTGGTTTTCATTGATAGATGGGGCCGCCGTGTCCCACTGCTAATTGGCTCCACGCTGATGATGACCTTCATGTTCGCCAACGCCGGGCTGATGGCTACCTACGGCAAGCCAGCTCCTCCTGGAGGAGTGGACCAGGTACCGGAGGAGTCGTGGGATATGTCTGACGCACCGGCCGCCGCAAAGGGGATCATCGCCTGCACCTATCTGTTTGTGGCATCGTATGCCCCTACATGGGGCCCCGTGTCGTGGATCTACCCCCCAGAGCTTTTCCCGTTGCGGCTCCGTGGAAAGGCGGTCGCTGTCACCACGAGCTCGAACTGGATCTTCAACTTTGCTCTCTCGTACTTCGTGCCACCTGCCTTCGAGAACATTAAATGGAAGACCTATCTAGTTTTTGGCGTGTTCTGCGCGGCCATGACTATCCACGTCTTTTTTGTTTTCCCAGAAACTGCGGGTAAAACTCTGGAAGATATTGATAGTATGTTTGCCAGCGGTGTCAAGGCCTGGGAGACCAAGGTCCAGTACCAGAACATGCGGAAGATTGAGCAAGGAGCTATCGTTCTTGACAAGGACGCTGATGCTGCGGAGGCCGGCGAGAATCACCAAGAGACCGACATTCAGGGCCAACAAGAGGCTGCCGCTCCTAAAGTTCAATGAGCGCAGCAGCATGCTGTTCTGACCTGTCATTGGTTCCTTTATCCTCGATAAGGGGGAGGGAGAAGAGACGCTCTGGTCACCCAGGGAGCGCATTTGTTGAATTTGGACTGGGGGAATCTGTCAAGCAGCCCTGGACTTAGGCTTGCCAGCTGCGTTGCAACTTGTCACTGTTGATATTGTGATTATAATCAATTAATCCTGGTTCTTAATCGTGGCGAATTTCGCCTTGTCATGTAGGAGTATCTTTGACTAAGTATATTACGGAGTAGTTTTGGCGTATTTCCCGTGGTACCGGGCCATAAATGATTCACATTGATCACACCCTTCATGCGAAGCTGCTCCTATAGCTTCAAGATATCTGCACATCTCCAACCAGCGTACAGCACCTCTGCCGTTTCGTGCAACATAATGTACGGGAGGGTTTCCTTCACGATCCTTCAAGTGCATGTTCGGGGCAACCATGGGAAGAATTTCTAGCGCATCCTCATAGTGCCGCCCCCTTACGAAGAGGTGTGCAATGCTTTGCCCCTTATTATTAACTGCGTCGCGATTGAGTTGGGCGTTGACTAGCAGGTTTATTGTGGAAAGTAACTCGAAACTCGTCTCTCCTGCGGTAGATGTTGCCGCCCAGTGCAGCGCGGTCTCTCCTCGATCATTACCTTGAGTCAGGATTTCCCTATCCTGGGCTGATGTTGCTATAGTGAAGATATGTTCTAAAACAGGATTGAACAGCCTCCCAGCTGCTGCATGGAGGGCGGTGTTTCCCTCGTTATCCTTCAATCTCCAGTCCGCACCCGCATCCAGGAAGAACTTAATCAATGCTATCTGGGACTCGCCGTGGTCCACGCCATTATCGTCGCACAACAAATGCAAAGCAGTTTTTCCTCCCGGGCCCCTCGCATTTAGGTTTGCTCCTGCGCTCACGACAGAAGTGATTGTGTCATTGATGTCTCGGTCTAGAACGTGACTACCGTAGTAGGTACAAGTCGATAACATTGGCAAGTACCCTTCGTTGCTGAGGTTGTTAATTTTCAGTTCGACTTTTCCTGCCCTGGCAAGATCGACAAGCACGCGTACCGTGCCTGCGTAGGCTTCACGGACGCAGGTCTCGAATCCCTCTTGAACTCTACCTTCGGAATGCCAAAATGCCGGGGATGGCCGCGTGCATGTCACAATTGTTTGCACCATATCTGGGGCCCGTCCTGCGACAGCCGTATCAAATGCCGTTTCACCTCGAATGTTTTTGACGAGCGGGCTTGAGCCATAGCTAAGGAGCAGTTTAACTATCTTCGTATTCCAGGTCATGACGGCCAGATGAAGGAGGGAATCCCCTTCGTTGTAGAATCTAGACAAACTATCTGGCGCCCAAGGAGCTGGAGCAGGGTTGAGGTCTGGAATTGGTGCGTTGATGTCCAAGCCACACAACATCATTTCGTCAAGTAAAAGCTTACCAACTTCGACCACCCCGTGAACCACTGTACTAATCAAGGGGACATGGCCATATTTGTTGGTACGAAGCACGTCGGCACCGTTTTTTATTAGAAGACCGACCAATCGATCGTTCCTTCGGATACTCGCGTGGTGCAAAGGCGTCTGACCGTCAGAACCCGCGGTTGAGATGTCCCCGTCAGCATTCTTGATTGCCGTAATTACTTTTTGACCTACATCTGTAGATATCTTTGATTGCATCCAAGTCAGGATAGATCTAGGGCTAGTCGGTGTGAGTACGTCGGCCCCGGCTTCCAGAAGCTGTACTGTAGTGTTTTCAGCCCCGGTACTCAGCGCAACATGTAACGGCGTGTCGCCACCGAGGTCTATTGGAGAAATATCTCCGCAGAACGAGAGAAGACAACCCAAAAGGCAAGTATTATCGAGCTTCGCAAAATGGTGCAATAGTGAACGGCCTCTCCAGTCACGGTGCGCAAGGAGAATGTCCGACCGTTCGCGAAAGTACGCGATGGCAAACTCTGATTTCCATTTCTTTGCGCAAGTATTTACTTTCCCTGATTGAAGTGACCGGGTTTTCGCGGGGCATGATATCTTGAAAATCGCCCAGTGGTACAATCGAGGGCTCAACACCCAAGCGAATTGCCTCGAGGTCCGAGCAAGCCTCGCTTGATCCAGAAGTGGAAGAGAGTTACATAGCTCAAGCAAAAGGTCGTCGGGAAGAGCCGAGATTGTCAGTGTCATATCTTACGTGGTGAAAAAAAGCGTTAGGAAGGAGGAGGTGCTTTTGGCCTTTTGCAATTTATCCCGGGTCTTCCGTGGTGATCTATCGTCCTCGCAAGTTGCTGAGCCTTTTCGCTCCCTTTGTGTGTTGCAAAATGCCCCTCGCTGCCGATCTGAGGTCAGCATCGAAAGTGGCGGATTGTCACTGTTTTTATGCCGGAGCTAATCCGCTTGACCAATGGCGGGGGGAAATCATGCTCGTATTCAGCTCCACATTCGCGCCAGCCAGTGGCCTCATGTCAATGTTAAATGCCAGTGCGCCACGAGACAGCACACGGCTTTCCGACAGTAAAAGAATGGGGAACTGCGAGCTAACCCCCGCTCAGATGGTGAACCTAGGTTAGCTTTGATTAGAAGTCGCCGCCCCCGGCAGAAAAAAGAGTTTCGGGGGAGCTTCGCATGTGAGCCTGGATTACTCCGCCCGCTATTTAAGCTGGCTGGACACCGAACTCATCCACAAGAACAAACCCAAGCTCCAAACCCTTTTAATTAAAGATGGCAAAAGACAAGTTTTCTCATCCAGTTGTGGATGTCTGGGCCAATCCTCCTGGAGTAAGTATATTCCTTTCGCCTATACCCCTTTAATCCCGTCAACCCCAAATCTCAGATCCACAAATCCCCGCCATAGATAGGAAGCGCGATCCCGGAAACCACGGTTCTGATGGAGCAAAGTCACTCGGACCCATACTGGGCTATTGAGAAGCGCACCCCAGATGAGATAGTCGCTCTCATGGACGAAACAGGGGTTTCTCACATCTGCCTTTCAGCCTGGCACCGGCCCGGGTCCACCATAGTATCGAACGAGGATGTGGCGAAGTTCACTCGTGCTCATCGGGACCGTATATCTGGCCTTGTGTCAGTAGATCTGCATGATCCTGTCGCCGCGGTGAAAGAGCTGGAGCACTACGTCAAAGTAGAAGGGTTTAAAGGATTGAGAGTCGTGCCGTGGTTATGGAATCTCCCCCCAACGGACGCCCATTACTGGCCTCTCTTTGTCAAATGCATCGAACTCGACGTCCCCTTCTTGACGCAGGTGGGGCATACGGGCCCTTTATGTCCAAGCGAGGTTGGGCGACCGGTACCTTATATCGATAGCATCGCACTCAAGTTTCCCGCACTGAAGATTATTTGTGGTCACTTGGGCTACCCTTGGACAGCTGAGATGATTGGCGTGGCCTGGAAACACCAGAATGTGTTTATTGACACCAGCGCGTGGTCACCGAAATACTATCCAGCGGAATTTCTGCAGTTTGCGAACACGACGGGAAGGCGGAAGGTAATGTTTGGGACCAACTTTCCTCAGCTCTCGTGGAAGGCCTGTGTGGATAATGTTCACGACGTCCTAGTCGAGAAAAAGGGTAGCTTGAGTAGGAAGGTGGTTGAGGACTTCATGGGCGGCAACGCGATTCGGGTTCTGAAGCTTCCTCTACAGAACCAGTCAGCGACAAGGATAAAACTATAAGCGACCGGAAGTTTTCGGCTCAGAAGAAAAAGACACAGGATGAATACGAAGCTCCATACTCAAGGCTGACAATAGGTGACGAAGGGGAAGCAGGGCTGGTTGGTGCATGTGCGTGGGAAAGTCACGAGAGAGTATTTGCGTTTCCGCATTTGACAAGAGCGACAAGCCCAGTTGACCTTCCATACTAGGAACTTGGATTCCTCGGGTGTACATATAAAAAGTCCAAGGAGTGCAAAATTTGTCATGGATGAGTGATTTCAAGAACCCATACATGTTCTCTGGCCCACTATGTCTCAACCACGCTTTCAAAGATCATTATCCATTGTTCGAGTCGGAGAGCAGTTCGGGAGCCACGCCCACTTCCCCCCGCATATATCGTTTTCGTGTAGAGCCTAGAATTTGGCGTAATGTAGTATGTGTGCGGACCCGCCCGTTAAACACTAGAGGCATTGAAGCCTTGTCGAATTGTGCTTAGAGCTCCATCTAGCGAGAGGAGTGGGCTTTGATCAACGTACCTTATTCCGGATTCCCGCCTTCTACTCTCTAGGATGAACTGCGCCTCTAGAATGGGCAATGTAGTTAACACACACCATTAACCCGGGGACAGTCGCTAGAGAAACCCGCCACCCCCCCCTTCCCGGTTTCAAGCGCCCAATGCTTGGAAGGTGTACAGATGCGACGTCGCTCAGGACGCCCCAATAGCCGAGTCGTCCTGTCTGGGTACTCCATTGGCGGGATGCGAAAGAATCGAGCAGTCAAATTTATTACTTGACTGGCAGCGTAACCGAGAATGTTCAGATTATCGATGACAGGCATACTGGAAGTTTGTAAAGCGAGTCGTGAATCGTGAATATGACCTAGCGAGGCTATCGATTAGTTTCATCACGCTTTGATACAGAAATGGGAAGGGAATGACCTTCAAGACTGAGGGATAAAGTGCTCTCAATACGGCAATCTGCAGACATGCCAGAGACGCGAATTTTGTGATTCGTGTCAGTGAGATAAAGCCATGTTCCTGAACGGCTCAAAATCATGCGCGCCAGGGTTGACTCGTCAACCCCAAGGTCCTCAGCAACGAAATCCTTCCTCCCCCTTTTCCATAAAGCCCACTCCGATTCTCCCAGTCCGAATTTTCTTCTTGATTCTTAATCCATACCATCCATCAACCAATTCAATGCAGTTGTGCTCTAAGCTTTGTCGCGGAAGGCAAAGATGCTCAGGACAAATGTGAGTTTTCCCACATCATCTATCTATTGACAACAAAACGCAAAAGACTGACAAGTCTCATCGCAAATATGTAGAGGAAATCAAGTCTGTCAACCTTCCTCCAAAGCCATCGCTTCTTACCCCAGAAGCGTCGCGGATTTGTCAATAGCGCGGCCAGAATATTTCGAAACAAACCAACCATATACCCACCCCTGCACATTTGCTGTGGAATTTGAACCCTTCCTCGACTTTTCTTCGTCTGGCGTTTTCGAAGGGGGATTTGAAAATAAGAGACTGCCCTTTGAAGTTGAGTTGTAGCTACCTTTTTCGCTCTTGTCGACAGCCGCTACGTATGCCCTATGACAAGATTAGCCCAGATACTTCGAGGGAAACGCCCCATTATCACAGATGAGTGCTTGGGAACTGTTCATGTTCGACCTTTCGCATAACAGGAGTGCAAACTGGACAAATTTCCAAGGCCTGGCCCATAACTAACCCGGTAGGACCCTTCACCCCTCCTTTCTCCCCAGAATTGCAAAAGTTAGCCTAGATATCATGTCTAGCATGACAGAATGGTCGGGATAGGGAGCTCATTGACGCGCTGAACGCGAACAGGCATAATTTTGTGAGTACAATGAGGGCCGAAATTCTACCTACTCAAATCGAACATCGTGCTTTTTGTTTGTTGTATTTTGGTTGCTACTTGGTGGCTTTGAAAGCGCTAACTCATACTCGGGGCTCAGATACCTCCAGTACACAACCCCTCCAAAAGATATATGACGTCGATCACCGCCGGTGAAATAAAGAGCTATGATAACACGGGGAGATATTTACATTGCCTGCCATTCCATAGAAATTCAACGCCCCACTGAGGGAAGCCCAGCCGACAAATCGTCACCCATCCAACCGAGGAAATTGACGAGTTACCACAAAGGCAGATGAGGCAACATTCCAACAATGATGCTATAGTCTACACTCTACAAATAACGTTGGTGTTAAAAATGACAGGAAGTTTAGGTTATAGAGTATATTTGACGTCAACTATCTTCTCAACGAGCGGCTAGGTCGGAAACAATATCAAAACACAACACAGGGTCCAAGCGCATTCCAGTGGCCATTCCTCCTACACCCTCTACGATACGGTCATTTTCCCTCCTGATTCCTCCTCGCGTTCCTCTCCACGGTGCTCCCGATATCCCCTTAGTGACAAAATTGAACATGACAAGGTTTATGTGGCGAACAGGTGAGGCTGCGTGTCAGATCAGGGTAGACGGTTGTTCGAGAGTAAGCATAACATGTGCAGATGGCGATGCGGCAAAGGGATAATCTAGTGCTGTAGATTGTAGAGAAACGCCCGTTAGTTAAAGTTTTCTTCTTTGGGACGATAGGGGGAAAGTCTGATAGCAAAGAGGGACGTCCAAATCAAAGTTCCTAAGATGACTTACGCTGCAGGTAGAGCAAGAGCAAGAGTTGCAGTCGCCGGAGCAGCAGTTGCAGTTGCAGGGAGACATGTTGATGGTTTTGGGGTGGTTGGTAAAGAGAAGATTGATTTGTGGTATTGGAGTGCGAATTGCGTTCTTGAAGATTTGATGAGGATGGATGAAGATGAGAAAGAAGGTTGAAAGGCCGTCGAGGAGGGGGTATTTATAGGCTGGAAGCCCTCATTCACGAGGTTCGTGATGATGGAGAGCGTGGGATGATGATGTCCATTATTCTCTGATCTAAAACCTCGCCTCGCTTCTATGACGCTGTGGATGTGACTCTGGTGGCAGGCAACCAAGCCAACGGAGGTTATTTCGGGTTATTGCAGGAAAACAGTGTGGGGGAACGCATTTCATTTCCTCCGTTCGAGTCAGGCTTTTCCCCCTCGTAGCCAATGATACCACGTCGAGATCATAATTTCTCAACCGAGTCAGCCGCCATTTTGGAAAGTGGTAAGATGGGCCAACTTTTTCACGAAGCGCCGGCATCGAGCTCGAGATATTAGCTCGGTGGGTAAGTGTTGCGAGAGGGGACAGGAGGCCTAAGCGACTAGATTGCCCTTCCAGAGGGCTTCGGGGGGGTGGAAGTCGTTCGGTGACTAGCTGGTGTGACTAATTTCACGAGAATAGCCAGCACTCTCATTTCAAAAGGCTGCAAAATGGAGCAAAGGGCACAGGGAACACGATTATCCAAGCATATATCTTTACACTCAGCTAATTCGGGGCATCAACCCCTTATATCAGTCAATTAGTGAGTACCCTGGAGGACTCCTGGCATCCCTTATTACACCAACAAGGGAATTCGCCCAAGCAAATGAACAGTAATAGCGAGATGTCCTACCATGTTCAGTTTCATTTCACTATCAATCCGTCGAGTGGGGGAAGGAACGGGGATTTCATTGGATATCAGGTTTTTCAGCACTGGGGGCCAGGTCAAACTAAGGCCTGGGAGCCCGCTCAAATATAGTAACATCATTGGCGTAGAGAGGGCACAAACCGTGGCATGACGCCGCGTGCGTTCCCGCCAAGAGACTTTCGACGAGTCAAGTGGATTCAATGTCCTAATCTTCGGCCTCAAGTGCCCAAGAGATGCAGGTTATTCTAACTTTTTCTTTTTCTCCAGCTAAACGCACCCCACGCATTTTACAACGCAGTTATATCTCTAGCCAGAAACCTCTCCAACCCAATGAGATGATATACTGGCTGGAACCCAGAGGAGTAGGTGAAGGAAAAAATTGTCCCCCTACAGCTAAGGGAGGCAGAAGTTGAATACTCTTGTTTTACCCTGATCAAATCCAAGGAAAACATGCAACTCTCGACCACCTTCTTGATGGCCATTCCCCGTAGAATAGACGATTTCTTTTGCCTCAAGGCTGCCAACTAGCCTACCTAATCCCCCGAGTTCTTACGTACCTAAAACCTCGGACTCTGTAGCTGCAGTCCCCGGGAACGGCTGCCTGTGGTAATAATTAAAAAATGGCATATGGAGGGAAAATAAGCTCTCGGGCAAAATAGAGTCAAATCGACCCCGAGTTACATTCACGATGTTTCATCAAGTCGGAGGCAAAAGAAAAATGAGGTTTCTCATTATCAACATTCAGTAGCTGATGCCAACCCCAGGACGAAAACAGAGCAAATAGTGGAGAAAACTCAACAATATCCACATTTCAGGCACCAGTTCGAAATCTTCAGTTAAACACTTTGGCAATATTGACAGTCAAGCGAGATATATGCAATTTTCCGATCTCACAGGTCCAGTTAACCGTGATGTCTGGATTTGTTGTGTGGCACCTAAAATAGAATGGAGCGACAGACGCCTTGGCATAAATCTGGTGCTTTGTCATCTATGCATTTGCATTATACATATGCACCAGGATTGCAAAACACCGCAACATAGCAGATGGGAAGCTACCTCAGCACATTTATATACTGAGAAATGGATTTTGATCGAGTTGAAGGGCCTATAGTCATTGTTATTAAGATTGATCGCGATTTCAAGGCATTTGTACGATGGGTTTGGTAGACCAGCATAATTCAGACCAAATATATATACTTCCACTACGCTGGATCCCCACAATACCAACAAACAATCATGGACAGAGATAATCTAAAGTGTCCCATCATCGGAGCCCTCACTTTCTGGATAATCTGTAGAACCAAGCCAGATATTCATCTCAAGGGATAGAGATTGGCATTTTTGTAAGAGAGAAGCTGGAGGCATCCAAGGACGTAAACTCGGGTTTACCCAATCCTTCCCTTCTGCCCAGATGCTCAACTTTGATAGCTTGGGTAGGTGTATCTCCTTGTGGCCAATCAGCTCTACCAGCCACTCCCCACTAATTGACTCATCATTTTCACACTTCTTGAGAAAGGTCCCAAAACGCGGAGAATCGTCTTGGATGTCCAGAAGCTCCAGGCTGTTAGGTAAGCGCTGCCAAGCGTCCCGAGAATCGCCATCCCCACACAGAAACGCGTAGAAGGTTCGCAGTGTTGTCAGAGTGGTAAAGTCACTCAGGTCAACCCCTAACTCGGGGTATGAGATTTCATCATAGTCCCATCTTGTAGTTAGGGTGAGCTCCTTTAAAGTACCCTTGTGTGGTCGGAGGGATCGAAGCAAAATATGTCCTGGCCACTCTTCCTCTTCACGCGACGCAAAGTCGTAATGGAGCCTTTCCAGTTTTTCCGGCCAGCTCAGAACAGCAGCCAATGGTTCCTCTTGTGCCCCACATTCTATAAGACTGAGATTCTTGACTGGGGAAGTGCGGAGCTGGTAATTTCCTGGTTCGGGAGCTTCCCAGTCCCAGAATCCATCAATGGTAATGGTGTGGATGTTTTTGTACCAGAAGAAATCTCGCAGGCGATGGATCGAGTCCCCGCAGCAGGCGGTGATGGTTTTGATATGATCCAAAAGGTGCGGATTGTTCTCCACAGCTCGCGTGAAGTCCACTAGTGCGTTGTGAATCTGTCGCCGGCGATAAAGCTGTCGGGTATGCAGGATAAGGATATTCCGGTACAAGAAGGGCGTCCCCAAATGGTAGAGGCGGCGGGACGAAAGCGAAAGCGAAATGAGTGACTTTACGCATTGGGCGCTTTCCTCATTTATTGATCGCGGACTATACAATGCGTTCCAGTAATAGAAAGGACGCGATAAACACGGTCGATCAGGGGGTAGTAGGTGGCTAATAATTTCCACGATGAGCTCGTCTGGCAGGTCCATAAGCCGAAACGGACGAACTGGGATGAAGCTTAGGAGCCACTTTTTCATCAGTTTCGCGTTGACTTTCAAATCGCCTGGGGAGATTTTGAGGGACGAGAGGACATTGGTGATTTGGTACTCAATGTCCTGTTTCAGAGAAAAAATCTTCACTCTGACAGTGGACGCTATTTTATGAACGCTGAATATACCAATGAGCTCATTCCGAGGGTCGGTGGGCCAAAACAGCCAAAATGATAACACACCCAGAAGCCACATCATAAGTTTCGGGCAGACAATCAAAAACCTCGTGAGATTTTTCAAGAACCCGAAGGCGTTAGCTAGGAGGTGCTCGATGTCCCGTTTCAGAATGTACATCTTCATTCTGATTGTGAATGGCGGGTCGCGAAGGTTGAATATCTCAACGAGCTCATTTCGAAGATCTGTGGGCCAAAACGGCCGAAATGATAACATACCCCAAAGCCATGCCCCAATGAGCTGGAAAATGTTTGGTCGAGGCTCTCGGTGCCGACGTATCACTGTCATCTTTTATTTTCTCTCTTCGACATGCGCCTCTTCAAGTAGGATCGAACTGGGTCTATCAAAATGTCGAGGGGTAGGAGCCTGTTCCGCTGCCCGCCCGCGCGCCTTCCTCAGCTGAAGCTACCAATTAGGGTCGCGCTTGGCGCCCACAGGGTTGGTTTCCTGTGAAGACGCTTCACATTCTGCCCCAGGAGCCGATATA
Organism: Aspergillus biplanus; assembly: GCA_027569045.1. Classification (NCBI taxonomy): domain Eukaryota; kingdom Fungi; phylum Ascomycota; class Eurotiomycetes; order Eurotiales; family Aspergillaceae; genus Aspergillus; species Aspergillus biplanus. The sequence continues at coordinate 510,144 of JAPDEJ010000023.1, forward strand.
AGGTCTCATACAGCGAACACCAAGTTAATGGTTTCCTAGACAGCCTGTTGAAGGGATAGGTGGCCGTGCGCACTGACACTGCTTGTAGGCCCTTGAATAACCCGGCTTCGCGAGTAAGGGTTCGGGATCTCATGATTATCATTTGCGCAGTAGGGCTATTTTGTCAGGTTGTATGTGTCAAAGAGTCGGAAAAAACCTTTTTTTCTGTTTGGTAATATTATTTTCACGTTTGTGAAGCCACTGTCTGATGTTCTAACTCTGTCAGGTTTGCTGCAACGCTTTGTACTTGAAGTGGGGATGTTTTGTTGATGTACATACCACAGGGAGGAAATTGGCTCTCTAGCGCAGGTAATGTATTGGACGCCCTTTCATAATTAAGGGTAGAATGCGAATCATATTCAGACGATGCTGCCTCGATTTCTACCCTGATGGCTCCCAGTGCTCGTAATTGGAGATGGCGGCATTCGATTGGAGAGAGATTTGGGGTATACACAAGAACAAGCCATTGTTACCTCTCGAGTTAGTCCGTAGAAAGAGGATAGTACCAGACAAACCACTAGTATCTTGAATTAATCACGATAGAGCAGGGCATCAAGTGCACGGCCGATATCCACTCCCAAGAGGCGGGACGGTCGATCTTGTCCGAAAATAATATGCCTCAGTCCATCAAGGGAAGAAAAAGCAAAGAACAATAAATTCAAGGTTTCATGTAAGATAATACCTAGTGTGTGACGAAAGTCTGACCAGCGGCAAAGGGATCACAATTGCTTTCCGGATCAAATAAGATGAGTTGGATGTCAAACTATTGCGACAAAATTGTTGATCTCTCAGCATCGTGCAGACACCCTCCCCAACCCTTCTTCCCCCCGGCATTAATAAGTCGGACTTCTCACGGGCCCTTTGGTTGCAACTAATCTCCTCCCTCCTGTGGAAGACAATAATAAATTGCCGAAACAATGAGGCTTCATGGTCGTGTCATTTTCGTTCTAATCGCCCTTTTCTCACCCTCCTCAAGTGCATTTTCCGATCACACCACCAATATTCTCCAGCACCTTACATCCGTGTCCGAGTCCCTCGACGCGACAAGAGATGCCCTCGCTCAATACAAAGGGGGATATTTAGGAATGGTGCCCTTGGCCCAGAGGGCCTATGACGTGTGGGCTAGGATACGGGTTGCAAACACCGAACTGGGCGATCTTCCAATAAGCCCGGACGAGTCTGTGATCATCGTGGAAAGAATGAAGCCGCTGAGCACGAAAGCCACCGAGATACTGGAGGAGTATAAACCAAAGGTGAATATTTCTTTCTTCTTTTTTAATTTATTTTTCAAACCTTGTGCCACAGAGCTAATGAACTTCCATGTCTAGGATCACCTAGTCCAAGCTATGAACCTCTCCTTTTTGTACCCCATCTTGTTAGATGCGATCCACAAAGAGGCAAATGACTATATGGCAACAGTCCAGAAACAGGTTTCAGAAGAGTATAAATCACCCATAGACCAAATCTCTGCTGAGTACTCTGCAGCTATCGATTCTGTCATTGGTCTATGCACAGCGAATCTAGGTGGCAGTTCGGGACTGTTGCAGGGATATGATTCAGGGCTGTCGGTGATAAAGCAGATGGCTTTGAATCCTTCTAGATGGATTCCCGTCGTTCGCGGGTGGATTGGTGCTATGCCATGATGGCCTTTTTATTCTTTTTACCTTTCTTTGGGCCCTATCTTGTTACTCGGTTGGGTATTTGAATTCCCGCTTGGTTTCTCTTGAACTTCTCCTGTCTTAATAATACCCATTGGAGTAGCCAGGGGGGTCCTAGTCTTACAAAGAAGTATTGTATCACCAAGAATGATCGGAAGGGGATCGAGGACATCTGCTTGGAACAGGTTCTTTGCAAGGAATCAAGGTTTGGTGGCGTTCTGCTCCGATGGCCTGAAAATTTCCAAGGCAAACGAAACAGGGCGATTCCAAGACAGTGAGCATCCCCACATGTTTCTTATTTTTATCAAGCAGTCAATGATGAACGCACTTCCCACCTCTCGTTTATTTGCAGGCTGCTGGGAGTATTACGAGTGGTAGTACAGCAGTAGCGGTACTGTAAGCAGATCTTCCACTACAATTTACCCCCCATTTTTGGATTATCCTATTCTGAAGTCCGCGTACGCATCCATAGCATGACGCTATTTTCAATAGTAAATGACTTGAGGACGGACAATCACTCGGAGTTTCTCAAACAAGCAAACATGAGTCTGTGCCCCGACCCCACTCCTTTGCTGTAAGAGATTCATAAATTACCCAGTATTCGACACGAGGAAGTAAGGATTGACTCTTCCATATCTGCTTGAAGCAATTCCGATTTCACAATTCGTACTGCTGTAGCCTTGTGGTAGGACGCAATGCTTCGTTACCTGAGCTCCCTCCTCCCGCCCGTGCTCCTCTTTCTTCATGTGTTTTTCATCGAGTTCTTTGGCAGGTTTCGTCCCGCTCGGGATTGCCTTTTCATCCTACTAGTTGTGAGCGTGGTCCATTCATCGCTATTCCCCCCTCTTCTGCCTCCATTGGCGGCCCATGTGAATGGATTCGCACTGGCCATCTACTTGATGAGAGCACTAGAGCTCATGGTTATTGCCAACCCCTTTGAATTTAAACGGATCCAGAAATTGAAATCGCACAGAGTGGTGCCAAGGTACACCTGGGAGCCGTTGCCGGGGGCACTCGGTATCCAGCGCGCGCTGTGGGCACTCGATCTTATTGTGAACATCCGAGCACTGGGATGGAGCCATGGACCGGTTGATCACCTACCCCCGGCCAAGTATATACGTGTTAAGCCGAGGGCAAGTAGCACGAATAATGACCCCACCGACAGGGGAACCAAATCCTCTAATGCAAATTCCAATTCATCCTTTGCCAAACGCCAAGCCTGGCGAATCGCTACAACCTACATCGGGATGATGATTCTGCAGCAAACTAGATTTCTAATGGATCGCCATCATGTCATGGACGGGCCCATCTCCGTCGACCAACTTCTGTGGGGAAGTCTGCGGGAAATATTTCCCGGTCGGCGGTGGTTGTATTTCCTCCCAAGGCCGGCGCATTTTGCTGTGATCTGGGCCACACTCTCCGAATATTACTGGGGGCGCAGAATCTGGCTGGCCATCGGGGTGGAATTGTTGCGTATCGTGTACCGGATTGTGACATTGCTCACATTCGGCTCTCTTTTGCTGCTCTCTCAGGAGACGATGGCTTTTTTGGCCGTCGGGGTATTGGGGGATCGTTATCTGGGCGCATGGGGTGAAGCCTGGATGTACCCTGAGTTTATTGTCCCGCTCACGTCCCTTCTTACTTCTAGTCCGAAAGGTAAAGGATAGCCCCCTAGCAACCATTCTGCTCAAAGCAACTCTGATGATCTTTCTTGTTCTTAGAATTCTGGGGGAAGAGGTGGCACGACCTCTTCCGCCGAAACTCCTTGATCATCGCTGAGTGGATGTTGATTCCCGGTGTACCGCAACTCGACTATCCCCTAGTTGTTTCTATTCCCTTCGTTTGGACGGCACTTGCACACGGCGTTTCTTCGTATGCTGTCACTTGGAATGCCTCTGGAGCTGTCTGGATGATGGTATATTTTCTGGTGCAGCCGGCCATAATTCTCCTGGGAGATGGGTCTGTCTTCCAAACAACACGTCAGCAGGCCTCGTCGATGGCTATGGCGAGGCATTTTGCGATAGGAATTATCCCATTTTATTGCAACCATCACCTAATGTACGGAGATCTTGGGTTACGACCGGTGCTCGATTCAATCCCGGTTCCCCGCTTGATCCGGTCCTAGAGACAACTAGACATTACATAAGGTGTGTGTATCGCGTGAATCTGCTAGAGCTAGGTACAGGTTGTTACTTGCCGGGAGTAAAGTGTAGCCCATCTTCAAAGGCTCCACACCTGGCGGAAAGGTAGTCGAGAATAAAAAAGTTCCGTGGAGCCCATGGCAAACCGTATCCAGCCTTGGGGATTCGACTCGCAGCGGCCTTGACATAGGTGGATGTCAACGGGATCATACACCGGGTCTCCCGCCCTTGCTCTTCCTGGCGCGGTACGACCGCAGATTTGTTGTTTTGGTCGAGATACGTAACTATGCGACACATGAGCAGTATGCCGACTTCCACGCCCAGGGTCCAGGTCATGTTTGGGCTACCCATCAGGAAGAACATGTTAGGTATGTCCTGCAACATGAGTCCGTTCCAGAGAAGCTTCTGCGAGAGATCACAGTGCAGGGTTGTGTCATCTTTTTCGTCGTTAATAAATACCTTCATACCCCCGGCGACCTGCAGATGAAGGCCTGTAGCTGTGACAATAATGTCAGCGTCGAGAAACTGCTCCGTGTCTAGTAGAATGCCTGTTTTAAGGACCGTTCGGATGGTTGATGTGACGACAGCTGCTTTCCCCCCACGCAGCGCAGTGAAGAAATCACCACCCGGCGACATACACATGCGCTGGTCCCAGGGATAATAGCGAGGGCAAAAATGGGGGTAAAAGGCGACGTGCGATGGGAGGTGGGCGTAGATAAACAGATACAGAACCCATCTTGAGAGGTCGGGTAGGAGGCGACACAGGATATATGTAGTCTGCAGGAAAATGATCCAGCAAATACGGACCAGTGGATAGGGAAGTTGGCGCATCCAGTCCGCCCGAGGCAATGGTACAATGTAAGATGGGCTTCTTTGGAGCATCGTGACATGGCACGCTTTCTCAGCGAGCGCTGGCAACAGCGTCACGGCCGAGGCGCCGCTTCCAACAATGACAATTTTCTTCCCAGTATAATCTAAGGCGTTTGGCCAGTGCTGGGGATGAATGACTGTTCCCTCGAATTGCCCAAGCCCAGGAATGTGGGTTTCTAACGGCGTGTCATAACGGTAGAGGCCGGTTGACACGACATAGCGGGCACAAAAAGGCTGTTGCTTTTGCCATTCAGTGCATAGTGTCCAGAAATGAGCAGTTGGAGACCACTTCGCGTCTATTACTCGATGATGGAAGAGAATATGTTGGTCTATTCCATGGCCTTTGGCGGCTGATATTAAGTATTGTGAGATCGCGGCGCCATCGCCGAATGTTCTGCCGGTCCATGGATGCCAGGGAAAGCTGAATGTGTAGGCATCTGAGTCTGTTCTGGCACCTGGATAGCGATACAGATCCCATGTTCCACCGATTGCCCCTCGGGCCTCCAGGATAACAAAACGCCAGCTCGGGAAATGAGTCTTGAGATGCCAGGCGGTGTTGATCCCTGATGCTCCGGCTCCAATGATAATGACATCAAAAGGAGCCATTTCCAGCTATTATGGATGGGCAGCGTGCTTTCTTTTCTCCTCCGCGGCGAAGACTGGACGTGGGTATGCCGCGGAAGGAGCAATCGGGAATAGATGCAGCCATGGACGGGAGAGGATTTTAACTCGTGGTGTTTACGAGTCAGTCGGAGGATAGACCTCTCTGTCTTTTCTCCTCTTTCTTTGACCATGGATTAGTACTCCGTATTTAGGATTACGGTGAAATTGGGGGTTATTATTGTGTTATGCAGGCCTTAAAAATGGCTCTGCCTACAAAAGGCAACTTGGGTCAGCAGGCTGGCTGGGTCACACTGGGAATCCAAATTGCTTCTTCTTCGTTCCCAGATCCAAGAATGAGGGTGCAGATCCACCACTTTCTTTTTCCTGTGTTGCCGATCGGACATCCAATCAATTGTCCCCAGCCATTCGTGCCATTGACGGTAAATTACCGCTATGGAACTTGGGGTCACACCAGCAGAAACAATATTAGGTTTGATCGTGGTGATCTATTGACTTTCCTCCAATTCCCCCCGCGTCTGATCATCACGAAGGCGTCTGGCGCTTTGGACCCATCCCGACAAGAGGCCTGGAGAGTATTATCTGACAAGAAAGTCATGGAGGATACCTCGGTATATATTGTAAGCACGCCGCATATAACCCCTGCTAGGCATTGGGCTTGGTATACCAGTATTCCAGCTACTCTCTCGATATTACGCGTTTTTTATTCTCGAAAGGCCCCGACCCATCCATGTCTTCCTCCAACCCCCCAGAGCCCATCGCCATTGTGGGAATGGGGATGCGGCTTCCTGGAGGAGTCGGAAATGAGGAAGACTTTTGGGATCTTCTGATCAATAAACGGGACGGGCGCTGCGAAGTGCCTGCGGACCGGTACAACATCGACAGCTTCCACAATCCAAGTAAGTCTGGCTTTATCGCAAGCCGGTACGGGCACTTTTTACAAGGCGACCCTTCACAGTTCGACAATGCATTCTTTTCCATCGGCAACCTGGAGGCCTCTAGTATGGATCCGCAGCAAAGAGCGCTCCTTGAAGTGATCTGGGAGTGCATGGAGAATGCCGGACAGGTCGGCTGGCGTGGAACTCGCATTGGCTGCTATGTCGGTGTATTCGGAGAGGACTGGCTTGATATGTCAAGCAAAGACCCACAGGCAACCGATTGGCTCCATGTTCTAGGCACTGGGGACTTTGTACTCTCCAATCGCATTTCTTATGATTTCGATCTCCAGGGCCCTAGGTATGTCCGGCCAGTTGTTGAAGTGAGACGTCTTCGCGAAAATTAACAGGATCCCGTTAGCATAACCTTTAAAACAGCATGTTCATCCTCGCTTGTTGGCCTCCACTATGCCTGTCAGGGAATATTCAACGGGGATTGCGATTCGGCAATTGTGGCCGGAACCAACATGATTCTCTCTCCCACGATGACAACCGCCATGTCCGATAACATGGTGATGTCCCCGAACGGTGTCTGTAAGACATTTGATGCTACAGCGGATGGCTATAGCCGGGGCGAGGCCGCCAACGCGATCTTCATTAAACGCCTCGACGATGCACTGCGAGACGGTGATTGTATTCGAGCGGTGATCCGTGCAACGTCCACGAACTGCGACGGAAGAACCCCTAGCATCACCACGCCAGGCTCAAGGACTCAAGAGGCATTGATCCGATCCGCTTATTCAAAAGCCCGCATTGAGGCGATTGGGAGTACGGCATATTTCGAGTGCCACGGGACGGGCACCGTCGTTGGAGACGCTGCGGAAACGTCAGTGGTGGGCAAAATCTTTGGCCAGGAAGGCATTTTCATTGGTTCTGTGCGTACTGCGGCTCTTCTCTCCTTCCTTTTTGCTCACTTTCCCTGTAGGTAAAGCCGAATGTAGGCCACTCGGAAGGCGCCTCCGGGTTGACGAGCGTCCTCAAGTCCGTGTTGGCCCTCGAGCATCGGGTTATCCCACCCAATATTAATTTCTCGACGCCCAGCCCTAATCGTGAGTTCAGTAATTCATACTTACAGGGTTCAAGATCCAACATTGACTATTCCTAGTCCGCCTGGACGAGTATAAACTAGTCGTGCCCACCGAATGTGTCCCCTGGCCGTCTGATCGTCTCGAGCGGGTCAGTGTCAACTGCTTTGGCATTGGCGGCTCTAATACTCATGTAAGAAGAAGTAAATCCTCTTAAACCCCCAGGTGCTTACTGCTGGTATTGTATAGGTGATCCTAGACTCGGGGGCCTCCGTTGCGTCGAATGTAGAGAGATGCACAGAGCGCACTCAGCAACAACCTAACCTGGCCGTTATTTCGGCTATGAGTAATAACTCGATGGAGAGGCAAATTGACTCCCTTATCGAATTCATTAATAACCGTGAACCTAATATTGCAGACTTGGTATATACTCTTGGTGAGCGGCGCGAGAAGCTTAACCGTAGGGCGTTTTGCGTTATTGATACTAACCGCCCAATCACGGCCGAAATGTTTCACAAATCTGACTGCACACTGTCAGGAGTGTCTTTTGTTTTCACCGGCCAAGGAGCTCAATGGGCTGGTATGGGAGAGGACATGGGCGATGATATGCTATCTACTATCCGGGAGCTTGACCAGGTTCTCGCGGGGCTGGAGGATGCTCCGGCTTGGAGCATCGAGAACGAGCTACGCACAGGCGTGCGTGTTGATGACCCGGAGTTCAGCCAGCCTCTTTGTACGGCATTACAGGTTGGAGTGGTCAACCTGCTCCGAAGCTGGGATATACAGCCCCTTTCCGTTGTTGGCCACTCCAGTGGCGAGATTGCAGCTGCGTATGCGGCCGGGGCTATATCCGCGGAAACTGCCATCATTCTAGCATATTATCGCGGAAAAATGGTGAAGACCTTTGCGAAACCGGGAAGGATGACCGCAGTTGGGCTTAGTGAGTCCACCATGGGAGAATACCTCGAAGATGGAGTTGAAATTGCCTGCATTAACAGCCCGGAATCTGTAACCCTTTCCGGAGACGCGGATATTCTTCAGGGCGTCATTGACGCGATTCTGGAGAAAGTGCCGGATACCTTCCACCGCATGTTGCCTGTCGATGTTGCCTATCATTCGAGTATGTTGTATTTGGCCCACTGATTCTGTTTTCAATGTGTCTTGCCCCCAACTGACATCATCCAGGTTACATGGAGGAAACAGCTGCAAAATACGAAGAATGCATATCAGCACATATCCAAACCCAAGAGACCATGATCCAGATGTATTCGACCGTGGAGGCAAAGGTTATCACCAGCCCTGCTCATCTAGATGCGGCATATTGGAGCCGAAACCTGCGAAACCCCGTTCAGTTTTCTCCTGCAGTCGAGTCCCTCCTGAAAGAAAGTAAGGAAGATGGTGTAATCGTAGAAGTTGGGCCTCACTCTGCCTTGGCCTCTGCAGTCCGGCACATCACCCAAAGAGCGAGTGGGATAAAAAGCTTTGACTATATTCCAACACTCATACGGGGTAGCCCACTTCGTAGGTGCCTGCTAGCGACAGCTGGTCACCTACACATTCGATCTGTGCCCGTCAATCTTACCGCCATTAACGGTCCTGGAAAGCTTCTCACAAACCTGCCACCCTACCCGTGGCAGCGGAACGGTCGACTGTGGCGCGAGCCTCGACTCGCGCAGAGCTGGCGATTCCGAGAGCACCCTCATCATGAACTACTTGGAGCGCGATGTCTCGAAAGCAGCACACTAGAGCCGGCCTGGAGGAATTTACTACGGCCAGAGCGTGTCTCCTGGCTCTGGCAACACAAGCTACAGAACAAGGTTGTCTTCCCTTGTGCAGCATTTGTAGCTATGATTGGCGAGGCTATTCGACAGCACACTTCTAACGAGACGTACTCCATTGAGAATCTGATCTTGAAATCTCCCCTCATACTAGATGAAGTGGAGGCAATAGAGCTGCTCACCAGCTTCCACCCCGAGAGGCTGAGCAATACTGCCGACTCCGGTTGGTACCTGTTTACTATCTCATCTTGCCATGACGGTACCTGGGTCAAACATTGCACTGGCAAGGCGATGCCGGGATCTAACAGGCCGGAGGACACACCCGTAGAAAGCACCGCGCTGCTTCGACAAGTTTCAAGCGAAGTCTGGTACCAGGCTTTGAGGAAGCAAGGCCTTGACTACGGCCCGGAATTCAAAGGACTGACGGATATTACAGCTTGTCCTGCCACGAATCGTTCCGCAGCGACTTTCAGTGACGACAGGAGCCGCCACGAAAGTAGGTACTCGGTGCATCCCATTGTTCTTGACCAGGCGCTACAAGCTACGGGTGTTGCCTTCTGTAATGGACTCCCCTACAACAGAGAGGGCTACGGGATTCCGGCCTCAATAGGGCGACTCTACGTCCGGAGGGGGGAGCCTGACATGAGGGCAAGTGCCAGTTGTCAAGTCCAAGGAGCGACGTATCAAGGGAGTGTTTCGGCCTCCATTGGGAATGAAGTGGCCTTCTATATTAACGATGTGTTCTTCTTCGCCCTTGACACTGGTGCCCGCTATGCCGAGATGATTCCACTGGCCAGTGTTCTTGAGTGGAGGCCCGATATGGAGATGTTACCCCCGGCCTCCTTGCTCGAGCCAGCTTCGACTACTAATTCAGAGGCATTGATTATTTCGGAATCCCTCAGCATGCTGTGCACCATTCAAACCGCGGGGCTGATCTCGTCTCTTCCCACACCTTCCCCATATCTAAACAAGTACAAATCCTGGGTTGGGGAGCGCCTGGCCAAAATCCGAGCGATGGAGGATGAAAGATATCCGGATGTGAAGGAGTGGCTGACCATTTCATCGAGCGCCAGGAATATCCTGATTGACAGTACTCATAACGAGATCCTGTCTAGTTACCCAGATGTCATTCCTTTCGCCAATGCGACACGGAAGGTTGTTGACAACTGCGCGGACTTCATGACGGGCGATAAGAGCCCCTTGGATGTGCTCATGGAGGGCAACTCTCTCGAGGATATATACAAGGTGCAGGCCGAATGGTCGGATTGGTCTCGTTTCTTTCCATTGCTAGGTCACTCTAACCCAACCCTGCGGGTGTTGGAGATAGGAGCAGGAACAGGAGGCACAACATCCAAGGTGCTTAACCTACTCAAATCGTCTGGTTCCGGCACTCGCCTCTATTCAAACTATACGTTCACCGATATCTCATCTGGATTTCTCCTAGCTGCCAAGCAGAGATTCCAAGATGTTCCTGGAATCGAATACCGCACATTGGACATCAGTCAAAGCCCGCTGGAGCAGGGATTCGAGTCTGGAAAATACGACTTGATTATTGCCTCGAATGTGAGCAATTCCTCCCGGCTCTTCCTTTTTTCACTACTTCTTTTCTCTACGCCCTGGTTGCACTTGAGGCATCTATTCGTCCGAATAGATATGGCTAGTTCACACTGACCCGCTATCTATCTAGGTTTTTCATGCCACAGAAAGCATCCTGGCTGCTCTTGTGAATGTCCGCGGCCTACTCTCACCGGACGGCTATTTGTTCCTCCAGGAGCTCTGCCCAGGTAAGGACCCGACGCGGGACTGAGGATATCCTGGATGTACTAACCGATATGAATAGAGGCCAAGTGCATAAACTACGTTATGGTATGTCCAGAACATTTACTTCCTAGTTTTCCCCCATAGACTAATCAAGAGAACCCGGAATACAAATAGGGAGTACTTCCGGGTTGGTGGCTGGGAGAGTCCGATGGCCGCGCAAAGGAGCCCTATATTCCTCCTCCAGAATGGGACAAGAAGCTGGTAGACGCTGGCCTGACAGGCATTGAGGCGATGAACTATGACCACATGCCTCCGTACCAGCTGAGTGCCACTATACTGACACGTCGAGCCCGGCCCGTGACATCACCTGGAGGGACTATCAATCTCCTGCACGATCGGAAACCATGCCAGACGGCCCACCAAATAGCTGACCATCTACGGGGAGCGGGATACCATGTGGAGTGGAGAGGCTTGGACGAGCCTATTTCCTCGCCATCTATCGGTGCCAATACCGTACTGTCCTTGCTAGACTTGGAAGAACCATATTTAGCCACCATGTCGTCTAAGCAGTATGTTCGCTTGCACCACTTCCTTAACCATTCCAAGGACACGAGGATTATCTGGATCACCCACCCGGTTCAGTTTGAATGCCGCGATCCGCGCTTTGGCTTGGTCCTGGGTTTTGCACGCACCATACGATACGAAATGGGCATTGACTTTGCCACGGTTGAAGTGGCGGATCCTGGTGTGAGTTGGCAGCTCAGTTCGCTTCAACACCTAGCCTCAATTATGCGCAAGTCCGAAGAAAGCTATGTTGGAAGCGTGAACGACACCCAGGAATACGAGTATGTGATACACAATGGTAGAGTGTTTGTTGGGCGCTTTGATTGGACTCACATGTCGAGCGTCCTGTCAGACTCTTCGCCAACAGGGTCCCCAGATGACACCCTGGCCCTCAACATCCGGCATTACGGGGTTCTGGACACCATTGAATGGACGCCGGTAACTGTACCACCCTTAGCAGAGGGAGAGGTGGAAGTTGAGATCCACCAGGTGGGGTTAAACTTTAGAGTGAGTCGATCATGCTCTCTCTCTATCTCGTTTCTTTTTTTTTGTTTCTTCCAGCCTCCTTCTAAGCTTGCGGTTCTTTAGGATGTTATGGTTTCTTTGGGGGTAATGGGTAACAAAGATGAGCTGGGGGTCGAGGCAGTTGGGGTAATCTGTCGAACCTCCAAAGATGTTCACCACCTCCAGGTAGGGACCAGAGTATTCGTGGTAGCCACCGGGCTATTCTGTGAACGCAAGGTTACTGCAGCCAGAAACTGTAAGGCTCTTCCATACGGGATGTCCGCAGAGGAAGCCGCGGCGATGATGCCTACTGTTTTTTTCACGGCTATTCACAGTCTGATTGACGTCGGACAGGTGGAGGAAGGCCAGGTGAGTGGTCGACAGGACCGGGGTATATATTATATTCCTTTAGCTAACATGTCAAGTAGTCAGTATTGATCCATTCTGCCTGTGGCGGGGTTGGGATTGCTGCGATCCAAATCTGCCAGCTCAAAAAGGCCGTCATCTACGTGACAGTTGGCAGCCAGGAGAAAGCACAATTCCTCAAAAATGAGTATGGGATCCCTGCGCATCGGATCTTTAACTCTCGCGATGCGTCATTCGTGCGCGACATTCAGCGGGAGACCCAGGGCCGAGGGGTGGATATCGTGCTAAACTCCTTGTCTGGGGAACTCCTCCAGGCATCGTGGAACTGCGTGGCAAAGTTTGGCAAGATGTTAGAGCTCGGAAAGAGGGATTTCATTGGGCAGGCCGTCCTAAACATGGAAAACTTTGCCGCAAATCGATCGTTTATTGGCGTTGATCTGCTTCAGGTGGGCCAAGAATGCCCTGAGAAATTTGATAGGTATAGTCTTACACCTCACCACGTTCCGTACAACACGTCAGGTTGCAGTAGACTTATTGAATGGTTTGACACAGGTTATTTGACAAGATGGAGATCCTTTATAAGTCCGGACACATCTACCCTCTGCGTCCGGTTAAAATGTTCGACGCGGCAGATATTGTCCAGGCTTTTCGGTATATGCAACCCGGGACGCATAAGGGTAAGATCATTGTCAACATGAAAAGTGATATACCTCTTGGGGGGGCAGAATCGGCACCACCATTGTCGTTTTGTCCGGACAAAGCATACCTCCTTGTTGGCGGGCTTGGAGGGGTCGGCCGAGTCGTTGCGAATTGGATGGTGGGCCGAGGAGCGCGAAACCTGGCATTCCTTTCTAGGTCTACTGGGAAGACTGGCTCTGATCAGGCCTTTTTTGAGGAACTCAGAGTACAAGGCTGCCAGGTGACTCCCCTCGCCGGAGACGCGGCGGATATGGATGATGTCCAGCGAGCACTCTCCGCAATTTCCACGCCGCTTGCGGGAATCCTGCAGATGTCCATGGTCCTACGGGTGAGCTTACGCGGAGAGCAAGCCCCCTTTTTTTTCTCCTATACTAATTCGATGGCCATGCAGGACCAATCTTTCCCCAAGATGTCATATAATGAATGGACTGCACCTATGGTTTCTAAGGTGGATGCAACATGGACCCTCCACCAGGCGCTCGAGAACACCCCCTTGGACTTCTTCGTGGTATTTAGCTCTATCGTTGGACTGGGGGGTAACATAGGGCAGGCTAACTATACCGCGGCGAATACGTTCGTCGACGCCTTTGTGAGTTATCGTCGATCCCGCGGCCTTCCCGCCTCGGTTCTCAACCTGGGTATCATGGACGCGGTCGGTGCCACGGCAAGAGACTCGGGCCTCTTAGATTGGGTAAAGGCAGGCTCGATGCGCTGCGTCACCGAGCTAGAGTTACTCGAAGGATTGGAGGCTACGATCCGGCGATCCCAGGTCGATTTAAGCCCCAAGACCGGAACGGACTGGTCACTCGGATTCTCCCATCTGCTACCCATAGGATTCAGTAACACAAAACCACTCTCCGATTCTGGGGTGAGACCCCTCTGGAATCCGGATGCCCGTTTTCGACTTTACGCTAACGTCGAGGCCGGTGCAAATCACGCCTCCGAGTCGAGTAGCGGTACAATCCGCGAGCTACTCTTGCAACTCGAGGCCAACCCCCAAATTCTAGATCATCCAGACACGGAGAAGGTCATTGAGCAGGAACTGGTGAAGTTGATATGCTCACACATGCCCGGTGAAGAGGGACGCGCCCCCGAGAGCATCGCCATCGACTCGCTCATGACCATTGAGATCCGAAATTGGTTCCGTCGCAATTTAGCGCTAGAAGTCGGTCTAGTCGAGATATCCAATGCGGGCACGATTGGAGGGCTTGTCAAAGTGACTTCCAGGGTTTTGAGGGAGAAATATAGGACAGGGAAGGAGGAGTGAATATTGTTACCATCTCGAGGAAGAACTAATCATCAAGGGGGGCAGCTGAAACAATACAAAGTAGGATATAACGACATTTTGGTATTTAATATATATATTGGTAGTAAATCAAGTCACGCAGGGGAGAGATTCGTTCGTTATTCGTACGCATTGGATTCTACCTAAATATACAAAACAAACCAACGGGGCTCGGTAGAGCTGCCATATTGTAGCATGCCAATGATAATCCTGGTAATAAGGTAGGTGGAGTCATGCTGTTGCAAGGACCCCTACCATCATGCGACTGCCTTCCGCATAAAGACCGCCATAATCATCACATCCGTCCCATCGGGCAAGGTGTCCGGATACCTCGGTTCCTCTTTCCAAGCCACATACCCCCGTCTCTCATACCAATCATGGTTACTAAAACCGGTCCTAATCGCCTGAAGATGTCGTGCAATAGGCGTATCTTCATAGTAATACTGCTTGCTCACCGTATTCAGCGTGATATATTTGCACGCCGGACTCCCATGCGGCTCCTGCGTCGCCATCGATTCTAGTAGATCCATCGCGCGACGGCCTAGCCCCCCGGCCCGGTACTCGGGAAGAATGAAGAACGTCTGAATGGTCATGTTGGTCTTATCCGCGCACGCCAAGTCTGCGTCGGGAGGATCGCAATATGAGTCTAGGGAGATATGTCCGGCCCGGATGGTCTTTTCTGTTGTCTCAGACGAGGAAGAGTCTGGGATGGTAATCCAGAAAAAGGATTTAAGGTTCTTTTCCTGCTTTTCCCGCCAGAGGGCCATTACTTCGGGCTCGGAGTGCCAGCCGCACACGACGCGGTGTTGGCGCAGTTCCTCCACTTCGTCTGCGTGGCTTAGATTGATGGGCACGAGCGCGCAGGGTGGAGTGGATGTCGGGGTGCTCATGGTTCTTGTTCTTTGTCCCGCCCTGATGTGGCTTTTAGTGGTGATATGATGAAAAGAGGAAGGGATGAGGCACAGAGAGGAGTTCAAGAGACGCGTTCTGAACGAGTTCTTCCATTTTCTCTGACTCAGATACGACCTAGACCCACTGCATTTCTGGTTTTGTCGATGCACAAAGCGTGTCCAGTGGGCCAAGTGGGGAAACTTGTCAAAAGGCGCCAGAACTTTGACGCCTGAGGTGTCGATGTCTCAGTCCCAGTTGGGTTTAGTGCGTTCTCCATTGTGGTGCCAAGACTGGGGAGCAGGGGCTGTTGCCTGACTGGTGCCTGGGAGTCTGAGACCCTTGTCGGAGCCGAGATCGGATCATTTTTCCCCTCCATCATGGATGCTGATGTCCGAGCTGAATGATGATCTTCGTGAAGCGCAGGAAATACGAACATGAGTTGGTGGATTGCGTTCACGATCGACCGGTCGCATTTTTAGGATCTCGTATTTTTTTCAATTGAAAGAGGAAAGAAACCGCACACCTGAACCTAGAGGGGATTGAAAAGCGACCGTTGCCCCGTCTTTGGTGTTCTTCTTGCTCAGCAGGACGGTGAGACGAGCCATCTGAACCACCGATCTCTTTCCGTCGAGAAATCGAACTGCATTGCATCTCCACAACGCATATCAGCATCATGCCCTACAGATCAGTGTCGGAGGCCAAAGGGGGCCTCGAACTTCCGGGCTTCGATGAGTCTATACACTGGTATCCAGTAAGCTAAGTGGGGTGAGAGGTAATGCTGGGAGATATTGACACCCTCTCAGGTACCAGGGGATCTCTTCCCCTATGCTCTGGATGATAACGATGTTCAATGGTGAGCGTTTATTAGCTATGTTTGGATGATTGACGTTTCTAAGAATGTTTCAGTCGTATCTTCACCGTCCGGGAACTTACCATGATGGGCATCATGGAGTCAATTACGGACAAACCTGATTGGGATAAGAAGGTTAATAATACCAAACCTCGAAGGGTTTGGAGGGTTGTTAATGTATTTCCAGGTTTTCAACGAGGAAATTACCAGGAAGTGGCGCGAGGAGATGGCAAACAGCGGAAAAGACGTCAGTCCTGCCATGATTGAGTGGATTATTCAGGAGCTTCAATGGAGGGCGAGAGAATACGAAACGCTAGGATTCATTCAAAGCTTTGACCCAGGTGTCACCAAGTCGGATACTGCGATTCCACCAGACCTGCAGCAGGAGCTGAAAGATGCCGTTCGCTCCCTTGAAGTTGTTCCGCCGGAGCAGAAAGACTACCATCCCCGGTCGGACAATAAAGTAGTGGATCTTGTGCATCCGTCACTCTTCCCAGTGATTTACGGTCGCACGAAGGTGCTTCCCGACAGGCGCATAGGCATCGATGACTGTTTTCAGAGTGTCGGCGAGGGCGAATCCACTAAGTATCCAGTGGTGGATGGGGAGACGCCCCCTGAAAACTTGGCGATTGATGATTCAAGAAATATAATAGAGTGGTTCAACGGATACAGCCGCAGGTTCCAATGGATGCCTTGTGAAGTTGAATTCAAAGACGATGGGGAGTGTCGTGTCGCGTCCTACATCAACAACCTACACCCCCATAAGCATCGCGACTTGTATCGTGTGATTGAAAAGATCCTGGCTCGAACGATCCCGCTGTGGAATAGAACCCTGGTAGCGAAGCCTGATGTTCATTCCCACCGAATCCCGTATGGTCTCATCGAGTATTTGGATAGCGATATACCGGAGCCGCAGGACGAGGACTTTTCCGACGATGATGAGTACTGGGAGGAACTCGAAGAATGGAAAAGCAAGCGACCTGTAAAACAGCCTGAACCTAAAGATTTCACCCCCCCCGAACCTCCCTCGGGTGGCTGGCTTGACCTCCGTGATAAATATGCGGAGAAGGGACTGCAGGTGATAGTTAAGCTGGCCAGCATCGAGCTGACGCCCGAAAAGCCCGAGTATGGAGGTGGTACGTGGCACATTGAGGCCCAAAAAGTACGCATACCCTCCCAGATCAATACGAAACAGCTCCTAATTTCTACCAGAATGAACGGATTTGCGCCACGGCTATCTACTACTACAACTGTGAGAATATCACAGAGAGCAGGCTCTCGTTTCGCCACCGTGCGGATAACGAGTACTTAACGAACGAGGTTGGCTACGAGCAGGGCGACCATACATTTCTCCCAGCCGTTTTTGGCTTCAGCCCTGACACCAACACCTACAATGACGATGCCCAGATAACCCAGGATCTCGGAAGTGTGACATCTTGTGAGGGTCGACTTCTCACATTCCCGAACATTCTCCAGCATCGCGTCTCCCCGTTCTCCCTTGCGGACCGGTCCAAACCTGGGCACCGCAAAATTCTTGCTTTCTTCCTCATCGACCCCGGTCGGCGGGTGATTTCGTCCGCCAATGTCCCACCTCAGAGAGAAGACTGGTGCAAGGAGTGGCAGGATTCCGTCGAGAGCGTCCTGAGCAACCGGTTACCGCAGGAGTTGCAGAATATGGTGCAGAAGGACCTAGACTATACCCCGATGACAATGGATGAGGCCAAGGAATATCGTATCCAACTAATGGACGAGCGCGGCGTGCTGGAGAAGTATCAAAACCGGGAATTCGAGATGGGTGGGTTTTCGCTTTGTGAGCATTAAGGTGTAGACTGCGGGATTTTGTACCCGCTAGCCGTTTTGTGATTGGTGTTCTGTTTGAGCTTGTGTCATGAAACGTCAGCACTCTATTTTGCTGGACTACTTCGATCTTTGCGTTATAGGATTCCCGTAGGATGAGCCGATTAGCCGAAAAAGGTCGTGGGATGCCATGCGTGTTCCCCTCACTGGAATTTATTCACCCCTCAAATGATACCTCGCCCTGCAAGCTGATGCAACATCACACCGTGAACCGGGGGGAATATCTGAAAGCGGGCTGAACGGCTTGATTTTATACGCGTTTTTCGGTTCATAAATTTAGAATAAGCTGAGCATGCGGTCAACCCCACCTGAGGGGGCCAGCAAGAATAGCACAGTTGCATGTCATTCGCCCACTGGGGGCGGGAAACGCAGATCAATGAGAGCTTGGCCTGACGTAGATAGCACGCAGCTTCTTTGGAGGGGTCACAATGTGCGGTGATTTGAGACACATCAGCACAGGAGTGAAGTGTTCAATATGCATTAGTGTGAGCCGAATTCCCGAGTTAGTTGCCTGGTCAGAAATCATGAGTTATGAAGGGTGGATGGTTGTGGCAGTTCAGCAACTGGGACATCTCTCTGAAACCCTCACTATGTTCAAGCAATCCACCACTGTAAGTTGTGAGACATACGGGAATGAACGCTACTAACACGCCAAGAAATTCAAGAGAGCAAACAGAAAGATCGACCGTTTTCCCTTTGGTAATCCGAGCGACCCTCGGGGCATACTTACAAGGAACGGCATACCAGGCCTCTCCACCTCAGATACTTGCTGCTGCATGAACAACCTGGCCGCTGATTCAGCGTTTGTCTCTGCCATGCAGAAGCCATTTCGTGCAGGTAAAAGGGCCAATGAGCTGGCGAATATTAACCGGTCAAAGTGGCTGCAGCCGTTTTTCGTCCCCTCACTAATCAGCGGCTGTTAGTCTAGTACTTAGTGTGCTTTCCCCCACATCATCGAGTGGGCCAGCGGTGCAGATCAACCAACTTTATACGCCCGAGATAAACATAAGGCCTAGTTTATGCGATCATCGTGCTGTGTTCGGTGCTGTGCAGGGTGTCGGGGCATAACCACGCTAACTATCTCGTATTGTGCATGCTGGGTCGGGGGCATATATGGCGAGGCAATTCCCCTCCTCCATCCCGTGTCTGGGAAGGAGCGACTCGTGGGGTATCGGTCTTTCACTGAACCTCTCTGTCTTTGAGAATATCCTCAGGTACTGGCCATCGATCACGCAGCCATGAGTGAACTGAATATCGCTTCCCCGCTCTTGTTGGAGGGGCTTCGTGGTGGCCATGTTCTCCCTCTGGTTGCCAGCTTGGTACGTTAACCGACTTCAACTTCCCCTTGGCAATATCATGGAAGTTCTAATATAATGTTCTTATAACCTTCTACCAGGCTCTTCTCTACCTCGTATCCAAAGTCACCTATCAACTCTTCCTCAACCCTCTCCAACGATACCCAGGCCCCAAGCTGGCCGCCGTCACCCGACTCCCATACATTTACCACGCCCTCAAAGGCGACTCCATAACCTGGATCCAAAACCTCCACTCAACCTACGGCCCCGTCATCCGCATCTGCCCCGATGAACTCAGCTACATATCCAGCGAAGCCTGGAAAAACATCTACGGCCACGCCACCGCCACCAAAAAGACCACGGAGAAGGACATGCGTTTCTACGGGCCCTCCTTCAACGGCACCCCAGACATCATCCGCGCCCAAGGCCCCGACCACGCCCGTTTCCGCCGCAACTTCTCCCACGCCTTCTCCGACCGCGCCCTCCGCGAACAGCAGCCCCTAATCACCCACTACGTCGACATGCTCATCTCCAAGCTCGACGGAATCATCTCCCTTACCCCGGACGCTATGATCGAGCTCGTGCGCATGTACAACCTCACCACCTTCGACATCATGGGCGATCTGACCTTCGGGGACCCCCTGAACTTGCTCAAGGAAACTGGCAATCTAAGCTGGGTATCCAACATCTTCCTGAGTATCAAGGTCACCTCCCTGAAACGGATCACACGCTACTATCCCGTCCTCACGATGATGATGAACGCCTGCATCCCCGCCTCGCTCAAAGCCAAAGCCAAAGCCCACTACACCAGCTGCATGGAGCGCGTCGATAAGCGCGTCACGGCCGACCTCCAACGGCCGGATATATGGGGCCTCGTCATGAATCAGAAGGACGAGCTGAAGCTGAGTCGGCTGGAGATGTACGCTAACTCGCAGACTTTCATGGTAGCAGGGACGGAGACGACGGCGACGGCTCTGAGTGGCTTGACGTATCAGTTGCTCTTGAACCCGGATAAGATGGAGAAGATCACGAGGGAGGTGCGGGAGACGTTTGCGACGGATGCGGATATTGAGATGACGACTCTGGCGGGGATGAAGTATTTGAATGCTTGTATTGAAGAGGGGTTGAGGTTTTACCCGCCTGTTCCTGTCGGTTTGCCGCGGGTTGTTCCTGCTGGTGGAATGGTAGTGTGTGGGGGATATGTGCCTGAGAAGGTGAACCTCGTCATCTCCATCACCCCTTCCCTTTATTATTTAAGGTGGATAAAGCTAATTGGAGGGGATTTAGACGACGGTCTCTGTTAGCCAATGGTCTGCATACCGCCACCCGGGCAACTTCAAGCGTCCCAATGAATTCTTGCCCGAGCGCTGGATGAATGACCCTGAGTTCGCGACGGATGATAAAGCGGCTTTTCAGCCGTTTTCGTTTGGTCCGCGCAACTGTCTTGGGAAGAAGTATGCCCCCTCGTCCTTTGCTTCGTACTTGATTGGTTGGGAGAGCTTTGCTGATGTGATTTGTGCAGTTTGGCCTACCACGAACTACGCATTATCCTTGCCAAGGTCTTGTATAATTTCGATCTGAGCCTGGTGCCTGAGTCGATTGGGTGGGAGAAGCAGAAGACGTTTTTACTCTGGGAGAAGAATAAGCTCATGGTTCAGTTGAAGCGGAGGGCTTGAGCTACTTGATCCTCTTCTGGGAAATTAACTGGGTAGGTAACTGGGGACTAATTGCGTGAGGGGTGTTGGATGGAATTTCCCGACCATTGGGTCATTATTCAATTATATCTACTTTTCCTTTGGCGCAAGGATTAATTCCTTACATAGCTTAAATATAACCAGCGGTCACTGCCCTTTCTATAATACCAACAGGCTTCAAGGCGTAGTGCAAGTCCCGCTAACGCAGTCCAAGTTATCGGCACAGTCATCGTAAGTAGTACATGTCGCGCCTTCCAATTGTTAGTTTTCGGCCTTGCATTCTAGAACTAGAAATCATACCTTCACAGTGTCCCTCCCAGGTGCATTCAACATCGGTATCGGCATCAGTAGAGCAGATTCCACCACTGCAAACTAAATCATCCGAGCAATCATCCTCCGAAGAGCACGCAGCACCTATACTCATCAGACACATCCAATACCTTCATCTTATCATTCCAGAAAACTTAATAAACAAACATACCTTCACAATGCCCCTCCCAAGAGCAGGTAGTCGACCCACCATCTCCACCGTCATCACCACCACCGCCGCCGCCAGACGATCCAACACCCGACGACTCCGCAATATCACTCAGCTCCGTCCCAATCTGGATATTATAGACATAACTATCAATCTCCACGTCCTCACCACGATACGCACCGAACTTGGGCTCATTAGTACCCAGCCACGTATTCGCGGGTAGCTGAGTGGTTCCGCTCGTAGAGAAAGTCTGCTGCTCGCCGTTGAAGTAGAGTTCCACCCAGCCAGAACTAGAGGTGTTGATGACGATACCAAACGAGTAGACAGTGTTTGTCTTCAGGGCCTGAGACCACTGGGAGACGCGCTTGGAGCTGTAGTCGGCTTGGTACTGGAAGTTGAGCACGCCGGATTTGAATTCGAGGGAGAGGGGGATGTTGGCGTTTCCGCCGTCAGCGTTGTTGCCGGAGAAGGCTTTACTGCGGTTTTTTTTTAATGTGTTAGTGGGGAGTTGCGGGGATGTTTGTAGGAGGGGAAGGGGGAGATAGGGAGGGAAATACAATTGGAAGACCATTAGATCGTTTTCGATCGTTCCCAGGGAGAACTTGTAACCAATGTAGTAGGTTTGGTCAGCACTGGTTTTGTCCGGGAGAGCGTGGTATTCTGCGCGTCTGTTGCCGGCATCACGGTGGAAGTGCAGACAGGGCACACCCGAGGGATCGTTGTCGGGCTTGATGTACAAGTCAGGCTGGTTGGAACTGATTTTTTCGCCCTGCGCAGCCTCCAGATTGAGTTTTCCGAGGACATCTTGGTCGTCTCCTGCTGCTGCGGAGTAGTCGAGTAGCAAGCTGGACCAGACGGGTTGGAGGGATGCCAGAAGGCAGAGGGACCTGACGAGCAACATCCTGTCGATTCAAGAGGGAAGGGACGAGGAAGGATAAGGGAGGGGAGGATTGGGGGGGGTAATGTGGGATGATTTCCCCTGGGTTTTAAACGCCAATTAAGTCCAGTCTGTGCCGTACTCAAAGGGACCCGGTGAGCAGGAACTTTTCAGCTTATTCACTATACGATTATACTCCAGTCCGATCCAGAAAAGGGACAGCGCAGGATGTCTGGGGGTACAATGTAACCTCGCTTAGGTCCGGGCCAAATGCTGCAGATACTACTCGGAGAATATGATCGGAGGGATTTATATTCATATCACTTGGTACCTAACTCGTGGCGAGTAATGAGGGTAGGTGGGGATGGAGAAACAGCTTGCAAGGTGTTAACGCCGTTTCTTCCGCGGGAGATCAGACGGGCAATGATCCCCGTCGAAAGCTTCTCAGCACTTAATTTTCTGGGGGCAGGAGCGCACGGGATGACTTAGAGGATAGTTACTATTAGTTAGTGTACGGACCGATTCATCACAGGCGTTGCGGGATTTCTCGCGGGGCCAAAAGAAGAAATCTATTGAATTATAGTTAGAGAATTGAGAGGTTTGGCTGAGCTCGACGACAGACATTCCATTCAAATTCAGGGGATGGCCGACCGTTGCGCGAGCTGGGATGGTGCAGCTCCCCGACAGACTTGACTCCCTACTAATTTCCCGTTTAGGAATAATGGCAGGTGCCGTGGAGGAGAAATGTTTTAGCCTGAGACATCCTGAAGGTCCCCTGCACCAGCCACCCCAACCCGGCCCGGGTGCCGGAGCAGGCAGTGGGATGATTTGCAGCATGCGTCGAGGGGCAGGCACAAGCCACAGCCAGGGTTGTCTATTTCGGGATGATTTGCAGTTTTGAGGCAAAGTGTCGGCAAAGAAAGATGGGGAAAGAATAAGCTGCAGACTCAGCTCTCGACATGCTGACGATACTGCCTCTTGGAGTCGAATGGTTCAGCCAAGAGAGTGAGATTAGCTTTGGGTAATATTAGCCGGTCCTATAATTCCAGTCCGTCCTTGATTCCTTGCAGAATCTGGGAGATCCTCCTAAGTTGTCTGTGAAGAAGCAAATTCGGCCCCAAAGACCTGCAGACAAGCAAACTGCAGTCGTCTCGCCCCAGCGTTAAACTACTCTTAGACTCGCTGGTGTCTTTAGTTGCAATAAATATTGATTAAAAATGTACGACTGCTATTTAAAATTTAAAGCTAAAATTCATCTCATCATCGAGCTAGTTTAGAGTAAGATTAGTTAGTGTGTTCAAAAAAATCTCAGGAGACGAAGAAAAAAGAATTGCGCAGAGCTGGATTCGAACGGATGCAAAAAGTAATCCCGAGCCCTGGAGTCGAACCAGGATCGACGGCGCCCAGAGGGGGCTCAAAGTCAGCTTCACCTGAGTGCAGGTCCGCCATGCTACCAATTGCACTAAGTCGGGGGTTGTTGACCAAATCCTTTCGAACTTGGGCGAAGTACGCCTCCTGGCAAGAGCGGTGCTAAATTCCGGGAAATTCCGGTGTTGAAATCATCTTGATATCGAGGATTCCCCTAAGGAAACAGGGAGGGGGAAAAGAAACAAGAAAGCCGACAGCCGGATTCGAACGAGTGCAAAAAATGCTCCCCAGCGCTGGATTCGAACCAGGATCGACGGTCCCCAAAGGGCTCAGGTTTCCCTGTGTCACCTACCATATTACCAGAATTACACCAACTCGGGGACTGGATATTGTTGACCAAATCCCTTTCAACTTGTAATAAGTGCTTCCCCTAGCAAGAACGGTGCAAAATTCCGGGAAACTCTGGTCTTGACATCGTCTTGATATCGACGCTGAGAAAGAATGGCCTGTGGTGCGGAGGGGGCAGTGCATGAGCCTGGAACCGACCGGATGCACCCGCCACCTAAAACGTGCCGCCCTCCACGAATCAACGCACACAGTCCAGCGTCCCCTGGCCCACCTAAAAATGGAACATTTAATATCGATCATGCAAGCCACTGTATCTAGCGGACTGGGGCCAGGGGTGTCACACACATGCAGATTCCACCCATGAACGCGACGGGTGAGCGACAGCTGAAGAATTTGAGGTCCCTTGGCCCCCAATCTGCACCATCACAATGAAGTCCGTCCCTGGTCTAGGAAACTGGGACTTTCTCGTCCATGCCCGCAATTACCATTCTCGACTCGTACAATTCAAGATGAGTACTCCGACAGTCCCGAAACAGGGGAGGTTTCATGTGCGGATGTTACTTTGGCCCGAGCTCCGGAGCTGCGATTGGAGAGAATCGAAGGGAATACGAGCCCAGGGCGGGAAATGTCTTCAGGAGACCTGAGGCGTGGCATCGCATGCAGTCAGCGATCAATCATTAGCCCTCGCGTAAGGCTCACGTTCCTCGTGCGGCGCCCCGGGTTTTGATTCGACAATCCGATATTTTTAGACTGCGAAGAATCCGTCAGTCTGGGGACATAAATAATCGACCCTGCCCAGCCCGGGCCCGAAGGCTTGTTGGAGAAAGCCAAGCATTCCTTCCCATTCGGATAGCTTTGTATAAAAGATTTTTTTTATCTTGTTGTAGAGCAACATGGCCATCAAGAATAGCATTCAGCACCTCGCGGTGTCTCTAGCGTTGGTGAGCGGCGCTGTGAGCCAGAAGGTTGACGGATCGGATTTCGATGACCCAACCAACGGCACGCCCGCCAGCTACTTTGCCGCGGATTCCTCCATTGACGTCTCTGCGCTGTTGGATGCCGTGTCGGGTCTAAACAATGACCTGGATTCCTACCCCATTAGCCAGGACTCCAATGAGCAATCCGTGATTTACGGCGACTGGTCCAGCTTCAGCGACGTGAGTTCTTTCCGATACATCGTATTGATTCACGACTAACAAACCATTCGCTTATCGCAGGGTGCCGCCATTGTCTGGACCGCTGATATGGACGTGGACTGCGATGGGCTCGACTACGGGTGTGAGGTATGCGAGTTTCTCAGGTAGAATATGGGGACCGTTTTCTCACTGTGATATTCTAGGGAAACCCCGATGGCCTCCCTGAGACCAACTGGGGTGCTCTCGCCGCATACGAGGTGCCCTTCATCGTCATCCCCGATGAGTACCTCACTGCCAATGAGGACACTATCCCCGGAAACAACGTCGCTGCCGTTATCTGGTAATTTCCCCCACCTCTGTCTAGCACCCAGTTATTAATGTAACAACCCCCAGCAACGGCAAGATGTACTACGGTATCCTAGGCGACTCCAACGGCGACGAGCCCGAGGTCACCGGTGAAGCCTCCTGGCTGATGGCCCGCACCTGTTTTCGCGATGCCGACCTGAACGGAAACAAGGGCCACACCGAAAACGACGTTACCTGTACTTACCCCTCTTTTAAAGCGTGGAGGCAAATAACTGTTCATAAGGCTAATCGGTATCCGTTATCCAGATATCCTCTTCCTGGGTGACGATGCCGTCCTCCCCAGCTCCGCTGTGGACGAGAACTACATCTCCGACTTTGACACCCTCAAGTCCATGGGTAACGGCCTTGTCAACGCTCTTATCACGAATCTGGGTCTGGGTGGCTCTACCCCTTCGCAGACCACTAGCGCTCCTACCAGCACTACTACCTCTACCCCGACTCAAACCGGTGGTGGGTCATGCTCCTGGGCTGGACACTGTGAAGGTATCTTTTTCTTTCCTTTATATCCCGTTTCGCCTTTTTATTTTCTCCTTAAAAAAAAAAGTGACCGGACAGTAAATACTGACGTCCGCTACATAGGTGCCTCTTGTTCGACTAACGACGACTGCTCTGATGATCTGGTCTGCTCTGGGGGCGCTTGCTCTGTAGACGGCGGCGACGATTCGGGCTCAACCTGCTCTTGGGAGGGCCACTGTGAGGGTAATGAACTTCTCCTTCCTTTCCACACTCCCTCTTTTCATCTCTTGATTACGTCGAGTTCCGGTATTATATGTGAAAAACAGCCGCTAATGAATTGTTTATAGGTGCTTCCTGCTCCACCAATGACGACTGCTCCGATGACCTCTACTGCGACGCTGGCGCCTGCACCTCTGGGTAGATCATTTATTCCTGTTCCTGTTCTGTGTATATATAATTTTGTGTCATGTACCGGGTGTATACTGATTGTTATATGGTTTTCTTAAGGTCAGGTTCGCAGCCGCCCGTTGACGTTTGTCGGGCATAGGTCGGAATGTCGGAATATTCTACGCAGAACTAGACGGTTTTTCTTCTTTTCTTTTCCTCTTCGGTGACAAGGTAAAAGATATATGTATACATTTACGGAACTTGGAAAATATGCAAAGATTTAGTTGCTTCACGGCTCGTCAACCTTTCTCTACTGGCAATTGCTTGGGTAAAATTATTAGAATTAGACTCGGTCATATCATCTAACCGATCTTTGTTCTTTCCCTACTCTGGCATCGTATGGGCTAGATAATAATCTCGTCATTGCAGAAGCTAGAATGGATTATTTTTTCTTTTCGGTTAGATCGAAGCAACCTAATTGCTCTATATTCCTCCCTTCACACTTAGACTAACTCAACCCCTAACGCCTAAACTTTGCCTACCGTTAGCTTATAGTCGCCAATCATCGTAACATATCCATCTCCGTTTCCATAGAGGCTCCCACACATTTTTTTCATCCTCATCAAGAAAAAGCCCTTTCATGAAGCTTGTGTCATAGCCTCTCTTTCGAACAACGTAGACCATATCCCGGATTCGGCAATCGACAAAATGGTACGATCTTGAGCTCTCATCTTCCCACCCTAATATCCTCCGCCTGCGTTATAATCTCGAGGCCGCCTTGCCCAACATCGAACGCCACTTCCTTTTCGGAACGAAATGGAATCCACATAATACAATCCGGCAGTTACATTTGTTGGCACTTTCCTGGACCTGCTCTCTTCGCTGCCTGTTGGGATCTGGCGAGTCTAGAGCGCTGTAATTCTGGTTTTCTTCTTTGCGTTAATTAGTGAATGTACATCTAGATCTTAAGTGACAACCAGAATATAGCTAAACAGACTTCTTAGAGTAATCCAGAGCCTTCTATTCTTCTCATTCACTGTCTATAAGTTGGTCATGAACCGTTGTTTCCAGCTATATAATTTACATTCACTTTATCTTCTCGGTCCAGGCCAATATCAATCTGTAATATGAATTCTATATACTTACTTCACACTTACCTTACTGCTATTCACGCTTTTCATTCACTTCATATCCGACATCCTCAAGTCTAGATAATGGTGTCTCTACAGTATAAATACTTTCTCGACTCCATCTCTTGTAAGACTTCGTCCTTACCACCATACATCCTTCCATTTCATCTCTATCGTCCTCATTTTACATCCTGAACACTAACTTCTTGTCTCTATCATTCCCATCTCGCATATCTCCTCATCTCTCTACCATTCTCATCCTCACTCTCATCCTCACTCTCATCCTCACTCTCATCCTCACTCTCATCCTCACTCTCATCCTCACCTTACACCATAATTTATATCTCCTCATCCTTCTCTTCTCGTCTCTATCATCGGTTCTCTTCCCTTCAAAACCTTACTTCTACCGAAAAAATAGGCCTGGACTTTGTATCCGGCTAGCCAGTCATTGTAATCAACAATGGCATCGCTTCTGACTCTACCGGTGGAGGTACAACAAATGATTCTGTCATGGGTAACATTCCTCTCCCACGCTCTGCAGCAGGATACATATACTGACAGTCCCACAGATCACAGAAACCCGGCACCTTAAGGACGTTTCGCTTGTCTGTAAACAGCTAAACTCCGTAGCGTTGCCAAAGCTTTTTAGCTCAATCACAGTCACCTCTCCGGAGTTTCAGTTACCCCTCCTCGAGATTGGGCATGTCCTATCTATGTCCCAAAGCTTGCCAGTGAGCCTTCTCAAATACGCCAAGAGGGTTACCTTTTCAGCAAAGATTGCGAAGCGACCAGCTTCAAGGTGTTCACAATCCCCCGATGCCGTTATCGCCGCGATAATTCAAGGAGCATACGACGATGTCTCCTTTGAGGCCGACCTGACGGCCAACCAAATTCAGGACAAGGCACAATGGGTCGAAAGGAACGTTGAGCAACACCACCAGATGGTCGCACTGAAGAAAAAGGCCTTAGCGGTTTTGATCCGCCTC
The DNA here is from genome assembly GCA_027569045.1 of Aspergillus biplanus. Lineage (NCBI taxonomy): Eukaryota > Fungi > Ascomycota > Eurotiomycetes > Eurotiales > Aspergillaceae > Aspergillus > Aspergillus biplanus. Next base: position 538,509 of record JAPDEJ010000023.1, read on the forward strand.
ATCCCAGGAACCTTAAAAGAGTTCATGTACGTCACCTCCTCTCCCCATCATTATCAAGCTAGAACTAACTTGCCTTGCTAGCTGGCAAATGGGGACGTGCATGCCAATGCAAATCCTTGGCCAAAATGGTTACCTCCCGCAAAGGCAGCCAAATCTCAAAACCATCCACCTCATAACCAACTACCTTTACCAAGCCCCAAAAGATCGGGGTCGCCTGGCCCTCAATACATTCAAACAGCTGAAGAAAGTCTCGTGGACGGGACTCGCGAATCTCGACGATCTGTTCGCCCTAAGGGGCTGTCTGAAAACGGTGGGGTCAAAGCTCAAGGAGCTAGACCTCGACTTCCTCGATATGGACTCGTTCCAAGCCCACCTCGGCCTATCTGACGAGGAGAGCGAGGGAAGCAATCCCCGCGAATACGTGTGTTGGGGAATCTTAGGGCTGAAAAAAGGGGGGAAAGATCGCATCTGGGCCTCTATGGAGAGGTTGTCTTTTTCGTCCCTTTGGCTGTGGAATACCACAGAAGAAATGACGGCGGCGCTGAACTGGTCGGTCCTCAGATCGTTGAAGCTGAGGTACTGCCCCGGTTGGACCTCCCTCTTTCACCAACTAATCACATCGGGGGCCAGAATCAACCTCCTGTCGCTGGAGCTGCAGTGCGCAGCATCAATTCCAACCCTTGCCCCGGAGTGGGTATATATTTCAAACTTCTTGAAATGTTTCAGAGGACTCAAACAGCTTATCATTTCCTCGCGAAACCACCAAAATCTCCTCCAACTTTGGGACGCAGTCTCCCTCCACAAGGCAACCCTAGACATATTTGTTCACAGTCTCGAGTCCACGGTGGGCTCATGGGGCAACTGGCAGCAGCGCGCAGCCTTCGTCCCCCACTCCCCCACCTTAGGTCTTGGGAGAGATAACGTCCGAGCCATCACGGAAAACCCTTCACTAAATCCATTCAAAGACCTCAATTTGGAGTTTCTAGGGATTACATACCTACAAGCCGAGCTGGTACGTGCCTCTCCATCAACTAGATTCTATCCCAGACAGCAGCTAACCTCCCCCCTCCCTCGATGCAGAAGCATATACTCGCGCCCTTCATACACAAAAACACCCTCAAAGCCCTCCACCTACGCCAGCACGTCTACGACTTTAATCCCCGCGCCAATTGGGGATTATTTCGCAAGGAAACGGACGAGTACATCCCGGAGTCATCCTATTCCGAAGATGACATATACCGAGGAACCGACAGCTGGAGGGTTATTGCAGAATTCCATGAATTCGCCCAGTGGGTCTTTGGACCCGACGGAATCCGTTCCCTGCAAGTTCTAGCCTTTGGAGACTTTGTACACAACAATCGGCATCCTGGACCCCGTATCGTCCTCGTGAGGAGTCCCGTTAGAACGGGATACCCGCGCCTTGCCAAAAATTACGAACGAATTGCGGTTGCGGGGAGCGAAGAGTCCTGGCAGGTGTTTAATAAGTACTCGGCTCTGTTCCAGGGTTGTCCGCATGACAGCGTGATTACTGATCACCCTGGGCATCTTGTTTTTTAGTACGGATTGTACAAGGGTTTTTCTATGCAGAATTTTGCGTTGACTAGAGTTTTCAAAGGGATAAAAAAGGGACGGAAAGAAAAGAAAGAAAGAAGAGAAAAAGAAGGAAGAAGGGAAAAATGGAAGAAAAGAAAAGGCAAAAAAAGCTTTTCGGGTCATAAAGTCACTTTGTATTTTGGCTAAGCCTCTTCCTGTAACTAAATATTGGGTTGATGGAATTGGACAAGTTCGACAGCTCCTCCATGATTGATTGATTGATTAATCGACTAACATTCTAACGATGGACTAAAGGTCAATTCCTGACACAGGTGTGGGACTACCGAGCAAGCCCCGAGGGTATAGCAGTTCCACTTGGAAACGCCCCGTCGGGCGGAGTCCCCGAGGGGAAGCCACCATCGGGCATGCCGCCTCCACCGTTAACATTATCGTCGGAATGGCCCGAGACAGCCTCACTTCCACTCGAGGTCCAGACGTAGCTATACGCAGGGGAGTATATTGCCGACTGGTTGACCGCGATGGTGATCCATCCCAGGAGACCATCCTCCAGGCTGTCGCCAAGGTACACGTAGTTTATAACAGGATCCGAGGTCGTTCCGGTGGTTTCAGTTGTGAAGACCCGGTCTTCTGCGTTCATGGTGAGAGTGACCGTGTTTTGGTTGTATGGGGAAAGGGCTTCGACTTCGGTGATAAGATCTTGATCCCAGAAGATCTGGCCGATGTGAGGAACGGTGCCGCCACTGAGGGTATTGTTAGGAAGGACGGTGGCATCCAGGTGTGCGACGACATGGTGGTGGGTAGTACGCCCGGAATAGTGTCCTGGAAAGAGCGTGCGGAATGTAACAACGCCGTCCGAATCAGTTTCGCCCAACCCACGGAGAAAAGTCGCGTTCATGTTAGATTCATCATCGGAATTACCATTCCCCATGGCGACCAGCCCTGAGTAGACACCAGTAGAATTGCACGACCAGATATCCGCATACAACCCCTGGATAGGGTTGCAGGTTTGGACATCGACGAACTGGAACTCTAGGAACACCGGCACCCCCGGTTGGTCCTCGAGGGCATCCGTGCGAATGTATTCACCGTTGACAAAATATGGGCCGGTCTCTCCTTCCGGGTTTAGCACGCACGCATTGGTAGTTCCGAATATCTCACTCTCGGGGGTGGAGACGGTGTAACAGGCATTGGACAAGTGACTAGTATTCAGGACCGTACTTGTATCACGAACGGTTAGATGTTTGGCGCGGTGCAGACGAGCAATCTCAGAGCGGCGCTTGGCTGCACGAGTATTCAACCCGCTTTGTTCAAAGCGAACCGCGCATTTACCCAAGCCACGACGCATGTGCGACTTGTACTCAATGAGCGCATCGGTTGCACGGCTTTCCTCATGGCCGGGATGGGCCCCAACAATGGCCACCCATCCAAGAAGGAAGCTTGGTATAATAGTTTTAATACTCATTGCGCGGGGCTTGGTCAACAAAGGGGGAATCTGGCAGTGATGAGGTACCGTTTCGTCAGCAGGATATAAAGCCAGGAACACGGCAGAGTTCCCAGTTAAATACTGGAAAGGTAGGCTGTACAACCCCAGGCATCTCAATTTCCCCCTGGCCATTTCGTACGATACTTGTCCTAGGCCAGATAATCCAATGGCATGAATGAACCACCCTTCTGCTGCATATCGATCCCGCGTTGGAACGAGAATGCCATGGGTACGTCGTACCTTGATGGCCTGCCAAGGAATATCTCAATGAAAGGATGATCCCCATGATAGATACACAGCAGATTTCACTTGCAGGTATTGCTGAGGATCTAGGGCAGACGTAACGGGATGACGAATCCACCGCCCCAGCCCTTCAGGAGCAGCCAATCCAGCAGCAGCTAATTCGTCGAGAGCCAGCTCCGCGCCTCGACTCCCATTTCTTAGCGTTGCTTGACTTTCTTGGCAGCATTTCAGCCCGGTCGGTGAAGATAGCGTAGGGCACAACGGGTTAGTATGACCGAAAGCTTATCTAGATTGGGGTTAGAAGAGGAGTGGGCATCAGAGTTCTATCAGAACAAAGCCGAGTTGCTTGCGTATACCAGTCCTTGCTTCATTTTGAGGCCTTGTTGCGAGAAGACCCCTGGACCCTCAGAGCGGAAATGGACGCCTCAGCCTCTTCCTTAGCTCACATGGGCGACCAGAGGGGCGCGACCAGATGGTAATATACTTGGGCCTCAATAATGTGCGTTATGCCAGGTCCCTCCCACCTTCCAGGCCCTTCAAAGAATAATTAGAATGTGTGACGGGTGCAAGGATTTTAAGATCAGATAGCTCAATCTGGGACTTTAATATAATCAGTTTCACAAAGTTTCAGCTTGGTGCAAAAGGAAACAAATTGTTAAAGTGTGCAGTTGGCGAGTTGTGGCTTCGAGAGGCAGTACGTAGTTGGCTCGTTTGTGGGACGCCAGGACAGGGCCGCGGTATCCCCACAATCCCCACAAACACTGGCGCGACAAGCCAAAATGGCGAAATCGTCAAGGCACAGTCCAATTGGCCTTGATCATTTTTTCATGGTGGTCCTCTCTCCATCAGGGCCAGCCCTGATTGGCTGAGGCTGCAAAGTAAATTGCATTACATAAACACAATTGTTCATGGTTGAACCCCAGTTATCTTGTTCCTTGAGCAGGAAAAGGTCGCGAAATGACGAAACTTGGAACATTACTATCACAGCTTTTGCACGGACTACTAGTATAAAACAAAAGAGTGTTAGAATAATGCAGAAAGTAAACTAAAAATAATAAGGGATGGTGGTACCTGCCAATATTAGTTGGAAAAACTGAGCGCTTCACCTGCTACTTGCCAGTTGGTGATATATTTTGAGGCACCCACATCGGGCAGTGACGCATGGACATTCAGATACGGAGAGCACAACCGTTTGAATTCCACACTTTTTGTACCCGGATAAAAATTTCGCCCAATGATCTCAATTGACCTTATATAGAAATGAATCCAACGAGGACTTTTGAACTTCTTTCAACTTTCCCGATTATTTTGGGGGTCACGCCAGGATGATGGAGGCGGTGAGTCAGTTGCGGCAGGAAATCCGCCTTAAAAGACCTCTTGCTGCATCTCGAAGAATCTCCGAAAACTATGAAAAATTCCCCCGACAACCTGCAGCCATGAGCGAACGCGCTTCCTACTCGATTAATGTTCCGGAAACTACTCCTACCCGCCTGTTCAAGGCGTGCCGGTGGTGTAGGAAGCAAAAAATGCGCTGCGACGCGCGCACTCAGATGCCTTGCTCCCGCTGCCAGGCATCCGGTCAGGAGTGCATCCTGGACCCGATCGATCGGCACCATCGCAGAGAGCGAAGGAGACATCTTGATCAGACAAGACTGTAAGTTGCATTGTTGAGAGGAAGGAGAAAAGGAGAAAAGGAGAGGAAAAAAAAAGAGATTCGGAATTTAAAATTAATGACCGGAATTTAACAATGTCCAATAGTCTGCGAAATAGTTTCGATGGCCTCTCAGCAAGCCCAAGACTTTCTCCGGCGGGTACCAACTCAATATCCGGGCCGAATACTCAGTCCGCCGGGTTGGAGATCCAGCAATTCAGCCCTCAAGACATGATTGCTCCCCAGTCTGTAATGCACTCATTGTCTGTCAACTTGAGAGGATCTAGTGAGCCGATGTTTATGGGAGAGTCGGATGTGGTGGACCCCAAAGGAGACGTGATTGAACGGGGCATTATTAGCGAGGAGCAAGCCCGGAGCATCTACGAAAGGTGACCCCATTGCCCAATCTGCGCTAAGAAAGGCGTCAACTAAAATTTTTTTTCTCTTAGATTCGTGGGTGGTAGTAAGAACTTTCTTCCTTTGTTTGATCCTATACGTGATACCTTTGATTCCATCCGGTCGCGATCGTTGTTTTGTTTTTCGGTCATAATCTACCTAGCCAGCCGTGCAGTCCCTGATCTCCAGGGTGATGGCTACCTGCAACGAGTCCTCCAGGATGAGGCACAAAGGCTGGCCGAAGATAGCTTTTTTGAACGACCGACTAAGTTGGAGACCGTTCAAGGCATGATACTCCTGGCCGCCTACTCGGAAAAAACTTGGTTCTCTACTGCCCTGATTCTGCGAACCGCATTGGACTCGGGACTTGAGAAGTCCCTTGACACACTGCTAGCCCACACGCCACAGCCTAGAAGCTATCTTTCGGCGACGATGGAAGACCGCAAGCTGGTGTGGCAGACACGAACATGGCTGATCACATTCACTTTGGAGCTGGATGTTGCTTCCGGAACGGGCAGGAAATCCCGGCTCAGTGAGGTTGATGTGGTAAAGCTCCGCAAGTTCCTGGATTACCCTCTCTCCTTACCCAGTGATATGCGCACAGTTTGTATTATTGAAATTCACCAGCTGCGAGGTTGTAAATGACTCCCCGAGCTTACCAACACCAGCTGACAACAATGGCAGCCCGGTCACGGCCGATTATCGAGAATAGCAACGCCGCTCCCCTTTTGTCGACGGAGCTACCGGGCATCATGCGTAGACTCCAAGATTGGTGGAATACCTGGGATGAGATTCACGACCGTAAGTCAGAATGACTGCTCTAATTAGGTTGCGACTAATGTTAGCAGATAACGGGTTTCACCCCGGAGCTTTTCAGAGGTCGAGTCTGACATTAATGCTGAACTACGCCAAGGTGTATGTTTTGTGTGCAGCGATCGCACGGATTCAGAGACTTCAGCATATATCGGATCAGGAAATTGATCCTGATGCTGTCCATGGTCTCTGGAAGTCGCTCGTTGAGGTGATTATGGGCCAATTGACGTTGTTGGTCACAGAGTCCGCCTACCGGTGCCAGTTGACCTGGGCCCCCACGTACCCATGCCTCACTATCGCGTTCATAAGTAAGTCGTTCACTACGAAGACCATTCATAGGTACAGAGGCTTATGCAGCTGCAGCGACATTTGCAATCAGGGTAGCAAGGTGGTATCCGACCCTGATCGATCAGAGCCTTGTTTTACAGAGAGTTCAACAAATATGCGAATTCATCAAGCAGCCTCCTTATCCCGATATTCACCGGACCGTCTCTATCTTTGTGAATTATGCTGGCGCACTTCTCGCCGATCGAGAGGCCTCTGGTAACAGCGACAGCGTTCCATCAAGAACTGCAGTTCCGTTGCCTCATGCACGACCAGCTCCTGAACCCACAGATGGTTCTAGGTCGGAAATTGACCAGGTAGACCTTCCGGATGACCAAGTTGGGACCTCGAATACCAGAAGAGACAGGGATAACGATACTATTTCTTATTCGGATAATGGTGGATTGGCAGGCCCGAGGCCTGAACATCCTCTGCCAAGGCTGCTTGGTAGTATGAATGTGCCCAACTGGACATTGTCGACCTCGATTGCCGACTCATTTGACCTGTTTGAAGAGGGACAAACAGACGTGTTTGACTTCCTTCCTGCAATGCCGTCGATGCCGTCGTAGCCGGAACCTTGATCGACAGAGGATGCGGTTCTATGATTTGTCCATCTATTCTCGGAGAGATGTGCGAGCTTAGCAGGATTGTCTCATGGCATATGCGGTGGCCTTGATTGCCCGAATCCGGGCCTTTGATTGCTAAGGGGAAACTAGGAAAACGCTACTGGACACCGCTTTATCTGCGTTTGGTCCCAATTTCCCGACAGAGTTTTCAGGTGATCACCCTCTTTTTCTCCAAAATGGGGAGTGGAATGCTTGCCGGCTGGGCCAAGTTCTCCGGGCCCTGATCGGTGCCGAAGCAATTTTCTGCGCTCCACCGGGGCCGGTCCGGCGCCGGAGCCTAGTGCGAGGGGATTTCAGCAAAAAGCAATATCATTGGGGGACGAGATTCATTGTGGGCAGAAAAGAGGTGAAAATTGCATGTGCATTGTCTGGACAGGTCGATTTCACGCCTTATGAGTCAATTGTTTGGGATCGGTGGGTATCCCAGGCAGTTATGGGAAGGCCCAAGAATCCATACTTAACTCGCACGCGGGCACTCAGTTACGCTGGGGTGAAGCAATTCCCTGATCGTGTAACCAGCAACCAAGATGGAGGAAACCAAGGAAATCCTCTTGCCGAAACAACCGCCAAAGGTTTTCACAACAGGTACTGTCGTTTAGCATAACCGCGGCTCGGGGCTATTGCTAATTCTCCTCACTAGAAACCAAGGAATGTTCCGAACCTGCTCACCTCAATTCCACAATAGACCCTGCGAGCCATGTTGTTAGTTTCGATGACTGCCCGAAGGAAAACCCGAAGAATTGGAGTGTGTTGAAGAAGCTGTACATTGTCTTCGTGGGCCTGTTCTCTATCATTAATAGTGGCGTTTCCACATCTCTCCCAAGCAATGCGGTCCCGTTCATCATGAACCAATTTAATGTCAAAGATGACGGACAGATTAGCTTACCGACAGCCGTCTTTCTTGTTGGATATATTGTCGGGCCCATAATATTTAGCCCTTTAAGTGAGACTATCGGCCGACGGCCGGTGCTCGTCCCAACCTTTATAGGGTTCTTTCTCTCGACCCTTGCATGCGCCCTTGCGCCAAACTGGCCGTCCCTTCTATTTTTCCGATTCGTAGCTGGAACCATGGGAGCTGCGCCGCAGACTGTGGTAGGAGGTGTTTATGCCGACCTCTTCGACCTTCGGGAACGGGGCCGAGTGATGACCTTTTACATGGCGGTATGTCGCCGTCCCTAGGAATGTTCCATAATTTCCACTAACTCCTCGAAAGGCAGCCAGTTTCGGTCCCATTCTTGGCCCTATTATATCAGGATTTGCATCCGATTCCCATTCTTGGAGATGGACCTTTTGGATTGACCTCATTTTCGCAGGGGCGACGATGTGCGGCCTCGTTTTCTTGCCCGGTAAGCTTGCAATTCGCTAGCAGCTTGGGGCCCATTTTTCTAACTCTAGTATTAGAAACATTTGCGCCCGTGATTTTGAAACGTCGAGCAGAAAAACTATCCAAAGAAACTGGAAAGAAGTACGTCGCGCCGTCCTCTGGCGTGAATTCGACAGATATTGTGACCATATTCAAACGTCCTCTTGACATGCTCTTGTTCGAGCCCATTATCTCCTCCACTTCGATTTATATCGCCCTGGCATATGCATTAGTATTCTTCTACTTCCAAGCCTACCCACTAATTTTCCCTGGTAAGTCCTGCCACCCCTCTCGACTAACGGCCAAGCAACTTACTGGATAAACCCAGAAATCTACAACTTCGACATCAAGATGACATCACTCGCATTCCTCCCACGTAAGCAGTCCACTCACTCTGCTTCCCCCAATATGTACTAACTAACAAAATCAAGTCGGAATCGGCGCCGCTAGTACCGGCCTCATAGCCCTATACTGGGACCTCCACTACGAAAAAGCCAAAGCAAACGGGAAACCTTGGCGCTTCAGTCCCGAACTCCACCGTCTCCCCATCTCCTGTGTCGGTGGTATAAGCATCGTAGTCAGCCTCTTTTGGCTCGCCTGGACCGCCAAACCCAACATTCACTGGGCCATCCCCACCGCCTCCGGCTTCCTCTTCGGCTTCGGGTACCAAACCATCTTCATCTCGCTTCTCACTTATGTGACGGACGCATACAAGATCTACTCCGCTAGTGCCCTCACTAGCTCCGTCATTCTCCGAAGTATCCTCGGCGCAGTACTCCCCGTGGCCGCGAAACCAATGTACAGTAATCTGGGCGTTGGCTGGGCCACGTCAATAATCGGCTTCATGAGTCTAGCCTGTGTGCCGATTCCGTTTGTGTTGTTGTACAAGGGGCATTGGATCCGGGAGAGGAGTAAGTTCTGTCAGATGCTCGTTAGGAGTGAGTGGCCCAAGGCCTCAGAGTCTGAGGACCTTGGGCGCTCTGGGGGGAGCTTACAGATTCAGGGGCAAGAACGGGGACCTCGGGTTCGGGTGGAGGAGTGTTAGGATGGACTCACGACCTGGGTTTGGTGAATTTGGTACGTGGTTGTTGCTGTCCCCTGGCTGCAGGTACTAATCTAGGTTCTTGGCCTTGGATGCCATGATGATGACTTACGGTTTTCTTTCCTTTTCCCCCTTCTTTAGCTGATTCCCCTTCAAGCAAAAGTTTTGGCGTCTCTTACAACTAATTAATTTTCGGGCACTTATATACCAGCAAGCAGTTTAGATAGATATGCTCAATAGTAATATTATATTTTCTAGATTATTAACCCGCGTTCTTTTTGTTTACCTCTGTCAATATAGCCAGCCCAGGGTATTTGATAAATAAGGAAATAGAGAAAGATTGAACAAAAAAGGAAAGCGAAATCAAGGAAAGACCAAATAAGAAAAGAAACGACCAAAGAAAAAAAAGAAAAAGGAGCAAGTACTATAAACAATAAATATAGTGAAATGAACTAATAAGCAAAGTTTCCTCCCAAATTGAACTTACCCCCCGAGTTCTATCCCCCGTTGCTTACCACGCAATCTTTGCCAGAATGCCCCGAGGCCAGCGGCGTACACAATACTTTCTCGCTTCATCAAGTAGAAGAAGACCCACACCAAAGGAAATGGGGAAGAAGAAATATTCAACCGGGATGGTGGTAGTGTCTATCGAACTGTGAAGGGAGGGAATATAACAAACTAGATTTCATAGAGTGAGTGTCTGCCCACGCCGTTCGAGGATATTGAGGGGGTAAACTTACAGATGAAGACAACGCAGAGAGCAAACAACATTGCGGGAAAGAGAAGCAAGTTTTGAGTTTCCCGGTTGAAGAGCGGGGGCTGCTGGAAGATACTCAGACGACGGGTACGGATTGCGAGCAGGTTGAAGAACTGCATGATGACCAGGGTGACAAAGTAAATGGAAGATGCCTCGTTTGCGACTTGGGCCACGTAGTCAGGATCGTATTGAGGGTCCATATTGCCGAATCTGAGGACCATGGCGCCGAAAGGGACTCCTCGTCTCTGTTTTTTGGTTGGGTTAGAATCTGGCATTTGTATGAGGGGAGCGGGTTTCATACCTGCATGTACCAGAATGCCATGACGTATGACATGAAACATTCGTATAAACCGACGAAGACGTATGCGTGTGTCAACAGGCGGGTGTTGACGAGGCGGTCCTTCTTGGGGTCTCTTGGGGGTCGGAGCAAAACGTCGGATTCGGGTTTTTCGAATGCGAGAGTGATTGCACCAGCACAGTCGGTCAAACAACTACAGTTTGGGTTAGCATGCCTTTGTAGCCTGTTAGAGCTAAATTTTACTCACCAGATAATAATCATGAGGAAGGAGGACAGGATTTGGGGAACACCCAAGACAACGTTGGTAATGACAGGCCCTAGAACAATATAAGCTATCGGACATAAATAAGTTCCGTCGCAATAACTTACATAGCTCACTGAAACTTCCGGCTGGGAGAAGGTAGACAACAGTCTTCTTGAGGTTATCTAAAAAATGTTAATCGCAATTAACCGAATGAAGGCAAATGACCTTAATCCTTACCATATACCAGTCGTCCATATTTTACAGCCTCAACAATACCAGCGAACGACTCGAGGAGTACCATGTCGGCCGCTTCGATGGCGATATCAGATCCACTGCCTAGTGCAACACCGATATCTGCTGCCTTGAGAGAAGGAGCATCATTCACACCGTCTCCGGTCATGGCGACGATATTGTCGCGGGTCTGAAATTCCCTGACAATGCGTAGCTTGTGCTCGGGGGTAGTACGGGCGAAGACGATTTCATCGTAAGCGCATAGCTTATCCCATTGCTCTTCAGAGAGATCGGCCAACTCCGAGCCACTCATCACAATAGCGGTTGTTGATCCTGGAGATTTGACCTGGGACTTTTCGGAGTGCTCAAGCGATTTGACGTCATGGATGAGGGCCGGAGGTGTGCGAATAATTCCGCACTCAATGGCGATTGCCGAAGCAGTGAGTTTGTAATCACCAGTAACCATCATGATTCGAATCGAGGCTTTACGAAGCGTATCGATGACTGCCGGGATTTCGTCTCTCTGTAGAGCATGTTAGAATACTAGCCAATATCCAGGAGGTTTTGAGGGGTTTTTCCTACCGGAGGATCAACGATTCCGACAAGACCGACGATGGTCAAACCCTCTTCCGCATTGTGAAGAACTGCTTTCTCATCTTGTGAGGATGCTATAGCGTTAACCCAGTCACTCGAGACGGATTTCTGGGCCATGAGAATGACTCTCTTTCCTCTCGCTGACCAGCGATCCTTGATAGCCTCGATTTTGCTGCGATCCCCCTGTGAGAGCTCCGCGGGCTTACCGTCTTTCCTAATCGAACGAGTACACCTTGGAAGAAGGACGTCCGGAGCACCCTTGATGAACAAGTAGCTATTATGTGTCATTAGTTTCAGATTCCAATAACTTCGATTAGGAAAGGGTGCGACTTACCCGCCGTCAGGCTGGTTGAGTGGGGTCATCACCCGGATCATGAACTTGTTTTTGCTGTTGAATGCAACCTCGAAGGTCTTCTTCCACTGGTCACGAAGTTCGTTGACAGGTCCGAGAGATTGCGAAAGCCGAAGGATAGCCTGGTCGGTCGGATCACCGTAGATCTTTGTCAAATGCAAGGGGCGATCCAGTGTCGAAGCGTCGAATTCGGCTGCGTTGCAAAGACCTGCGACCATCCTAACGAGGCCAATCGACTCGTTGGGGAATTCCTTGATGCCGGTTCCGTGTACCATTCGCTCCCTAGCTTCTTCGCATGGATATTCCTCGCCTCCAGAAAAGCAATCGGTAGCAAACATCTCGTTCTAGGGAGACATATCACGTCAGTGAATGATTCACAGGTCGCAGTATCTGGCTTGGCACTTACCTTTGTCAGGGTTCCCGTTTTATCGGAGCAAATGACGGAGACAGCCCCAAGTGTCTCTACAGTAGCGAGGGTCTTGCAGAGAATCTTATTTTTCTTCATCATGTTGGCGACAATGGTGAGACTCATGGTCAAGGCAATCGGGAGGCCCTCCGGGATGAACGCAATTCCAACGCTAACGCAGCTGACGATGAGGGTTGGGACATTAATCCAATCAGGGTGGGCCTTTCGGAGCCAAGCAGCCCTGAAGAATGGTTAGTAATTGAAAGGGGAAAGAAATATGAAATAAATACTTACCAGATGATGATGATAATCAAAACAAAGGTCACGATGAACGAGGCGATGATGAGAACAAAGCGCAGAATTTCCTTTTGCATTGGGGTCATCTCAGTTCGGCGTCTGTTGGCAAGCCCGGCAATTCGTCCAAATACGGTGAGGTCACCGGTTCCAACAACAACACCAAGAGCAGTACCCGAAACGCAGTGAGTGCTTTGAAGTCCAATGCAGTGTGTCTCGAGGTAGTTATCGTCGGTAGATTCTACGGTTCCCGCCACAGGCTCAGACTCGCCTTCAGGTAATGTTAGCAGTCGGACGAATGCTAGGCATAGGGGAATCTTACCAGTAAGAATAGATCGATCAAACTTGACGTCTGCTGAGGTTTGTATAAAACGCACATCAGCTGGCAGTTTGTTGCCTTGCTTAATCTGAATCACATCGCCAGGTACCAGATCCACTGCAGTGATGCTGCTTTGCGTCCCATCTCGTATGACAATGCATTGATCAGGCAACATGGTGGTAATAGAAGCCATAACGCGGGAAGAAGACCAGTCTTGCCAGGCGTTGAATGCAGCCTGCAGGACGAATACCGCGAGGAGGACACAGGCCAACGCAAGATTTGCTTCAGCCGGGGGATCACCCAGGGGCTTCCAGGCCACGAAAACCAGGATGCAACCGCCTAAGAGGATCGTTCCAAACCCTCCAAAGAGGTATCCCATTGTAGTCCGGAACCATTTCGAAGGTGGAGGGGACGGCTTGTTTTTCCCATAGTCTGAGGTGCGACGGTTGACTTGCTCACCGGATAGACCTTGCGTTGCCGAGGTAGAGAGACGTTGCAGCAGCCCATCGATGGAGAGGCGATGCCAGTCAAGCTCCGCAAGACCTGAAGGATTCGAAGAAAGTCAGTTTGAAATAGTATATGCGAAATGAAATTTCCAACCTTTCAACTGTTTTCGTTCCTGTTTTGTGGTAGAATCTTTGCTGCTCTTCTCAAGGGAGGTATCCGCCTCGACTTTGTAGGAACTGGATCAACCCTTGCATTAATAGGAATGGCCTTGAGAATGCTGCAGGATTCTACTTACAGCGTGCGATATGTGATAGGAAGCAAATTCTCCGGGGCGGCCACTCTGCCACGTGCGCTGTGGATGGACATTGACGAAGCATTGGAACCGCGACGGGCGAGCGCACGCGTGGGATTGTGCGGGAGTCCCTCCTCCGCAATGCGGATTCGGTCCTTGCGATTTTCCTGGTCCATGACGCGACAGGGTGGAAGAGAGCGAGAGAACCTCAAGAAATCGACAGGGGAGGAGGAGAGAAGAAGTACCTGGATTGTCAGAGCTCCTCGACCAGCGGACAACCGCTCAGCTCTTTATAGGCAAACCTCGTAACCCCCAAATCCTGACAGCTTTAGCCTCCTCAGCTCCCCCGAGCGAAAACGGCGATGAAAGATCCAGTGAAACCATGGTCTCCGATGATGGACGAGCCACATGGACGATGGAGGTGATGTCAAGGGAAGGACAGGTGTGAGTGGGTGTGCGAGGGAAAGTATAAGGCGGTGGTGGTGATTGGTCAATTCAAATGTCGCGCGTGGTTTTTTCTGCCAGTCACCTCAGGCACCGCCCAGAGCCCGCACTGATCAGGAAATCCGAAGCTGGGAAAAGTGCGAAATTTGCACCGCCTCATCTCGCTTCCCATGGGCAGGGAAAATCCCGCAGCCTTTGCTCTGGGACTTTTGTTTAGCTGGCGCCATCTCTCCTATCATTTCCCCAAAACGTCATGAAGGGTCCGTCTTTCTGTCTCTCCACTGCACAGACCAACTCGATCCTGACTAGCTATGATGCTGTTGAATTTCCCACTCCCTTCGTTTTTCTGGTCCTGCCTCTCCTTTTGCCTTCCACCTGCCTCTTCTCCAACACAATTTTTCCCCTTTCGTTTCTTCTCTCGTAATATCGCTCAATCTCTAAAAATGACGCATAGAAAAAGCAAAGAAAATTTTTCTCTCTCCGTCCCCTAATTCTAGAAAGCGTGCAGCACCATTAGGAGATGGTAACACCATAAGCTTATGACCAATGACTCAGTGGGTAGTCGCAGCCTCCCCGGATATATCAATGCCCTGCTTGTAGGAAAAACACAACCATTGGGCTACATGCAAGTTTTAAATAGCATTGCACATGTAGGCGTGGTCCTAGGGATAATCTGTCAGATTTTCTGTTCGATGATCAAGTCAACGCATGTCAAGAAGATTCAAGAATCTCAATAAGCCTAACTAACTCAAGTCTGAATGGTCAATTTTGAGGAGGAATTATGGTATGTGGGCTCTGGGCTGGATGGCAGACTATGAGGCTTTAATTTGACCCAACCGACCGGCAGCTCCCAAGACACAACCAAATCTGGACATTCCTGACATACTGTTCGAATGCCTTGGTTGTAATTGAGCAACGTGTTTGGTGTCTCTACTGTCATTTGCTCTGTTTATTTCGCCGCCGAGTTAGATCACTTTCTTATCGTTTAAATATCGCGCCCTTGATGCCTTCATGTCGAACCCAAGCGCTCTCTGGGCATTTCTTGTCGCTCTTGTCCTCACGCCCAGGAAATATTGTTTTCAATGCTATCTGACATGAAACGGGGTGTCTTTGCAACTCTAGAAAGCCACATGGGTTGTGTTTGCCCTGTCATTCGGTGTTCGTAGCTATGGCGTGTTTCCTGAGCCATCTGGAGGAAGGAAGGAGGAAAAGGGAGGAGAGCATATTTAAGGAATATTTGGTCAGCATCTGATTTCGATCATGGGTCGGTTATTTGGCATCGGGAAACCGGGACTCTTGCTCCGAAACATCTGGCTTTTCATCCCCGAATTGGTTTCTTAAGGTGTTTTCTGCACGAGAGGAATTCTCAAAAATGGCCAGAACCACTTTCCACGGCTTTATCGAGGGCCTGAAATCGTTCACGCCACAGGAGCGACGCAACATCATAATTTATATCTGTGGCATTATGCTGTACAAATTTGGCCTGGAGGCGTTCAATGGCTCAGTCAGCGCTCTCGCCACGAACAGATATGACTACGAATCTATCCTCCACAGCACCCCCTCTAGGACCTTCGGTCGCGTTGGCCTGTTAAGCGGCCTCAATCAGGCCTTCCAATGTGTTGGGTCCATTATGATTGCCCCTTGGTCAAGCGCTTCCCGACGAAGAACGTTCTCGCCTGTGCTGTTTTCTCATTCGGCCTTTGACCATGATTCTTCTTATCATGGATGCTGCAACAGGGGGGACCTTTGCCCCTCCCGAATTCTGCAAGGAGCACCCCGAGGACGACTTCCACTACTATGGAGACTATAACACAGACGGCATGATACCTGTCTACACTATCGCAGGTATCGCCTACGGTATGGTGGAACTCATCTGCCGCGTCATCCCCAGAGACATCGTCGGGGGAAATGTCAAAAGCACCGTCATATGGATGCAATCGTGCACATTTTCTATGAAATTGCTGGAACATTAGGAGCCTTCTGTACTGGACTTGGATTAATCCCATACTTTGGTAATGATTTCTCCTTCATCATCACCCCATCTGCTTCACCTTAGCGGCCATAACCTGTTGTTCATCTCCCGACTGAACTTCAAGAAGACCGAAAAGGAAGTCCTAGAGAAACAGCCCCCGCTCATCAGAGCCACCCTCACCGGATTCGTCGGGTTCGGCCAATCAGTCTACACCGGTGCAAGGATGGTCCTCTCATCGCATAAAGTCGCCTGGTTGCTTTCCGCCTATGCGATCGTATTGTACGGACATCGGTACGTCGAGAATGGAATCGCACCCACCGTCGCACGTCGATACCTACGCAACTCCGCTTGGTCGCAGATCATGGTCGGGGGGTCTAACCTTGGAGAGCTACTGGGCGCTCTTTTCGTTGCCTTGTTCACGGGCGTTATACCCACTGCTATTCCGTGGTTGCGGTTGGATGCGCTTGCTTTGATGATCGTTTGGTATCTTCCGTACTGGAGTCCGGGTATGGGTCAGGTGCGTGATGCCTGGATGGTGGCTGCGGCGTTTCTTCCGATCTCGTTTGGGTGGGCTGCGGGTGGTGTCTCCCTTGCGGCGTATATCCAGGCCTCGTTGAGCCGGGTTGAGTCCCCGGATGATGATGTGTCTGCTCTAGGGGCAGTTATGGCGTTTCTGTATTCGACCTACATTGTCATTTATTCTGTTGCGAGCCCGCTTCTTGGATCTTATATTGGTGGGGTTTATGAGAGGACGGGAGGCGAGGAGAATGATGGGGGTGTGTATGAAGCTGTCCGGAACGTCGGTGGTGTTCAGTTTACGATCATCTCGGCTTTGGTTTTGGCTGCGACGTTTGTTCCGAGGGGTGCGGTGTCCTTCAATCCTAGGGATCTGTATAGCGAGCGGCTGGACAAAGGGTATCCATTTTACCAGGAATAATATACCGGACGGTCTGTCTATATGAGGACATCAAATTATAGCATCAGAATATAGTCAACCCCCCATCAATGAGAATATCAGCACCCGTAATATGGCTTCCCGCCTGGCTAGACAACAAGACCACAGCACCAGTCAGCTCCTCCGGCTGACCCATACGACCATGCGGAATCCGTGTGACCCAAGCCCGTCTATGCTCCTCAAGCCCATCGCCCTCATTCAGGATCGTATCCATGTACCCGGGACTGATATTATTGACCCGGATTCTGTACCGCGCCCACTCCGCCGCCAGCGACCCCTTAACAGAAATTAAGGCCGCCTTAGAGGCATTATAATGCACCTGAGGCTGGGGGAAATTCGCAACATGCGCCGAAATACTAGCCATGAGGATAATACCCCCCCCCCATTTCCATTGCGTGCCATACACCTCGCTGCAGCCTGCGCAACCAGAAATGCGCCCGTGGTGTTGACCTCGAACATCCTCCTCCAGTCCTGTGGGGTGATATCCAAGGCATGGATGGCATGTGTGATTCCAGCGAAGCATAAGGTTATGTGGATCGTTCCGAATAAGGCTTCAGCCTCGGAGACGGCTTCGTCGATCGATTGGGCATCTGTCACGTCGACTTGGGTGAAGGTAATAGTGGCTTTTGGAAACTCGGCCTGGAGGGCTTTGACGATTTTTTGGCCTTCGTGGGGGTGGATGTCGAAGATTGCGAGGCCTTGGAGGCCGTGTTCGAGGAGGGCGCGACAGGAGACGGAGCCGATGGCATTTGGTTCACAAGGTGAGTTTTATTTCCTTTGACCGCGAAACGGAGCCGTGCGCGTTCAGTTGGTGGGATGTCGGTTGGTGTTGTTGCTGCTGGGGCTGTCTTGGATGTGGCCGAGCCATCGCTCAGGACCATGAAGGGGGGAGCATTGGAGCCGTTGACTCGAGGTCGGGGGATTGTCATTGTGGTAGATGCGAGAGTCTGACAGATAGTGAATTAGAGTAGTGAATACTAAGCCTGAGACTTCTGCAGCGGCAATTTCGTCTTTGATATAGGTTAGGAGCTGCGATTGTCGATCCGGTATTGAGACTATGAGTCCGCGGGCCATGTTCGGTGGCGCTTTATGGCGTTTCGCCGCGATCACCAACGATGGGCCGTTTCGAACGCAGCTTACTACAGGTACCAGTGTACGGATATTGATTTAGGTGTATCGTGAGGTGGGGTTACTCCACCGGGCTGGATTCAATAATATAGAAGTTGCCCGTTTGTGGTGTGCTGGCGGCGCCCGTGTCGGCCCATCTCTCGCCGCTTGTCGCCGTTATTACGAGAGTATGAGTCCCGGCTATCTGACGCCTGGATATCCTCCCACCGAAATTCAACAGAAGCATCCTCAGCCTGAGGGGCATTTCCTTTGATCGATTGTTACTTGACCCGCCCGAGCGATGCCTACATAGAAGAGAGTGGTGAGTATCCCTGTCTTGTGCTCTTAGCCACGCAACCTCTACCCATCAACGACCACCAACTCCCGTATATCGAAAAATAAACATACAATACTTCAAAAATGGGAAGCGCCCAACAACCATCCACCTGGCTCGATAACCTCCAAGAGTAACGTATGTCTACTCCCTCCAAGGATGACAGGAATCTGACCTCTTTAGTGAACATCGACATCGATTGTATGGACCCTGCGGAGGCCAAGAGATGGCTTCCCTTCAAACCACAGGATCAGACAAGCAACCAGCGTCTAGTCCATGAGCAAATGGTGTCTCCTGAGAATCGCGAAGTCTTTCTCCAAACCGTGCGAGAGCTCAAAGACCAGGGCTGGGAAGCAATTCTTACCCGGATGGTGAGTACCTGCTTGCCGCCCACCCGTGTACCTTCCAACCCGACTCACAGCGGACTTGAACAGGCCGTGCTCCTATGTGCGAAGAACATCGACAATATCAAGGGCCGCGTCCTGCTGCAGGCCTCTGCCTTCAGTGCTTACGATACCGACAAAGTAGTTGCACATGCCCGGGCATATGCACGAGAATTCGAGAAGGCCGGTATTCCAAAGGATCGCTTCTGTATCAAGATCCCTAGCACCGGCCCAGCCCTGAATGCAAGCCCCATCCTGTTGAAAGAAGGGGCTCACACAGTCGGAACTTCCATATTTTCTCTCCCGCAGGCCATTGCGGCGAGCCAGGCACAGTGTCTCTCTATCAGTCCATATATTAATTGTGAGTCTCAACCATGCTTTGTTCCTCAAGGCACCTTTTCTGATGCCGATGAATAGTCCCCTGGAACCATGCGGATCGAACTACATGGCCAGACGTGGAAGATCCAGCCCTCCAGCACCCTATGTCACCCAGGCTTATGCAAATCCAACAGACCTACGAGCGCCTCCACAAAGAGACTGGAAAGGTTCAACCTCTTCTCAAGCCTGCGAGGTACGTAACCCCATTTTCCTTGCTTTTTGTATCCATCTTATGCTACAAAAATCCCGTGTCTAACTGACCGGACCTAAAGTTTCATCTCCGCAAGAGAAGCTATGGCGATGGGTGAGCTGGGCTGCCACCACGCAACAATTCCGGAAAATATTATCCGAGAGCTCTCCATGCTGAGTGTAGAGGTCAACCCGCCACCCGGGAATGATGTTAGTACCCAAACCGGCATTCCATCCGCACGTGTCCTTCACTTGACCAAGACGGATCCTCTGGTCGATTCAGATTGGGATGGAAGGCTTGCATCCACCGATATCGACTACCTCGCGGACCATGGCGCAGCCTTGGACAGGGCTATCGGGGAGGATCTAGTGACAGCGAAGGGTCTTCACGAGGCTCTCGAGGCCTTCAAGGCGAACGAAATGGAGAGTAAGGCGGTAGTTGAGGAGGCATTGCGACAAATCTAAGGAGTCGAGGTAAGCATTTGTTTAGTGTGTGCTCCAAAAGTTCATTTGGTATTTGCAGGATGAAAATATAATATCAGTTGTTTATTTTAATCATGTCCTTCGAAATCTCTCATATCCTATGGACTGGCGTAAAATGAATAGACAAATAGTGCTGGGGAATGTTTTGGGCTGTTTCACTGCGAACTCTGGGTAGACAAGATAGAAACACTCGGAGATCCGACCGTAACACAACTGAAGCCTTGCTCCTTCCGCGAGAAAGAAAAAGAAGATATATACAAATGGGGTAGTCACGGGGCCCTCCGGATAATTTTTTAACAACCTCCGTCGTCAGGTACCCCCCTAATTAGATTCTTAATTCCTTCCCCGCGTCCCGTTTTCTCCCAAGCCTCCGTGGCCTGCTCAAAAGGCGTGATGCTGCTTATCAACGGTTTCAGATGCACGATACCTTTAGAAGAAAGCTTGATGGCTAGCGCAAAGTCCCCAGCTCCGTACCGGAAGCAGCCAGAAACACGCAGCTCTTTCTCAGATAAAGCAAGCATTGGCACCTGGGGCTTGGCTTTCCCGATGCCAGTCTGCACATAGTTCCCCCCAGCTTTGACAAGATAGATGCCTAGCTGAATCGATGATTCGGCACCTGACGCTTCTACGACTGTATCGACCTGACCGTCTAAATCGAACCGCTCCGAAATCGTCCTTGCGTTCTCCTCTGGGGTCGCATTCGTATCAACCAGGTGTGTTTCGACGCCCAAGTAGGCGCTCGCAAATTTCAACTTAGCTTCCACCACATCCAGCAGGATAATGCGATGTGCTCCAAACGCCCTCGCGGTGGCAGCACAGAGCAACCCAATGGTCCCCGATCCACTAACGACCACCGTCTCTCCCACCTGGACACCCGCCAGCCTCGTAGCATGCACAGCAACAGCAAGGGGCTCGATGAGAACGGCTTCCTCCAGACGCGCGTCGTTCCCAATCTTATAAACAAAATCTGCGGGCGCTTTCCAGAATTTGGCCAGGGCCCCGTGGACGTCCGGTGGTGCCGAGGCGAACTTGACGTCCGGGCAGAGATTGTACCGTCCCTCTTTACACACTTTACAACGCCTGCATGGATGGCCTGGTTCGATGGCCACGTGGTCCCCTACTTTTACCGTTGTAACGGCTGGGCCGACAGCTGCGATCGTGCCGCACGCCTCATGACCCATCACGAGAGGTTCTGTGACTGTAGTCTGTATGCCTCCATGCCGCCAGAAATGAACCTGGACAATAGATCAGCCCAAACCCAAAAGAAACAATACGGTTGTGATTAAGACTTACGTCGCTACCACAAACACCAACGAATCGTATCCGAACGAGGACGTCATACGGGTCCGAAAGTATCGGGATGGCCTGGTCCTCGATTTTGGCAACTCCGGGACCATATAAAAACCACCCCGGATTCTGCATTTCCGAAAGTTGAGCCGTGGTCGTCATTTTCGGTCTGCTGGTGGGATTTCCGGGTGGTTCAGTCTGGGAAACACATTCCGGGGCAAGAGCGGGGTTTAAGAGACTGGCGTGCTGCCGTATCCACAAAATTAACTGATGGGGGGCCGATCTCGGGCCATGTCCGCCGATATATGGGCCCGAAATTCCAGCTAATTTCAACACACTTTTTCGCAGTGGGCCATCTGTCGCCGTTGATAAACCCAAAAGAATTGCTCGAGGGTCCCTGCAGAAGCTGAACCGTCGCTAAACTTCCCCATGGGGCTATGCAATCTATTGGTTAGCCTCGAAGTGTGTATCGCCTGGGTCATTTTTGTCCGATGGGGGAAGTGTACCGACTCTTGAGCAACTGGATTATGTGTTTGCAGTTCCGACGGGGAGCTTTATGAGGTATCAGCTTACAGAGGCTATACCGTACTTTTGCAGGAGGTGGATTCTCTGGCAAAGGGATGCGACGTTGCGTCCTTTAGATGAGTTTTCGGTTACTGGGCATTTTGTGAATGGAGATCGAGTTGATGTTGAGGCAAAAGCTGAGTGAAGAGAGGGCACTTCGTCTGGAGTTATCAGCCAACGGACAAACTACAGTTGCGTGCGGGCTCAAGGAGAACACGGTGTATTTGAGCAGCTATTGCGTACAGTTTGATAGTTTATTAGGCACTTCTTCTGGGCCGAGATTCCAAAACCAGATATCATTTTCCCCTTCATCTGAGGATAAAACAGACATATTAGATATGTGTGGCTCAAACCCTTCCATACCTGAACCGGCTTTTGAGACGACTGTGGGCTCTATATCGCAACCAACTACATCTACACGTCGTTACCCGTCAAAACCTATATCCATCGTATGCGATTTCCCAATTGGAGTCTTAGAAGAGCTAGTATAGTTTAGGCAATTTACCTGAATGATTCGAAAAGCTTATGACTCCACCGGAGTTCTATAGATAAATCTCTCTCACGGGCCATGTCCCCCGCCCACACGCCGGCGTATACTTCACCTTTATCTCGCAACCGATTGGTCCACTAAACTTTTGCATTAAATCCTCCATATAGACGGGCCATTTACGTCCGTTTATGTGTCTCATTTAATGGGATACCCCCGACAGCTCCAAGTTAAAGCCTACTTATATCCCATTCCACACAACCTCTCACCCAGTCCAGTATCAATTGACAATCAAGCCAAAAACAAAGCAGCGCACCCGAATAAGGCTCTAAGGATGTCCCACATCATCACCCTCCCCACCTTCAAAGCCCAAGGCCACGGCTCCCCTCTCCGCGCCCGCTCCATCACCCAAGCCTGGCTCCGAACCTTCTCCGAAGCCCTCAACACCTCTGATCCCGGAGCCCTCACTGCATGTTTCGTGAAAGATGTCTGGATTCGCGACTTTTTGTCTTTCACGTGGGACTTTCGGACGATTCACGGGCGGGAAAAGGTTGACGCGTACCTCCACTCAAATTTCAAGGGGAGTATTGAGCTATGTCTACCAGGGAGCGGGGCGTTTCAGCCCTCTTTCAAGAACCCGTGTCCGGAGATACAGTGGGTGGAGAGTATGTTTGAGTTTGAGACAAAGTATGGGCGTGGACGGGGTATGGTGCGACTGGTTCTTGATGACGAGGAAGGGGGAAAGTGGAAGGCGTATCTGCTGAACTTTACGCTGCAGGAACTCAAACAGCATGAAGAGGATATTGGCCTGAATCGGCCGACGGGGTATGTTGATCCCGCGGGGGGGAACTGGGCGGAAAAACGCATGCGGGAGAGGGAATTTCAGGATGCAGATCCGGTTGTTCTTGTTATCGGTGCTGGTATGAATCACCTCCCCCTTATAAATGTATGGGAGGGTATAGTTAATAACTTTGGACGCTTAGGCCAGGCCGGACTGAGCATTGCAGCTCGCCTCGGGCAGCTCAATGTCCCAACACTAATTATCGAACGGAACTCCCGAGTTGGAGATAGTTGGCGGAAACGCTATAAGGTCTGCTTCTGACGCAATAGACGGTATCCAGTATAATAATACTGATGGTTATATCTATTAAACAGACACTCATGACACACGACCCAATCCACTACTGCCACCTCCCCTACCTCCCCTTCCCTACCACCTGGCCGAATTTCATGCCTAAGGACAAACTAGCCGACTGGCTGGAATCCTACTCTAGCCTCATGGAGCTGAATGTCTGGTGCAACACAAACTTACTGGCCTCTTCTTCAACGAGGGTACGAGGAGCTGGACCGTGGATGTCAAACAAAAGGACGGGGCAATCCGCACCCTCCATCCCAAACATATTGTTCTAGCAACGGGGAATGTCGGGGACGCGATTATACCCCAGTTCAACGGCCAGGACGAATACAAGGGGACGATTTACCACGGGTCGCAGCACACTGATGCCTCGATGCTAGGTGATCTCTCCAACAAGAGAGTTCTGGTGGTCGGATCCGGGAACTCGGCGCACGATGTCTGTCATAACTTCTATTCGTGCGGTGCGGGGTCTGTAACGATGCTGCAGCGCGGGGGGACTTATGTGTTAACTGCGAAAAAGGGGCTACCCATGCTGCATACCGGTTCTTATGAGGAGGGTGGGCCAGACACGGAAGACTGCGATATCGTAGGCCAGAGCATGCCGATCCCGGTGCAGTTTGCGTTGAGTGTATTCGGGACGAAGGCGATTAGTGCGGTTGATAAGCAGACGCTGGACGGGTTATCGAAGGCTGGATTTCGGATTGATCTCGGGGAGGATGAGAGTGGGATTTACCGGAAGTATATTACGCGTGGAGGGGGGTATTATATTGATGTTGGCTGCAGCCAGCTGATTGTTAATGGGAAGGTGAAGGTTAAGTCTAGCCCTGGGGGAATCAAGGCGTTTAGGTCCGATGGGGTTGTGCTGGCGGGTGGAGAGAAGGTGGTGGCGGATATTGTGGTGCTCGCGACGGGCTATCAGACGATGCATAGCACAGCGAGGGGTCTCTTTGGGGATGAGGTTGCGAATCGCCTAGGGAAGGTCTGGGATCTGGATGAGGAGGGAGAAGTGAATTCGGTAAGTTATCCGGTCTGGAGCATGATTATTAAAGCAGGACGATTGACGCAAGATAGATATGGCGCTATAGTGGCCACCCCAATTTCTGGTTCATGGGTGGAAGTCTGGCCCTGTGTCG
The DNA here is from genome assembly GCA_027569045.1 of Aspergillus biplanus. NCBI lineage: Eukaryota > Fungi > Ascomycota > Eurotiomycetes > Eurotiales > Aspergillaceae > Aspergillus > Aspergillus biplanus. The sequence goes on from JAPDEJ010000023.1 coordinate 563,089, forward strand.
ATCATACTCGAAGCTGCTTGCATTGCAAATCAAGGCGAGTGAGCTGGGCATCTACAGAGCACCCGAAGACAAGGATACATTCCTATAATGTGCAAACCAGATATCGCAAGAAAAGTATCATACATTCATTCTTGAGTCTGCTCCCACTTCCTCAACGCCTCATGAATATCCCACGACAAATACTGCAAATCATAAAACTCCGCCGGGAGAGAATGACCCCCCATCCCCCCAGCTCGACTCTCCGTCACCGCCGCATCAAGCACCATCCGCAGCTGTTTCGCCAAATGCCACCGTTTCCCCGCGACAGTCAACGCATAGATAAGGAGGTACACCTTCTCCGGGACCGCCAACCCCGACGCCCGGGCATAGATAATATAGAACCGCGCCGCAATAAACACACAGAATATCACATGCGGGTTTATCGTCCCCAGCATCGCATCGCTTATCCCCCGTACCACCACAACCATAGTATCACAGCTCGTAACGCACCGCTCAGCCGCACACACCCATGAAACACTCCCATCTGACGCGCCATCGGCCGGAAAGATGAAGCGCTGGTACAGCGAGATCACCGCGCTATGGATAGTGCACAGAATGAGGATACTATTCGGATGCTGTTGGCCCGTTCCCTCGCCCGTAGAGAATAAGTCAATGTACGGCGGCGAGTGGATAGCCATGAGACTCTGAAAATCCGCCTGTGAGGACATGAGGCGCTGGTACACGGCGTCGCAGTCCTCTTTTCTCTGCAGGAAGTCGATTGACGCTTTGGGACTGTAGGATTCCTGCAGGAAGCGGTGGACTTGCCATAGTTCGTTGGTGGCGAGGCTCACGAATAAGGAGAAAGAGGAGGGGGTATCGGTGTTGCCGAATAGGTAAGTCGCGAGGACGGATTCGGGGTACCGCCACATCTCTTCGTCGCAGGGGACGGTTGCGGCGGGTTCGGGGCGGGAGACGGAGAGATGCCAGGCGGCTCCGAGGGTGGAGATGGAGTCGAGGGCTTCAGCGGTCCAGAAGGCTCGGATCTTCTCTTCGCGTTCTACGACGGACAAGGGGACGAACAGCATTCGGGGGGGTATTGCGGATGCGATGCCGAAGTTACGGCAGTGGTAGTTGACTAGATCTCGGAGCCCGAGTTGGGTGCTGATTCTGCGCATAGTTGGTTATTGGTGGGATGAAAAAGGTAGACAGCTCGACTTACCGTCGACAAAGAGCCATGAGATTATAGAATTCAATCATCCTCCCCGCCCCAAACATGGGTATTGTAAGAATAAGCAGAGCCTGCATGGAATGAAGCGATAAATTGCGGATAGCAGTTAACATAATATCATCCTCCAGCGTCTTCAACCACTTCTCCAGCTGAACGTCATCTATGCCTAACCCTGCAGCCTGTGTCGGAAGCACAACGGCCACAATCGCCTTAAGCACAATAGGCACAGCCGTCGCCGAAGTCTCTGTGAATTGCTGGCAAGTCTCCAAAATAGTCGGTTGGTGCAGGATCGGGAACCACGAATGATATTGGTCAAACCATATAGCGCAGTAGGTCGAGAGATGTTGTCTCATAAGCACTTCCTCTGGTAGACTCCCATCCACCGGAGTTATGGGCTCCCTTGGTGTTATCGTCGTCACTCCATCATCCGCTACCGAAGCGGAATTCCGAGCATGGATCGAGGAATTATTAGGGCGCATCTCTTCCTTGAAGGCGACGAATTCTCGTTCTAACGTCTCTGTAATTCTCTTAGACAACTATCTCACAAACATCGTTATGAAAATGTAGAAACCATTTTTTACGCACCCAATCGATTCTCCAATCGTGTTACGTATCCAGCTCGTAGGCCAGGGGCCTGCTGGGCAGGTTGGTAATGGCATGGAAATCCATTTTTGGAGCAGAATCCGCACCCGGGCTGTCTCCGATCACATCGGACTTTGCGTTGTCGGCAGGCCGAACACCTTCATTGACATGTCAGGTCTTGGCCATTTAACGTGGTCAGAAGAAACTTACACAGTCTGACTGAGGATTTGGCTTCGTGGCGAACTGGGCGATGAGGCCATCCTTGCATATTGCAAAAAGGGTGTGTAGAATTTACGCAGAAAATAATCCTTCGCAGTGGTTGTCGAAGAGAATTACATAACGCCAAACCCCGCAATTAGCGTATCGATTCTGGGGTCTCAGCGAAGTTGGATGGCTATTTCCTCTCAATTTTATCAGAGGCTCAAATTATTTCCCCCGTTCGTTGTATCGCATAAGGGAGACATCTCGATTACTGATCCAGTTTCCTTCTTCTAGCCATGCATATTGAATAAGAGAACAGTTCGACCGTGTCTCCTTTCATCCCTTTCCTTGTACTATTAGTCTACTTACTTGATCCCAATGAGATATTTAATGGGGACGATATAAATGAAGCCCAGAAATAATAAGTCTGCCGCCAATCACCTCTAAATATAGTCGTGTTATGACGCATCCACGGGCCGTCTCACGGCGTTGACGGCGCTAATTCCAATAGCTTTGCCAGGTTGACGCCAAAGTCACCATCGTGGTCCAGGGGCGACACATGGCCCGAGGGAAACTACGACCAGTGATTGGTGGGCAGGCGGTCAGGTGGAGACCGTGCGCCGGAAATCTGGAATGTCGATCTTTCTGGACGTGGCGGCCTCCTCTGCAAAGCGAGACTAAGAGGGCATTGAACCGCTAAGTACGGAGTCAGCCTTTTGTGTCCAGACGTATATTGGACTGGAATATATGTTGGGGGAACTGGAGTGGTTGAAGCATGCTGGAAGCTCTCCGGGGCCGTCCCCGGAGCCGGTCGGATCGGCGCAACGGCGATATATATTCCGATATTCAATGGAAGATCGGAGGCCGGCCACATGAATATGGTTCTATCACGCTCAACCCCGGCAGTGTTCGACTTTGGTTATATTAAACTTGAATATTAACATGGATCCGATATCTCCGGGCGCTGTCACAGGGAAAACGATGCCTGAGTCCATAGTTCACAGTCCGGACAGCTCGGACGCGCATTTGTAAGCTAGTGAGATTCCGGTGGAAGAAACGTTCCGGTGGAAAGAAGAGGATCCACACACAACACGATCCACCCTTCCCCAGTGACACGCAACGGGTTTTTTGCTTCTGACCTTGACGATTCAGATAATTTGGGGTCTTGGGGTCATGGGGTCATGGGGACAGTGTGAATGGAGATGGGGAAGGCCTTTATAACAATCCCATTCCCTAGATTCAGAGGGGAGGTATACACCTTGAGCCCCCTGTCCGAGAAATGATCGAAGGCCGCCGGCACACCCTTAGTGGGGCAAAGCTGCGGGGGAAATTCTGGTGTGGGCGAGAACACATCATGCATAGCTCGGCCGGTGGGTCTGAAAGCCAAAATTATTCATGGGATTAGGAGTTGAAAACAGAGCTCAGGCGCACCTGCTGCCTGTCAGAATCCTTTCGAACCTTTTTTCTTCCTTTCTTTCTAACACAGCCAACATGAGAGAACTAACAAGCCAGAGCTCTGGGAGTAAAACGGTTGCTCCCCAGCAACTCACTCAGCAACCGACACCCCCTGACTTCTATGATAATGTCAGTGGGGATTTTGTGATTAAGATTCCCCACGCGGACAGTCCGGTTAGCTACGGCTCAAGGGAAACTGCGAGGACCGATGCAAAGAATTCAGGTACGCTATTGAACCTGTCAGGCTTCGGGGGGCATGACTTAAGGTCTTCCAGCTTGCGTGCATTCCCTTCTTGCGGATAGTGCGTCTATATCAGCAAAGCACCATATGACATTGGACTTCAATGTTCCATCCACGTACCCTCTAGATCATTATTTGTCGACTGTTAATCAACTGCTCGATCTCCCAACCACAAGTACTGCGCAGGTGGTTTCTGGTTACCACTGCGCGCCAAAGAGGGAATTTCAATTTCCCAAGCGAAATTCGGGCATCGCGGACGATGACAGTCAGTATTTAAAGGCCAAGGGGGCTTTACGGATGCCCAGCCAGCAATTACGCGACCAGTTGTTACGGGGGTATGTGCGATATGTCCACCCGCTTTTACCGGTCCTAGATCTCGGTCCCTTCCTTCACGATATTATTCTCGGTAATGAATCGCGATACGAGAGCCCGCTACTATATCAAGCCGTGATGTTGGCGGGGAGTGCATTTGTAAGCGATGAGGATGCCATGGCGGACGGATTTAGCTGCCGAAAGGTCCTCCGACGGACATTATTCGAGAGAACCAAGGTAAGACGACCATTTCCCTGGTAGGAAGTGTTGTCGATCGGTACTGACAGTTTTGGCCACTATAGCTCCTGTACGAATTCGAGGTCGAGCAAAATTCCTACACCCAGATCCAAGCCCTCCTGCTCATGACAAATTGGCACGGAGACGAGACCGACAACCACAAAGCGCCGTGCTACTGGCTTGACCTAGCGATTTCCACCGCTGAACGAATAGGTCTTCAACCAAGCTGGGAAGCTGGCAGTTTATCCGTCAAAGATCGAATGTGGTGGTGCTTGTACGTGCGGGATCGTGTACTCGCCCTCGGCTTCCGCCGACCCCTCCGAATTCGAAATATTCCGTTTGAGTCGATCTTCATGATGAACCTAGTACATGCTGCGTCAGGCGAACAGTACCATGAACTTGTCTTGCAAACTCTTGGCGATGCATCTCCGTTACTTAGCCATGAAAACCAGGACCGATTCACTGTTCTATTTATAGAACAGGTGAAGCTGGCGTACTGCCTAGGTGCGATTCTGGAAGGGTTGTTCGATGAGAAATGGGGGCTCTCGCCATGGGGCGATGCCAAATACTCACTCGTGTTAAAAGACTCGGTTCAGCCACCGATCGTGAATGTATGCGAAGAGCTTCTAAAATGCTGGATACGCCATCTTCCGGGCACAGTATCTTATTGGCCACCTCTTCCCACTGATGGACGGGATAAGGATGCAGATGCCGGAGAGGCAAATGAGCCCACCGTTCATCGAGCGTACCTCTATATTCTTTACCTCACAGCCATGTCGGTCATCTATCGCGTGCGCGCAGATCAGGCGAGTGGGAAAATGAGATTAAGAGACGTGACGTTCCAGGTCCAGCACACGTTAGATGAGTTACAACAGAAGCAGCTATTGCTATTACTTCCGGGGACTGCGGTCACCATTATTCTCCTCACGCTTGAGGCAACCATTTCAGATCTCAGAGGCTCAGATGATTTGCTGAGACTCCAGGCAATGTCAAATTTACATGCCTGTGAACAATTCGCGTCGGAGTTATTCCAGACTTATCCGGCTGCAAAGATGGTGCTTTCACAAGCTCAAAGTGCTCGCTCTGCCATCCTGGGGCTGGCGGATGCGTGATATAACTCCCTTATATAATTCCGAAAACCGTAAAATAGCCCAAATGTTGGCACCTGACTCAGGACCACTGGCTTTTGCTGTACAACCGTTTATGACTTAATGAGAACAAACTGGAATCATGGTAATCGATGCCTTGTGAATTATAAGGTGTCTGGGCGCTGGGAAAAATGATATGATTTGAAGAATTTGTTGGCCTTCCTTTATGAGCCATTAAATTGTGTCTATGGCTAATTATATTTTGACCAAGATGGCAGAGTATTCTCCCGTAGCTGGTTATTTATAGCAGTAATCTAAGCCTTTTAGGTTGAAAGCGAGACCATCGAGTCCACTGGTGGCATATGCGGATCATGCCCGCATGGGTGGGGCTCTATGGAAATGTGCGACCCCAATTCCAGGCGCTATTTTGATCGTCGAAAACCAGGTTAAAAAAGGCTGGAGACCCGTTAGCTCAAATATTACGACATGAAGTGTACGAGGGAGCGTGGTGTGCCTACATTCTCCAAAGGCCCCAAATGTGTTGTCGAGCTGATGGAAGATATGTGTCGAGGGAAAATCCCATAGGTCTAGCCCTCGCCCTATACCATCTGGGGGGGCTGTCCATGAGCTTGCAATAGGATCGGAAGATCCTTGCAGTTGAACTCTACCGTCAATCAAGTTTGAAGAAGGTTGATTGGGAATTCTGCGACACTCTGGGCTATTAGAGTCCAAGAAATTCCTGGTGTCTCTTGATGTCGTGGTGGGCCGACCCGCTGAAGATAAGCTTTTGTCATTGCCGGGTCCATCGTCCTTACCCAAAGCACGAGACATCTCTCGTGAGATGGTGACCTTTAATAGTTCTGTCAGAAGCTCTTCACTTTGTTTCGCTATCCGGTTATAATGACTAAGGCTTCTGCTGGCATGGATGATCCGCATTACCCCTTCCTTTGCCTCGTGAGCGGTGGGAGTGAAAGGGTGGCTAGTAGGTGGGATACAGAGGATGACACCGGCCGTAAATTGCTGCATTGACGCAAATGAGGCAGCAAAGTGATTCCTAAATCGATGTACTGGAATATGGGAGATGCGTAGAGCAGCCGCTGTGGCGGCCTCAAGGGATTGATATACGGCATCCATCACCGGTCTATGGTAGACGGAACCATCAAGCTTCCTCTCCAAAAGCGGCCTATGGATCTGAATCACCGCGGTATCGTACGTTAATTGCAACGTAGCTGCCTGGAGATAAATTATATCTAGTTGGTTTCGCGTTCGTCGGGGCATTTCTGGGAGCTCTCTCTCGATTTTATCCCATCTGTTGTCCTGCCGCCAGTACTCAAGATTGAATAGTGGGGGGATTCTGGCCTGAAGTTGGCAAAGCAAACTGTCTGCATTTTGTGCAATTTGCACAATTGCTTCTAGATCCTTTTCTTGCATGTGTGGTTGTAATCGAAGCTGGCGGAAACGGCACAACGTATCCCGTATAACGCCGTAGATCTCCGCCCTCATGACATGAAACATTGTCCTAGCTGCTGCTCCACCGCTCTCTCCTATCAATGGGTGAGACAGAAGCCAGGGGTCAACCAGGAGATCGTCTAAGTCCCTCAAAGGGTGCACGACAGATGCGGGGTCCGTGGAGGTTGGGCGCCCGTAGACCATGGAAGAGAATGTATCCGCTATTATAAGATGGTTCCAACAACGGGAGCGCACCTCGTTTTTCACTTGGCCCTTGCTTTTGGGTGCTGGGTTTTGTATATCCAAAGCAGCTGCTGCCCTCAGCGCCATTCCACCAACAGTCCAAGCAAGATTTGGCGAGTTATGAAAGACGTAGTAGCTCGAAAGTAAAAAGCACACCTGGATCCCCTCGATTTGGCAGTCCTCCAAGATATCTAAAAGATGTAATCGTATCTCAGCAATAAGCCCGTGAAGCAAGTCAGAGGCATGGATGCCATGGAAACTCAAGATCTCATGTCCGGGCCAATTTTGATCGGGCAACGTCGATTGTAAGGCGATAGCGGCAACTGATAGAACTACCATGACTGTGCCCAGGTCTTCTCGTCTCCATTGGGTTTGGGAAATGATCTTTTGCGACATCTCTCGGAAGGAGCCTTCGTGGAACAGGAGGATGAACCACTGCATTCTGTCGAAATAGGCATCGATGAGGGAGAGCATAACAGAAGGTGGCGGCATAGCAATCTCTTTCAGGCTCCATAAAACATGCCCCGATTCCGAGATTCCCGTATCCCCAGGGATGGACGCCCCAGTGAGTGTTCTGCCAGTTTCCTCTTCGTTAAAAACATGTCTAGCGAAGTCAATTGCCGAAGTGCCAGCATTGAAGTTTTGTGCTTCACTAGGCGTATCTGAAGCTGAAGCTAAATATGATAGGGTCACTGTTCGTCCCGACCCGTCCGCCGGGGACAATCTGTTCTGTTCCTGGGCAGGGGAATCATCCCTTTGGACATTAATGTTATTGGTTCCAGGTGTGTGAGGATCCCGTCGACCTCGACGGCGAATAGGGGTATTCAGAGACGTCTCGCATTTGATCCCCGCGCGAGTACACAAGACGCAGGGTCTGGTGGTATCACACTAACATTACTTAATCAGTGGTTTGTTTCCTTGAGTCGGAACTTTCCGGTCGCGTTGACCGATTTCGTACCTTGAGTTTCTGCCGGCGGCACCGGTCGCAGGCTTTAGAGGTGCGCGACCTTCGTGCGCTGGGGCGCGAATTATCCTGCATACGGAAGATGGAGAAACAATGTTCTTATTGATGCATCATAGAGCTCCCCGTATTCCATGAGGTCATCCTGCGCCAAACCACAAAAAGGCCAAATGTGGAGTGGGAAGGGAATCTCGGCGTGGAAACTCTGGGGTCGAATCGGTTCTTCAGTCGCCACCGGGTGTCGTGGAACCGGGATTCCCCATTAGCGCGATCAAACTCGGGGAAAGTACGGAAATAGCATTCGGATACGTGGATCTGAGCGGGGTGGTGATACCGAGAGAAAGAAGAGGTAAAACCTGCCCTATCTGGTGGTAAGGTGCCTCAAAGGAAGGTTCGCTGGTGCAGATGGAAAATGGCGGAAGGCGCTGGAAAGTTGGTGTTGTGTTTGGTGCCTGAGGAACCCGCCAATCCCCCCACTTTCAAGCTTCCGACATTCAAAAGGAATAGATTTTCACTGCATCATGGGTGGTCGACCTCCGGTGGAGACCTGGGATCAAATATGTCGCCTTGTAAGCCACCCTCATCTACCTTTTTATTTGGCCTCTCGAGAACGACAAAGCCCCTAACAAGTTCCAGCTTGCCAACAATGGGTGGTGGGGGGACCTGTTCTTCGTAAATCATGCCTGCAAAAATGCAGCAATACCAATAATTTATGAGACGCTCACCATCCACCGTTGGGATGTCGAAACTTTGCGAGCCGCTGTCTCTGAGGTAACTGAAGGGATCCATGGACATCTGTTTGTAAACCATGCCCGGAATCTTCGTATCCTTTGCTATCGTGCGGATCGAGCCAAGAGATACGAGAGGAAGATGCAGAATTGCGCCACCGAATTTCTCCGATATAGGAGGCAGGCAACCATTGAAACCTTTCTCGACACTCGTCTGACTGAACCTTGCTCCGTCTCGCAACAACCTGAACCCGTCCTCTGTCTCGATGCTTACAGCAAGCAGGAGCGAGACTGGGAACCTCTCATTTCTCTTCTCACCCGCTTGAAGTCTCTGAAGCAGCTTGATTTTATATCGGATAATGGGTTCGCAGTCTTTTTACTACAGGCAATATCCCAGTATCATCCAACCTGTCCGTTGAATATATGGTCGGGGCAAGCCGTGGGATATGGCAAGCCACGGCAAGCAAGATATCAAAAAAGTCGCTGGTTCTGTTATCCGATCCCGGGGCCTTCGTACATTGGCTGTTGGAAATATCACGGGCAGTGCCCCCCGGCCGATGGAGATATTCACCCCCTTGCATAAGGACGGTTTCAGCCTCGACCATCTGATTCCCGAGGCCCTCCCTTCACCCAGCATGTTCACGGGTAGCCTTCCTCCTCCTGACCCTAAAAAAAGAAGGCCCGAAATGGTTCGTGAGTGCTCCTACCAATTTCACGCCTGCTCTACAATCCCTTTCGTTCTCTAACGAAAGAGGTGGCCTAACTCCTACTGAGGATACTTTTTTGCAAATGGTGTGTGTGCTGGACCTTTCCCGTCTCCGGTCGCTTGATATCGACGTCGCTTTCTATCCGGCTGGGCTACCACGGCTTACAGGGCTTGCATTGGCGCTCCCGAACTTGGAACGGCTATTTATTTGGACGGAGTCTTGGGAATTGAGCGATCCAAGTATAGAGGTGGATGACCCGGATATAATATCTGCGCTTGAGGTTTTCAACCCGCTCAAGTTCCTTTGCCTTCGCGACCTCCGGAGCATCTCTGGCCTCAGTAGAATCCTCGCGTTACATGGCCCGTTCTTGCGCGGCCTCATACTAGAGCCAACTATTCGAGAGCGGTGGCAAGTAACCGATCGGGGATACAAGTATCCAGAGTTCAATATCTCTAATATTTACCACTTAGCCGAGAGCTACCCCAACCTAGAGGAACTCCAGCTGCAGATCCGGCGATCAGGGGGGAGTTACGATGAATGTGAAATGTATAGGGCACTGGGAAATTTTCCCAAACTCCAGAGCCTTGTTTTAGACCTCCATTTTGATCCCCGGCGAGGGGACTTGAGCTATTTTCAGTTCGATGGCCTGAAATGATTGAGGTCAAAATAAACTTAGACCGTATAAGTGGTTCCGGGACCGTTTCTTGGACCAACAACTTAATATTTCAAGGTTTGTTTCAAAGCCATTCGTCAGTCTCCAATTATGGTGCTCTTTCTGGGATGCAATATGGTGCTCGGATGATCGGGTGGAGTTCGGCTGGCGGTTCATGCGCCAAGTTCGCAGGATGGGACAATCAGTGCGGGGAAACCGGGCACCAAAAACATCAGCTTCAGCTCCCTCTCTTCTTCTCCCAGGACTTTGGAGATACGGGAGTTAATTGATCTGATGAGAATCCCCGCACTGATCATCCCAGTAATAGCATTGCCGCTCCTACCAAACCATGCGTTTCCTATACCCAAGAAATCAAATACCCCTCACGGGGAGAGTTTCATCAAGACTCTACCACGCCTCCACCCCACGCCTGGCCAGTCGCATCCACGAGGAATCAAACTTCCTAGATACATTCATTGAACAGAACAAGCCCGCTCAGAACACAATAGACCACTTCACCTCAATAGCATGGACTCGCAAGATCCTCCAGGACAAGAAGTACGAGCTCGTCCCCTTCTTCCCACGCTACCTCAACGAGCAAACCGGAGAGAACCGCTTCTTCTCCCAGACCGTCAATACCGAAACAACAATTCCTCATCTCCTCTCACTCCGCTCAAAAAAGCTAGGGTTATCTAACTCAAACGATCACCCTAAATCTCATGAACATAGCACCACCACCCCTCAACCCGAGGTCCTCTGTCTGATGTCCCTCGGGCAAGACCTCGAGGCACACCCTTCAATCGTCCATGGGGGCTTCCAGGGCGTGATCTTCGACGAGATCATGAGATTCGTCATTCTCCTACATTATAACCTTACCTGTGCCCCGGGACCCAGAGCACGTCACTACACGGTCAACATGTCTCTTTCTTATCGAGCGCCGGTGGATGCACCCAGTACGGTCTTGGTTAGATCGTGGCTGAAGAAACAGGAGGGGAGGAAGTGGTTCATCGCTGCTGAGATTGTGAACAGTGAAGGTTCCGTCTTGACGGCTGCAGAGAGTATGTGGATTACGGCGAAGAAGCCTCTTTTGCCGCCTCAATTCCAATAGCAGGAGAGGGTTTGTGGCAGGCTAGGTATGGTGTGGTAAAGAGTGGATAATATAGAAATTCAACCTGTACCTATTATTATTTCAGGCTAAAGACAAGTAAGTGTTAAAAGGAGAATGCCACGTGGTAGTCTCATTCATCTAACAACCCATCCTACGAAGCATAAATGATTCATGTATTCTCCCTGGTTATTGTGCAGCTCTATCCTCGTGAGCAACGCAGAATAATGCAGGGACCTGGAAGGGTCTGGATTCCACTAGTCCCAAACAGGGACGGCGGTAGAATCCGAAAGACAGAAAAACTCCCATATTGGAGAGAGACTTTGCTCGGCTTGGTAAAGCTTGGAAAAGGCTTTGATAACTCTCCCATCGTGAGTGGCCAGGAAACTTCCTCCCCTGACTCTCCCAGTATGCAAGCGGTCGCTTGTCTGGAGTATGTATCCACCAGAAATTCCAGAACGAATGGAGCGTTGTTCTCATCCCTCGGAACGACCTTCTGCCGGCCCTGTCGACCCACTTGGCCCTGCCGGTTTACCCAGTCCTGAGCCGCTGTGTATCCAATCACATCCTTGCTTTTCACATCGTGGTATAACCTCTTCGCTACCTGGTAGTTGACACCTGAGACAGGGTATAGAGACTGGGGATGGTTCTAGTTCTGGGTCGCTTAGCAGTAGCATAGCAATTGGGGTCGAGCCTGTATAAATACCAGCAACCTAGAATCAAAAGCCTCTCACAGGCCATCCTTTCTTTAATTCTTAATTTTACTATAGAATACCTACCAAGCTAATAGCTTGTAGAAGTCGATCATGATGAAGGGTCTACTCACACGCGCGCTGACGCTCAATCTGCCCCCCTACCCCGATACTCCAATTCCCTCCGGGCAATCACTCTCACAAATTGAGGCTGCGGCCGCAACGACCCTGCCTGAATCCCCGGTCTCCAATGTCCAAGGTCTTGCCTTCGACCGCTTTTATCAACTATGGATGGAGAACACCGTGCGTGATCCCTTCAACCCTGTATGCTAGAAAACCACTAACAAACCCCTCAGAACTACGAGGATGCAGCAGCCGATGAAAACATGCAATGGCTAGCATCTCAGGGAATCCTGCTGTAAGAATAATCCCAATGCCTCCTTTTCCAACGTTTCTCAATTCTAAACCTGTTCAGTACAAACTACTTTGGTGTCACCCACCCCTCCATGCCCAACTACTGCGCCTCAGTCGGTGGCGACACCTGGGGCATGGACCACGACAGCTTCATCCAAATGCCTTCAAACATCTCCACAGTGGCAGACCTGCTCGACACCAAGGGCATCTCCTGGGGAGAGTACCAAGAAGACCTCCCCTACCCCGGTTTCCAAGGCTTCAACTACTCCGACCAAGTCACCTTCAAGGACGACTACGCTCGCCGACATAACCCCCTAGTCCTCTTCGACTCCATCACCGACAACAGCACCCGCGCCCGCCAGATCAAAAGCTTCAAGGACTTTGATAATGACCTGTCCAACCAGACCCTGCCACAGTGGGCCTTCATCACGCCAAACGTCACCAACGACGCCCACGATACAAACATCACTTTCGGCGGCAAATGGGAACGAGGGTGGGTCGCTGATCTGCTCAACAACGATTACTTCATGAATAACACCCTCTTCCTCCTAACCTTCGACGAGGACGGCTATGTGGAGAACAACAGGGTCTTCAGCGTGCTCCTTGGCGGTGCGATCCCGGATCATCTCAAGGGAACCAAGGATGATACCTTCTACACGCACTACTCGACCATCGCAACCGTTTCTGCTAACTGGGGTCTCCCCTCCCTTGGACGCTGGGACTGTGGTGCCAATATCTTTGAGATCGTGGCGAACAAGACCGGGTACGCTAACTACGACGTTGATACTAGCAATTTGCTTCTGAATCAGACATACCCTGGTCCTGCGGCTATCGGCTGGATTGGCAAGTATTCGCCTGTCTGGCCTATTCCGATCACGGATGCGAAATGCTCTGCTGGCCATGGTGTGCTTGATTCCGTTAAGGAGCTCTATGGTGGCGTTGCCCCAACTTATAACTATACCAGCCCGTATCCGTGGGACGCGAAAAATGATTACAATGTCGATGTTACTGCCACGCGCACCGAGAAGCCTACGTCCACGACCCCGGATTCGGAAAGTACTACGCCCCCTACTGGTGGTGCCATGGCTGTTGCTGTCTCCAATTCGAAAACTGCCGCATTGGCTTTGGTAGCGGCTCTTCTTTATCTTGCTTAAGGTGGTGGTATAGTCGATTGGCTTTTTGGTCTTGGGTTCTAACCTGAAGAGTTGGAAAACTTTTGGTTGAGTGACTAGTATTCCTCGGTGTGTTGGGTATGAGGAATCGCCTTTAAATCTGTGTTATTATTTAAAAGAAAGAATCTTGTCTTATAATAATTATGTTGGAAGTTTTATTAAGAAACGAAAATCAGTTAAGAATTTATCGCAAAAGAAATAAAAGCCGAAGTATACCACTACACACTGAGCAATGCCATCTCCCAGCTCGTTCCATCTCATGTTGTCGCTCCGAATAGTCAGTCCAATCCTTTCCAGATGGACATGGCGAATCAGATATTTTGCGTCCAAAAAACGATATTCCGCTGCCTATGTGCTCGAAATCTGCCCCCCCTTCAAAGCTAGCTAAGCCTTTATTCTTAAAATTGATAGTGCCGTCGGTTGCATCAAAGACGCTCTCGCCTTCGCCCGTCTCGCGGTATTTGATCTTGAGCTGATATTTTCGGGGCTGGCCTTGGGCTGCCTTGGACTTCTTCTTAGGCCTCCCCCTGGGTTAAGAGGCTGATTGGTTTCTCTTGGTGCCTAGCTTGGAGTTCTTCTTGGCTGGAACATCATCTTTGTCGTCAGTTTCCTCTTCAGATCCCTCATCGCCCGTAGAGCTGTTCCAGTCGGATTCATCGTCGCCCTCGGCTTGGGCGCAGTATTCATCCAAGGCAATCTCATCGGAACTAGTAATCATGACCCCGTCAACAACCCCGAAATCAAAGTCTCACTGGAAAACGCCCGGTGTATTGGTCTCGTGGATGTCCAGGGTAAGATCACCTATGTCCAACCACCCATCCTCAATATCCTCGCAGTCAACAATATAGGAGCCGATAGGGGTGACATCCTTTGTCCGCTTGCTAAGGTCATTGACATAATCCATATGCTTTTGTCAACCGCCCGCTTATGTTCCTCCTCCTCCCCCCCATCTTCCATCGCCAAATGCCTTGCCAGGTCCTCCTCGTATTTCCTATCCAGCCAGTCCTCCTCCTCGAATCCCCTTGCCTACTCCTCCACGCATTCCTTATCCCTTAATCGTAGGGCCTCCTTTAATCGCATCATCTCCTTGAAGACCCTTGCCTCCTGCACGGAGTGTTTCTTTGCCGCCCTTTTCACTGCAGCCGCATCCCAGCCCATAAAAATAACCTGATCCCCCGGTCCAAGGGCTTTCATATGGTGTAGACCAGTGACCTTACTGGCGGCTTCCATCATACTCCCGGAACGATACTTGATGTTTCCATCAAGAAGTGGTATACCGATCACAGTCGTCGTTTTTTTCCGATCAGGCTGACCACCAGACAAGAAATACCTTTGCATGACCCAGTCAGGGTCGGCAGAGAGTTGCTTGGGGTTGTGCTTGTCTAGCCATTCTGCGTGCATCTGTTTTTGCAGCCCCAAAATGTGGTCCGGGACCCGATCGCAATTCCCAGCTTGGAGGGCAGCCTTCATCAGTGTGGCTCCATTGCCGGAGAATTCGCGTTCCTCAAACTGCACCCCGTAATGCTTCAACTGGGAGCGGACGAAGTTGGAGTTTCTTTTTAACGCCTTCCGCCCATCGCGTGGGAGTTTTGGCTGCGAAGTCGGGAACCTTCGGTTCGTTCCATGCGGCCACGGTGTGCGAAAAGCGGCCAAACCCTATTTCAAACCCCTCACGATGAATTTCATTGTGCTTGTCGTCATCGGACATCGCAATCGGTATTTGTGAAGACTTATTCCCTGAAAAAGATGCCCAGGGCGGTTTAATCAAAATATCCCTGGGGTGCGACAGATCCCTTAAGTCGTCGGAAAGCACCACGCAGGGGGCTGGCAGATTACAGAATTCGGAACCAATAATTAGAGTGCAGAATAGAAGCGAAAACAGTCAATCAGAAGCCAGACAGCCAGGCTGAATTTTGGTCTCCGCGATTTTTAAGTCTGCGGGTGACATAGCTTGCCTTGGCTGGGAGAGAAATGCCAAGCGGAGGCAGCAAACCGGAGCGGAAAAACTCTCGGCGAGGATGGATTGACTGGTCACATTGTACGTATAGCTTGAGTCTTTTTGCACTAAAAGTATGGTGATGTTAGTATTACCGGGTTAGGCAGACATAGTAGCTATTTCAACCTTCAAAAAAGTCCATAGATTGCCAGGGAATAGGTTGTTTTAGCGCCAATCGCTGGACTGCCTGAAAAATATATATATATTGCGGCTTGCTACACCCTGCACACCCCAGTTCGGTCAGTTGTTACCAAAACAGTTCGTTTCCCGCATGGTTATTAAAGATCCTTACCTAGCTTTGGGATGAGTTATGGTTTGTATAATTCCTCTTTGGTTTAAAATGCACTGGTACCCTCAGTCGAAAAAATAAAGGCAAGATCCGCCAATCCTTCTATATTAAGATTACAGAAGAGTTCCTGGTTTTGGAGGTCTAGCAGAGTACACGGGTCACCTGTGCTATCGTACGTATCGTGCTGACCGGGGAAGCTGGGGACGCCAAGTTGGGTGGTGGGCTCCATACCTAAATCGATGCCCGAGGTAGGCACAGGCGCTGCAGATGTTTCTCCATATAACGGCTGGACCCCGTTGGTGGGTTCCGCTATCCGACCCTCTTCTTCAACCGGCATCGTGGCCTCATTGTGCAGCTCTGTTAGAACGACAACATATCGCTGTGCATATGATGTCTCGGTGGAGCAGGTTGCTAGGTTGCGGAGACCCTGCTGCGCGAGATCCAGGTACGGTTTCCAGAGGTGAGATGGCTTTGAGCGGCTCTGGACGACATACAGGTACAGCGCAACAAGAGCGGAAAACACATAGTAATGAGTAAACTACGGATGGATTAGCCATTTTTCAGGTGGGTCTACAAGGAAGGAGCACACACCCAAAAGGCGGAGTACATCTGCTGTTTCTTGACAAGATCTCTCAGCTTTGTCACGATTGTGGTCGCTGCATCCAAGCATCTCCGAACGCTGTACTGGGAACCAGTCTCGGCAGCATTTTCCAGGCGTACGGTGGATGTAGAAGGTTTTATCAGCAGAGCCTGCCGATGGAGCAGGATCGTAGCATGGGAATAGGCCATGTGGAGGACCGTGTGTTGCCGGCGGAAGATTGTCATCATAATTTCGGTCTTCTCAATGTCAAGAAAAGCGGCAAGTTCTTCACGCCATTGGATCAGACGGGCGTCATACAGTTGCACCACCGCCTCCTGCTTCTCATGCACCAAGCGTCGTATGCCGTAAAGATCGCACAGAATACCGCTGATGATTTTCGAAAGCCTTCGAACCTTTAACCTGAGCTCATGAAAGGAATGGTGGTCATGCACCTACTTTGCGTGATAGATTGAGGCCTGCGTGAAGCTCTGTCCAGCCTCATGACGAGGTAATATTTCTATTCGTGTAATTTGCCAATCATCCACGCACAGAGGCAGTTCCTTCACCTGCATCAGCTACAATTTTGTACGGAGGAAACTGGCATATTCTCCGGAGGAAATGGAGAACGCTCCCTACCTGGTCGAGGTCCTCCTCATGAAAGCTTCGGGGTCGACCGAGTCCGGAACTAAGATAGCTATCAAGAGTGTACGCACTCCAGAAGACCCGCTTCCCACACTCATGCTCGATAAAGTCGACAATTGCGTCGCGCTTCTTCCGCCGATGCAGTCCGATGGCGAGAACGAGGTTCGCAACGGTCCCGAACAAACCCCAGGCGCGGTTCACTCTAGACTTCGATAAAAGATGGTAGCATTGGACAAGTCGTGCTTGAATACTGGTAAGACGAATCCCCCCGGAGGCCAACTGAAGATGGTGCTCTGAGGCGAAGAAAAAAGCAGCACTAAAAGCAGCGTGTCAGCACGTCTCTCTCTCTTACGCTCGGACGTACGAACCTATCGACAGTGTCGTGTGCAGTCGAGTCTTCGGACGGCTTGTACTGCACGGCAACAGCAAGCACCGCGAGTATTATAGCGCGTATTTCGTGAGCTGCAGGAGCAAGAGGTCCAGGGGTTCGGATGGTGCTGTAGAACTCTTTGCACCATCTCTCCACTGTGGGCTGGTGTAAATATCGATGGGTTGGCGAGGCAAAATCAAAATAGCGGCGGATCAATGCCTCAGCTTCTACCTTGCTAGGCAAAATTAAAAAGTAAGGGTCATATTGAGGCACGGGGGCATCTGCGAAATTAAACACGGAGGTTTGCTGCCCTGGAGAGGTAGAGCGACTCGTTTCGTGGAGCCTTTTGAGAGCCCGCGAAAGGAAAGAGACACCGGAGGCTGGACCAACATAATGGCCTTCCTGGTCCGTGTGTGCCGGCTCTGGTGAATTGCGAGACGAGCGTCCATTATCGCGAATAGAGGGTGGGACTTGTGTCTCGGGTCTGGTAGCCTCACGGATAACGGTGGTGCCTGCCAAGTTGTTGTCTCGAGGGCCTACTAGATTGGGCCTGTCTTCCTCATCCTGTGAGCACGGTGTAGCGTTGTCGCTCAATGCGTTACTCGCTTCTACGATTGCAGAGAGAACACTCTCCTGACTCTCGTCCTGAGGCGGCGTGGTCTCTGGGCTGGCAGGCACCCCGTTTGTACCAGTATTTGTGGTTCTGCTTGCGCCGACGTGGTAAACAGGAGCAACGGAAATACTGGGAGCCTTGCCTCTATTGTAGTCGGACATGAAGGAGCAATCCAGCTTGCCTTGGACGCATAGCGCGCAAGGCTGGTTCCCTGTACATCTGGTCTTTTTTCTTCTATCAGTCAGTGCTATCTCTTGCGTATCAGGATAAAAAGCGCCCTCACTTTTTGCAGGAGTCGCACGCACGGGTTACTCGCACTCTTTCGCCATTACGACGACGCTTCTTTGCAGAAGGTTGCTCTTCACCGTCCATATTGTTAGTCCGTAGTATCGGTCTCAACCAAAGTACCCTCCCTGAGGATGGGAAATGGCTTCAATTCGAGTGCTCGGGGCACTTATTCGGATAATTGAATATGTGAATTGTTCGTGAGTGGTGGTTTCGCGGTCGCTTTGTCGACCCCGCATGTTCTGTGCGTATCCGCCGGAAATGCTCCCTAGCCGAGGCTTGTATATCCACGGAAATGTCCATCCTGATCAACGAGGCCCTATAGTCCTTGGCAGTACCGGCTGCCATTATTGGCTGCGTTTGATATCAAGCCTTCAGGGCCAGTTACAGTGACTGGCCCAGTTCGATTTATGCTGGGTACAGGCTAACGAACCCAGCCTGGCTCATGAGGGTTCTCCAAGATGTTTGGAAAACTGGATGTCAAATGCCTGTAGTCTATGTAGGCACCTAGATGGCCCTATCAGGGTACGAGGGTCACTAAAGATTCATCACAGTTAGCTCCGTCTAATGAAGTAAGGCGAGCGGCCATCGCAGCCTGAACGACCGGGTTACTGACACACCGACTCAGCTGCGGCGTATGGCAACGAAACACAGGTGGGAGAGGGCATCAAAGCTTCTGGTGTGCCCGGGCAGAGCAATCAATTATCTACTTGTTATTTGATTTCCTTGCACCACACGCGGTCGATTGGCGGCTTTAATTCCGCACTGGTAGCAGGTGGTCAGCAGTCTTGACAAACACGCGCTCAAGGGGTTTCCACGTTTATCCAACCGTTTCACCCAATCCTAATCTCTTGAGTTCACGTTTCACCACGACAGAATTCATTCCAGCGGTGGAATCCGGCTAGGGAAAAGCACAATGAGCTCAAGGAAAAGGAGGACTGAGCTTCTGGTGGCACAATGGGTGGTTTTCCGGTTCAAAGTGAAAGTCATACCCGGGAACTTCCTCGGGACACGAGCGTCCCTGAAGGCCCTGAGATCAGTTCCCAGGTGAGCTGCAAATTACCAAACATTCCCAGGCCTTTTGCAGGCCATATGAAGACCTTGAGTGCTCAAACCGATGACACATATATTAATGCTACGTCCAAACCTCGCTAGGTGCTTCATTCGCTGTTCTTGACAACGTCGCTAGCATCATCTTCAATTCATAACGACTTCTTACACTATACCCTTCAATCAGGGGTCGGTATTCAACTTTGAAGAAAAAGCATAATCTTTGGAGGACATGGCGTCATCAATCTGCCATCCCCAGCCCATCGGTGCCGATGTAGGCTTCCTGCGCAAGGATTCGCCCGTGCCAATAGCGATGAAGCCCCCAACACCTCCACGGGAAACCGAAGACACATTCTACCGGCTTGAGGAAATCTTGATTGAAAGATGTCGATCCACCCCCGATATCCCAATGATCGGATACCCCGCCAACCCACAGACAGCAGAGGAATACATCTATTACACAGCTCGGGAATTTGATCGCTTCGTGAACGGAGCAATCCAGGATCTACGGCGCCAGGGACTAGGTCGTCGTCCCGAGGGACAATTGCCGTCGAAAGACAACCCAGTGGTTGCGCTCTTGGGTCCAGCCAATCTCGACTACGTCGTGGCCGTCTTCGCTCTAGCTCGTATGGGCTATGCGGTCTTCTATCTTTCCACACGGCTCAGCATAGAGGCTTACATGAGTCTTCTTAATCAGACTGGCTGTTACCACATTGTACATGCTGAGATACCGGCCCTGGTCAAGTCTGTTTCCGAACTGCGTGCTCAGCGAAGCAGCCTGCGGTCGTTCATGTTCACGACGCAGCCCGCGTACATGAGCTGTACGGAGTCTTCGGAGTATAGATTCAAGAGCACCATTGAAGACGGTACGAAGACAGCGTACATCATTCACTCATCCGGTTCGAGTGGCGTTCCGAAAGCAATACCTAGCATGCACAAATCCGGCATCTCGAACTACACTTTCAGCCACGGCTTTGAGTCATACTTTGTGACACTGCCGTTCTACCACGGTCACGGTGTGAGCATGTTCTTCCGAGCTATTTTCAAAGGAAAGCCTATTGCGTTGTACAACGCTTCCCTGCCATTAACAGGTGGATACTTGGTCAAGGCATTAAGGAGCACCCGGCCCGAGAGTCTGCACTGCGTGCCCTATGCGTTGAAGCTCATTGCTGAGGCGGTGGACGGACTGGAGGCATTGACAGGACCCAAACAAGTTCTATTCGGGGGAAGCAGTTGTCCGGACGATCTGGGTGACAAACTGGTGGATGCCGGTGTTCGTCTGATCAGTCACTATGGTGCCACTGAGCTTGGGCAGGTCATGACTTCAGATCGTCCGGTCGGTGACACGGCATGGGACTATCTGCATCCCTTGCCAACCGCTGCCCCGTACCTGTTGTTCGATCCTCTGGACGACGGTTCATTCGAGTGTGTGGTGCTAGATGGCCTACCCTCGAAGAACGTTAGCAATTCACACAATCCACCCAATTCGTTCCGAACCAGCGATCGCTTCGTCAAGCATCCAAGTCTTGTGAACCGTTGGAAATACGTCGGCCGCCTCGATGACCGGGTCAACCTCATGAACGGCGAGAAGGTCCTCCCCATCCCGATAGAACATCGTATCAGGCAAAATCGGTTTGTCAAAGAGGTGCTCGTCGTTGGTGTTGGTAGGCTTCTGCCTGGCCTGCTTATTATGCCTAGCGACAATGCAGAAGGACTCAATCAGGGCCAGATTCTGGAAAATGTATGGCCAGACATCGCTACGGCAAATAGCAATGCCGAGGCCTTTAGCCAGATCTCAAGGGACATGGTCGAGATACTTCCGGTCGATGTCTGGTACCCTCAAACAGAGAAGGGCACTCTGATTCGAAAGGCATGTTACAAGCATTTTGAAAAGACCATTGACGGGATCTTCGATCGTGCTAGCGGCTTAACCAATTCCACCGACGGACAATCGCAATCCCCTGCAATGAAACTCGCCTTGAGCGTCGCTGGCATAGAGGACTTTCTGACCGGTATCATCCAGCGAGATCTGGGGCTCAATCATATCCAGCCCGACACGGACTTCTTCACGGCTGGCATGGACAGTCTGCAGACCATCAAGGCGTATGGCGGTATTAAAAGACATTTGGACCTTGGAGAGGGCAATCTCAATCAGAACGCTCTGTATGATTTGGGCAATATCAAGGCATTGGCTCTTCATTTGCACAATCTGAGAACAGGGACGCAAAATAAAAGAGAGGACGAAGTTGACACCATGGCCAAACTCATCACGAAGTACTCCTCGAACTTCCCGAAATCTGCATCTAAAGCTCAACAAGTCGTGGTCAGTACAAACGCTTCCTTCCAATTGCGTAAATCCCACCTCGTTGAGTTTTGACTAACTCTGTTTAGCTCCTTACCGGCGTCACAGGATCCCTGGGCTGCTATATCTTGTCAAAGCTCCTTTCAAAGCAGTGCGTCAGAAGGGTATACTGCCTCGTACGAGCTTCATCCCCCGACGCCGCTCTAGATAGAGTAATCTCTACCCTCTCAGCAAGGCAACTCCCAATCACCAACATAT
This sequence comes from Aspergillus biplanus, assembly GCA_027569045.1. Classification (NCBI taxonomy): domain Eukaryota; kingdom Fungi; phylum Ascomycota; class Eurotiomycetes; order Eurotiales; family Aspergillaceae; genus Aspergillus; species Aspergillus biplanus. The sequence goes on from JAPDEJ010000023.1 coordinate 584,920, forward strand.
CCAAGATCCGCGCTCTACCATCCGATCTCTCCAGACCAGGTTTAGGCCTTGCCACAGACATCCTCTCCACCCTTTACAACACCCTAACGAAAGTCATCCACTGTGCCTGGGCCGTAAACTTCAACATCGGCGTTCTCAGTTTCGAGAAACACCATATAGCCGGCGTCCGCAACCTAATCGACGTCTGTCTCTCCTCCCATCGCCAATCCCCCGCAGAGTTCTATTTTTGCTCCTCAACTTCCGTAGCCGCGGCCACCCCCTCACCAGCCACAATCCGCGAGGAACCTGTTCCCGACCTCTCACACGCCCATGCTATGGGGTACGCTAGATCCAAAGCCGTCGCTGAGCGCATTGTCCAAGCGGCCGCCGAACAAACCGGGATGATCTCCAAGGTCCTTCGCGTCGGACAAATTGTAGGCGATACTGTATTCGGCCGCTGGAATCCCGACGAGGGTATCCCATTGCTGATCCAAAGTGCCACTACACTAGGTGTTCTCCCGGCTCTGGACGAAACACCGTCCTGGACACCCGTTGACATCGTTGCTCAGGCCGTGTTGGAGCTGAGTGCCATCGAGACTCTAGAGGAAGATGGTGCACAGACAAGAAAGCGATATGCTGAGGATCCGGGGGTCATCTTCAATGTCGTGAATCCCTCCGTGTTTCACTGGACGAGGGACCTTCTTCCGGCTCTGAGGGATGCGGGTCTGAAATTTGAGGTTGTGGGCCAGCAGGAATGGATCAAGCGGCTTAGAGAGGGGGAGCAAGATCCTGTGAAGAACCCTACGGTGAAGTTGACGGAGTTCTATGCTGGGAAATATGATAATGAGAGAAGTCTTGCGGGTGTGGTCTATAGCACTACACTCACGGAAGAGGTGTGTCCGGCTCTAAGGGGCGGGGTAGATTTGGTTTCAAGTGGGATTGTCAAGAAGTTTGTCGACTCGTGGAGGGGTGACTGGGCAACGGTTTAGTTGACTTATATATTGGCTATTGACAGGTGTCTGTCGACCATAGTACAAATCCAGCGTGAAACCGCTATGAACAGTACGGTCATCAATTTAGTAGTAGATAGTATAGCATCTAGAGATGCATCACAACAAGACTCTAAGAAACAGAGCTATACAAATCACCCCAAAAATCCAAATAGAGAGCTTAATAACCCACCCGACACTTTCATGAATTAGAATTAGTACTCGTCGTCTTCATCCCAGCCAGAGTGGATCCGTACCTCCTGTTCGACTTGTGGCCCACCACCTGCTCATTCCCCGGGGTCTGCACAGGCTCCTGATGTAGTATTTCAGCCTGACCGCCTTCAACCCAAGATGCTCATAGAACTAACCTCCAGGCAACACCCAACAAAGTATTCCTCCAGCAATTCCCTGGCCTCATCGCTATGTTGTACATCCTCAAACGCCTTCGTCGCGTCCTTCCCACCTTCCCCAAGCAAGACTAGATCTCCTCCCGGGTGCTAAAGCCACATTATTTATTACCCGTCTCAAATGAAGGAGGATGTGTTCAAGGTCGATGGTGATCCCTTACCTCATGCACGAATTCATGGACGTCGTAGACTGCCAACAGAGAGTCAGGGAGAGGTGTCTACTAGCGAACCGGAAAAGAATCGCTTACCTTTCCCCGATATCAATAGGTGGAGGTTTTTGCAGCTGGAAAGGCTCAATAGCTCAGCCGGGGTGAATTGCCTTCTCTTTTCGCTCATGGTGGGGGTCTGTCTTGGTACTAGGCTGTGTTTCTTTTCCCGTATCTTTCATGTAGAGAGTTATATAGCCATCTGGCTGTCTTGGGTGCTGGAGGAGTAGGGAACTATGAGGAAGGACATTTGTTATCCGTACTCGGTAATTGGACGGGTTGAGTGGCCGGATAAGCCAGCCCTGAGGACATTTAACGGCCATTGGATGAAACGGAGTGTATGTACTGACTATGATTCTCATTGATTACTTCCTTGCTAAGAAACACTTCTTTCAACCTCCAGAAATTCCACGTAGTCCCTCACAGCACTCTCAAAACTAGTATCCGGCCGATATCCCAACCCAAGCACAAGCGTATTATCAAACCTCCAAGCGAACGAATGCAGGATTTTGCCCAGTTCCTCATCCTCCACCTCCCTAATATACTGCAACTTGTCCGTTCCCCCAACGTTTTCCAACGCATCCATCATATCCTGAATAGTCATCAACATCCCCGGCGCATTAACCGCTCTCTTATGCTTCGGGAGGGCACCCGAAGGGACCGACAAGGCATGGATCAAGTTCCCAATCAGCGTTCTAGGAGAGCACACCCACAAAGGAAAACTCCTATCCTTAATCGGAACCACACATTCCTTCCCCTGCAACGGTTCCCGGATAATACCACTCGCGAAACTAGTCGCTGCTGCTGTGGGACTTCCCGGTCGCACGGAAATAGTCGGCAAACGCAAGCTAAACCCGTCGATGAACCCTCTGCGCGTCATATCGTTAGTCAGGATCTCGCACATGGGTTTCTGTGCACCGTATGAGCTTTCAGGTGTGGAAATTACATCCTCAGTGATGATTTCCGGGTATGGACGGCCATATACGGCTTCCTCCCTCGGACCAACTACATTAGTACCTAAGAGCCAATTCCACCACCACAATGCCCAACCCCACACAAAGCAAAGCCTACCGCATCGTCTCCCACGTAGCGACCAACAAATACGCCGTCCCAGCCATGTGCTGCTACAACATTGAAGAAATCATCGCCACCGTCCGCGCCGCCGAAGCCAAGAAATCCCCTGTGATAATCCAACTCTTCCCCTGGGCCGTCGAATACGCCGACGGCCTACTCGTCCACGCCGCAGCCGAAGCAGCGTCAAATGCCACCGTCCCCCTCGCCGTACACATGGGCCACGCCCAGCCACCGGAGATGGTCAAACGGGCCGCTGATCTGGGCGGCTTTGATGGCATTATGGTGGATATGTCACATTATGCGCGGGAAGAGAACCTAGCCAAGACAGCGGAGTTGGTGGCGTACTGTGCGGATAGGGGGATTATCACTGAATATGAACCAGGGAGGATTGAGGGGGGTGAGGATGGGGTTGCTGATACAGATGGGTTGGAGGGGGAATTGACTACGCCAGAGGAGGCGGAGGAGTTTGTGGCGACGGGGGTTCAGTGGCTTGCGCCGTCGTTTGGAAATCTTCATGGGAGGTATGGGGCTAAGGGCCCGCAATTGGAGTTTGATCGGTTGGAATCTATTGTTGAGCGGGTTTCGGATCGGGTGTGCTTTGTCTTGCATGGTGCTGGAGCTGAGTGGTTCGGGGAGGAACTGTTCCATCGGGTCATTGACGCGGGGATCGCCAAGTGTAATGTGAATGATGGGTTTAATACGTCCTACGTGAGGATTATGAGTGAGCGGGCAGCGAATACCCCATTGACTACGTTGTTTGAGATGGTTACGGACGCGATGCAGAAGGATGTTGAGAGGCATATGGATTGGATGAAGAGTACGGGGAGGGCGTGGGAGATGAAGTAGTTATGGAAACCAATTCTTGAATATTCATTCACTCTGCTATTCAGCTAATCCCATGCCTACTAGCGAGAGACCAATCCTTCTTCAATCCTCTGCTGGTGCTCATCTTCCTGTGTATCAATGTACAATAAGTCCTTCCTAAACCCTCTCCCTCGGTGCAAATTCTACATGCTCACTGGACTCGGACTTTTCAACCCCATCATCGACGCTCTTTCCCACAGGCTCAGAGACCACGACATCACCAAACTTGGCCGCAATTTCCTCAAGTGACAATTGATTGGTTTCCGGCAACCAGATATAGTACACCACAAGAGCAAAAAGGTTCGTCCCAATGAACACGAAATAAAATCGCCATTGAATCTTCTCCAAGGCGATGCTCGCGGCAAAGCTCAGCCAAATCGCCGTCACGGACTGGGTAAACATGGCGAAGCCCACCCCCGTGGCTCGGAGATCCAATGGGAAAATTTCGGAAACGATGACCCACATAGACGAGTTGAAGAAAAACGCCCAGAAGAAGGAAAAGAGGAAGATGAAAGCGACGCCCGCCCGGCTGCCGGACAGGTTGTGGTCGTCGGGGAACTCCTTCGATAGCGGGGTGAGAATGCAGAGGGTCGCAATGACAGTAGCCTCTCCGCAGATCACGGTTCGGCGGCGTGGCCAGTGGTCCGACAGGGTGAAGAGGCTGATCGACTGTCCGAGCAAAGACATGAAGCCATACAGAGCAGTGATAAGGAGAACAGCACGGCCTTCGAATCCTAACGACTTGTACATCATCGATTGATAGTTCTGGATGGCATTGGTGCCGGACAGCTTGCCCATATTGATAATCAGGCAACCAAGAAGCGTGCGCCGGATGTAGCGCCGTGTGAACAGCGTAGCGATGACAACTTTGCTTTTGCGTGTTGTTTCTAGGTGGATTTGGGAACGCATTTCAGAGTATTCGTGGGCGACGAATTCCGGCCCACGGTGCTCGTGCAGATATTTCATGACCATCTCGGCGTCTTCGTATCGTTCTTTCATCAATACTGCGTATATTCTTAGCCTAGTCCTCGGAGCGGTATAGTGCACATTTGGGAGTGGTCATGAAAGGAAAGAAATGGGGAGTGAGCTTACACCAACGTGGCGAGTACGGCAGGAAGAACGTTAGTATAGCCAACAAGCCTGCCGGGGGAGCCTGCATCGCGAGGGGTATGCGCCACTGCAAATCACCGTGGGCAAATGCACCCGCATAGCCGATCCACCCAGCAAGGAAGTAGCCGACGCTGTTCATCAGACCCTTCAAGCCGACCAAAAAGCCCCGATTTTCGGGCGGCGCAAGCTCCGAGAGATAGACGGGAGCCACAGAATACACCATACCTGTCGAGAAGCCTGAAAAAGCGCGGCCCACAATCATCATGGGGATGTTCTGAGATGTAGCTTGTATGACGGCACCGACGATGGAAACAAAAGAGCCGAGAAGGATCGACCAACGACGCGACAAGACATCCATGGACCAGGAAGAAACGGCGCTCCCAACGCATGATCCTGCGTAGTAACCACACACAATGCCGCCGTTAATGACAGAGCTGTTATTGCTGCCGCTAAAAAAGTATTCTGTGAACGTATCGTGGGCCATGGTGGAGGCGATGATGCCAGTATCAAGACCGTAGAGGAGACTATTCGCAAAGCATTAACTCTGCTCGCCCAATTCTTACTGTTAGAATGACAAGTCCACAGGGTAGTACGGACCCGGCCAGCGATATGCTCGTAGCTATGGTGAGCGAGCGGAGGGAGTTGCCCAAATGGCCTCTCTGTTGAACCATTTTGGTGGGGATGCTGCCAACGCAGTGCTATTCCGGTGGTCTGCAATGGCGGCGAGGATCACAGCCAGGGGAGAAGTATGAAAGGGAGCCAACTTCTCAAAGGCTTCACTATCCCCTTAATCTCGCAGGGCTAGTTATACCCCAGAAATACCCCAGAAAATAGGAGATCCGGTCACGTGGACCAGGGCGAGATCGCGGCCGGAAATGTCACAATCTCGGTTTGAGCGTCATCTTGAATCGACTATGGATAGTCGGGGATCAACTTGGAATAAGCAACTAGACTAGGGAGATATAGAGCACCCCGCTTTCTCCAACTCCGTGTTCTTCAAATGGCGTCACAAAGGTTCGCTGGGCAACCCCAGGTATTTCCGGACGAGTCGTATCCGGGAAGATACTAGATAGCCGCTTAGCCGGTGGGGTGGATTGGTCTGTACCCTAATTGGGCAGCAGGGGTATCCGGGGAAATGTAGCCAAGCACCCCGCTTTAATACTTCGAGCCAGACATCTGAGATCATAAAATCAACTTGGACCAGCTCCAACGCTGTCGCACAGGGAAGTGGGAGACCCGATCCATACTCTGGCACCGAATCAACCTCAACAGGATGGCGCTTCTTGTTACCGACCATCTGCTACCCCCTGGAGCTCTATTCACCACAGGAGCAAAGGTCCTATCATCGATCCTCCTCCTCATAGCCGTCTGTAAGCTTCCCATACAGCGTTAGTAGGCCAAATCCAAGGATGCCATAATCTCACCGTTGTTCTAGGCATTTGCTGGACCTACCGCAATAGAGGTTTCTGGACGTCTTCCTCCGCCAACGCGAAATGGATCACCGGTCCCAAAGGCAAAGCCTTCAGAGGAAATGTTCAAGAGCTTCAGACCGGTGGTGCTGCCAGCTGTAAGGCCTGGTTTTCCCTCTATCAGCGATATGGGCCCGCGTACGAGATGACAATCCCCTTCTTTCGCTTACATATTATCAACCACCCCACGTATCTCGAACACATCCAGAAACACAACAGCAAGAACTACATTCGCGGTGCCTTTGCTCGCAATGTTTTCCAGACGCTTCATAGATCCAGCATTTTCATTTCAGATGGCCCAGCGTGGCAACTCCAGCGAAAAGCTGCGACAAGGGCTTTCAGCAAGCAGAACTTCGAGAGACATATCACGCGCTCTCTCCACCACTGGCTTGGTCTTTTAATGCGGCTTCTCTCAAATTTGGCCGAGGAGCAGATCGAGTTCGACTTTCAGGAGCTGATGGGTCGGATGATGTTCTGTCTCTTCCTCCGGATTGCATTCCATGAAGAAAAGATGGCTTTGGACATTTTGTCTGACAATCCAGAGTGCCTTAAGTCTATGCCGGCCTATGTCAAAGCCTTTGATGAAGCCAATTATCGTAAGTGGTTGGCATTCTACCATACAAGCACACTGTACAGTATCTGACGCATCTTGTCTTATAGTATTCGATCGAAGGCGACGTGATCCCCTATGGAAGCTCAATGAAAAGCTATCTGGCGAGGATAGGATCAGTCAGAAAGCAGTGGACCTTTTCTATGGACAGATTGACGGTCTGATCAAGAGGCGTCTTGACGCAATGGGACAAGGCTACAAACCTGACCCAGACGCTGGGGTCGACATTCTAGATCTCTTCATACAATCAACTCAAGACCCATATACCCTCGGAGGCATGGTCTTTGCCTTCCTATCAGCCGGCCGTAAGTTTCATATTCAACCGATCAAGCCGCCTATTAACACCCTCACCTGATTAGGTGACACGACCGCATACAGCATCTCGTGGCTTATGAAGGAAATCCATCACCAAGACAACGAACATCTCGACGCCGCGAGCAAGATGAGAACTGAAGCTGCCGAACTTGGCTTCACAACTGGCTTCCTTAGTTACGGAGATGCCCCAGTGCGTCCACCCACTCCATGCTGGGCAGACAGCCCAAAAACCAAATAATTGTTCCAGCACTAACCCACCCACAGAAGTTGCGATTTGCGAATGCCATGTGGGACGAAACTGCACGTATTAACACTGTTTCTCCCGCTGGCCAAATGGAGGCTGCGGAAGACGACACCCTCCCTGCGGTGCCAGAGCTCAATATGCCTCCTCGACACATTAAGAAGTAGGTTTTCCGACCATTTTCTGTGGAAACCGAGCTAACCAACCTCCTCGCCTTCCCGTACAGAGGTGACATCGTCAGTTATCAGAACTATGTTCTTTCACGAATGCCAAAAGTCTGGGGGGAAGATGCTGCCGTTTTCGACCCATCCAGATGGTTCAAGGACAACGGGGAAAGCATATCATACAGTCCTTTTAGTAAACCATACCGAAATCCCGCCGACGATCATAGCACATGCTAATCCCATACTTTTCAGAATATCATTCATGGAACGCGGGTCCTCGCAGCTGTCTTGGCCGCGCACTGGCCACCTATGAAGGTATCGCCATCAGCACCGCGATCCTTCAACGTTTCGATATCATACTATCCGATGCCGCCAAATCATATGAACCACTCGCTGCCTTGAACATGGTATATTGCTCTCTCTTCTTTTATTCAATTTAGACGGGTGCTGATGTTCAATCTCTCTACAGGGAATCAAGGGTGGACTTCCCATGAAGCTGAAAGCGAGGGCCCCGTAAAAGGCGTGAATTAGCCCTACAATCAAGTTTCAATCCGCACGTTAATGATGCAGCTCCCTTCGGAGCACTCAATTTCCAACCTTACCTGGATAGGAGAAGGTGGTCAAGGGATGGGTCGAAAGGCAGCCGTTTCTGGCCCCAAAAGCCGTCATTTTTGCCGTTGGTTTGACAGGTCCTCAGATTCCACGTTAAATAGTTATAGAATGGCACGACCTTCAGCACCTTCCAACGTAAACAGGCTATTAGCTTAAGGCTCACGGGCCTATTTAAGAGTGATATATAAAGTTTGAATGAAAATTCTTTAATAGATCTATTATTCCATCACCGCAAATGGGGGTAAAGATAGAAATCCTTACTCTGTCGATTTCCCGGTTGTAGTCTGCTCCACCTCCTGAGTTTCTCCATTTTCAGCTTTCGCGACCTGTCGATCATTCAACTCAACATTCTTAAGGAAGAACATGACGAAGATCATCGGTGCGAGAGCAGCCACTCCGGCGATGGCTAGTAACCTCTGCGATTGCCTATAGCTCATATCGATAGCATCCCGAACGGGTGTACCGACCTCATATGATTTAGCGGTGACAATATCACCGAAGATCTTCTCGGCCTGATCTTTCATATCGTCTGGGAGATATTGCTGCAGCTTACGGGGAAGCACACTGCGCCAAATCGCGCCCGCCACGCTATTATGAATTGGTCAGTGCGTCAATTCATTTTTATCTCCTTTCGTGCTACATCCAGAAGGGTCATGTGCTTACCTTGTACCGATGGCACCACCAACGCTCATAGAGGCAAAGAATACTGCCGTAACAACTGAGACGTCTTGGCGGGAGACGACTGCCTGCACGGAAACCTGCGATGCTGTCTGGTAGAAGCCACGACCAACACCGATCAGCGCCTTAGCCGCAACGAATGAGGCTTCATTGCCCGTTTTGCTGTCGCCCATGTCGACGAGGTAGAGGAGAACCCCCATTCCAAGGATGCACATAGGTACTCCTGCTAGAACCCAGATCTGGGACCGCCGGGTGAACTTCATGCAGTAAGCAACAAAGATACCCGACACCTGGAATGCCACGCGAAGGGAGTTACTATGTCTTTTGTTAGCTTGGTCTGCGGGAAAGGGGGTAGAAAGTGAAGGAGGGCCGTACTCGATCCTGGTGGACTCTCCCGCACCAAAGTGGCCAGCAACTTGAAGATAGCTCGTGAAAAAAACCGAAAAAACAGAGTAGTGGAAGAAATCTAGGGCTCCTAGAAGGCATGCCGCGCCAACAGTGCGATTCTTGATCATACGGTAAGGGACAAATGGCTTTTCCGCAAACCACGAATCCCACACGATGAAGGCTACGAGGAAGAAGACGCCAAGAACAAGCATGGCAATGAAGGAACCCTTGTGCCAGGCCTCGCTATTTCCGGACCCTGTCAACGACAACGGGACCAGAAGCAAGCAAAACCCAAGCAGAAGGAGAATACCGCCCGGAAGATCCAATTGAACCCACAGCAAATTATACGTACGCCTCCACCACGCATCTGTGCTCTCCCAGCCAAATGACTCCGCAGCAGACTTCCGGACCGGCGCACGCCGTTGGTAAAAGAGCATGGTACCAATCAGGAGAAGGGAGCAGACTGGTTGGATAATAGCCCACATTCCCCAACCCCAGCGCCAGGTAGAGTGATCCAGAATGCGCTCAGCTACTATAGTTCCCAGGTATAAGGTAGGGATCGTAGTGAGCGAGTCCGGTAGAGTTGACCAAATGCCACGGTTGACTAGGTTCGTTACATCGGCGACGAACACTTGCTGCGTAATCCCAAAACCTGTGGATCCGATTGCCTCGAAGACACCCGCAGCCTGAAACGCAAGGGTTAGCTTTCTTCATATTTCTGTTTATGCTTGATATTTCGCGTACAATATATTGAGAAATGTTTTGACAGGATGCGTAAATCGCATAGCCGATTGCGCCCGTCAGTATCGAAAGGATAAACATTTCTGCTCTGCCGAACACCTAAGAGAAAACTAGTTAGAACACTCGGGGATTCAATCCTTCCGAATTTTGCACGTACATCTCCGAGTTTTGCGATAATTGGATAGGCTACGATCCGAGTGATGTTGCCGACGACCCGCGCAGCACTCATTGCAGAGTGATGGCTGAATGCACTGGTGGTGTAGGGTGTGTAGACCTGGGTTGAGTAGTCACCGAAATTGATCGACAGTGTCGCAAGGAAGAGACTAAATATCACAGAATCATGTCAGGAGGTCTCATAAAAATATAGGCGCTGCATTGACTCACCCAGTAAAAGCCAGAATCAAACCTTGCTTGGTCCAGCCCTTGCGCAGCATCTCAGCCCTCTGGACACCAGCCTGCAAGCTTTCCGAGTCGGAAAGGTCGCCCGGGCTATGTAGGGCCTGCTTCTCAGCAGTCGCATTGTGAGAAGCGACATTTGAACCGTCCTTTGCGACGGATTCCTCGTTCCCAGACATTTTTTTCTTGCCGCACGCGAGAGAAAAATAGGGTAAAGACTTAGAGTCAACTAGGGAAAAGAAAAGTAGAGAAAGGATTGACAGTCACCCCCTCACGCGCAGCCCTATATAGTCGAATCCTCCTCTCTGAACGTAGGCTCCGATTTCTTTTTTTTTTTGATTTTTTCCCTCTGTACCCACCTGGTCGTTCGTATTGAAGGCATGTTGATCAGGCCATCGAACAGTGCAAGCCAATGGCATCAAATTCTAGCCAAATCATTCATTCCATCTAATCTTATCTGAGTCAAGCCATCCCTGGAACAAGCATGATGGCTTCTCTGAGACAACACCGACGCGTGGGCTCGGCGTTGGGTCTGCCAATCCGATTGGAGCCAGAATCGACGATTCGCCAATTTGACCAGATTCGTACTTCGTTCCGAACCGACGGGCCAAGGAGAAAAGCCATCGGATCAGATAATTAATGCCAAGAGGAGCTAATGCCTCCGCGTCCAATGTGGCTTTGGGACGGTGGGTTTGGCGAGATGACGCCGGGGGAAGCTCGGAAGTGAGCACCTCCACTCAGACTTTGCTCAATTCCCCTCCTGCGAAAACAGGACCTCCAGGTGACAACTAATCTCAACATCAGAGTCAGACACCGCGATAAATATTTATAAAGATACTTTTACAATGCGGACGAGTTGGAATTTCACCCCAGGCCAGCCTGGAGCTACCCGAAACATAGTCTCTTGGCAAGTTGCAAACCAGGCTCAGGACACGTACCGCATCGATGTTTCATGGCCATTGGCCTGGTCAACGTCGGAAGTCTCCGATATCGCAAATGTAATGTACGCGAAAACCCAATAACCCTAAAAATATGCACAGCGAAAAAGTTTTGTTCTTACTTGATTTGGCCGCATTAGCTACCTTGTCGACGGGAACGCCATGTTCCTCTCCGCAACGGAAAGCGTGCGCAGACGAGAATCCCTGAGTGCCGGCGAGCCAGGAACGGTCATCGTTGGGATCGGGTATCCCTTAACGGATTTTGTCTTCAGTCCACGACGCTCACTTGATCTCACTCCCCCTTGTGATCACTATACCCCTCCAGAAGGACCAGATGGAGAGCCTAGACCGGAGGCATACGGCGGCGCTGATAAGTTTCTATCTTTTATTGTCGATGTCGTGCGGCCTTTCATAGCCTCTCGTGTATTCCCGCACGTTACCTTCGACCGGGCAGCACTCTTTGGGCACTCCTATGGCGGACTATTTGCGCTCCATGCTCTTTTTACACGTCCATCTGCCTTCGATACGTATCTTGCCGCTAGCCCTTCAATATGGTGGAACGACCGGTTTATCCTTTCGGAAGCGGATAGCTTTGGTGAAGTAGTAGGAGAAACTCCTTGTCCGCCCTTACGCTTATCTTTTGGGTCGCTTGAGCAATATCCTATCCGTCGGCGTGATGAACCCATGGAAAAGTTTCTCGGACGCGTACGCGGTGCAACCCAGCGTCGGATGGCTGATAACTGCAAAGAGCTTCATACTCAACTGCTGAAGAGCGGAAACCTACGAGCAATCGAGATTCGAGAGTATCCAGATGAAGACCATGGGAGTGTTATCGCACCCGCGCTGAGCGGGGGAATCTCTTACTTCCTCGACCTGAGGAATTAGTTTCGTCCATCCTAGTCAACTTGAAATGTAGAGTGCAATACCCTTTGGGTTCTGCTGATGAATCTGAAACGTCTGATATGTTCTGAATTTCCATGCACCTACCTACAAAGCCATCACACAGAGCATAAACGAAAAGACCTGCCTGGTTTTCTAACCCAAGGGTTGCAAATAGCCCTCCGTGGTATTAATCGCGCACGGCGATTCAGCTCGGAAGTGTTAAAGGCAAGCCCAGCGCTCACTTGGGGCGGCTTTAATGCAATCATTCAAAATACATCCCCAAAACTCGGGCCAAAAATTTCTCGAAATAAATCCGTAAATCCGTCACCGGGGAACTCATGCTCGAAGGACATCATAGAAGTGTCCAGAAATGGATCAGTCACCGAGCCTGCATGAAGGTCCATCTGGCCGGCAGCAGGTACCTCTGCGGCAGCCGTGAGAGTTAGGTCGCCCAATTCGGCTTGATCGTAGGCCGCATTAGGTCTTCCTCCCAGGTGATCTGTAAGCCCTTGCAAACCCCTTGCTTTAGCGCGCAGGACGAGGAGAAGGTGTTGACCCAGTAATGCAGCGATTCCCACCCGTGGTGGTGGCGTTGTTCCTGCGCGTTCAAGCTGCATGGCGACCTGGGCGAGCAAAGCAAGCAGCTCCGTCTCTTTTGTTGGCTGTGAGGTGTGTAGTTGTGGGTATATCTTCAGCGATAGAACCGCTGAGTAAGAAATCATCGCCCACGTCGGGGCAAGCATACAATACAGTGGTTCCCCAATCGTCTGTAGATCGTGGACTGCTATCTCACAGATTTGGACCGCCGCATGAAAGCAATCTTGCTGAATTGCATACAATTCCTGATTCCTACTTATCGCGATGTTTAACGCTGATGACAACGTCCATAACCTATTATGCAAATAAACATAATATAGAAATATAGCCGAAAGTTTCTCCGATGGGGCAAGGAGTGATCTCGGCTCTGTTAACCAAGTCTTGCGCCACGGATCCAAGGCCGTGTCAATGAGCTTCCTCACCCAGTGGGGATCCGAGTGCGCGCCCGCGGCTTTTTCCATAATCTCGGTATGTAAAATAGCAAGGTGCCGACGGAGCAGGATGAACGCGCAAGTGTGTTTATCGGTCGGGTCGGCCAAAGGATGAAGGTACCAACTCCCAATACTGGACGTCAGTTCCGTCTCCGGAAATGAATTGATACGCCCATAAGCAGCGCTGTTTGCCCGTTCCCAAAGCAGGATCCTCAGCCATGTACGCTCCTTATTTCGGGCCAATCGTAGTGAGTAGGTGCCATTACTAGACTCACACTCGGGATCCTGTGAGGCCTGTCTTGTCATCGGTTGACCTGCTCCAGCTGTCGGATTCGTCAAGCTAGACTGCCGCGACCGCGCTCCCTGATCCAACCCGAGTTCGGCAGCTATTCCAAAAGCATACATGGTATACAGCCACGACCGTTCCTCAGCTAATGATTGCGCAGGTGTGGCAGACAGCAGAGAAATATAGTACCCTTGGACAATCTCAACGGACTTGAACCCAGACTTATGCACATTTCGAGACAGCTTCTCTCCATGTAATCGAAGTCTTTTGGCCATGGACGCATACCCTCTATCAAACTGGGCTGTGAGGGCAAGAATCCATGTGAATAACAGGGCAGATCGTGATCGAACGAACTCAGGGGTATGCAGCATTGGGTCCAAAATGCCATTAATCGGATGAAGTCGGGCGAAATAGCTTTGGGAAAGTTAACATTAGCCGCAAAATTAGGAGACAACCCTCAACGAAACCCGTAGCCATTGTAGTGCTTACATTGGGAACAACACATAAACCTCATCCATAGTCACTAACCCGAGTTCCACCGGATCAAGGTCAGGTCCAACATCGCGAAGTGCCACATTTTCAGGGGTGCGAAAATAGTTTGAGTATCGACTGAGCTCCGGGGCTAGAGCAAACAAAGCATTCAGCCCAGTTTCGAGTGTCTCCTGGCTCAAATGCAGGCCCAGTGATGGATCCCCTATGTTAGGAAGGAGCGACCGTCTATTTTCCAGGATAGGTGCCACGTCTCCAGGAGTTCGGCCAAGGGTCGATGGCGTGGATGTAGTCAACGCCTCAGTCCGATGGTTTTGTGCCTGGGCAGCCTCGGAAGCATCCGCGAGCAGTGCAAGAGGATTACTTATAGGTTCACGATTCAGTGTCGGGTCTCCGCCATTGTCACGGCGGCCCGCAGGGGCAAAGTATCCTTGATGACTCTCACCAAAATCCGGACGCTCCCCTACCGGATGTTCTATCCCGTTATTGTCCTGAGACTGCTCCAGATTTTGTTCTTCCCCTTTCAGTAATCCAAGCACACTCTCTGGGTCGTGGAGGGGATGATCCCCTTCCAAGCCTGGCGAAAGCTCACTAGAGCCCGCCCTTGCTTTATCCAACTCCGCTTGCATTTTCCGATACGCTTTCTCGAGGCCATGATACCGACCGGTTGACCCAGGTTTGCGGCCCAACGGACGGGGAGGGGGAATGCGGCAAGGTCGGCCGTTTCGTCGACAGCGATCGCACGGTTCATTTTCTTGTTCTCGCGGGCGGATACATCGCATCTATATTTTTCAGCATGCCGTCTTTGGGGTTAGTCGCGATGTAATAAATACCTTCAGTCTCCGACAAGCCTCACATGCTGCAGCTGCAGCAGGCCGGTGAGTTTGTTGTCGTGCCGCGCGTCGGTCGCTCGGGCGCGTCTCCATTTTGGAGCGGTCTGAGGCACGGGGCCGACGCCCCGCATGAGAAGATCCGGGGAAATGGCCAAAGACGGCAATCTGAGCGATGAAAAGAGACGCTTATTCCACTAAGAACGCATGAAACGAGATGGACGTAGTGATCATGAGATGGATGGTCGGGGTTGGAGTGGGGGAAATGAAATCACCCCATAAAGTTCCAGTCTTGGCGTTGCCGACCGGGAAATTATTTTACAGCCCGGGACCAACACTGAGATGAACTTTATAGCCAGCCTCTTTCGTAGCTATTGTTCCTACTACTTGTAGTACTTACTTGTGTTACTCATTGCATTCAAGCATATGTGTGTTGTACATAAATTCAGTAGCGGTTGTCCATTGAAAGCTCAATAGCATAAGGAATAACAATAATGTTAGAAGAAATGTAGTACATGTAATAGTAAATTATCTAAACAGCCCACCCAATATATATATCAGAGAACTCTCATTAACGTATTTACCCACCGAGTCGTCCATGGCCGCATTCCATATAAAATAGCACATATTATACCTCCATTATCTCAAAATCAAGAGGTATTAGAGGTTATTTTATGCCTTACATTAATATATTAATAACAAGAAGAGCCTTTAATCCAAGAAAAACATTTTTAAAAAATTTTAATAGGTTATAATGTTAAAAAGGTTTAAATTACTAAAAAATACAGGCGTAATATATAATACAGGAGAAAAAAACCCTTTTTTCTGCTCAAAGTTTTATATATTATATAAATACTTATTTTTTAATTTATATCATCTTCTCAAAGGCCCCTTAGTAATAGAATGTTGAGATAATGAAGGTATAAAATGTGCTATTTTATATGGAATACGGCCATGGACGACTCGGTGGGTAAATACGTTACCTTAGAAGTTAATTAATTACATCATCGGAAGATTTTCCTGCCATTTATCTATATCGCGTAGCACAATTCTCGCATGCACATCAACCAATTGCTTTACATCTACCTCATTCAATGGTGAAAGGACCCATGGGGTAGAAAAGAGAAGGGAACTAGACGCACAAGTCAGCTTGCCATAACTCCAAACACAGCTCATTATACTCTCGAACTCACCTGTGGCGCAGCAGGAAGCGAAGTATCCAAACGCAAATACCACACCGAACTATCGTTAACGGGTGGAAGGTCGGTAGGGATCGTGAAGGCTACCTGCCCAAGGGCTTCGGGAATATTGTCCTCGACCTTGCGCTGGTATTCAGATGAAACAAAACCCATGTTGCGGTTTGGGTTGTTATATAGCCATAGATTGTAGGGTGTACCAACAACGCCATCGTAATAATCGCTGCACCGGTTGGTGTCTCGGTTGAAGAGGATGGTGAGGGAAGTTCCGGCGGCAATGGTTGCGTTTTCGGGAATGCCCTGGATGACGTTCACACAGGCGTAATCACGCTTGCCCCATGCTGGACATGAAAGATCTGGTGTCAGTTTTTCATCCCGGAAAGCTGGCTGTGCTGGGTTTTAGTTACTTACGTGACCACTTGTCGAAGACGGCGGAAGCACCGCCAGCCAGGAGAGCAGTTGTGATCGCGGTGGTGAGCTTCATGATGTGTTCTCGATAACGGGATGCTTGGGAGGAAATGGGAAGAAAGAGAGGATGGGATTATTTGGGTGGTTGAAGATGTTTTGGAAAGGAGCTGAACATCTCGGGTAATTTATAGGGAGCTGCAGTGAGGATCGACAGGACCCAGAGTTCAACCCGAAGATCCATTGGCTAAGTCTCAAATCTATTTCGGTATCACCAATTTATCAAATAAAGGATGATCTTGGCAGAGTGTTGCAGAACCTGCCTTCCTCGAATTAAATAACGAGGAAGGAAATAATTATTATCATTTACGGTGAAAGAAATGTGAGCGGCGGTTTGACATTCAGGAATTTTGTAGATAGACACCATGTAAGACATGAACTGTGATTCTTCCCACCCTTCCAGAAAGAAAATATAAATCTGACAGGATTCTTTGGGGGACCGAATCCAATAACCAAGTTCCAGCCTGGAACCAAACCAATAAATGCCCTCTATTTAGGAACTATTGTGTAGGATTCACCCACAGTGGTCAAGATCGGCTCCTCGTATTCCTCACCATCTACGGAAAATTCCAGGCCGTTTTGGACGCGAATGGCCAGCAGACCGCCACTTTGGGAAGTGATAACTGCTTTTGTCAGGACACCATCAGCCCATTCTTGGTCAACAAGAAAGTTGCCCCGAGCCACCAAGCCCGTCACAGACCCTGTGGGTACAGCAGAGGGCAGCGCAGGGAGAAGGTGAACCACTTTATGACTCTGCAGGAGCATTTCCGCGATGCCAGAGGTAAATCCAAAGTTTCCATCGATCTGGAACGCAGATCCCGGGCCGGAATCCGTGTTCCACAAGTTGGCACTAGGATAGGTCTGTAAGAAAACCTTTGTATGATTCCAGAATGTGTCACCCTCGAATAACCGGGCGTAAAGGTTCATCGTCCAGGTGCGTGACCAGCCAGTGCTGCCACTACCATGCTCAATTCGACGATCTAGAAACACCTTGGCAGCCTTCGCAAGAGTCTGGTTGACGAGAGGAGTCATATGGGAGGCTGGAAATAAGCCCATAATAGGGCTCATGTGCCGATGGCCAGGCTCTGATTCCTCGTATTCGTGACGCCATTCCAGAATCTGACCCAGTGACCCGATCTGAGGAGGCTTGATGCCAGCGACGTATTTTTTCGCATTAGAAAGGTCATCCCCTGTGATCCCGAGTACCTCGCACGTCTCGATAACCGAATTGAACAACTCATACAATAGTGAATTGTCCATTGTGGGGTCCAGGTCAATTCCTTCGACCTTACCAGCTACCGTCATGTTGTCGGGCACGACATAGCTCGCTTCTGGGGATATGGAAGGACCGCTGGCATGATAACCACCCAAAGGAAAGAGGTAGCAATAATAAAACCTAGATGCACGCTGTAACAGTGGCCAGATCCTAGCTTCCAGCAATTCCGTGTCCTGAGTAAATCTGTAATGCTCGATGAGGTTCTCAGAGAGCCACGCACTACCCATGGGCCACATAGTCCAAGCGGTTCCATTATCCACGGGCGCTGCGTCTCCCCATAAATCTGTATTATGGTGAAGGATGTAGCCACCATTGTCACACCCGTACATGCGCTTGGCGACATCCTGGCCGTGGGGAACAACAGTTTCGAGAAGCTCCACAAAGGGAATGAATGTTTCAGCTAAGTTTGTAACCTGTGCAGGCCAATAATTCATCTCAATATTAACATCCACCGTATACTTACCTCCCCACGCGGGGGAGTAGTCCTGATTCCAAATACCTTGCAAGTTTGCCGGAAGCATTGGGGAAACGGTTTTCCTCGAGGACCCTATCAATGAGTGCCGGCCAAAGTTGAACATCAGTACAACCAGCTCAGGGTCACTGGTAGGGTCATTCTTGTAGTTTTCGAGGCGGGTATCCGTAGGTACTTGGCCTGCTGATCCAGAAGAGCCCAAATTCAAATTAACTCTCCCCGCCAACTCGGTATAATCGCCAACCGCTTCCTCGCGGACCTTGGTATATCCCAATTGAACAGCGGAATCAAGATTCGCTCGAACTTCGACATCCCAATCATCCTCGCTGGCATAGCGATATGAGGTTCGGGTATCAAAAAAGATATCCACAACTGTTCCATCGTGAACCACGACTGAGCTCCCCTCTCTTGCAACGTGACCTATTCTAAGTCAGATATATAATGCGAAATGTTCTAGAAAGCCTTTTATACCTGTGTGAGCAACTACCCGGGCTTCAGACGTAAACCTGATTGGGTCCACTTCTTGGCCTGTATTGGCTTTCAAGACCACAGATCCAGTACCATTGGCGATGGTAGCGGAGTTTTCTAGCACTGCTAGCTCGCGGACTAAGGAGCATGACACGTTCAGCTTCCCTGGTCGACTGGCGGACAGACGAACAGCAAGAATATCGCCTGGGTGGCTTGCAATATATTCACGTCGATAGGCTACCCCCCGGTAGTCGTAGGTAACCGCAGTAATACCGGTGGACATATCTAAGGTACGAGTATAGTTGGTTATGTCCCTGCTATCGTGCCCAAAATCGAGTTCGAGTTGTCCGAGAGGGTGGTATTCCTTTGGCGAATTTGGATCCCCCGCCATATCCCTTAACGTGCGCTCTCCTGCGCTTGTCATTTCGCCACTCAGTAACATTTCTCGGACGGCGCCAAATGCTTCGCATGCTCCAGGATTCACGCGATCCTCAAATGGACCACTCCATATCGAATTCTCGTTCAAAGTGATGTTTTCAATGGCGGATCCCCATACCGTAGCAGCCAGGCGACCGTTGCCAATCGGTAGAGACCCGGCGAAGTCGGCTGCTGGAGACTTATACCAGGACACACGCGAGGCATCAACCTCGGCTAGGCACGAAGGCGCCCAATAAATTAGGCCAAGAAGAGTATATCTGAGCAACATAGCTAGACGGCGATAATCTGAGAAGCTGCATTTTCGAAAGTAGCGACTGTATTCCCTCTATAAATATTTAACAATTCTCCCCAGGCGCATACCATATTTGAGAGAGGGGAATTGTTGCAGGCACTTCGCATAAAGCGCCCTCAGCATTCCACAAATCATATTATCAGATTAGCAGATCAGTGCATATATCGCTGCCCGGCCGCTACCTGCGAGAAATTATCCCCGATTCCTGAATTGTTTTCAAAGCCTCTTTGTGGGGCTGATCGTCATCAACCGCATATCGGTGGCGTTGAAAGAGAGGAAGGCAAATGCGGGGAGAGTAGCTATCCTCATTGTTGCTTTGCCAATCGGCGGAATTATACATAGATATCTCGGCATTGGAGCTCCGAGGTTCAGATCTGGTGTGATGGGAATTATAACCACACTTCTGGGCACTTGGCTGGGTGCCTTCGGAACAATTTATTGAGCCGATAACCATAAGACCCCAAAGCCCATCGCCAGAATTATGCCGAAACGTCAAGAATCTCGAGTCAGGCTGTCTCAGAGGGGATCAAAATACCCGCTCGTGGGGGCAAACTGTGATGAAGATCGATGTTTCAAAAGAACCACTTTGGAAATGATATCCGTTTCAGGCACAGCGACGGGGATCGTGCATCGCCTATTGGTCAATTTTAGCCGTTACTGTCTTATCCATGATCTGATAATGAAGTTGACTTCAGGAAACTTGTGACCACCAAGAGACGATGAGGGGATGGATATCTAGATGAAAGTTAGGAGGAAGGGATGACGAAGCTCTCTACGCGTCTCATGTGACAGAGGTCATACCCTCGAGGGTGGTAGTCCAACAGATCATGACCATAATCATGGGTACGATTCCTTTATGCAGGCACCAAAAGCGGGAAAATTCAGGCAGGATAATGAGTTAAAATATTATTTCAAGAAATTTCATAGATAACTTCTGAGCAGAAGGGAGTAGAAGTGACTAACTCTCCGCCATATAACTCCTAGCCAATGAAGGGCTCCTCCCGACAATCCCAAAGCCGCCAGTTCCAGACTCGGCAGTACTTTAGACTCGTCTTCTAGGTCGATAGAAGAATACGCGTCCTGGAAGATTCCCTAGGTCCAGCAAAGGATGAGGGTCTCATTTTTCACCAAAAGCTTTCGTAAAATCAAATACCCTTAAAGCTATCCACGAATATCCACTTTGACAGTATCTGTGACCCGAATGTTCTGATCGACTCTCCCGTCCCAAAGAGCCTCCTGACTAGGACTCCTCTGGCAATCCACTTCGGTCGTAGTTTCATAAATACCGCTTCCGTGAAAAATTCGCGGTTTGCGTGGCCGAGGAGTTGATTTGAGATCAATTTGCTCGGAGCCATTAGAATAGCTCTGATCTTTTGTCGAGCGTTGTCCCTTCCAAAATCCGAATATAGCTCGCAACGCAGGTAGGGAGAGGGCAATAATGGCGGTGCTGATCTCGGCGCAGGTCCAAGCAATGACGGGAGAGAAATACCAGGTTGCATCCTCCTCATTCTGGATCGATACAATCATTGAGACCATTCGTAGAACCGAGGTTCTATTATTCGTTATTAGTTGGCTGTGTTTCATAGGTACGAGGGATACTCACACAACGGCACTAGAGAATAGCAGGTTAGCAGAGAGAAGCAATGAGAGATGGGAATTATTGGGAAAAGAAATACTCACAAGACTCCGAAGCACAGGATACCCAATAAAGCGAGCTTTCTCGCTATCTTTGCTTGTAAAGAAAGAACAATTTTGACTGGTAGAAGAAGGATCAATGAATCGCAGGCAATGGTCAGGGCACCAGTTGAAACAAAAACTATCTCTGATCCCATGCATTTTCCTTCCACCTCTCCCCACAGGGCAGCAAGTGGAATACACTGAAGGGCAATGATAAGCGTCTGCGCGATGTATACAGCCGTAATGAAGGCAAAGGAGAGTCGGAGGTAGAAAATAAATTGCGGCATTGGGTTGAGGCGGGCGTAGAAAGCCAGGCCTGAGACGCGACAAAGCCATAAATTGAACATATAGATCATCTGAGTTGTGACGAGCCATTTATACATATGGACAAGTGTCTGCGGAGTGCTGACAAGCGCTGCTAGGTGTTTACCGGAACCATAATGGAGAATCATCCAACAGCAGGCCATAGTAGCCCAGCTAGTCAGCTATAGAGAGGCATAAATATCAGCCGGGGAGGGAAAGCTACCAAATGAATAGGCCCTTACCTGCGCCAATACGATGAAGAGGTCATCCCAGCCTAGTTCTCTGATCAGACACCGGCGAGCATAGAGGCGAATCATAACAACTATGAACGAAAGCGCCGTGACAACGACAATCCCAACCTGGGCGGGCTTCCTGCGATCCTCTGCCAAATAGGCAGGTGAGAATTGCGAAGCCATTGCGGTTTCGTTCGACGACCATTCGAGTTCTGTTCAAAAGATGTGAGGGGCAGCTGCCCGGAAAGACCCAAAGTCGATATAAATAAGAAACCAAAACCGATTCTCTCGTCCTCTTGCTGTCTCCTGTCACACCGTTCCCGTCTTACCGAGACGACCTAGTAGCCTAGCTCAAACGTCAAACTCCTTCTTTGGTTAGTAAAGCATGGGCTTAAATCCTCATGAAGAGAAAATTAATTTATAAAACTGGAGACACCGCAGGAACCAAGCATCTCCACCCCCTTCCCTGTTAATATCAAACCTGGAACCATCGAAGGGTTCGCCTATTCGGCTTCAAATTCTTCTTTCCAGGCCCTTCCTTCATCGTAAATATCAAGTTCACAAAGCAACGGAAAGCGTGTCCATGGCAATCACAAGGTTGGATGTGATCCTTCCTGCGACCAGCTGCGAGATAACAGGCCACATGATAACAGGCCACATGCAAGAGAAGACCTGTCATATTGCACGAAGGATTCAGTGGGGTGGCGCATTGTCGAGGCGCCTTTGCTGGCCTCGGCCTTCGAATAACGTTCAGCTTATCCGCTTAAAGCACCGTTCGACCCGTTAGCCTGGGGGCTGGCCCACTAAGTTTCCGCCGATCAACGGCTCGGAGTTTCAACTCGACGCCTCGACTGGGTCGACTGTGCAGCGTACTTTGTTGTTAGCTTCATCTACGGATGACTGGCCATGACTCCGCGCTGTTACACGGGAGGCGCCGTCCCCAGAGGAGGGACTTTGGTGAACCCTCATTACTCACCCCGTCTGCTCTTTGTTCGACCTCTTGTTTCACCCCTTTTTGCGAAATCGACTGTCGCAACAATGTCACCATCGAATGTGATGGCCATTATCGATATGTCACAATCAATATCATTCTTGAACATGCCTTCTGTGCTTGTGTTCTTGACTGTTGCCTTGGTGCTACGTATACTTTTTAGGAAATATTGGACACCGATCAGGGACATCCCGGGCCCGTTCTTGGCCTCATTTTCGGGTCTTTGGCGAGTGTACCATGTATGGAAAGGCCACTCCGAGGAGGAAATCCTCAATCTACACAAGGAACATGGTACGGTGCCATGAATCAAAACATGCAGAACGTACTTCTAAGAAAGCAGGCTATTTTGTTCGAATTGCGGAGAATGAAGTCAGTGTATCGCATCCGGATGCCGTCAAACAGCTCCTCCACGCCAACATTAGGAAGGTACACTGGCACTGAGAATAGGTCACCTAGGAATAAGTAACTGATTCTGTCTAGGGCACATTCTACTCCGTCTTTAGTCTTCCAGATTACAACTATGTCAACCAAATGTCCGAACTTGACCCCACCCGGCATATCCAAAAGACCCGTAACCTCTCTGCCGGATTTTCACTATCCAACATTACCAAGGCCGAACCATATATTGACTCCGTGCTAAAGGTTTTCAAGACCCGTTTTGACGAGCTAAGCGACACCGGTGCCCCCGTCGAGTTCCAATGGTGGTTCAGCTACTTCGCATTTGACGTCCTTGGCGAAGTAACATTCTCGAAATCCTTCGGGTTTGTTGATTCAGGCCTCGACATCCGGAATGCAATTGCAAACACTGGATCATTGGTCTATTATATTTCTATAATAAGTAACTATGTCTGGTTGCACAACCTCACACTGGGGAACCCTCTCTTTAGCCGACTTGGTCTCCAACCTAGCTCGCACATTTTTGATACCTGCCTTCTTGCTGTTGACAGCCGCAAAAAGAATCCCGAGGTTCGACACGATATGATGCAGCGTTGGCTCGACGTTCGTGCTACCCATCCGGAACGCATTACGGAGAATGACATCTTCGGGGCCGCTGTTGCAAATATTGGTGCTGGTGCCGAAACGGTCAGCGCTACAGCACAAGCTGTAGTGTATTATCTACTCCGGAACCCTGATTTTATGAAGCGAGCGCAAGACGAGATTTATGCTGCACAGGCACGTGGAGAGCTCTCTGAGCTGATTCAATACAATGAGGCAGCGAAGTTGCCGTTCTTACAAGCCTGCGTAAGTTTTGAGCCTTTGTCTGGCCACACAACCATCAAGCATGCTAACTTTGATATAAAGCTGAAAGAGGCATATCGATTCCACTCTGGCGTTTCTCACAATCTCCCTCGAATTGTACCTAAAGAAGGGATAACCATTGCCGGAAGATACTTTCCAGAGGGAGTAAGAATTTCCAAAACAAGCTATTATTCCAGATGTTATTAACGAATAATTTTAGGTCATCCTGAGCATTCATCCTTGGGTAATTCATCGTAACCCGGATATTTTTGGGAAAGACTGCGACACATACAACCCCGATCGCTGGCTTCAAGGCGACACCAAGAAGATGGACGCCTTCTTGATTCACGTACGTATAGTATAACCTCTATATTAGCCTGGCCCAAACTCACCTAGTATATAGTGGGGAGCCGGATACAATCAGTGCCCAGGCCGTAATCTGGCTCAGTTTGAGCTCTTGAAAGTCCTCGCTACAGTGTTCCGAGACTACGACATTGAACAGATAAACCCAAAGCAGGAATGGAGGTTTGAAACCCGTTTCCTTGCCGTTCCTTACGGGTGGCCGTGCAGGATTCGGAGGCGCCAGAAGGCCTGAATATTGTTGAATGAACTTCCTCCATTAATTGGTAAGGAGTTGCTTTACCGTTACGATGGGACTCACGACGTGGTGTAAACGCACACGGAAATGGATACGGCCAATGCTAGTAATACATATCAATCAATTAATTACAATTCTTTTTATCAATGCTTTGAGCAAGTGTACCTTCAATCTTTTAGATTCCATCCACGTGAGTAAGGTTCTCCTGCCAGCCTAGTAGCGAGACAAAACTTGCCGCGAATGCTGCTGCGCTAGTGCCGGGGTCACTCTCAAAGCCAATGATCTTGGGGACTGATGGTAGCACTACTAAGTTTTCTCCAGTAAAAATAGATGAATTACTAGCGCCAGGAACCAACAAAAGAGTGGTTTGCGTGGAAGATAAGTCCGTGGCCAGACCAGCTGATCCAAGGCATCCAAACAGCCGCCGGAGGAGCCACTTTTGGCCACCAGCTCCCCGTCACATGGATCTACTCAATAAATATAATGGCACCTAAATGCACTTCGGAAAACCATCATGTTATGTTCAAAGTGATCATACCAAGAACCGGGTTGGGGAGCCTTCAGTAATCAAGGGACACATGCTTGTTCATGCAGACCATGCATGGGTATGCCCATGTGGGCGTTGGGGATTCTCGGTAAGGGTGTCTTTGAGCTTCGTTGACAAGATTCAAAAAGAAAAAAAAACAGCAAGAAAATTCCTGAAGGAAGCGGGATGTGTGAGTCCTGTCATCTCGTTCCTTTTTTTTTCTCAGAAAACCAACAACTCCTCGGGATTTGGGTCCAATTTGGCCCTGCTCCGCCCATACCGCGAAAAAAAGAGGAGACCACGAAGCACAACAAAGGATTAACCAGGATATATGATAGGTTGCTATGAGAGTGCTGAGAGTCATGCATTGTGATGATGGATCCGAAGTTTTTTTTCCTTTCACTCAGGCCACGGCTCGGATAGGCAAATGGAAAACCCCCTAGCTTTTTAGCGTGTGATCCGTCCTGGCTAGTTGACGTTGGACGCTCATTCTGGCAATGAATCGATCCTCCGGCCAACGGCAATCACAGGATCACCCCACCGCTTTCCGTGGTTCCCTCGGGGAATTTCCTCCCCCTTCCGCGCGTTCCAGTTTCTTAATTTCCCTCCATCGAATCCGCAAGATACGGATATCAACTCCGTAAACTTTATTCGATTTCTTAATTTCCCATACAGATGATCGAGATACGATGGCTTCAGTCTCGAATGAAGACCAGCAAGTAATTGTGGTGGTACGGAATCACCATATTCTTCCCCCATAGAACGTAACTCTAATCACGAGTGTTGAAACGCCCCCCAGGATACCGACCCCACTGTGGATTCGGAGTTTGTGCAAGACTCTCAATCGTACGGTTTTCCGAGCCTTCATCCCATGCCGGGTCCAATCTAATCATCCAAAACTCCCAGAGAACTCACCTCACTGCAAAGTAGTATTACCAACTACTACTACGAAAACGGCCGACGCTACCATGCCTACCATGCAGGCGCCTACTGGTAAGATGTAACACGAGGTTAATGCTCAATCGATCAATCAAGCAACGCTGATCAGTGCAGGGGTCCGAATGACGACCAGGCGATGGAGAACATGGGTATTGGGTATGCGTCGGTTGAATAGAATCGCATTTTGGATCTTAATTCTCTTAGGACCCCATTAGGCACAATCTTTTCACTCTTCTCCTCCGTGGAAAGCTGTATCTCCCCCCAATTGGAGATAACCTGCAGGCACGAACACCATGCAGCTTGCCTACCAGCCTTGCGGGCTAATGATCAATGAGTAGAATGTTCTGGATGTGGAGACGGGAATAGGAAGCTGGGCAATGTGAGTACTTCCTCTTTTTTTTGGCTGCCAAAACCAGAGTCTAAAGCATCAGTCAGTGAATTCGCCGACATGCATCCGAGCGCGAAGGTTATTGGAACAGACCTATCCCCAATCCAGCCCTCCTTCGTCCCTCCGAACCTCCAATTTGAGATTGACGACTGTTGCGATCCGTGGATGTATGAGAAGGACCTATTCGACATGATACACGTGCGCGGACTGACGGGCTGTGTGGCGGACTGGGACAAGCTCTACCAGCAAGCATACGAGTACGGGTTCCTTCCCACCACCAACGACAAACCTATAGCGGGTACGTTAACACCAGGATAGACATATCAAGCCAGGCGGTTGGATCGAACAACTCGAGCAATCCGTCGAGCCTAAATCCGATGACGGAAGCACAAGAGGAACAATCTTCGAGGAATGGGGCCGCGTCTCGCTACAAGCAGGCGATGCCTTTGGCAAGAGTTTTCGCGTGGTGGATGAGGCTAAGGACAAAATAACTACCGCTGGGTTTGTAGATATCGTCGAAAAACGATTCAAATGTCCTATCGGTCCCCGGCCAAAAGATCCCCATTTCAAATGGCTAGGTCGTGTGAATCGGCTTTACGCTGAAGAAGGAATCGAGGGATACAGCATCATGCTTTTGACTAAGGTTCTCGGGGTATGTATTACCTCCAACGACCTTGTTTCTCATCTAACCGTATCTAGTGGACTCGCGAGGAAGTCGAAGTTTACCTGAGTCGCATGAGACAGGGGTTGCGTAATCCGAAACTCCATGCATATCAGGAAATGTGAGTTTACCCTGGGCCAATCTCCGGTAGAGCTAATGTCCCTAGGGTTGTGGTTTATGGACGCAAACCAGAGAAATCTGCGTAGAACGCGAGTTAATAGCTTGAATCTCTACATCAACTTGGAAGTTTAGCCGCTATCCCATCAAAGTCCGACCAACCGTGAAAATCAGGACCACCACTGCCAATACGATGGCATTGGCAAACGAACAATATGAGATTCTCCTATCTCATCAAAACCCAAAGGAACCTAGATTTCAAACGGAGAGTCATCTTTTATTGAATCCCCACTGGGATAAATCTGCCTAGCTGAACCTGGCACCTCGAGGTAAGGGGAAAGGAAAATCCGACTACACAGTTTATCCTTGTGTAAGGCGAAGGCCCAGTATTTTGATAAATACGTTATTTTATTCTCTCATAATTCTAGCTATTTTGTTCATAAGTCATAAATGCGCCGTGAAGGTGCGGTCGTTACGGCTGCTTGCTTATTGTGATCTGGTTGTCTGTCTTAGAAAGGGTATGTCTTCCCTCTCTCAGCCCCTTCATGCAACCGATTCTCTCAGGTTGTGATGATTCACGGACGGGAAGCTTCCATTTCATACGGGACAGAAGTGTTATTGCGCGTTCATCAAAATACCCAACAGGGCTAGTGAAGCGTCTCGCTTTGAGTGTTGACGTTGTCAATCGAACATGGCTCAGAGACCCATTTAACGCGATCTCTGGGGATTCTGTCACACCTCGCCTTTCTTCTCTTCAATATACACGTCCGAGCAAGATAGCTTGCTCTTTTTTCTAAGCCACGGCCCATAAACATAAAACCCAACGGGGATGGGAATCATAGCAGCAGCCAGGCACCCGAGCAAAGTTCCAGCCCATTGGACTCCAAGGTTCTCCATCATCTGACGAGAGAATAGCGGAAATGCACAGCCCAACGCCGAACGGAGGATGGTATTGGCGGCTATGGTCGAAGCTGCTCTGTATAAATTGTCAGGAGGGGGGAACCGTCAACAACCAAAGCTAGGCGGGAAACTTACAATGTGGGGTAGCAATCGACGATATAATTAAAGCACTGTAGGAATATACAGAATATCCCAAATCCTGTGAGGAGCCCCGACGCAACAGGCACCACCCAGTGGATAGAGGGTGTATATCCCGTCCAGCCAAACCAAAACATTCCCACTGCGAAGGCCACAGCTCCAATAGTGGCAGGCGGAAGACGCCACTCGGGAACAGGTTGACCACCGTTTGCTTCTAGCTTCCGGACATACGAGCCTTGAAGCAGGAGAATAAACACTCCCCCGACGAGTTCCCCGAGAATAATGCCGATGAAAGCTAAGCCGCCAACCCCCAGATTCATCCCGTACACCCCCTGAAAGACGACCGGGTAGGCGCCAAGCAGGGCGTATATGAGGCCGTATATAAAGGAGATATAGAGCGAGACAAGTAACAGAATCGGCTCAGTGACAAGCATCGAGATCGGGCGCGTGAAGTTGTTGCGGATCAGCTCGATAAACTCCACCTCCACCTCGTCTTGCTTGGCGTGGATTCCCCAGTTATGCGTCTGGCGGCGTAAAACGGCGGCCTTGCGCACGAGAATAACGGGAGCATATGATTCATCAAGCCAAAATAAAACCAATACGAATCCAAGAAAAACCATAATGGCGGACATATACAAAGTCCAACGCCATCCGAGAGCCGGGTTCATTGTGATGAATCCACCAACAAAAGGAGCCGCAAATGGGCCGATGAACACGGCCATGCAAAAGATAGACATGACGATGCCACGCTGCGCAGTGGGAAACAGGTCTGCGAATACTGCGGGGACGATGGAGATAGGGCTCGCTGCGAAGAGGCCGGCGAAAAATCGGGTCAGCATAATAGTTTGCACATCCTTTGCGGCTGCACATGCAACGGTGAAGATGCCGCATCCTAGAAGCCCAATTGACAGCGGCCAGCGCCGTCCAATCAACTCGGATGCAGGAGCCCAGATCGTTGGGCCGGCAGCGAATCCGAGAACGAAAAGAGTGACTCCCAGCGATGCGACTTCTCTACTAATGTGGAATTCTTCGCTGACAGCCCCGATAGCTGCGGAAAAGACGGCGCTCGTGAAGGAGCCGGCGAATGTGCCATAGCAAAGGATGCAGACGAGGAATATGCTGTACTACATCAGTCTGCGTGTCTCGCAGCTAAGAGGTCTGGGAGACAACATACCGCCTTAGGAGAGTCCAATTGAACGGATGGAGAGGATCATCCCCCCCCTCAAATTCGACGACATATGTTTCAGGGTCCGGCAGAAGAGGAGGATATTCCTTCCCTGCTCCCATGGGTAGCCATCTCTCACGCGGGAGAGGGCCCCTTGTCGAGCCAACGGTGGCTTTTTGCTGAAGACGATATGTGTTGATCCGCGAGAGTTCGAGGGTATCCGGTTGATCTAGGGTTTCATCGGAGAAACTCTCACTCGCCGTTTCGCTCACGGAGAGATCCTTGAATTGGTGTGCATAGCGATCCATTTCCTGACGGCTTCCGACTGGATCGGCAGGATTTTACCGGTCAATTTGACCTGTCGCCCAGGTGTCTTCTAACTCGATGTACTTTTATTACTGGGTAAAGATGAAAAATTCTCTGGGATCTACGATCGTATATATGTTGCTCTACCCGGAGAGAGAACCACTTTTTTTTTTTTCTCTGTCTCTTTCTACCTGCTTTCCTATCATCTCGGCCTCGCGGAGTGCCCACTATGGCGACTAAATCGACTCCATCACAGCATCAAGCAAGAGATGAAGAGCCCCATTCTTTTCCGCACTGGGTTTTTTATATAAATTTCCTGATCTGGACCCAAAGAACGACAGAGCTCCAGCCACATACTCCAAGTGCCATTGACCAATGAGAGTTTATTAATCACTTGATTTCTCGGATACGGTCGGAGTTGTGGCTTGTTGCTGTTCGGCGCTGTGGCGTTATCCGCAAGCAGCCGACGGTACCCATCACCTCGCGATTGTTAATGTCTCTCGGCTATTCTCGCTCTACACCCCTTGACGCTGATAGATTTTTCACTTTTATATCAATTCACCACTTGCCTCGAATCAGTCTTCCCAATTACATGACCCCGAAAACCCACTCAACCTTCGAGACCAGCCCACGATGCTAACTAAAGAATTCTGTCCACCAATTGATCAACCCGTGTGCCGGTTGACTGATTCCGTTGACCACTTTGTTCTTTGGAACGGGGGAAAGTTCCGAGCGGGAGCTCCACACATCACACGAATTCCGCAGCTCGCGCCTTCGAGCTGGAAATTGACAGTCGCGATGGGTGGGTCTGGTTCGGGACTGGGTGCGGCAGACGGCGGCCTTGGGTTTTCTACTTGCCAGTGCTTGGGTAAGGGACTTGCTCTGCCTCTGTTTTCCGTAGTGGATCCCAGCCTGGGCTCTCAGGTACATGACGTAGGACATCAAATGCGAATCGACGAGG
The DNA here is from genome assembly GCA_027569045.1 of Aspergillus biplanus. Taxonomy (NCBI): domain Eukaryota; kingdom Fungi; phylum Ascomycota; class Eurotiomycetes; order Eurotiales; family Aspergillaceae; genus Aspergillus; species Aspergillus biplanus. Next base: position 615,364 of record JAPDEJ010000023.1, read on the forward strand.
GAAACCCGCGCACGTTCTTGGGAACATCCCCCTGCTGGGCCAATAGTGTCACCGTTTGAGTTTGTGTTGTCGTGCTCATGGCTTTCCCAAGATTTTAAGGCGGGCAACCAGGTAGGCTTCGGAATTATCTAGATTTTGCGTTTACGTTCTTCAATGTTAAAACCGGGGCAAGATGACAACAGCTCAATAATCTACTGTTGCTTCGGAGTACGTACCCGATTTACATTGAATACGACACTTCGTATAATGAAAAATATGGTTGGCAGAGAAAGAAACTAGGAGAATCAGGAACATGTCACTCAAAACTTAAGCTTAATTGCTAAACTTTCCGATGGTCCGAGCCAGCCCTGACTCTGCCAGGTTATGGTCTAAATATATATCTTCATGCACACGTGACACAATCACCTGAATTATTCAAGGCATGCACAGTATTTAATCTCTTTTTTATCGAATTAACGGGAGGAGTTAAATTGCTTATTGAAATAGACTCGCCGGGAGGTAGAACGTTCATTTTGTGATTCTTCGACAAATGGATTATGTATGAGTGGTAGAATCTTCCACGGGGTTTGTTGCGCTGGCTGTTACTCATTTGTATTCTAGAATTATCTCTAGACAGAAGTCTCCTGTCGGTCGCAACCTAAGCTGCCTCTGATTAAAGCTTATTTCTACTTTCATTTTTTATCTGTTGACTATGAATGCTCTTGGCAATTTTTCGAAATCTCAACAATATTTTTGACGGTGATAAGCCCAACATCTGAGCAGGAACTCATTGAAATATAAATTCGACTCTTCTCAAAGTACATAAGGTGCTGGCTCATTCATCTTACAGCCACTCCTTAAATGCCGAACTCGATCTGGGGATTTTTATCCCTGAACCCGACTGACTCAATGCCGTCATTGTCCATCGACTTCTTCATACCAACCAGAGACAAGGGAAGCAAGGAAGGGAAAGAAAGGGATAATCCACGGAGCAGGATGAGAAAAGGGAAATAAATTTCCTTCTCCTTGCAGTTCATCCTCCATCTCCAACCTCCACGGTACATAACCGAAGCGTGGATTGCGGGGTTCTATAATGACCTCGGCGCGAAGAAGATCTCCATGGATCCCCGCTTCTCCGCATCAAGCTCCCCCAACCAGGCCACTTGGGATAAAAGGCTAAACACCGGCCTCTCGCTCACCGCAACCTCAATCACGCACACGACAAGCCTTTCAATAGAACCTCATTGGAAAGTGTGGAAAAAATGGTGATCTTCAAATCCGACAGACCTCATATTGACAGTACGTCCCCCCATCCAAAAAAAAAAAAAAAGAACAGCCCAAATATGCTCCAACTACAAGCCAATTATGCGAAAAGAACAACCTGGAGGTAACAAGTTATGAAAATGAACAGTCCCGTCCGACATCCCAATCTGGGAATGGCTCTTCGACTCCCCCTACTCGCCTCTGGTTAACACTCCTCCCTCCCAACTCGGTTCCTTCTTCAACGCCATCACCAAGGAACAGATCCGCTACGATGCCTTGAAGGAACTCACGACGTACGTTTCCACCGCGCTGGTGCGGAACTATGGTCTTCAACCGGGTGAAACCGTCGCCCTCTTCAGTCCTAATACCATTTGGTATCCGGTGGCTATGCTGGCTACCGTTCGAGCTGGTACCTTCCCGTCCTCCCTTATTTTCTTTCCTGCTACTCTATTAGATAGAATATAAATGCTAACCCCTGATTTCCTTGATGAAAAACAGGCGGTATAATATCCGGCGCCTCCCCAGCCTATAATGTCGAGGAAATGACCTACGCTTTGAAAACCGGCCAGGCTAAATACCTCATGACCGTTCCATCGAGTATGGATGTTGCGATCCCCGCTGCCAAAGCTGCGGGTATTCCACCGGAGAGGATCTTCCTGCTCGAGGGACAGTTGGGAGAGTATACCTCCGTCCAGGATCTGGTGCGGAAAGGCAAGGCATATGGTCCCGCTGGACAGGCCGCGATGTATCAGTTGCCGGCTGGGAAGACGAATAGGGATGTTTGCGGGTTTTTGAGCTTCAGTAGTGGAACTACCGGGTTGCCCAAGGCTGTGAGTTTTCCTTTTTTTTCTCTTTTATCTGTTCGTTTTGCGTTGTTGTAAAATTTATGATGGTGAAAGTATGAAGCTAACAAGACCAGGTGATGATCGCTCACCACAATGTCATTGCACAATGTATGCAGATTATCCAGCTCACACACGAGGACACGAAGAAATCGCTGGCCGTTCTCCCCTTGTTCCATAGTACGTTCATCACTCGATATCCCTATAGCCAAGGTATGGTAGGCTGGTTGCTAACATGAAGAACAGTCACTGGGCTCGTGCACCAAATGCACCTCCCCGTCATCCGCAACAGCACGGTCTACATGCTCCCTTCGTTCACGATGGAGTCCATGTTGAGCACTATCGTCGAGTACCAAATCACGGAGATCCTCTCCGTGCCCCCCATCATCATTCGACTGCTGACCGATCCGATCGTCTCGAAATTTGATCTGTCTCATGTCAAGCGGTTTTCATCCGGCGCGGCCCCAATCTCCAGCGAGATTCTGCAGAAGCTCCAAAGTCGCTTCCCCTGGACTGGCTTCAAGCAGGGATACGGGATGACCGAGTCGTGCAGCTGTATCACGGCTCATCCGCCCGAGATGCAGAGTTATCAATACGCGCAGCGCGGCGGAAAGATCGTGGCGAACACGGAAGTGAAGATCATCGACACGGAGACAGGTCGCGAGGTGGACTATGAACAGGAAGGAGAGATCTTGGCGCGCGGGCCACAGGTGGTGATGGGGTATTTGGCTAATGAGAAAGCGACGCGCGAGACCTTCGATCAAGATGGATGGTTGCACACGGGTGACGTGGGGTATATGGACCGTGAGGGATTCATTGTGATCACTGATCGGATCAAGGAGATGATCAAGGTGAAGGGTATTGGTGTTTCTCCGGCGGAGTTGGAGGATCTGTTGCTGGGCCACCCTGGGGTTGACGACGCGGCGGTCACGTCGGTGCCGGATGATTATTCCGGTGAGAAGCCAAAGGCATACGTGGTACTGAAGGCAGCAGGGAAAGCTAGATTAGGCAGTGAGGAGGGGATGCGCACGGTGGGTAGGGAGCTGATCGAGTATGTGCGGGCGAAGAAGGTGAGGCACAAATGGATTGTAGAGGTGGAATTTATGGATGAGATTCCAAAGAGTGCGAGTGGGAAGATCCTACGACGAGTGCTGAGAGATCGCGAGAAGAAGGGGGATACCGGAGAGAAGCGATTAGTGGTTCGGGATGAAAAGGCGCGGGCGAAGCTGTAATTACTGTGTTAAAGTATATCCGCATGACGACAGACCAACGACATGTGTTCAAAACCTCAATATTATGACGTCCGCATTCTAGCAAACAGACTTACCTTCTTACCTGACACGCACCTAATAAGTGTATCCACGATGGACTGCTATACACACATAACCGAAAGGAAAATCCTCTTCCAAGGGGGAAGGTGCGTTTCTCCGTTATTTGATATTCTCAAGTCAACCGAGGAAGTCTAACCAAAACCTAGATCCTGGCCCGGGAATTGGAGGGAAGCCAATAGCCGCGTCGTACACGGCATCTCCTACTGTCGATTAGACAGTTATGAGTCGAGTTCTCTCAGCGAATTTCACGGTTGGATCGACCGACAAAGTCTTGATAGCGCCGGGTTCGCCGCCGTCCATACAATAGCACACACCAACACGTGGAATCTGTCCGAATACGACGCGCTGGAAATCAGGATGGGAAACTCCGACGGGAAGGTCTACACGATATCGCTAGAAGATGGGAGATCAGTTGGGTGGGAAGGAACATTCCGGGCACCGGGCAAGGAAGGTCCAACCCCCCGAGTGATTCGCTTTGACAATCTGGTCCCGGTACAAAGGAAGAGAGAGCGGGTAACGCGGCCGTTGAATTTAGAGAATATCAAGCAGTTTGGGATCTGGATCCGTAGGTAGGGTTCCCTCCATGTGCTGTTCCTTTTTTTTTTTTTTTTTCGATTGAAATAGCCTAACTGGGTGTAGTCATGATGGAATCCAAGAAGGAGCGTTTTCGTTGAACATTTATGCTATCTGCGCGGTGAAGCTTCCGTGTTCATGCAGTCCTCTGCAGGATTTGATCCTCGTTACCGAGAGAGAGGCCCCAGATGAGGATAGTACTCAAATCAAAACACCGCTGGCCGCCAGCGACTTGGGGGGCGTTTTAACGAGGTATATGGTCAAAGGGAAAAAAACATTGCTGGTCACTGTGACCCAAGTAAACCGACACATGAGTCAACAAGTGAACGAGTGGATGGATAAGTTGAATGAAATTCGAAATGAGAATAAACCAAAGAAGGTGATATAAGATACAACCGTTGGCGCATCGTGTTCAGGATTACTCATATCTTCAATCATTCTTTCTTCTCCCCGATCTTGTCCAAGCCAGTCCCTAGTATGAACATTTTATCCTAAACAAATTAGTCCGTCCGTCCCGTATATTGTAGCAAAGACACTTACCAGAATCCAAGATGGCGCGAACTTCTCCAGGAACCACATTATCCCGGTCATTCCACCATGCCAGGTGTGACCCGTGTCACCCGCAGTCAGCCTCTTCACCACTTTCTCGGAGTACTTCATGAGAGGCACCCTAGATACGCCATCCTTACCCTGAGCACGGGCAACAAAAGCGCTCTCGATACTCTTGTACAAAGAATTTTCCGGCAGTTTGAGGTCCTGAAAATAAGTATGCCCATTTGTCTTAACGGCGCCAGTCACGACAGAGAGGACTTTAACCTGAAATGGAGCCAACTCAATTCTCAGGGTGTCGGTAATGATCTCAAGGGAACCTTTCGATGCGCCGTATACACCTAGTTCGTATCAATCATCCATTCGACTCATATAAGGAACGAAGAGAAAGAAGGCAGAAAAACAAGGCAAAATGAAAGTATACCTAGATACGGCGTATTTGAATGCGCTGCCAGGGACGAAATCGACGCCAACGTTCCCTTCGCCTTGATGAGCAGCGGGGCGAAGGCCTTGATAACCGCTAGCTGACCCCATACATTTGTTTCGAAAAGCTCCCTGCACTCCTGAATATCCTCATCCAAAATCGGCATGTAATGGTTATGGCCCGCATTGTTGACCAAATAGTCAAGGGTGCCACTGGTGGCAGCTGTGACAGTGTCAACAGCAGCCTTAATTTGATCGTTATTTGTGACATCCAACGTGATGAAGCTGACATTAGGGAGGTCTTTCAAATCGCCCATTTTCGAGGGCGTCCGAGCTGTCGCGAAGACATGGTAGCCCTGGCGTTGGAAGACGAGAGCGAGGCCGGATCCGATACCACCATCGCTGCAACCGGTTATGAGGACGGACTTCATCTTGGATTATTTATTATCTTCACGGATGAGCTAGCAGAGTTAACGATGGTCGGAGAGAAGAAATCAGCAACGGAGAGAGTTTGAAGTTGGGGGCTGGAATTCATTTTATCCTTGTTGCTTTGTCGAGTGCGGAGTAAGCACGTTTTACTGCGCCACCGCACTTACCTGAGTGGTGGATGATGATTCCAACGCTGACAATTCCATCCAGCGCAGAGAGATTCTCTCAGGTGCATGGGATCAGCGATATCGGTGATAGAGCTCATGGATGAGGCTGATTTAAGCTGGGGGTAATTGTCAACTCATTGTTGCCGTGTTACTTGCGCACTTTCTGTCTTCCGGGTCCATTAGGAATTCGCCGATACCAACCATCAAAATCACCCAAATTTATTGACAGTGATCGTATCCCATTCCTCCTCTATCATCTGGGTTTTTTAATCCTCCGGTGACTATCGATACTATCCCCTGTCTCTTCTCAAGCCCCTTCTCCGCGGGTTTACGGGTCTAATCTCCGCAGGCAACGAGACAGCAAACATGCCGAGATTCACACAATCCAGCAATATGATGTACTAACCGATGATACGTTTCATTTGCAGATACCTAATATATTTACGTGACATAATAGATTCGAAAGACACAAATTAGCAAGAGCCCAGCATATCCGACAGCGCAGCCTTCTCGTCGTCGGTCACCGTCAAGCTATACTGATCCTTCACCCTCACCCACATCTTCGCATATGTGCAATAGTACGAAGCTAAATCACACAGTTAGTACAACACATACAAATGATACTGGAACTCGGCAGGAGATAGGGATAAAAGACGTACTAAGAGGGGGCTTCCAGTCCTCCGGACCAGAATCGCTCTTCGCTTGATTCACGTTATCCGTGACAGCAATGAGCTGCGGGTGAGTCAAGTCGTTGGCGAATGCCTGACGTTGAGTGGTAGTCCATTCAGATGCGCCGGACTGGAAATCGTTAATATCCAAACAAGCTCGCCTGGTCACTCCCAGAGGACCAAGAGGAGGGTGACGAAAAGCGACTTACCTTCCACGCGTTGGACAAAGGAACAACATGGTCAATATCCACATCGCTGGTCTCAGTCCATGTTTCACCGTCGTAGGGAGAGAACCATTCTCCGGTCAGGGCACAGCTAGAGCCCTCGGTGACACTCGTTCCATCGCGCTTGAGAACCTCATCGCGTGTATCGCAAGAGCTACTTCCTCCCGATACAATCAGTCAGTCACAAAGACAAAAGAGGAGGGATTTGGGGTGCGATGCTTACCTTCCCTGACTAATCCAGTGGGGAAACAAGTCACGATCGTAGTCATCGCCCGAGCTTTGGGCGGCTACGGTGAGGTCATTGAGTTGATCAATAGCATCAGATGTCGATGGGATACCGGGTGGTGTGGCGCGCACAAGGGAGGCAGCGGCCAGCAGAACGGGCAAGATAATCTTGGCCATTTTCCCTGATTCGAGAGTTTTTCTTTCTTTTCGAGTCAAACAGCCCACTTATCCATAGCCAGAAAAAAAAAAAAAAAAAAAAAAGGAGAGGAAATCGATCGATATTTAACCTCCAAATCCCATCCCTTGCTACATCCAAACACGCGAGAACAAATCCAGAAGCATGCCCGAAAATTTAGCTCGGCACCCCATCCATCCCTGTCGGAAGGTCACATCGTGAAGAAGTAATTATTCGAGGAGACAACTTATCGCATCCTATCTTTGGGCGCTTCGACACCCACGCCGATCATGAACGGAGCTGATTCGTTGCGACAGAGGGATCAGCGGCCAGGTGCAGAAAGTTTGGTTACATCTGGACTCCATTATCTCTTGGCTTTCTTGGGCGGGGAATGCCGGTCTGTTGCAAACTTACACCTCCCTGCCCATCAACTATGTAGATTGCCAATGATTGAAGGGATATCGTGAAGTGGGGAGACGAACGGATGTGCCCGGCGTTTCGTACCTGAGTTGTTTACCGCAGGGCAGAGACCAGGGCGCGCGTTGACAGTGGCACATGCAACCAAGATTGGATGTATGTGCCCGCATCTTTAACCGATTAATACTTCTATCGGTTATTCTAGCGTAGATTGGAAAGGTCTGGGTTCTATTTTTACCCTTGGTGACCCTCCATCAAGCTATCAATTCATCCTCATAGAGCCGGATGCTCAATCAGTCCTATGCACTCCTTCCTAGTATTAGAAAATGATGCAAAGGGTTAACCAGAACCTACTAAGCCAAGCTTGCCCAAAGTTATTACCTTATTATTGTGACTCCTTCTTAACCTAGTAGTCACTTACGTATACCATATTGATGCACTCAAGGTACTCGGGCCGCTCTCCTAGCTATGATCGTCCATAGCCCGAAACCCGCAATGGGATAAATCTTTCGGTGACTTTTCGGTGACTGAAGCCAACCCCAGAGTCAGTCATCTCGCAGGATCCCCCAAGGTTGAGATTTATTGGGTGGTATAAGCAAAACCTTGGCTGACGAATCGTAGCACCCTACTCTATGTTCATATAAATCTTGGATACTCTCTCCCTCCACCGGTCTCACCTGAGCTACACCCCGAAGAGAGGGAGAGGTAAGCTGAAGAATTCAATGCGATATTATAAGTAGCCAGTAAGGATCGAGAAATCATATCTCATTATCTACCTAGGCAAAAGGATATCTAACCGAAGAATCCAAGATTCTACAGGTGAGCCAGCACCGTTTCCGCACCAGAGGCCTATTAAAATATAGGTTAGCACAAGAGAAATAATCAGGCCAAAAATGGAAGAAAGAAAGTAGATGAGGAAGTACCTTGACAGCCCCCTTCTCCGTCTCGATATCGGCATAAGTCACCTTTCCATTCTCAATGATGATCGCATACCGGCCAGTTCGTCCTCCAGCGGCCCAGCCAATCGATTCCGAAAACTTAGCATCGGGGTCGGTCAAGAACAGCTATATCATAAGACATTGATATTAGCCGCTGTCCGTTTTCACTCCCGAATGTTGTGATTTAAACCACGAAAAACGGGAAAGGGAGGGGAGAGGGGGGGGGGGGGAATTACAATATCATCACCCTTAACCTGGTTCGCCTTTCCCCAAGCACTCATCACAAAGGGGTCATTGGAGGCAAGCACAGCGACAACCTGCACGCCCTTTTCCTTCAGCTGGGGGAGGTTGTTGATGTAGCCTGGGAGGTGGTTGACGGAGCAAGTGGGGGTGAAGGCTCCTGTTTGTTTGGATTACAACGATTAGCTTCCACTCCCATCTACCCAAATGCATTTAAAGTATTCAAATCAAGACAGATGGACCATTGGGAGGAAGAACAGAACTCACCGGGAACGGAAAACAAGACGACCTTCTTGTCCGCCCACTCCTTGGAGGCATTGTACTTGATGGGGATTCCGCAGGAGGTGATCTCGCCCTTATCGTCCGACCAGGGGATGTACTGGAAGGCGATGTCGGTGGGGAATTGGTCTCCGGCTTTGAGGGGGGCCATTTTGTTTCTGGATGGTTGCAATTAATATATCGAAGAGGAAAAAAGGAAATGAAAGTTCGCACGGTTGAAGACGAGGGCGTGGTGATTTTTTTTTTCTTATTTTTGCTGACTGCGGGGTTGTTGGGAATCCCGAGGAAGAGGGGAGATTGCTATTTGTGATCAGCGGAATCCGGAGTCGGCCGTCATCATCAGGCACGATGAAGGCGAATCGATGTCGAATTCGGTGGGTCCCTTTTTTCTGACGCAATTTCCATTCCATAAAAGAAATCCCCTGTCCCAAGATCTGTACCCAATTTTGAGAAAATCAACAAATAAGCAGCACAAGATACAACCACCGTGCTTTCTCAAGACAATTGAGAACCAAACAAAATATTTTCAACGCTACGCCATCCATCCCCGAAAAAATGTCTCCAACACCGTCGCGTCGTCCATTCCGCCCAACTCAGATCCCGATCAACCACAGTGAAATTTGCCATTTGGTGTATTTCCAAGCTGCCAGAGCAATGTGCATCCCTGCCTCCCGTGCCACATCGAGTGTCAACTCCCGAGGACCTCCCCGCCTTCCTGCGCACTCTTGACCGTAATGTTCCAGCTTATCGACGATCGCGGCGACCGTGTCGAATAGGAACGTCGCCGGAGGTAGCACCGACTCTGAGCTAATGATCACCTAGCCGCCCGTCGAGAGGACCTTGGAGGTTAATAATTCGGGGTACTTGCGGGAAAGGTCGTGGTCGTGGAAAATGGCCGGGGATCACTTGTAATCAGGTGCTACCAGAGGGATCATCTATGGTTTATACTTATCCCCGTCAGTAACCTTTTTCCCATTTTCAGTTGGGATTTCGTCTGGAAGCGTGAACTTGGGAGATAACAGGGCTATCAAGCCATAGCTGACAAAGTTAGTATGGATATCCTTACCGCGAAAAGCCCTCGTTAGATTGAGGACGGCTGTAAGGTCATCCTACAGCTCGATAACAAAATAACCAGGCGTACAGGCGCTGTACGTGTGAACATCTCAATCCGGTAGGTTCTCCTATTCCGGTTCGCAGAGGGTTGTAGGTATCGTGGATTCCCGGACGGCAGCGCTGGGGGAAGTCATACTAAACAAGGCTCTTGGTGATCGCAATCAGCTTGATGTCCCATGTCGACCGGATGGTTTGGGTCACACCTTGGTCAATATAGATCATGTAGACACGGCCATTGATAAACGCAACCGTGTGATTCGGGCCCGTAAGGCAGTAAATCCGCGTCGTAGACAGAGTGAAACCTGTATGATTGAAGTAAACCCTTAGGAAACGGAGGTCCAAAAAGGGGAATGAGGGTAGAAACGATCTAACCTGCAACATCCCTGGACAACCGTACATCTAATACGTTCACCACAACAAACAAACCACCTTCAAGAAAGGCGATCGGAACAGCTCCGAGGTTGCTTCTCTCAAAAGTGAAGAATGCCATCGGGGAAAAAAATATGGATTATCAATTATGTATAAGCTTTAAATTCAAAAGATAAATGTCATCATAAATCACCACCGTCTCCTTCCATATCTTCCTCCGCCTCCCCAACCTCCTCCTCCATATCGTCGACCGCCGCCGCCCATCATCCCCGGGGGGCCATGCGGTCGACCCCAACCTCCTCCCATGCCCATGCCTCCGCCGCCCATGCCCATGCCACCCATGGGCATGCCGAATCCTCCGCCATAATGGGGCCGTGGGGGTGGATACCCACCGCCCATCATCATGGGGTAGTGGCGGCGGCTGCGGCCGGTACTAAAACAGAGACCCATTATGTATGTGGCAGGATATGACAAGAGATGGATAAGATGGCAAGTATATGGTTAATAGATGTGTCTATATGGTATGATGATATATGCAAGCAGTTGGGAGTAAAATGAATGATGAGACGATGAAGTGAAGAAAGACGTTGGCAGAGTATGACGAAGTATGGTCGATGGAATAAACCGTTGACATATAATACTATACTGTTATAAATGAAGTGGATGGCAAAAGGCACGGCAAACAAGTGAGAAGGTAACAGTGACGAGGTATATCGACAGCGGAAACAAGTTCCGAAGTGGCGAATGCTCGACGATGTCGTAATAGATGGCAATAGCTCAAGTCAGAAGGCGAAAAAACGAAAAACACAAGAGTAAAGCAGATATGAAGGTCCTGGATGTCAAATAAATGGCAAATGTGTGGTATGTGCCTCAGAATGGTGTATAAGTTCGAAGGATATTTCCAATGCACGTGGATCTGAACGGTTGTTTGTGGTATATGCCAGGAAGTAGGTGCGGATCGGATAGTGAGGTAAGGAAGGCGATATATAAACCGAGTGGAATATACCACGAAGGGATCGAGATATGCGAAAAAGGTTGAAACAGTGCAAGTGAGTGAAGGGAGAAAAGATATCCACAAAGTGAAGCCGCAGATGTAGTAGATCTGATAGATGGGAGATGTGTGGTGAGGCAGATGAGGGAGATGCCCACCGATGTCAGAAGTAGCTGAAAAGGATGAAAAAAGAGGTCAAAGAAGATGTGGTGGAGATGAGAGTGAGATGGTTGAAGATGCAGAGAAGGAAGATGGGAAGAAAGCTGAGAAGAAAGAGAAGAAGGCTGACGCGGCGGAAAGACGATATAGTGGTCGTGTCGTCATCAACGAAGACATTCCATACGTAACAGCTGCCAACTCTCGGAAATACCATCCTATAAACTCTATTTCCTCAACAAAACAATGCGTTTGTATACTGTATGGAACAGTAATATACACTAAAAACAATCCCTCATAACGCTCGACAATTCCCCGCCGTAGTCGAACATATACCCGCCGTTGAACGTCTCAAGGCCCTGGGAGCCCACTCCCATAATTTGGTCTTCAAGGTTACCCACAGCCTCAAACCATTCTTGTAGTTCTCGCGTCATCTGGGCTCCGTCTTGGGGTGTATGGCTCTGAACACTCGAGGTTACAGCCTGCTCAATGCCGCCCTCTTCTCCCCGGGTGTTGTCCTCTCCTGCTGCCGTTGTGGCACCATCGCGATCTCCGTCCCCCTGTCGGTGCATTAGCTGCGGTCCGAGTCGACGGAGCCCCTTTATAGACTTCCACAGCCGTCGCGAGATATACGACCGGGTCGAGACCCCCTTGACCAACTCTAGGGCCATGTAGAACTCCTCTCGACAGGCGACGCTGAACTGGCTCGGCATCTGCGCAACGGCCAAGAACAATGCCACCAACGCTGACACCAAGAACCAATTAAACACCACCTGTTGAAGCTGATAAATGTCCGACGTCGCATGGAGCTGGGTGATGAAGCGGATGGTATCTTTGGCCATGTCAACGACGGTCTGCGACTCGCTCGGGTACCGCACCATCTGCGCAGCGGAGTGTAATACGGGACGGTGGATGAGCATGCGCAACTGGTTTGCACGGAGATATACGAGCGAGCGTAGGCGTCGTAGACTGCGTGTCTCACCGTCGGCGTGGTCTTGGGCCGGGTGGTTGAGACGCAGCGAATCCGGAAGTGTCTCGACCCACTGTAGAACCTGCCAGTCAAGATAGCTCATTTCGTCTTTTTTAATCTCATTGGTATTGTTGAAGGCCGATATAAACTTCCACACCTTCGCCGCAATGCGACTATACCGGATCATCACGCGCAGGTACGAAGTCTTCTCCTCGGGCTCCGGCAGCCAGGGGTCGATATCTGAGTCGTCCACGGCAAAGGGCATGCCCGTGCCAAAGCTCCATCGCATGTCCAAAATATGTACCGACCAGAACAGGCGCAGCACGCGGTCTTTCCCCTCAGCCAGTACAGCAGGTTGGTTGAACGTCTCTCGTCGATGTAGGCCCTTCTCCAAGCACATTCTCTCAACAATGCCGATCGTCCTCCACGCCAGAGTCTCCTCGTCAATCTGGAAATAAAATATCGCCTATTCTTGTCAGCCTCTTCCTCCAACATCCCCACAATACCAATAACACAAAAGGAAGGAAATGGGGGAAAGAAAACAAAAAAAACTCACCACCAACGCAAGCAACGTGATGCTCTTAATCTCCGGCGTCCCCCAAACACAATCATCCGCTGCATCTCGCACACTCCCAAACAACCCCATCGCAAGCTCACTACTCCCACTCGCCTCCGCCGTCAACGCACAAGCAAACACCAACCGCAGAATATTCACGTCGTCGCCATCCAGCTCCCCTTCCTCGTGCCCCTGCATCCTCACCGGCGCCCTCGCCCACGACCCCGCCGCCTCCGTCGGCCCATACAACACCTGCACATGCCTCAGAAGCTGCTGCAGATCCACAACCGGATACATAGTCCCCATCTCCTCCTCATACACCCGACACAACCTCAGCGCCTCTGTCTTCCCAATTCTCCACAGCGGATCACCGCCACCCCCTCCTCCCCGCGAGCCTCCTTCAGCTCCATGCCTCCCCGCCACCGCCGCCTCCGTGACCACACCCGGAGACAGCGGAGTAGGCAACGGCGACGCCTCCCGTGTCACCAAACCATCCATCTCCGTCCGCTCAACGATCCCCCGCTCCTTGAGACTCGTCTTCGCCAAATCAAAGCTATAGGCAGAGGTCGTGGGGCCCTGAAAAGTGAGTTCTTTGGGGGCCGTAGTGACGCGTCGGTAGGGGCGCGAGGGCGGCTCAGAGCGAGAGGGGACAGTGCTACAAGCCGTCGGGGTATGGTTACTAGTTTGGGTGAGGGAATGGACGGCAGCAGAAAGAGCGCTGATTTGCTCCTGCATCGCGTTCATTTGGGCGCAGAGGCGTTCGAGTCCTCTTCTTGTTTTTTTTTTGACATAATTAGCCCCGCCATTTTTTGGATGGATTATTATAACTTCGGTTAGAAAATAAGAAGGCAAAGGGAGGTCTCACTCGGAATCCTGTATTCCATTCTCATGGCGTGCGGACTCATACACGCATTCGATCCGCTGCCGACCGCATCGCTGGCAGGGGGTTTCGCCATTGCATTTGATCTTGCGTCGTTTGCATTCATTGCTGCCAGGTGGAATTTCTCAGTATACGCCAACGGATAGGGGGGGTGAAAAATGGACAATTTTATTCCACATAGAGAGTTGGGGGAGCTGAGTGAAGCATACCAAGCTTTAGCAATGTATTTTCTCCTTCGCTTGCGTGAGGGAGCGTCCGTGTCACCTTCCCCAGGCAGCTTTTCCCATCGGTGGGAAGCAGGGGACCCGTGCGATTCATCCATTCGGAATTTTTGTTCGGGGAAAGAAGCGAGCCGGGGAAGAAAAGGCAGGAAAAGAACGACAATCCAATTCAATTACCTAAGGCGATTCTGTGGGGAACTCTCCACGCCTGGTCCACTGTGTCAATATTTTTTTTTCCTGATTGGGGCAATGCGGGGAAGAGGAATTGATTCCGCTGCCGAGGGCTGGGCATCGGCCAATCATAGTCCAGGTGTTACGGAGGACACCCTGGTACCTAGGTAGGGACCTTGTCATCATTAATTTAATTTTCTCGGATGGATTTATGTATATATTTTTTAATCTATTTTTTAGATTTGATTCTTATCAGTGTAGTAATAAAAAAAAGTGTTGTGACAATCGTACCAATCCAGTGTCATCATGGAAAGTCATACAAATGCGCAAAATCCCCCCCCAATTCATACCCATGCCCAGTATTTTCGACAGTCAGGGGAAAAAAAAGGCACAAAAACAAGAAAGAAACTCCATGCATGCATTTATTTATTTTTTTAGAGATCCTTCGTCCGCTCATCACTCTCCACAATCCATTGCTGCAGCTTCTTCGGGTCACGAGCCTTAAAGCCAACCTTGAACGGCTTGGGTTCTGTGGTCAACGCCGTTGGGATCATGTTACAGTCGATCGCATTCAGGATTGGCCTATCTTCCTCCTTCTTGGCGGGGTGCATAGTAAAGGCCGTGATCAGGCGGACGTACGCGGTGAACAGCTCGCGGTTGGCCAGGTGGGAACCAGCGCACATACGAGAACCAGCACCATAGCCGTAGTGGGGAGTGCCGGAGCCCTCGCCCATCTCGAGGTAGCGTTCGGGGATGAACTTGTCGGCCTCCTTGAAGTGATCCTCATCGTAGTCGGCGGCCCAGGCATTCTAAAAGTACGCACAATGTTAGTACCAACACCGACTGGGGAAGTTTAAGAGCTCGCTTTCTCTGTGCGGTAGGGGTTCAAGAGACAGGGGAAACGTACCATGAAAAAGGTGGTTCCGGCAGGGATCGTGGATCCATTCCAGGTGATCTCCTTGGTGCTCTCGCGGGGCAGGCAGATGGGAATAACAGTCCAGAACCGCAAGGTTTCCTTGACCAGAGCCGTAACGTAAGGGACCTTCTCTTCCACGAGACACTTCTCCCAGGCGTCACCGTCGGGGTAAACCTTCATGATTTCTTCGTAGGCCTTGGCCTGGATCCGCTGACCGTCCTCGGAAGCCAGATAGGCGATACCCATGATCAGATTACCGGGGACAGTGTCCAGACCAGCAGACACCATAGTCAAACAGATCGACTTGACCTCATCTACGCCAAGTCAGTAATTTTACCCCGAATTTGACAGTCATCATTGAAAACAAAGGGAAAAAAAAGGAAGGGGACATACCATCATTAAGCTTAGCCTCGGGGTCCTTTAGAATATTTCCAGTAATGCAGGGCTTATCGGTTCCCTTGGCGATGCGATCCTTCAGAACACTCAGGAGGTAGGTCAGGTACTTGTCACGGCGCACACGGAACTCATTCGCCTCAGTGTTCATCTTCGGGAGGATACGAAGCAAGGGGACATAGTCCTGCCAGTTGTTGCTGGTGCTGCGGAAGTTGGAGACACCACGCTCAACATCCACAATCTCGCGAAGTAGGCCGTCGTCGACATTTCCCTCGATGCGGAAGCCGTAGTTGAGGGTCAAACTGGTGTTGAGGGCAAACCGCTGGAAATAAGCTGTGGGGTCGACGTCGACGGTTCCATTGGTGCTGTTCTTGAAGAGCTCCTTGATACTGGCGGTGGCCTCCAGGTCGATGATAGGCATGTAAGACTGGACAGCGGGGCGGTTGAGAGCGGTGGCGGCCGCCTTGCGTCGGCGCTTGCAGGACTCATCCCACGGCGACGTGCCGATCGTGAATCCCTGCGAGCTCGACACGACGCTGTGGAACGTGTGGAATGTAGGGCGAGAAATAAGCGCAGACTGATCCTTAATCCATAGTTGACGGACGGAGTCGAAGCTGTTGGCAAACACAACGCGCTGGAAGACCGATTGTCAGCACATACTGCTTCGCGATTTCAGAGGAATACAAAAACCCACCCTGTTGCCCATGCGAACCTGGAAAACAGGACCGTACTTCTTGGCCCATTTGGCGGCCACTGTAGCATGGTTTTCGCCCAGCTGGATCAAGTTACCAAAGACAGGCACTCCAGGAATCTCCGGAAGACCTTTGATCTTGGGGATGTCTGTTCGGTTCAAGTAGCGGATGATGAAGTACCCCACCGCGATAGCGGCGAGCGCAATAGTTTGAAGCGACATGAGGAAGGGGCGCTAGAGGAGAGAAAGATAGAACGAAAGAGGAGGGAGTGTAAAAGAAGCGAAGGAGAAAAAAGGAGAAGAAAAAGGTTCTGGTCAGAGGTAATACAAACAAAAAAGCAAGTCAAAGACCCCTGTCTAAGTGGAGCGTATGACAGGCTCTTTATATCCAGATGGTGCTCAGATACTCCGCAGCGGGCGCTGCCAGTCGCTGATGCACTGTTTGGCTGTGAGGAGCGTCGCCCGCACGGTACATTTCCGAGCACCGTTGATCCCGCGAATTTTGTCAATAGTTCTACCAGTAAGGTTAGTAGCATGCAGTGCAGAGTCGCACCGCAGGGAAAACGACGAGGCCGAGAGTAACCTGGAGCTGGTTGCCCGCGACCCCACCCGCGATGACGATTTGCCAGAAAGAGTGAGAAGGATTGGCTGGCAGAGACCGACCCAGAGTGCGGCATTTCGGCCTCTGGTTCCGCGCTGTCGCTCTACCCCGGATTTGGCCCTGAGGGCGCGGAAAGTGGCGGCGCCCATCCCCGCGATCCTGAGATTCTCTGGGGAAAAACGAGAGTGTTTCCGCGAACAAATGATGTCGCGAAGTTACGAATTCTGGTGGTGATATGAAGTTCTCCAAAAGGGGTTTTTCCCGGTCGGCGTAGAAACAACTGTCGAACATATACATTTTCAGATCGTCAATTAATATGGTGGCCCAATACAACATTAGGGGGGAAATATACCCTAAACATAAGCCTCAAACTATTGCTCAATAGAAATTATTGATTAATAGTATAGAATTTCCACCTAGTGCTGGGAAAAAATGGTAATACAGCGAATTAAAATTACAAGGCCCGCAGAACGCTCAAGCAATGGTATCACCGACAAACGAAGCAAGGTTCATGACACATAAGGAAGCCATTCAAACCGCCAGCAAGCTGAGCGGAATAAGATACACACACATCCGTAAACCCTCTAGCGCTTTCCCATCCTATCTTCCCTTCAAACAACTCTACTAGCCGACCACTTGGACTCTTCGATATAGGCGGCACGACGACCGCGATGGTGCTCCCGATCAGCCGCCAGAGTCTGGGCGAACTTGCTCTTTGCCCGAATTTCCGGTCCCTTCCAATAGAAAACGTAGATTGGAATGGTAACGAGAATGGCGAGGCAGCCCAGAATAGTGCTGGCCCACTGCAGGTGAAACCTGCCGCCGATATTGGTGTACATAGGGGTTGCATACATGGCCGACAACCCGGCAAGCAGATCTCGAGCGAACCCGTTTCCGCCGGTCGCAGAGGCAGAGTAGGGACCATACGCGGCTACCATGTAGTCTATGGTAGCCATGTAGATTCCATAGTTCGCAATCGCGATCAGGAACGCAAAAATGAGCGGGGCAATCCAGTGAGTATACTCGGGGCCCATGGATGTCCATGCGAATCCGAATAACCCGATGGTTTCCAGGGGGGCGATAAATAGTAAAAGAAGCAGGCGGCGTTCTGCGAGTCGAGAGGCATCGCCCTCTTTGTTCCTGATCTGGCGTTGACGCCAGATGTCCGGGAGGAAAATCGTGTAGGCCACAAGGTAGCCAATGACAATGGATATAAAGCAGAGACCAATCTTCAGCGGGTTGAAGTGCCATTGTTCAAAGACGAGGGCAAAAGATTCGATGCAAGTGAAGATCAAAGCATCGGAAAATCCAGAGAGCAAGGAAAGGAAGAGGACAATTGGTTCCCGGAGGAACATTTCAAAAGGCCGGCGCCATATACGCATAACGTCCTTGAAGTCTAGCCGGCGTTCCTTCAGCTCATTGGGTCCATACACGTTCGGATCCATGCCGGCCTCGCGGCGAAGTTTCGCCTCACGGTCCAGGAGGATGGTAGACCGGGTTTCACAAACAAGGAAGAAGTGCATCAACTGGGCGACTGCTCCGAAGATCAGCTGGATCCAAAAGTTCCATCGCCAGTCGAGCCACTGCTCCATCATTCCGCCAAAAATAGGCCCGATGGTCGTACCACCTACGGAGGAGAGGACAACATAGGCCACGGCGAAGCCCTGGTTCGCTGGTTCCCACATATCCGCGGTCATGCCAAGGGTAACAGAGCCACCTGCAGAGCTCAGCCCACCAAGGAAACGCCCGACAACAAGGGTCCCAAAGTTAGGAGCCAGGGCGCAGGGAATCTGCCAGACGTTGACGAGAAACAGACTGAGCTGCATGATAGGCCATCTCCCAAATTCTTCGCTCCAGGGGGCCCACAGCTCGCAGCCAAAAGCATAGGCAACCAGGAAAATCATCTGGCCAACACGCGCAGCCTGTTCGCTGATGCCAAATTCCTCTGTCAGGGGCTTGACTGCGTTGGCATAGGTACTGCTGTTGAAATTCATGGACATCTGCACCACAAAAATAACGGAGAGAATGGTCCATTTTTTGTACCTCGGAAAGCAAAAGCCTAGCTTCTCGTAACATTCATCTTCGGTCAATTCCCGTTTTCCATCAACGATCGGCTTTTGAGGACGGCCACTGTCGCTGTCTGACCGAGCGGCATCTTCAGCATGGAGGTTGGTAGGACGTCGAGAGGGGCTCAAGGCCACTGGATCGGTTGACTTATGTTCAGTCTGCTGGTTCTTCTGACTCGAGATCGAAGCTCGTGGAGAGACATCCCTAGAGCCCATGATGTAAGGTGTGGAATGTCTAGGTGGGGAAACACGTGGTGGATTGATGTGTCGATGAATATCTAAGATGAAGAGGATGAAGAGTTGCAGCAGAATAGAGGGGGGGGAAAGAAGAGGCCCCGAAAGAAATCTTAGGCAGCTAAATATACAAAACAAGGAATGGCCACCAAAAGCTGACGAAATCCCTACTCTACCATGACCGGTTCAGGAACTGGGGATCCCACCATCTTATAAGGCAACAGCGAATGCATAAGGAACTCAGAAACCGCAGAGTTACACAACGTCACTGTTATCAAAGAGTCCCAGGCCAACAAGTAGCCTTCCCAGCAGCTTCTCCCCCGTCCCCCCCCCCCATTGATCGAAGGTCTGATCGTGGGTCTGCATTGTTCCTCGCACTCCACCTTCGGGCCCTCCGACGACAGGCTCCCATCCCTGTGGTCCCTGACACCACCGGATCTGCAAACGGCGCATAAATATCCCCGATGCACCAAACGTGGTGACTGATCAGAGACCGCGCCACCTCTTCACCCCCGAGATTTTGTTTAAGATCAGGACCGGTTGGGGCAGCAGTTGATTGGCTGTGGCGTCAGTTGGACGGAGAGATCCGCCTGGGGGTCACAAGTTATCGCCCGGACTGTCGGTTTGGGAAGGTCCGACAAGCGCCGAACAGGGCCTCTGTTTGGCTCGAACCGCCCAAAAGACCCAGAGTGATGCAACATTTATCCTCACTGCTCTCAATGCCAATTTTCAAGCCAAATCCGGTTTGGAAGGCTTATCTTATCCTCTTGTTTCCACCTCGCTCCTTTGGTTGGGTGGTCAATCTTTTGCTAATGATCTGGCACCTGAACCTCGTCGATGAAGGAACAATATGACATCACATTTTCGGCACTGTTCCTGCTCTTCCGAGGACAGGTTTCCAGGCGGGATAATGCTGACAGTTGTACGACATGATTGAGACTCAAGTGGCCAAATCACATCCTACCGCAAATTTCATCATCCCTTACAGGAGGCAGAGAAAATGAGTCAAAAAAAGCAGATTAAATTCTGCGCTTCTTTTTTTAACTGTAGAGTTCCAAATAGGCTTTGGCACATGGGGGGTCAATTCGGTTCCCGAACGGATCGAATTTCCAGGTCGTTCAAAAAGCGACATAGTCGAAGCTTAAGGTTCAATGTTACTCTGATACTGACTCATACTACCGTTTAGTGCTCCTGGTTGTCTGTTTTGCTTATTTGGTTGTCTCTTTCCCATGCGACAAGAAACCTGCAGGCAAGAAGCTCTCGAACCTGCTTCATCGTTCCTTTTTTCCCCTTGCCTCCTGCGCCTCGCCCAATCTTTTGTTTTATTTTGTTTCCGTTTCCTTGCACCGGTTAGCGATGTTAAATTTCATCGCATTAGAAGGTCTCTAATCAAGACAACGATTTCAGGATTTGAAGCTGGATGAGATCAGATTGACAAAAAGTCTTGACCCACTGGCTTCCTGGATTTGCGTCAGGATCGTCTATCTCTCCATCAACATCCCACCACAGCCATGACTTGCTTTTGGTTGACCTTCCTTATCGTAAGCCAAGCCGGAGTTGACACGTCAACCCAAGGCTGCTCTAAGCTTTGCCTGAGGTTTGCATTTGAACATCCTATGATAGTATGGTTCCTATTCGGATGTCCACCTGGACTCATGGTGGTTGCACCATCAAATTGATTCATCCAATCATGAACTTCTGATAGTGTTTTGTTATAACCATTCCCGGAAGTTTTCTGCCAACTCTGCAGGCCGAACCTCTCTGGGAGTACTATCCATGCATGTCCACCTCTTTCTACACCTTTTCTAAATACAAACAGAACCCGTGAGCTCCCAACGTGGATCGGATCCGGGAGTTGTAGTTGTTGGATCCACATATCCTAAAATGCGATGACTAGTTCCCAGGATCTCCTTATTAAAAACCTCACTTCATTCCCTGCTTTTATCAAAAAAGGGCCCTGGAAGAGAAGATAACAGATAACATTGTGATCTCGACTCCCATGCGCTGCTGTTGCGCGCAGCCCCTTCTTTCCTGCTGAAGATTTTACTTAACTCTACAACTAAAGACCCCTTACCTTGTCGAATCTAGATCACCTCTTTCGCGCATGTTTTCTTCAACGGGTGTGCAGGTTTTCCTCGGTCCCATCGTCCTTATCTAGAGTCCTAAGACATACTTACCCTACTACTACTCACCTCCCTATATAACCGACAGACCGCTTCTCATCTCACCGATACCCTCCCATTCTTTATCCTGAATTCGGTCCAGCTTGTTCACCAGAATACAGCCTAAACAATCGACAATAGCGGAAGCCGATTGCACGACGTATACAGGCTGATCAAACCATATACACTCTGTGCCGCACCTATGTAGTCTAGAACCAGGAAGATTTCTTCTGTCAAATGTCTTTCATTAGGGACCTTTTCTTACTTGTGACCAACCTAATCAGCCACCCCACCCTCTTTTCCTTCCTTTCAAACAGAATTTCGTGGGAAACTCCCAACATTCACTTGTCAGGATAGGTACTCTCGTCGTTGACCCAACAAATATATACCCAAAATTTAATCGAATTTAATTCCAATTTTTTGTTCTTAACATACGAGAAGAAAAAAAAGCCCAAACTATAGAACAGTGATCCAGTTCAATTCCCCCTCCTCTCTCTATGCCCCCAACGATGCACATAAAACTCCCCTGGCACAAGCCTCCTATGATCCGGCTGTGCTTTCCCAGCCAAGGGCATCGGTACCGACGCCGAAGAGGACGACGATGACAACGAACCTCCCCACGACCGACGCCGTTTGTACGACCTGCGCAAGAAACTATCATCCAGGTCCAATCGTTTCCCATCCCGTCCTGGAATCCAGTCTACGATGGGGGTCGTCGGGATAGCAGGAGGTGGGGGGCCGGAAGTGCTATTGGTGGGGGTGTATCTCTGCTGATATTGCTGCCGGGCGAGGTCGGCTTCGAGATCGATGTCGGAACTGGAGGTGGAGGATGGCGATAACGACGAGGACGGTGATGAGAGGGAATGAGGGGGATAAGGGAGGTGCGGATCTACAGACGGGGGGGAGATGATAGAGTAGAGTAAGAAATTAATTCGCTAGGTAGGTTTTCGTGTTGACTGAAGTAGCATAGGGGTTCATGGTACGAGGTTAGGAAGTATACGGTAGGGAATGAATGGGATAGTCGATCTTGGCTGTAGATCGAGGGCAAAGAAACGAGAGAGAAGTAGATAATCCACAAGGGCAGACAAGTTAAGCACTCCAAAGTCAAGGTATAAAGCATGAGACAGAAAAAAGAGAGAGAGAAGAAAATAATCTTACCGTGAACACAGGAGCACTCCATCTCTCCCTCCACCTCCTCCAAACAATCGATCGAAGTACACCCACCGTCAACGCCCGACAAAAGCGACGGGATCATCGAAACGGGCAATCGTCGCCGAAGCGCATCTTGAAGAATCGCATACTCCCTTTTCCGCCGGTCAAGCCGTGCCGATTCGCGACTTGTTTTCTGCCTCTGCGCCTCCATGGGAGTAGTATCATCACCACAACTTGATCTAGCTCTAGCCTGGACTTTGGTTGCCGATCCGATGGAGACCGGATCAGGCAAAGTGGATGCAAAACGGTCAGCCCTATTTAATGTGGGGACGAAAGTGCCGTCCCTGTCTCGGTAATAGGCTGTCTGGGGCATGATGTGATGTTCGAGCGATGATTGTTGGTTTTCAAGTGACAAGGGGTTGGGATTTAAACCATGAGAGAAAGTCGACGCACCGCCGTCTCTCCCTCCCGCGACCTTTGGTTATATATATATACCCTGAAAATTTTTAATCCACGACCCCTCCGTCTTTTGTTGCGGGAATTCCGAATTCGATTTTCTTGGCGCTTCACCAGATATATTATCGGGCTATACAGCCGGGGAAACTGGCTGTACGGAGAAGGTTCGCTTCCGTTTCAGGTTGTTTCAAGTACCTCCGGCATCGCAACTGCCCTGTTTTTGGGGGTTTTCGAAATCGCCTCCCCTCCCCCGCCTTACGTTCGATCTTTCTCGTGTTGGCGAATTTACCCGTTGTGGGGGGGTAATTGCAGACGGGACTTGTCGACCGGCTTATTTTGTTACCGGAAGAAAAGGTGTTAGTTAATGGCATGCTTCCATTGAGTCATCTACTATACATCAACTCATGACTATCAAACCCAGCTCCTCCCCACCTTATCCTCTGCTAGACAAAACAGATCCCGAAGAAGAGAGGGTGCGAAACAAAAATGCAGAGTAACGAAATACGTAAAGGGAATGTTCTAGAATACATGAACGTTAAAATCTTTGATTATGAACCTATGCACAGAAGAGAAGGATGCAAAATTTCTCCCAGGTCTATCGAGGAGGGTGCTGTGGTGCCAGTGACCCAGGAAGTGGGCCCGTATTTGATCCCTGGCTGTAAACCCGGTGGTGACTGGGAGCCCCATGAGGTCCGGGGACTGTTTCACCTAGTCCTCCCGGACCAGACGGTCGCGCCTGGAGAGCATGAATGGACCCAACCACCGGTGAAGGACCACTCGGTGCATAGTTCAACCCGCCTGCGGGGCCTGGCTGTAAAACAGCGGGAGGGGTGTAAGAACGTCCCATTGACATTTGTTGGGGGCCTGGTCCAGGCAAACCGGTCACTCGCGACGCTTGTGCCCCCGGCGGCGGGGTATTGTGGCCGTACGGTCCATTGGCCAGCCCAAGGGATGAGCGATGGCTTGGCGGTTGGTGAGCCCCGCTAACCATGGTCTGGACGTGCGGATATCCTTGGTGACTGCTAGGATGTTGCTGTTGGCTAGGACCAGGATGATGCACTGACGCTGGAGTTGCTGGCGCTGTCGAAGCATACGACGCTGATGAGGGGATTGGCTGGCGTGACCCCACACCGAGAGGATTGCCAGGAGACTGGATCGGAGTTGAGGGACCCTGGCGTGAGGCGTACGCAAGGTTGCTGTTACGAGCCGTCGGGGACCCAATTGGGGCCCGGAACATTTGACCCTGGGAAGGCAAATCACGCGATCCAGGCCCCGCTGATTGCGGGTGTGGCGGCGCCGGTGAGGGAGCATAAACAGACCCATGATGGTAAGATGGACGCTGGGATGGGGCGGGTGAAGGGGTGGGTGCGGGGGATGGAGCAGTGAGGTTCGACAAAGTAGGCCCTGACAAGGGTTGGTTCGAGGCATAGGGGGAGTATGGGGCTTGTGGAGCCAATGTAGCAGAAGGGCGACTATTTGGCGGCGGGGGAGCTGAAGGTGGAGGAGGTTGTTGGTGGCCTCTAGGATCAAACCGTGCCATCCAGTCATTGTTTGATGGGGGGCCAGCGTTGCCCGACATAGCCCCATACGGCGGCGGGTACTCGGAGTAAGCACGAGAAGGCGGCAAATATTGACTTTGTTGAGCATATACTGGTACCTTCTGGTGGGAGCCCGGGATCATCGTCTCGTCCTGTCGTACAGGTATCGGCTGTGAAAGGGAAGAAACTCCGGAGTAAACCGGTCGAGAAGGAGAGACAGTGCCACCCACGGGAACCGAAGATGCTTGGTCACTCGCAAACCGTTTCCGGGGTTGGGGCTCTTCCGGTTCGTCATTTAGGATGCTCATGATGTTTGACCGCTTTGCGGGTACCTGGCGAGGTGGCTCCGGCGGTTCTAATGGTGTCGATCCTGGTCGTAGAGGGTCTTTCGATGGCGACAAGACTGGTGGCGGCTGAGACATTGTAACGTGTTGCGTAGGCAAGGAATAAAAGGATCGTTGGCTAATTGAATCCCTTCGGATCGGAGATATTTCCTGCTCTTGACCGGGCAACGGCTGCACAGGGGAGCCAGGGGGCTTTGTAAGACTGGGCTGGCGGGAGTGGGAAGTCGCGGGCATGAGCGATGGAGGGGCCTGGTTTTGGGATGGTGGGCGGGGTTGCATATACGCTTGTTGAGAAGATGTTACTACGTTTTGCCCTGGGAGCAAAGGTGATCCATGAACATCGACATTAGAAGCTCGAAATCCTTGGCCGTGAAGCGGGTCTATTCGTGTCATCTCGGGCGCGGGAGCAGGAGGCTGACGCGCGGAAAGAGGGGCCTCCTGGACCCGTGGTGGCGCGTGGGCTGTTAGTACTGTGGTAGGGATATCGCGCCTCTCGTCAGGAAAGTAACCCATACGTGGGCCGCCACCCATTCGCGGTAGTGCACCTTGGCGGGCGACTCGCGAAGATTCCTCGGTAAGGGTCGTGGCAGGTATATGTGTGGCCACCGGAGCACTACTAGCTTGCGCAAGAGGCGGATACCGAGAAACGCCGCGGTCTTTCTCTTGTGGTGGACGGGCTTGCAAAGGCACGGGTTGCGAGGACGGGGCAGCTTGTTTTGGTTTGGATGCAAGGCGGCTGTCGTCGGTCTCGGGCGTAGCGTCAGTATGAGGAGCAAGAGGCCGGGGCATTATTATGGACGACGGCGTTGCTTCATAGCGCCGCTTAGATGCAAAGTTCGGCATGGGTAACTGGCCGGTGGGTTCGCCACGAGCTTTCTTAGTTTCAGTGTCTGCAACGATCTCTTCAAAGTCTTTTTGACCGGAATCAATCCGTCGCTGAAAGTAGTTTTTAACCTACAACAGAGGGTTAATAAATTAGAGAAAGATAGGTGTAGCCAATTTTACTAGCCATGGTGAAAATTGGAGAGAATGAAGGGGACCGGGAAAATGTATCAGATATCTTACCATTACGGTCGTCTTGGTCTTCATGTAATTTGAGATACCCTCAAAGTCCCGACCAAAATGCGCCAATAGCAACGGAAAATCGCGTTGCTCAGGCACAGACCAGTAGCTGGTGGGCTGCGGTGAGTTGTATCCTCCCAAATCCTGCTGCCTCACACCACTTGACACGGGGTCTTGCTCTGTCGACTCGAATACATACACACCCTCTTTCTGCTGTTTTCGGCCGGGCTTTGCTCGCGGAAGTATTTCAGGTTGTTCCTTGTCATTCTGCTCCTTTGTCCGTAAAATGGTAGGCTCACTATTAACGTCGAGGGTTGGTTCGGGAGCCTCTGTTTTTGGAACAGGCGCTGCTGCAGGTATCGTAGGTGCCGCGACTCCTGGAGTTGAGGCCGCGGAGGTTGTAGCTGCGACCGCGCTTGGATTAGGTTGATCCGGTTGCTGCGGCTGTGGGGTTTGTTGTTGTTGTTGCTGCTGCAGCTGCAGCAGCTGCTGTTGTTGTTGCTGAGCGGCTTTGCCTCGGCGTCCACCACGCGACCCAGCGCCAGTGCGACCTCCTCGGCGCCCAGCGGGCTTATCTCCTTGTTCACCGTCCTTTGTTGCATCCCCCCGACGGCCGTTGGTTCCCGCGTCTGCAGAGGATTCTCCAAATGTGGGCGCAGCCGCACGACGTGGGCGTCCAGTATCTGTGACAGGAGCTGGTTCCTCGTCGCCTTCATAATCGGGTTTGACAACGCCCAAGTCAGCCATGAGAGCGTTGGATTTAGGCCGAGCAGATCTTCGAGCACGCCCACGACGGCTCCAGCGTTTGTTCAGCTTCGCCTTGTACTTGATCTCTTCCTTTGTCAAATAATAATGAACAATACATTGCTTGAAATCGCGCCCAGGCAAAGCTTCCGCGATTTTACCCCATTTCTTTGGATAAGCCATGAACGCATCAGTGAAGATTTCATGTTCTTCGGGGCTGAAATCATTGGGGGGAGGTATAAAACCAAACACGGCCATCGCCTGCGACGGGTCGACGATGTTATTGGTGTCCTTATAAATCTGCGCCTTTGCTTCCCGCGGGTCCAGCATGTCGGGGATCACAGCCTCTCGCAAAAGGTCAGGCTGCGCCGTAGCCTTGTTTCCACGGCGTCGTTCAAGTTCCTCCTGGGCGGATATTTCCGACGCCCGGAGTGCGTTCTGGAAATCCAGTTCACTGTTACCTTTGTATCTTCGTCCTTCAGGAATGGGGGTCGGAGTCACCGCCAAAGAGGGTGCGGGTGGTGGGGTGGGTACTGGAGTGACCGTTGATGTCTTTTCCTTTGCGTGGTCCAACTCCCAAACACTAATTCTCCAGGGTTTATAATAAGACAAATAATCCATGCGGAGCTCGGAATTCTTCTTCGCAATTTCCTTCCGTCGGTCCACCAATTCACTGCGTACAGCATCCTTAAAATTCTCATTGATTGCCATGTTGTCTTGGTAGACATCCATATCAGAAATAGGAGTAGGAGGCCCAGATTGGAGGAACGGCAGGCTCTCGATAGAAATTTCCGCAGGCAGGGACTCCAAAACCAGCTTGGCCGGGGGTTCATGGTCCTCGATTTTCTTGTCTGCCTTGATATCTGCGGGAGGAGCGGGAGCAGCTTCTTGCGAGACATTCTCCTCTGCTGGAGCTGGGGGGGTTTTGGCTCTCTCGGGCGCAGCAACATTAGCAACCATACCCAGAAGTTGAATTCGCATAAGAAGAGACACAATGCTTGGGTCTTCCAATGGAGGAGGAGGCATCTCTGCATGGAGTGCGTCCATGTCCTTCTCGAAAATTTTCTTCCGTTCTTCCAGATACTCCTGGGTGAATACATTCTCGTCTTCATCTTCATCGCTTAACCTTGCAAAGTCGGGTATTAAAACATCCGGCTGATCTTCGGTGGCCTTAGTTACTGCCAATTTATCCACAGGCTGGTCAGGGTTCTTCTCCCGAGCATGGGTTTCCTCGGGAAATTTCACCGAAACCCCATTTTCCTTGGGCTCCCCCACAGCAGACGGGGCCTTAATATCCTTCCCAGGTGCAATTTCGCCAGCCTCCAGACCCATTGGGTGATCTTCGGCCGGTGGCGGCTTCGCTTCCCGCTTCGACTCTTCGCTTATGGACAAGCTTCGATCTTTCCCATCAACGGAGTCACGTTTCGCCGGCGAAGCAGGAGGCGGTCCCGGCTGCGGCGGGCGGGTATAACCGGGGCGAACCCACTGTTTATTGCCCTTGGCCGGTCCACGCGAAGGTGCTGGCCGTTGCTGAAGTGCACGGGGTCCAGTTGGGATATTTGAAGAGTGCATCCGAGGCGACGTATGGATACCAGGCGAAGCTGCCCGTCCAGCCGAGGGCGGTCCCCGGGCTGGGTCTTGAAAGGTGGTAGAGCCAGGTTTGCTGGGTGAAGACTCGGGAGTCACTGCGGAATCTCTTCCAACCATCGCTGCCGGAGCGGTTGGTGGAGAAAGTTCGGCCGCTTTTGCTAAAACAGGTACAACTGTATTGGTTTCACGTTTCATAAATAAATCCGGGCCATCCTCGCGTCTATGTTCTTCTCGCCGTGGACGTTGCTCTAATATATGTTGGGGCGCGCCACGGTCTGCCTTAGGACCTGTAGGGGGTTTCATGAGTGGCCGAGACGGAGGCTCATGTCGCTCCTTCTCCACTTTGGAGAAAGACGGGGCAGGAAGCGTAGCATCGGTGGAAGGCCGTTCCGCAGAAAGATCAGGAATAGGGGCAGTGACTGAGCCAAATGCAGGAACCTGGGGGGCAGCAGGCGGCGGAGAGCGCTTGGGCGGCGGAAGAAAATCTTTGGTGGGGTCGGAGCGTGATGGCAAAGAGTCGGGACGATCTATATCGCGCCACGCATCTCCCCCAGAAGGTTTTCGGGGATTTTCCGGGATCGGATGGTCCAATATTCTGTCGGATGGCGGCCCAGTACCAGGTTGTCCGGACGGCGAAATTGAGGGTGCAGCGGAGATGCTAGGAATTCTACTCTCATTTCGGCTCGGGGGTCGGTCCCTTTTCCAAAGATCCGCTGGTCTGTCACGTTCATCCCGTTCAACGCGGCGGTCCAGTTCGTCGCGGCGGTCAAATCGATCTCGGCGGTCCAAGTCCCTCTCCCGGTCCCGGTCGCGTCTGTCCAGGTCCCGGTCCCGATCACGATCGACAATTATGCGATCCCTATCGCGATCCCGTTCTATGATACGCTCTCTCTCACGATCCCTTTCACGATCTCGCTCCCTATCACGGTCGCGATCCCACCTGGCGTCGCGTGAGCGACTTCGGCGCCGGAAAGAATCGCGGTCATCTAAATAAGGTACACGGCCGCGCCCGCGTCCACCATCCCAGTCACCCCTGCCCCGACCTCGAATTGGGCCGGTGCGCGGATGATGACCACCCCCTGGGGGTGGAGCGTCAGGGATAGTTGATGACACTGACATCAGACTATCTCGAGAGCCCCGACGCATCCGAACAATATCTGGATCGCGGCCCAAAGGCTCTCTCATATCTCGGAAATCGCGAGGAGGGGGAGGGGAGCGCGAGCGGCCACGACCAAAGCCAATTCGAGGTTCTCGGGGGTCGAAATCATGATTCCGGCGGGGCCAATCTCGGTCGTCACGGCGGAAGGGTGGAGGTCCATCACGGATGTCACGAAAGTCACGGTCACGATCCCTATCTCGATCTCGAAGGTCACGATCCCTGTCACGAAAATCTCCGCGGCCGGGATACCCTCGACCTCGACCACCGAATCCGGCGCCTCGAGGAGTTTCAATCAACGCCTTGGGGGCCCTAGGAGGCTCTCGACCAATGGGTAAGTTCGCGTCATCGGAGCCGCGAGGGCCTGAAGGTGGTCGACGATCGCCAAATCGTGGAGGAGAGCGGTCACGGGGATTAAACCCAGACGATGGGGGATATCGCGAAGACATCACCAGACCATGCTAAAGAGTATGGAATGGGATAACCTGGCAGATAACCTGCGACAGGTTAGTTCAAGTGGCAAAAATAATCAGCCCAGCAAATGTGTTGTAAAGGAAACATGAAAATCAGGCATAAAGTTCAGTGAGCAGGAAGCAGTTTTGCATTGGATGAAGGGAGTCCGAAAACTGATTCGCCTGTGACGGGCGAACAGGTGTGGGGAACACGTGATCTTCAAAGCGTGGAAGCGCACAGGCCATCGTTGAAGAATTATCTAATCAGCCCAGCCCAGTCGAGCGATTCCCAAAAGGCGCAGCTCGAAATTAAAATGATGACTCGACGGGTGTGATTTGATCCCTCCTAGCGGCAGCCACTTGGCGCAGATTGTCTCAGATGAAAGAAGGGTGTGGATTGTGGATCACCTCAAAATGGAGGGGGCAAGACAAGAGGCCTTCAGGCTTCCTGAGTCCTGACCTGAAATCAAGGAGCACCTTGGACGCACGCTCTTGAGGGACCACTCAACCATGTTCACAATCCTTCAATGAAGGCGCTATCCATCGCGTTGAAGACACAGTTCCCACCGCCGGAAAGGTTCGCCGCCAGTGAAGAACATTCACGATCAAAATAAAGGGATTATTGAAATAACCAACGAAGGATATTTTTTTTTTCCAAAAAAAAAATAAACGAAAAGAAAGGCAAGAATAGAAAAAGAACAACAAAAATAATAATAATAACAGACGAAAGACAAATTTCCGTACCTTCTGAGACGCAACGTGTCAAGCAATCAACCTAGAGGCCAGCTGCAAGGAGTTGGAACTGGCACAGACGACCCGCGAACCTGGCTTCCTGGAATAGGCGTCGAGGTAGGTGTTCAGTATTCAAAGCGTTTTAGACCCTTCGGAAATGGAACCCGCGGGCCTTGTACGGACGAGAGAGTGAAGAGCGGCAAAATGGTGAGAAAAGAAAAGAAAAGAATGTTAAGAAAAGGGAAATCAAGGGAAAGGAGAGAATGACAATCAGATTCGGATCATGAGGGAGGAGGGAGAAAAACGAGAAATGGGGCAAGCGCGAGACCTCTGGACGGTTGGATGGGCCCAGATGAAAGTCTGCCTGTGGTCGGGATGGTTTAGTTGGCCAGGGATTCTTCTAGGGGAACTCAAAAATAACTTAACCTGGAGTTAGTGCCTGAGGCGAGGATTTCCCCGTTCCCATTTCGTGCCTCAGGCATGCTTAAAATCGCCTAAGCCGTCAGTCGAAAAGATGTGCATCCAAAAGGGGTTAGGCCGCCCTAACCTCGAGGTCGCTGGGTGGGTCCCTTCCGAAATAGGGAAGGTGGGTTACCACCGTGGACCTTAGCTCCCCTTAGCGCGTTCGCTCAGCTGCCAGCGCCTGTAGATTTTGTAGCCTAAGGCATAAACTATGTATAATTGTGCAGATTATATAATTCAGTGTTCATAGTTCATAAAGACAAAAATTTCAAGGTTTGGGGATCCATCCCCGCAGCACAGAAAGCGCAAAAAGAAAAAAAAAAAATCACAGATAAACGTTCCTATTGTCTTCAGGCGAGGTTTCGGTTTTGCACTTTTTCTATTTTTCTATTCGAGAAAAGCCCCTTACTTCTATCAGCAAGTCACCAACCATGTCATCAAATGCAGCAGACGGTGCCCCTCCTTCCTCTGCAACTAATGCCGTTCTCGTTGCCTCAGAGCCTATCCCTGAGGGGACTCATCAGGTCAGCGGGGTAGATTTCGAGCAGTTTCACGGCCGGGACATTACAGTAGCAGAGATGGTCGATAACATGAAATATATGGGTTTTCAAGGTAGTGCAGTTTCTGACGCAGCACGGATCGTCAACAATATGGTAACCATCTCCAATTTTTATTCCCGTGCCATCGAGTTTACTCACCAGTCTCTTCTAATTAATAGCGAGCCTATCGTCATCCGGAAACAGGCGAGAAAACAACCATCTTCCTAGGCTACACATCGAATCTAATTTCATCGGGTTTGCGAGACACTATCCGCTACCTCGTCCGCCATCGCCATGTTTCCGCCATTGTCACCACAGCGGGTGGAGTCGAGGAGGATCTGATCAAATGCCTAGCCCCGACATATATGGGCTCCTTCACAGCACCGGGTGCAGGACTCCGGGCGAAAGGGTTAAATCGGATTGGCAATCTTCTCGTACCAAATAGCAATTACTGTGCCTTTGAAGATTGGCTGGTCCCCATCCTGGACAAGATGCTGGAGGAGCAAGAGGCTGCCAAAAAGAAAGCGCTCGAAACCGGTGATGAGGAGGACGAGTTACACTGGACTCCTAGCCGAGTCATTGAGCGTTTGGGCCGCGAGATCAACCATGAAGATTCTGTTCTCTACTGGGCCGCACGAAATAATATCCCGATTTTTTGCCCCGCCCTCACGGACGGGTCTTTAGGCGACATGCTCTATTTCCACACCTACCGCTCATCCCCGCAGCGGCTACGGGTTGACATCGTCGACGATGTGCGCCGTATCAACACTATGGCCGTGCGAGCTGCCCGTGCTGGAATGATTATTCTCGGAGGGGGGGTGGTCAAGCACCACATCGCCAACGCCTGCTTGATGCGAAATGGAGCGGAGCACGCCGTGTACGTGAACACTGCTCAGGAATTCGATGGAAGCGATGCGGGTGCTCGTCCCGACGAAGCCGTGAGCTGGGGCAAAATCAAAGCGGATGCGGAGTCGGTCAAAGTTTATGCGGAAGCAACAGTAGTCTTCCCACTTATTGTTGCAGCATCTTTTGCGCGGGCCGAACAGCAACCGCCAAACACAGATGCAGAATCTCGGAACTGAAAGTGGGATTGATTTACGCCCTAACATGATCGACCTACTTACTCAAGGGAGGTTCTTGTTTGCATCTCCCAAACTTGTCAACGTGCATAAAGCTCCTGTGACACCTAAGCCCTTCCTAGGCTCCCTCCAATCATATTCTCCGAACTCCCCCATCTTGATCGCCGTCCAAATCTGGATCGCGATAGCAAAACCGTGTGGCAATCAGGTATTTCCATCGGAAACAAAACAAACCGGCGGGAACTAAGGACAAGGGGGAAAAGAAGAAAAAACATTGTAAACCAAGCATCCACAGCGGTTCCTGCAAAGAAGAAAGTTTCGTCAGATCCGAATTTCCGGGGCCAAGAGAACTTAAACATTGAAGAGGGGAGGCAAAGCTCGGATGAAAGAAGAAGAGGGGTTGGCGAATCATGGATGCCGCATGTCAGGATGGACCAATTCGATCGATTGTTCCGTTGGTGGATCGCCACGGCCATTGCGGGACCGAAAACGATTTAGGTTGACTCCCCCCGAGTTTGTCGCCACGACGGGCCAGGGCAGGATACTCATCAGCAAACCTTGTTGAGGGGAAGAGAGGGAGGGAAGCAAACGAAGAGAGACCAAATCAGAAAAAAGGTAAAAAAGAATGAAAAAATGATACAGCAAAAACAGTCTACGTGGGGGAATGATTTTCTCCCAAAATCCAGCAGCAGAAGAGCGAGCCCAGTAATAATACCTAAAGAGATAAGGCAACAGAGCAAATAATACCAGTAAAAAATAAAAAACATTATGGGGAAAGCATCGTCTCCTACCTGATCAAATCAGGCTGTCAATTTATGCGAGGGTGGCAAGGCAGACATGTCGCGGTCCATCACGCCCCATTGATGTTGAGGGTGGAGGGGATCCACGATCGAGAATCCCAACCGTAAATAATGGATAGTCGCAGTATGGTTCGAGTGGGCGCGAGGAACGACAGTTGCCAGATTCAGGATGAAAATTCGCCAGCGGAACCAGGCAAGAGTACAATTCAGAAAAGAATGCCCCATGAGGAAAGCCGTCACAGTAATTTTCAAAAAAGAAACCAGCGGTGAGCGCCTCTGATTTGGCTCTGTTGCTCCGCTGCAGTACCGCCTCATTCTTCGATCCTCTACTAGTCTGGGCTCTGCTTCGGTTTCGCTTGTGCTCGTCCTTTTCTTTTTTTTCCTCCTCTTCCCTTTTTTCCCCGTTCTCCTTCTTTTGCTTCAATCATTGTCTTCGTCTTTGAATCCTTTCTGTCCCCTCTTTTCACCACCAACTAGCACCGTCCTCTCTTTTGACTCCGTTCACACTCGCAGCTAAATCTAGCCTATCTCTCCTTGGCTTAGGCCTGATTTACCCCGTACCCCCTGATAAGCCTTGCTCCCTGCTCCTTATCGTCACCGATTCTAGACCAGCTTCGCTTGCTTGTCTGCCTGACTGATCGATTGCTTGCTGCCTTTTGACCACTTGACTCATCCTCTTTCTGTTTTGTCTTTCATACGTCCATCCCGCAGACAGTCATTTTCCCCAGTCACCCCTCTTGGCCCCCTCCCCTTCGAGTTGTTGACTATTTCTTCCATCCTTCCCTCTCCTTCCCCAACCGCCGCCTCATTCCTCCCCTCACCTCCCCTCCTCGGCACCAAATCATGGACACCAGGGTCGATACCACTGTGACGGTCGAGCAACCACCTCCACCCATCACACTAAGCACCGACTCTCCCCCCGCTGAATTAAATCCCAACCCAGCGGACCCCATAGACACAACAGTCGAAGATCTAGCCCCACCCGCGGTCGAGGTGCCGGAGACGACCGAACCAGCAGAAACAACAGAAACAACACAAGCAACAGAAACGGACCCCACGACCGCTCCCTCAGAACCCCCACCCCAAGAATCCCAACCAGCTCCCGTGACAGAATCTCCAAGCGAACCTCAGGACACAACAGCTGAACCCGATCCCCCTTCCGCTGATAATGCGGAGCAAGAGCAAGAGCATGCCTATTGGGCTGAATCAGAAGAAGATACATCCGTCCCAGATGAGGCCGAGATGAAAGAGATCGAGTCGCAAGCAGAAGGGGATTACAGCGCCCTCGAATGTAAGTCCTCCCGGAGCCGATCGCACCTAAGTTAGCTAACTCCTCCAGATAAATACTGGGAGAAAAATTTCCATCCGGATCTGGATGATCCCGAATATCGGCCTAAAGAAAAGGCACGCCTCACATGGAAGATTCAGGGTGTCCGGGGCACGAAGGAGCAGCCAAACCGTGTCAAAATCATGCGCTCCCCTCCGGCGTTCATCGGTGGTTATTGGTGGACGATCAAGTTTTTCCCCAGAGGAAACAACGTCGGCTCTCTCAGCGTCTACATTGAATGCTCTCCAACAATGCCTACAGTCGACAAATCACTCCCCGAAACCGAGTTTAGAGTCCTTCGAGGCCCGGCGGACTCGGTTTTGGATGGCAGTACATCCGACCTGGACATGAAGTTTCCCCAGTCAGAAGACTCCGAGGCGTGGATGGAGAACTTTAAATCCCAATACCCACCAGCTGCCAATCCGCCAGCACCACCAACTTCCGAATCATGGAGGGTTTCTGCTCAAATCGGAGTCATTCTATACAATCCCAATGAACCTCGTACGGGGTGGATGCAATCTTCGTGCCATCAATTCAACCCGCACAACTTGGATTGGGGCTGGACAAACTTCCATGGACCGTGGGACCAGATCCACCGCCGCCAGCGGGGCCAGCGGCAAGCCCTGCTCCGCAACGATTCATTGGCCTTCGATGCGTACATCCGAATTTTCGACGACCCCACGCGGTCGCTCTGGTGGCACGCCAGTGACTCCGAGCCGACCTGGGACAGCCTAAGCCTAACCGGCTATCGGCCGCTTGGTGATTCTGTCATTAATCACAGTGCAGAAGTCGCTGGCCTTGCCACTTGGCTCCATATTGCTCCCTTCTGCAAAATTATTCAGGGCATTAACGTTCTTGAGCACCTCACCGATTGTAATGTGAAGCCTAAACCGTTGTGTGATGCTCTCCAAAAGTTCCTCTGGCAACTACGCTCCAGGGGCAAGTCATTGCAGTATGTCGACACGGATATCATCACATCTACGCTACGAAATCTACACGAGTATTCCAGTGATGTGTGCGAATTCTGGGAGCGATTGCGTCGAACGCTCGAGCTAGAACTTGCTGGCACAGATGCAGTCAAAGAGCTCACCCAGCTGTTTGACAGCCCCTCTCTCGACTCCCTTCCGGCTAATATCCAAGAACAGGATGTGGTTAACACGATTCCCAAGGAGTATAATTCCCGGATTTGTGTACCAGCTGATCAAGCGAAAAGCACCGCTGAAGCTCTGAAGTGGTATTTGGGCGCCAAACCGGGGCGGTGGGTACTCCCACCAATCCTGCACCTTGAGTTGGGTCGCCAAAAGTTGGACAAGGCCGCCCGTCAATGGCGTTTACTCTATAACCGTGTTGATCTTGATGAGGAACTCGATCTATCTCCATGGCTCCTGAATGGTCAGGATGGGAACTATGTGCTCTACGGCTACATTGTTCATCGGGGCCGCCGCACTTCGGGTAAATTCTTCAGTATTCTGCGCCCAGGAGGCCCCGGTACAAGGTGGCTTGCATTTGATGACGGTAGTGACAACCGTGTGGAATGTCTAACACGAAAGACGGCACTAGGCCCGCACCTCGGTCTAGATGCATGCCAGAAGGCGGATCATAAAACCGGCCATGATGTGGCTATTGCCGCCATGTATATCCGCAGTGATCTTATGAAGGACTTTTTACCTGGCCCACAAGGGCCATGGGATGTCTCCGAAGACTTGAAAGACTATTATGAAAAAGGCGTATACTCGCCTGCAAAACATACAGATGGAAAAACTATGGATGAGAACATTCAAGTTGAGGTCTATTCCCTCCAGAAGTACGATCAATTGGACAGTTTATTCGACACATATGATCTTATGTCTCAGGCGAAGGCGACTGACAGTGTCATGTACCTAACCCTTCCTCGCTCCACAAACCTTATCGATCTCCGGAAGAAGATCGCTTTGTGGGCTTCTACAGATGCAGAGGAAAACAGTGTCTCTCCTGAGCATATTCGACTCTGGCAAATTGGTCACACTCGCGATCGGTGCGGTCCAACACTGGCATTCTCCCGAATTTCGGACCTGACTGCAACCCTCGACCTCCCCTTGAAGGCGGTGCGATACTGGGTCCAGGTCGTTTCGGATGGTTAGTAAAATTCCAAAAACTCCCAATTAAAATCATTTCGTTAATTTTATCGCAGTCGATGCAAAGTATTTCGCCATGAAGGATCCACAAAGTACAGCCGAAATTACCAATAAGCCCGAAGAGGCGGTTCTCGAGCATAGTGGTCCAGAGACTACAGAGGATAGACAAATCACCCATCAAACTGAAGGTGCCACTTCAAGCTCTTCCGGGACTGTTCCAGAAAACCATACAAATGGAGAGCAGCATGCTTCCTTGCCTATCTCAACGGAACCGCCTCCCACTGCAGCGATGAACAATGACACGGTGGAGAGCCCAACAGAGACTATCGAAGAGCCCCCTCAGAATACTCAGGGTGCCCAGGATACTCAAGTCGCTCAAGTCACTCCGGTTGCTCAGGACACTCCGGTTGCTCAGGACACTCCGGTTGCTCAGGACACTCCGGTTGCTCAGGACACTCCGGTTGCTCAGGACACTCCGGTTGCTCAGGACACTCCGGTTGCTCAGGAC